>OY776081.1:10851309-12064246 GCA_963675205.1 Catocala nupta
GTTACTTATGCAATGCTAGCTCCTTAATTTGCAAATGTATCCCGCACTATGCATAAGATAACTCGCCAAACACGATAGAATAATATTTTAAAATCATTGACAAAATGGAAAGGCCAATTTTATAATATTTTTATATCTCCTTATTTTCTGTAGATAAGTTCCTACTTGTGATACGTAAATTGCGTGATTTACCGCAGATAACAGATTATTCCAAGTGCACTCTTTAAATTGTATCAACGTCTGTCCGAGATACAGGGTTCCAAATCATTATACCTATACTTTTTAATCAGAAGTCAAAGAATGTTAGCTCTGCCTACTGAATAAAATGTAAGTGATGGTAGTTTCTGGCGCAATAAACGCATCGAATAGATTGTAAATGTGTAATTTTCACATTACTTTCTCCAAATACTCAAGTTTTGAGAAGGTTCTATGATAATAATCAAGTGGTATAGAAAATCTAGTGAGAAAATAAAATAAAATTTTGTATTTTAGGTCAAAGATATTTGTATCCTCATACTTGCTTAGTATATTGGCTTTAAATATAATCATAAAATCTTTTTATAGTAAACACTTTTATACTGAATCGCATAAATAACGGTATTTTAACTTTACATTTAATTTCAATTAAACTAAATGGTATAGCTGTTTTATAACTGTGATCTAGTTCAATGTGCAAAGTATGAAAACAAAAATAGGTAATAAGTGTTGCGCATAATTGTATTCGAAAACACTTGTTCATTACGCGATGGTAACTTTGCGTCGTTAAGGACTCAACGCACTTTTTTGCGTAATATGTGGTCTGCCACATTTGAATTTATATTGAATGCAATTGGGCATGCAAATGCAATTTATCAATGCAGTTTATCCATATAATTTAAATAAAATATCAAGATAATAAAGTAACTGAATATAATCTTCTTAACCTGCCAATTCTTGAAATGTCAGACATAATTAAAAACCTACTGTGTTGGCTGCTGGGACTTAGTAGATTAATAATAATTCATAGGTATGCCCTATATGTTTGAATATTATGGAATATATTTTGCGTCATGTCATATTATTATCAAATGCAATCAAGCAAGGCAATCATAACAAATATATTTTTAATTGAATCAAAATAACAATATATAATTTAATTTACCATCTGTAAGAAATATGCAAAGCAGATAAATAATTATGCTTAAATTTGTAACCAGTTGCTTTCTAATTTAATTAAAAACTTTTTGAATAATTTCCGTTGTGAGAAATCTTCAAATATTTATAGGTATGGTAGGTACACGACTATCTAAATTATTATATACACACGTGTCATGTGACATGTGTATAGTGCGTATAGGAAGTAAGCCGTATAATGCACCCGGCGCGGAACAACCGTGCGCGCATGTGCGTTATCCTGTCCGTGATGCCGGTGTACTTCACTCATTAATTTAATAACTTGTGATTGTATTATTATTTTTCTATAACAATTTATGTTCTGCTATTTGACTGTACCTTTGTTTGATAAAATAAAAGAAACTAATTCAATGATCGATTCAATAAAAATATGTAATTTTATTCGACTTGACAAGGCTTTTGGACTACCTAACGTCATCAGCATATTATGATATTTAAAAGATAGACTGCATGATGGTCTACCCAATCAAATCTCTCAAAAGACACTCAAATCTGTCATTCCAGAATATTATCCGTATAATGGCCAGGCACATATTTTATCTAACAGATAAAATATGTGCTGAATTAATCAGCATAATATTTTCCTGTTTCCTAGGGCTGCGGCTGTGTTTATATGAAGGAGCGGTAAGGAGAATTAAGATGCCACGTTAAAATGGGCAAGCCTATCGCCGCCTATTGCCGTCAACCGCGAATACAGTATAAAGACTATCCTGCTACTGTGAGTTTCCAGACTGAAAATCCCAATTTATCTTGCCGTCAACGGTAGATATCGAGCTCAAAACCTCATGTTTAGATTTAATTGACTACCACTGCGGGCCGAGGCATTTATGTTACTTTAAATAATGAATTAAATCCAGTTATAAATGTAGATACTTATTGGTCAAAATTATATAGCCGACTTCTAATCATACAAGGTACATTTGCATAGATGTGATTTGCCTCCAAGAAAAGCATCCTCGACTATTAAGGTAATATGTCCATATCCACTTTAATTACTCTAGAAGAGTAGAGCTAACAAATAACTACAGCCAACAGATTTGTAATAAAAACTTCTGTTATCGGATAGATTAAAAAATAGCCACTTCGATCTAGTAGTTAAATGCTTGTTTTACTTATCAGATGCTTGTGAAATTAAATGTTTAGGATATCTGTCAGTTAAGTTGTGTATTTCTATACACATATGGAAGTTTATCTGCAAGTAGTAAAACTGGGCCTCTACTGTACGCACACGCGAATAAATCCCTTATCGATAGCAGCTTTGAATACATACATGTGTACATTAATTTTCTACAAGAGGATCCCTGTACTCGAAATAATGTTTCAGCATAATATAATAAGGACATGTGGGAAGCACTATGTTTAATGTTCAACGTGTTTTAGTGTGGGATTAAGTTTATTCGAACTGAGTTAGTATTGATGAATTCAGTTCATGATATTATGAGACTTGCCTAGTGTATCGTGGCACTATTTTCCATTATTTCAGTAGGTCGAACCAGGTCAGAACATTAATATTCATTTACATTGTGTTGGAGTGTTGGTGTTATTGACTTATTTTTGCATAAATCCATTGTAAATATAGGTTAAAGTGTGCGCATCCAAGTATTAAACGTAAGTACTAATAAGTCATTCAAATGACCAAATGAACCAGAGAATTTTGGAGGTTGGTAGGTCACAGGCGAATCGCTTATTAAACTGTGAGCACCAAATAGAAAAATCTACTCTTTAATATGATATAAATAAATTCTGGTGTTGCCTTTCTTAGTGTGGAGATTGACCTGTATCCAGTGTTGCTTTTTTAAAGGATCCAATACGAGTGCGTCATATCTGCCCCCTAGTGCTGCGATGGCTATGCCTAGGCTAAAATATCTAGGCTTTAAAATCGACTACAATATAAAGATATTATTTATTTATTGTAAGATAACCAAGATTAAGCCAACTTTATAGATAAAATCAACTGCGTATTGCTAATTCTTACTAGTATTTACTGCAAATAATTGCCCTTAATCTTATGTTTGGATTGCATTATCAAAGATTTAAATATACATAGGTGGGTATTCCTGTTTCTTAATTTGGTTACTATTTATATAATGGAACACACAAGTTCTCTATTACTATACTTTATATTGAACATAACAAACTCCAATATGGCAGTATCCAAACATATTGAAGATTAAACTGTGTCAGCCGGAAGGTGAGAGCGCCACGCCGCCTCTTCAGCCACTCCTTAAACACGGGACTTACCGCCACGATCGTGGCGTGCCCGAACCTGCGCGTGGATACACGACACGCACGCCGCCTCTAGGACCTGGTGCTGATCGGATAGCGGGCAGGCCCACGAAGCCCACCACCCCCCGGTCAAATCTCAGGGTGACTGGTGGTCGTCTCGCGCCCTCCGACGCCCGGCTCTGCGGTTGGAGAGAGGGTTTAAGCGCTCCCTGTATCACTCCGCCGTCACCTTGATGAAGATCACTTCCTCACAGAAAGAGGCGACGGCGTTCCACGACCTCTCAATCCGGACCATAGACTGAACTACAGCTGCGAGCGAGAGGGCAACCAATCCGACTGCCGCGAACAAATCACGGCGCTGCGATACCCAGGCGGGGCAATCCGCCAAAGTGTGCAGCGCCGTGTCCTCAACAACGTCGCGGCAGTCGCCGCAGTGGTGACAACCGGGCGTCTCTTGCCGGGCTATGCGACACAGGAACTGGCCAAAACAACCGTGACCAGACATTACCTGTATCAGCCGGAAAGTGAGGGCACCATGCCACGGCTCCAGCCACTCCTCAAACACAGGACTTACCGCCACGATCGTGGCGTGCCCAACCTAACATTTTTTTTTTACTTGGTTGTATGCATTGACTCATACCCATCCGCGGGTACCCTTTGTCCTTTACTGTTTCCCTGGCAACGTATATGCGAATTTTATGATGACCAGTCAAATACTGCCGTCGTAAATGAAAACACAGTAACTTGACTTACTGTGTTTTTGCTTTGGATAAAGATTAGTAATCTACGGCGCGAGCTCTATCTGGGAAAATTTTCGGTTTATCTGTAGCCCCTACCGTTGCCGAGATCCTTCACAGTAACTTTACGAAATTTTAAAAAATATCAAGATATTTTAGTGTTAAACACAGTAAATTTCCATGTACTGTGTTTTAACGTAAAAAAGTGACTTTACTGTTTTTAAATTTATGATACATATTTTTAGGTTTATACTATATTATGCTTATAACACAGTAACTTTGAATACTGTGGTATAAACTAAAATAAATACTTAATTATTTTACATGATACATGAATTAAACACAGTATATTACATACTGTGTTTTAATGCCTGCAGTTTTGATATTATAGTTTGAATTACTTGGTTAGAACACAGTAACCGTTGAGTTACTGTGTTATAAGCTAACCTAGTATATAGTTATAAGCTAACCTAGAGTATCAAAATGATGCAAAAAAAGTTCAAGATTTGAGAAACATATATTATTTAGCGGATCTGCAGAAAGTTATAATGCTGCCAAGAATGGAAACTTTTAAATGTGTAATTTTCTGTCTACGTCTAATTATTTTTAATGAGAGTTTCGTACCGATTAGAACTCCTGCATCCAATATACAAACAATGGCTGTTATATGGCATGAGGCTATATCTGGATGTAGAAAAGAAGATATAACAAGCACCTTTTATCAGTTTTTTAAGAATAAGAGAGACATAGAAAATATCACGTTGTGGGCCGATAACTGTGCATCCCAAAATAAATGTTGGTCACTTTTTAGTTTTCTAACTTACATAATCAACAGTAATGAAATAGTCGCGAATACAATAACATTTAAATATTTTGAACCGGGGCATACTTTCATGTCAGCAGATAGTTTTCACCATCAGGTTGAACTGGCCATGAAACGTAATCCAAAAATTTACGATTTTGATGATTTCCACAAAACTGTTCAATCTGTACGATCTGGCAAAGTTGTAGTAAAACCAATGTCTTTTGAAGATTTTTACGATTTTAAAGACTGTTCATCGGCTCATAGACTTATAAATACCCAAAACAGAATTCACTTGCGAGATATCGTGGAGGTGCAAGTTAAGCGCGGCTCTACTAAGTTATATATAAGAAAATCTTTTGCGGAGTCAGATTATACTGAGCTACAGTTTTTGAAAACAAAGCTTGAAAAGTCTGGCTTGCCTGTACCTGTTAAAAAGACTGCACCGCGAGGTATTAGTAACCAAAGAAAGATGGATATTATTACAAAATTGGGACCTTTAATGCCTTCGAATCGACTTGCATTTTGGCAAACATTGCCTGAAAATGATTTGTCCGTTGATTTGACTATCGTTAATGATAATGGTTGTGATTAAATTTATGTGTTTGAAACGAATAATGCTCAATTACTAGATTTTTCTGATTATAGATTTTATAGTTAAATTTGTCCTAAGCAAAGCTTAGCACGAGTTTGTTTTGTTTTCTTTAATTCGTATTTTTAACATTAGGTGGATACAGTACTGAGAGTACAAATATTTTATGAAACATTTTGATCTCATGTCATGTCATCAATCAGACAAAGAGCAGTTTGTGTGTATTTTTAAATTTACAAAGTAAAATTTATGCTTAACTTGACCGATTGATGATATTGCGATTTAACAGACTGATTAAATAATTAAAATAACATAAAACCATTATAGTTTAATTTGATATCCCTAATATATACATATTTAATATCCCTTATATCTTTATATATAATATCCTAATCATTATATAATACAAAAATAAAAATTTAACACTAATGACAAAGGGTTAGCTTATAACACAGTATATCTAAATACTGTACTACATCTTAAAGTAAAATAGGTTTCTACCCAGCCTAAATCACAGCATATCACTTACTAGATTAATATTCTAAATTATTGAGGATGTGATAAATAGCTTAAAACACAGTATCATTAAAGTTACTGTTTGGCATTATTAAGAGACTAGTATCTTTACATACTTTAAACACAGTAATAAATAAAAGTAGACTAAAACACAGTAACCACTTAGATACTGTGATTAAGCTTAAATTTTACGAAATATATTAAAATAATTCATTAATTATAACACATTATCTCATTTTATTACTTATTTAATTGTTATTCAGCAATTTTAAATATATAAATATCAAGTTCAGTCACTTGTATTTCATAGAAAAAAACCACTCTTATGTAACCATAATAGTTTCTTCACAACGTCATGTTTTAGTTATCAAACTTTAACCGCCATTTATCTCAAAATGACATTTCTTGAGATACTGTGTTTTCATTTACGAGGGCAGAATAGTGAATCCGGGAAAGCGTAACAAACAGACAAATTCACATTCGCATTTATAATTAGTTAGGATTACTACTACTAGAGTATGACAAACTCGTATTCCCGAGAAGTGATTTCTGTCACTATGAATGAATGATGATGATATGAATGAATGATATGAATGAACAGATCATGCAAATGATAATCCTTGATTAGTTGCCTGTTGATTTGCTCACTTAATATTAAGTGAGCAAATCAACAGGCAATTAAATAAAGGTATTAAATGTAAGAGCCATTCATATTATTATTTCCATTCGAATAATATTTGTGGTATGATATTATATTCATATTATCAGTGTTTTGTTATGTTGTGAACCACTCGCACACTTCCGTGAAGTAGCACATGACGGTTCTATTTTGAGTGCGACACTTGAGTCACATTATGCACATGACGAATGCACTCTACCTTAACATATGACAAGTAAGTTATTTAGTATGCATAGGTAAAGGAACTTGTCTTTTATATTCATAATCGTATTGGGCGAATGTAGCTGTTTTGTATTTTCAGTTTATTAAATATTTATAACTAAGCAAGTACAGTATAACATAAAAATGTTTTCAATTTTACTTTTCGACTTTGCACCTCATGAAATCTTAAAGTACATTGAAATTATACTACTTACTATATACGGATTTTATCGCGTTGTTTATTTAACACTGTATCTATTACATAATTTTGAAAACTGTTACACTACTATTACTATTGAATTTTACTAATTTATAAGCTAATAAAATTATTAAAACTATTAAAACTATTTATATTTAGGTTTACACTTTCCCCGACGTTTCGGTTGCTTTTCAGGAGCCATGGTCACGGGTCCTTATGTTAAAATTCACATTTTTGCTGATGTGGTCCACGATTCGAGTAACCAGCTCTTAAGTGACTTTTGAAATAAGACCTAACTACGTGACCTATCTACTAGCACTGCAATCTATGTATTTTCGACGTATACCATCGTCTATTTTCCGTACGAAAGTGATATTTTTACCGCGCGTGCTGTTTGATCCTTTCCTGACTATAATAATTTGCATGACTTGTAAAATTCAAATGTATCTAGTAAGTATAATTGATAATTTTTTAATCTGACTTTGTTTAGGGATAAAAAATATAATAGTTAATAAACAGCGACAAAACATGAGGCGCGCTATACAATGACAAACTAATATTATTCGAAATTAGACTTTAGAAGCACGTAATTGTATTCAGGTGTTGTAATAGTAAAACCATAGTACGCCATGAATCGTCTGTAATAAACGTATAGGCCTATATATAATAGTACAATTTATTACATTTTTAATTTTCACCATATTTGCTGCAACTTGATTTCCATTCATATATTATACGACAATAATTGCAATAATATTAACAATGTTATGCTGACTCACAATAAAATATATAATAACATTAATTTTCCAAAGATTCGGATGAAAGAACCAGTTGTTGCGATAAACACAAGCTTAAAAGGAATTACACTAATTATTAACAAACAAAAGCATATGCCACCGTGACTCGAGCTGTTACTGTTTCCACAGTTAAAGTTAATTTGTAGTTTTTGTACAATCTGTGTAGATCGCCAGATGGTTTGGTTGGCGCGCATGCCGTATGGCGTCATACGAGGAACTTGCTGCAATTTCACTGTCTACTATCTCAAACAATCTGGCCCCATGTCGGATATACGAAAAGATTTATATTAGTTTGTTTTGTAGGACATTTTTTGTAAAAATGGATTTGAATGCTAGGTGGAAGTCTGACTATAAACGTTGTAGAAAGGATATAATTCGAAGTTGTTACAAAAGATACGTTTGTAACCATTTTTGATGCTCAACATGATTTATAATTAACCATAACTAATTTCAGCTGCTTATGTGCGTGCCTGATTTCTTAATATGTGAGATCCCCCGGAGCTCTTTTATTAGACACATTTATTGATTTTTCTAATATGCTATCGGTATTGATAGTTCGGAGACCTGAGTAATACTTTGTTACGATTCTTCATGATGATGTGTACGGTAATTATTATGGACAAATAATGACCACAATCATTACCGTAAAACATTAAAAACATATCTTTCAAAATATCGACAAAGGATGAATCCTTTGACGATATTACTCACTGAAGTGAGTACCAGCCTTAATAAGCGCCTGATAATATTGGAGGTATTTTGTCACCGATGGCGATGCTATGAATTATAATATTTAACAAAAAAATATCGGCTTTTTAACAGTATTTAAATACACCATGACCTACAACATCATAGAATAAAATTGAAGACATATTTAAAATGTTTTACGTTGTTATTCAACACGGTTTTACAAGGTTATTATGCTTTGATTACAATTATTGCGTAAACATGTATTTATTTTTTCTTGCTTGCATGTTCAATGCTACAACATACGTACACAAATCAAATCAAACACGGTGTCAAGATTGTACTTGTCACAAGATAAGATCTATAGAACTACATCAAATACTGTACCGTCCGTTATTAAATTGTGCCGCAATACTGGTATTTATCTATTAAATAGAAATCTGTAGCTAAAACAGTATTGAACATCGGTCATAGAAATCGAGATCGATCAGATTGAAACTCTATGCCGAACAGTTTTTATTGCGGGAATTAGGTTTTTGACTGTTAAATTGTAATAAAAATAGACTTGGTAAATAAACTCGGGTTATTACAATATACTTGTGTTTATTAAAATTAGACTTACCACGGTTTTCCTCGACAAAACCACTATCGACGGAGCCGCGCGAATCACTTGCACATGCGGTCGCGACCCCGCCCCGGTTTCGGCCCACCGTATGAAATGGCAGGCCGGATAAGACCTACCCAATATAGGCACTTCTCACTTTTAATCCCTACTTCCCCCCCCCCTCCCTTAGAGGGGAGACGGACTCGACACAGAGGCGCGCGTGGGAATACGCACGCCGCCACCCTGACCTGGTGCTGATCGGATGGCGGGCAGGCCCACGAAGCCCACCACCCCCAGGTCAAACATCAGGATGGCTGGAGGTCATCTCTCGTTCTCCGGTGTCTGGCTCTGCGGTTGGGGAGAGGGTTTAAACGCTCCCTCTCCCGCTCCGCCGCCTCCTTGATGGAAATCACTTCCTCACAGGAGGTGACGGCGTTCTATGACATCTCTCTCCGGACCATAGACTGAACTATTAAAATTAGACTACTGCTACCCCGCTAACCTTCAAATTTTAACGACAAGACTTTATCATAAAATTATGTGTTTCGTAAACAATCAGTAATAATATATTTCAGTATAAACATAATCCTTATTTAGTTTTACGTCTTAATTTTATAAAACACAATAGGTTATACACAGTGATCTTATAACGATGATAGTTTTACCTGCAGAAGTATGCAACTCTGCCTAATTTTAAGCAATATAGAATACTTACACTTCCAAAGCAATTAGGTGTATTTATATAAAAAGTACCTTTCTTTTTGGTCTTTATATAAATAATAACATTTTATACATTAACAATTGACAACACAATATAATAATTTCATAATATATTAATTTTATATATGCATTGCATGTTTCTAAAGTAATCTGGACGTCCTATCAACCTCCCTCCGGCTTCAAGCTTATCATATCTGTTCTTTCTGAAGATATTCACGTTTCAAAAATGTATATACAGCAGATAATAAGATTTAATCAATAAAGACCATAGTCCTTGTTTCAGATAAACAACAGTGACCATGAGGATGAAAAAATTATTTAAACTTAAATACTCTTAAAAAATAATTGTAAATACCTTTAAAATAATATTTCCTATTATTGCAAGATTAAAACCAGGTTTGAGAGTGAATGACCGGTGAACATAAGGTTTCCGCAAATAAAATTATTATGTTTATCACAGTTAGCTGTCATAACATCAAGTGTTTTTATTTATGGCTGAAATGTCTCATCTCTTCTGCCTTTTACCAAAGAGTTATCAAGGGCGCGGGGAGGCGCTGAGGCGTATTTTGACAGTGTGTTTTAAAAGTGAGTGATTGGTCCAGTGTTACCCTAAGATATCTCGCTTATTGTTCCGCACGCGCTTCTTAAAGAAGTTTAACTAAAAATGTGACGAGACCGGCCCAAATCTGCCGGGGCTGCAGGATGAATACGCAACTGATCCCAGCGCCCCGGCCACAGATTGCGAGAAGGAACATCGTGGCAGTCGGTAGAACCGTGATTTCACCATCTTTTCCCGGATGAGCCCGACATAACCCCTCCGCCGCCCTTGCGGAGGGGAACGGGTCAAAGCATTCACACTTGTTAAATGAAAAACCTCTTTAACAGATGTCTGCAAACAGGTGTGTTCCCAGAAGTCTTGAAGAAGGCAATATTTCACCCCATATATAAGGGAGGGAATAGAAACTGTGCAATTACCAGCCCATATCAGTTCTTTCCGCACTGTCCAAGATTCTCGAGAAAATTATTTTAATCACCTAAGTTCCTTTCTAGACTAGAATATAAAACAATTGCTTCTAATCAATATAGGTTTCGGTCAGGCCTATCCACTGAAGACGCAGTACTTGATTTGACGCAAATCATAGCAAAGAATCTGGACACAAAAGTTAAAACTTATTTTTATTTTTTTTACTTTGCTCTTTAAAATGACCACACTCCGCCTGATGGTAAGCAGTCGTGTGGTCTAAGAGCAGTGGCCTCCACATCGTCCTCATAGCAGCCGAGGCGATGTTGAGGTCTCTACTTTGACGGCCTGAGAAGGTGCTTTTTCACGCCCCGCTTAAAGGACCAAGGTTGAAGGAAGAAGAAAACACGTGCCTTGGCAGAGAATTCCATGCCTTGATCGTTCGGCAGAGGTATAAGGACCCAAACTTGTTGGTACGCACTCTAGTCGATTCTATCGTGTAAGGATGGCATCTGAGCCCAGCACGCTCTTTTCTGGATAGGAAAGGGGAGGGCGGGATAAGCTGGAATAACTCTTCAGAGCACTCCCCGTGGTATATTCTGTAGAAACATGCCAATGAGGCAAAATCCCTACGGAGTTGCAGAGGTTCCAGTGAAATCGTGACCTCTGGATCTCCAATGATACGGACAGCCCGCCGCTGTAACCTGTCAAGAGCGTCTAGCAAGTACTGCGCGGAGCCATCCCAAAGATGAGAACAGTACTCCACGCATGGGCGCACTTGTGCCTTATATAATAGGCACAGCTGCCCAGGCGCGAAGAACCGCCTCACCCTGTTCAAAACTCCGAGTGTTCGCGAAGCTTGCTTAATGACGTTCTCGATGTAGGTTTTGGGATTAAGGGTGTGGCAAAGATCCATACCTAAGATGGAGAGGCTGTCATGTATCACCAATGGAGTGTTCTTCAGAGAAGGGAAGGGAAGGAATGGAGACTTTTTTGTTGAGAACGCGCATGCCTGGGTCTTCTTGGCGTTGAACTGGACCAAGTTCTTGGCACCCCATTCAGAGATGCGGTTCAAGGTCTGCTCAAGTTCAACGACAAGATTCTGCCTTTTCCCCTCAACCTCAGCCTGTTTGGCCCCAGGAAGTCCGAGATATCGCCCATGCACGGTACTGTCGTCCGCATAACAATGTATGTTACCGAAATTCAACATATCATTGATATACAGAAGAAAGAGCGTAGGGGATAAGACGCACCCCTGAGGCACTCCTGCATTGACCTGCATAAATTTGGAAGCGCGACCGTCGCAAAGGACCTAAATACGACGCTTCTGCAGGAAACTTGCAATCCAGGTGCACAGTTGAAGGGGCAAGCCATAAGTCGGAAGCTTGGAAAGAAGAGACTGGTGCCAGACTCTATCGAAAGCTTTGGCTATGTCTAGGCTGACAGCCAAAGACTCACCGTGCTTGTCCATAGCCTCACCCCAGAGAAACCCACCCGAACGCTAGAAGATCACCCGTTGATCGTTGAGCCTGAAAGCCGTATTGGCGATCATTGATCAACGAGTGATCCTCCAGATAGCGGAGCTCGCGGTATTGCTTTAGAAATGTTTAAAGACTACCTTCGGAATCGAACCCAACAAGTTAAAATAGATACTCACCTTAGCGATGCAGTATGCGTAGAAACGTACGGAATTCCCCAAGGTAGCATACTTGGTCCTACACTGTTTCAAAGGAGATGGCCAATTCTCTTAGGTCACTGTGCCTAGCATCTAAAATGTATGTAAATTTACGAATTTTGCTTTGTTTGAAATTTAGTATGCTATAATATAAACTGTAAAAGTTACATAAACTTCAGATTTCTTAGATATTAACAAAAACATATTTTGGTCATAAACCTACTCGGGCTCAAAACTCTCTTGTCTGTTGTGATGTAATAAGTATAATCTAAACCGTGTAAGAGTACTAGGACAGTAATGGAATGATTAAAAAGTACCTATGACGTATAATTGGATAGACTCTTGATAAAAGGTTTTTATTTATATATAATTAGGCGTCTATTAATGTACATGTATATGTATGCTCCTGAGAAGCTAGGCAGAAACTGGCCATGTCCTTTATATGAATGACCTGTGCAAGCTCTAAAACATACACATACACAGATGATACAGCGATTCTTGTGTCAGGACCAACATGGGACAGTGTAAAATCGTCTGCGGAATCAGCATTGTCATGCATAATGAAATGGTTAAACTAAAACCTCTTAACACTCAACATACCGAAAACCCATTACATCCCGTTTGTGATTAGACGTATCAGCAGACCGTCACGTAGCTTCTCACTAACGGCACACACTTGTTCAAACCGATAAACGTCATGTCAATGTCCAACAATCACAAGAACTGAGCAAGTCAAATATCTGGGTGTATACATAAATGGAGGACTAAGATGGGACAAGCAAATAGAAGCATTAAGTACCAGAACGTTACGTTTTATACTCATCTTTAAGTCCCTAAGACAATCGGCAAACCTAGACACTTTGAAAACGTTGCGTTATTCTTTGTGTCAGTCCGTGTTGGGTTATTGCATAACAGCATAGTGCGGTGCGCATAAAACTAACCTACAAGCAACACACTACATTAATACAACATTAAAAATTTACACATTAATTAAAAAGAGATACCAAATTCACTTATGTGTAATATTTTTAAATTAATTGGCCAAACGCTGTCTCTTAAGATACAGGATATTCCTAGTTTAAGAGGCAGAGTTTTTATTATTGTATACAGGTTAGGTACTGTTCCAAATGTACTGTTCATTTATACAAATGTAATTCGCTGTCGTTCTTACTTTGTAAACTTTAAAGTTATTGATAAATAAATTATTATCTATATATTAATACATGAAGCAATAACGTTGTACCCTTTGTTACAAATATTGCGCGAATGTAGGAGTATGAAATTTGGCACAGTTAAAGTTTATATGAAGAAGGAGGGGCGAATCCTAATATTTTTATTAAATATGCATTAGAAATACATTAAATTAATGGAAAAACACTACACGCAGACAACCATGCATTTGACACAAGCAGTCGAATCGCGTTCGTAGTATTTCGGCACTGTTCGGTTGACTTCGTAGAATGCTTCGTGACTGTTAATGGTTACATACATATGTATGTATGTGGTACTCCACACTCCACCTACTGGTGACATTATAAAATGTGATTATAAGGGAAAAGGTAAAGACAATAAAACCTTAATAACGATCAAATTTAAAATTTAAATAAATTTTTACGAAATTTGGACCACTTGGCGACCGCTAGTTATTATTAATTAACATTACCAAGACAATAACCTAATCACATTTTAGACACATAAAAGCGCTGCTCTCAAATTGCTAAAATCCATGAAAGCTTAGTGATTGTCATTATCTTAGGAATGATATATTTATTAATAACTCTGGCTTAAATAATTATATAGGGTGTCCTTAACAAGGTTGTCAAAATTGTTTAAGATCGGTATTTGACAAATCTTTGTGTACAAGGTACTTATTTGCTAGCGCGACAGGATTTCTTTGTTAATTATATAAACAAACTGTAATACATTTTTTATAAGTTTGACTAGCTCCGGGAGACCCGAGGGCTTGCATAAGATGCACAGATTATTAAATACAAAATATACGTCATCCTAATCTTGGAACACGTGGATGCGCGAACTATGCGTAGAAAAAGTGCTTATTCAGTTTCTTTAGTGAATTCGGTAGTACCCTAAAGGTAAAGTCTGTTTTTTGCCCGTTCCCATGAACCCTGTGACAATGGTGTCGACCTCGCTGAAAGACTCCGTCGAGATCTAAGCAAGAATAAATATTATACAACAATAGGGTAGCTTCTTTGACTTTACTTTGTCGTGTAGTGCGACTAAAATACTTTGAGCGTTTGCCTAAAATCTTTGTAATATATCTCCGTGAATAAATATGATGGGCTTACAAGGTTATATTCTAGCTTGTAAAGTCCCTGCTTTGCTAAATGAATTTGAAGCCAATACTAAAGTTATAGAGAGAGGGTGCGATATTATGAGTTTGTGTATATATATGTTATATATAGGAGAACTTATTTGAAAGATCTTTTCATTCAAAAATAAATCAGATAGATAGCCTATAAATCTGGGGGCCAATTATCCTAAGCAGCGGTCGCCTAGTGGTCGAAATTCGACCATAATTGATTCAAATTTTAATTTTGATAGTTATTAAGGTTTTATTGTTTAGAACTATATTCTTATTATTAAATTTTGACCTATACACGTTATTCTACCTATCTTTTTCAAACAAATTATTATTTACTTAACTATATTATACTCTTTAATTGACGATATTCCTAAGCTTGCTACTTTATTTTATTTTTTTATTTATCATTGCAATCCACCCAAAGGTTGCCTGTAAGATATTGCTGATATATGTAATTATACATAAATATATGTATGTAACCATAGTAACGACGAATAGTAACATCAGCCGAGCAATGCCGAAATACTACGAACGCGATTTGACTGCTTGTGTTAAATGCATGGTTATGTGCGTGTAGTGTTTTTTCATTAATTTAATATATTTTAATGCATATTTTATATAAATATTAGAATTTGCCACTCCTTCTCTATATAAACTTTAACTGTGCCAAATTTCATACTCCTGCGCCCGCGCAATTTTCATAAAAAGGGGTATAAAGTTTTTGCTTCACGTATAAATAAGAACGGTTCAAAAAAGTGTTCTTTAGTTTGGGTGTAATTAAAATCACGTATTGTATTCTTATAACTTCAAATAAACGACAAATGTGAACATAAATTGCATATCAGTTCAAATATGACGTTTATTAGACTATATCGGTACTCTATTTTTAACATATTTTTTGAATCCCTATAAATCATAATCTATTCATTTACAATCCAATAACGAAAAATAAGATTATATACACACGTAACATAACGATAAAATGTCTCTAGTATCAAAACGTGTTGCGTGCTGTATTGAATTGACAACAAAAGGCATAGCGGCTCGTAACGGACTTTTTTCCGAGCGGCATCGATCAGAATATCTTCCTTGTAGGTTTTGTCATGGTAAACGGACCCGCCATTCCCACGCGAAGAAACCTGATTACAAATAAAATTTATATTGTGCTAAATTATTTAGTTTGATATGAAAAGAATATATAGACTTAGCTATATAAGAGTCACAGTAAGCTAGTGCTATGTTTTATTTTAAAACTATATTGACTATAATAAACAATAATTCATTATTTCCTTATCCAACTCGCTTGTCTGTCGATCTCAGCTTACGCCATGTCTGGAACTGTGTGTAGTACACGCAAAATTTAATTTTATTCTAATATATTCACGGTACTTAATTATACAAATACGGCTCGCACTTGGCGAATTTTTATTATAGCATTTTATTGCTGATATCAATGATTATTTTACAAGCGCTATGATATAAAGTTATTTTAAAACATTATCAAAGGAGTTACGCTTAAAGTTGCACAATACAGATATTTAAGCGTTTTGAGTACACTAATAATCTTTACAGATAATGCTACGTCATAAGGGTTCATTTTAAGGTATCATATGTAGATAACGAGAGAAAGATATCGCTAAGCTAAGAGGATGCTTGTTTTGAAGTGTACAGTGTACAATAACTCAGTAAAGCTTAATTTTATTCCTCATGAATTCAGAAAGTCAACTCGAACCCACCGTTGACTGCATAGGTAAAGCTTAAATTTACCTTTTGTGTCTTTTATTAAAACTAGTTTAAATATGTGACCTTAACTTGTTCGATGCCTATCTAGAAATAAAACTAGTTTATTTTACCCTTTCCTTGGGACGCAATGATAAAAATGTTTTTGCGCCAAGTGGAGTGTCATGGTCGTAAAGGTTCATCGATTTTTTAATATAGATAACTGGGGAATGGCACATGAAAGATATTTCTTAAAAAAATAGTAATGTTATGTTATAAATATTTTATTAGAATATTGTTAACGCTTAGAGATACATTGTATTTGCTTGCGTTAAAAGGCAATAATGAGCTGCGAATAATATAAAACAACAGGGTGAGTAGGGTAGGTTTTTACCTACACGTTGCAAGTATGCTCGTATTAACTTTAGCTGTATAGTAATTAGACTTCAGATATTGTTTTCATTAAAAAATATTCACCCAACTATATCAAAAACATTAATAGTTTAAAACAGCGCTTGACGAATCGAGCGGAAAATATTTAAATGGAAGTCGAAATACCGTGCAACTACCCTATAAAATATGGCGATATTTCGTTGTAAAAACTAAAGACGAAATTTTAAATTAGGCTCCGGAACCTTCAGGCGTGCGTATCGAAGTAACAAACAACAACTTGAATGTGTTCAAACTTTGAAATAGTTTGAAATCTCGCATCTCTCATATCCACATGCCTTGGAAGCAGCATTTCCGCAGTTTTATTGATGTAAACGTGTTCCTGGAAAATTATCTAATTTTAGGCTGTAAAAGAATTTTATTATCAAGTCATTGTTATCATTATATGGTACGATATATATCAGATAGGTTGAAATATATCTAAAAATAACTTTTGGTTTCATTTTATGAACTATCACAAAGTCTACTTACTACTCCTATAAGTCAATATAGAACCTATAAGTTTATTAGCTCCTTCAAGGCTAAACGACACTTATTTTTCTAATGCTATAAAATTAACAAACTAGTTTTATATAATATCGTGTTGTGAGTATTATAATACTGTTTTAAATATACAGTTTATCATAATAAAACTATAAAACCAAAATACTATGGTTCTTTAATGTAAATATGAACTATATCACTAATACGACCGTTAAAACTACTTTATTCGAGAGAACTGCAAAGCCGTCTTAAAAGTAAAATCGAAACTCAAAGTTCGACCCTTACACCGTCATCATTTTGTTAGTGCGGCGCTCCCTTGCAATCTGGTATTTTTTATACGGGATAACGGCGGCGAATTACAATCATAATAGCGCTATCGGCTTACCGTTAACGGCTCAGGGTTTTGGGCCGACCTTACTCATTCAATTAACGCCGATTATATTTAACTTAGGTTTTGACAAAAACTGTCATTTAGGCTAAAGTTTTAATTTAGTAACCCGGTCATTGATTATGTTATCATTACTTTTGATTAATACGAAATAAGATATAGCTATATTTTTAATTAAATAATTAGTTCCTAATAAACCTAGAAAAAAAGACCTAGGTATCCTAGGTCTTTTATTCAGTCAGTGATATAATTTTTAATAAATTACATCATGATGAATGTTTCAGTTAAGTTATATTGGTTGTATGTTTTTGTATCGTAAGATATATCTTACGTCATCTAACTGGCGTTTGATGTTACAAGTTATAACTTGTAACTTTAAAACTACTTAACTAACTAAGTTTAAGAGCATGGTGTCGCTAACTGTGTTGGTACTGCATTTTGGTGCATTGTCATAAAGGTCTATGACTCAAGTCGAAAATGAGATACGTGAAGTAAATAAATCTATTTATATCATTGGCAATGAAATTACATTGTAGAAAAGTGAAAAAGTCATATAAAAAATTTTTTGCTGCGCGTTTATCTTAATCATTTTAATTCTTTATATAAAGGCTAGCACTAGGATTAATTTCCCGGACACAAAAAACACAACTTACTGTTGATCACAGATTATTTGTCACGTGTGGGAATTTTATGTATGACATTGGTAGTAGCAGTGGGAAGACGAACACTTAAACCACGACACCATTCGCGCATTAAGCAGCGAGTAAAAGTAAATATTAATTAACCTAACACGTAAGGTAAAACAAGGAGATTAAAAAAAGATTAAAATAAGTACTTATATTTATTGACATAAAATAAAGTATATCTAACATCACAATGTTTCTTATATAGAAGGCACTTATTTAATTTGTATAATGAATAGGTGCCCTTCAGTGTTGTGCATATACAATAATATTTAGCTATGAACTTAATACTCTGCTCAAACATACCTTAGACAGTCTTTAGATTAATTGAGCTACAACGGCAATGATAAAATAATTAATAAATAACACGGTCAGTGTACGTAGCCTGAGCCATGCTAACTCGTCCCGACCGTTACGGCACACCTTGCGTCTGCGCCGTCAACCGACTTTGGCACAAACAGCTGTATGTTTCACGTTATAATTCTATCGCACTTAATATTATATATTTTCTACACGACACTACGCACAATAGCAGTGATAATATGTCCTATAATATTATTTTATTATTGTTTAGTCAAAGGACGGGCTTGTCTAGTCTTTTCTTGCCACCACTTCAGTGTTTCTTCAAACTGTTCTCTGTCTTCAGGCGTGACATGAATATCAGGAAGCTCTTTTTTGAGATCTATATCATCGTTGAAGTTACACTCAGTATACGTGTTGTCTTCTTCTTTAAATTTATACTCATTATGAACTAGGATCAATTCAGGATCAATTGTGCCTAATGGCAGACTGCTCTCCTCATTGAAACTGTGATGCATTTGTTGATTAATCGTTTCAGAGTATTTAACTTCGAAATCGTTTTCGGGCACTGGCACATCGGTTTCGCTATTATAATTTCGATCTGGTATCACTGTAAATTGTTCTGCTGAATTTGGGAATGCAAAATGTCCATCTAGTAGATGTGAATTAACATCATCATGTCCAAGAAGATCTGATGAGGGTGTCAGTGGTTGGCCACCATTGTCCTCTTCATCGTATAAATGTGGTGTGGCTACTAACTGGAATGATTCAGCTGTATGCAGATCAATGTAATGTTGTTGAGGAAGTTGTAAGGATCCATCAAGTTCATCCTCATCAGCGTCATCATCTTCAATGGCAGGTGAATTGAGTGAAAAGTAGCTTCTTTCTTGACTATTCTCTCTTGGTGATGATGACGCGGGCGAAGGGAACGATTCCATTGATGGATGTGATTCATTTTCTTTATCAGCATGTCCAATGTTAAGCAAGTGTTCCAAATTTCGTATGTACTCGACTGCCATACGTAGTGTTTCTACTTTGCTTAATTTCTTGTTAGGTCCTCGATTAGAATTGGCATTTTCAAATACAGCTGCCACTTCGTCAGGTATATGTCGCCGTAGTGCAGCAAAGCCATCATTGACCTGCCGTACTCTGTTCCGTTCCCGCGCATTTCTACGTGCAACAGCAAGAGGAGTTGGCGCCCGCACTGCTTCTTCCGTACTGTTCTCATGAAGACGAGGTTTCTTTGCCGCTATATTGGATGTAATCGGCTCTACTGAACGAACTAATGAGGCCACAGACACTGTTGTTTGAGAAGAAGGTATCTTCTGCTTTTTTCTAACAATTATAATTTCACGTGGAGCATTTTGATTAGTATCGTTGTTTGTTATATTCACAGAATTATTCACGGATTCTTGGAGCACCTGCGCTTTGCCGAGTGCTGAGTTGCGGAAGACGACGACACCGATGGAACTCATTTCGGCACGATGAGTTGTCTTTTTCACATGTTACGATTGTTTATGTTGTATTAGATGCGGACTTTCGAAGAGATTGGATCACGTACAGATAGTTGAAAATAACTGTTTTCTATGAGGTGGTATGTTACGATGGCGTCAGAGCGCCGGCCGCGACAGGAATGGCGCGTGCCGCCCGCTCGCACCTGGGGTGGCTCGCGGGGGGATCAACAGGGGTACTTACGTTTACTAGTTGCACACATGCTCTTTGAAAGGGCGGAATGGGGAAGCGTCGTTGCTGAGTATTATTAAATTGGAAAAATCGCTTTTACCTGTGATACAATATATAATTCCTACTTTTTTATAACAGTTACTGGTTCGAGTACAGTTATAATATTATATGCTGTAAATATATATAATATACAGATCTTTAAAATGACTACATTTGACGAGGGAGTGAAATTCTAAAATTAAAAGATCTTAAGGATATTTCAACAATTTATTTTATGTCTACATTTAAAAAGCACTGTTTTACAAATAATATGTTATTTTTATAGGTATTACGATAATCCGGCGTAAAATAGGCATAGGTTACCTGTTGACACAAGAAATAGTTGCTTTTTTTGTATTGAAGCAGTAGTTTTAGAAAGTAGTTTATAATCGTAAACAAAGTGTTACCCCGCGTAGAAAACAAGCTCGCAACGCCACCGAGTATTACGGGCGCTCCTACTATCGCGATCATGATATTGAGCTACAACGATGCCCCAAAACCTGAACTACATAGAGGACAATATAATTTTCATGGGGTGTCGCACCCAACTATAGTTTTGGGTGTGTGTGTGCTACACAATTTATATTTTTATATCATACACACACCACGATAGACAGGTCACACACGCGCAGTAATCGAGCTCAAACCGTTCGCGTGTTTCAATGGAACTTCGAAATTTAAAAATAATTGCCCTGGCGCAGAGGGTTGTTACTAAATGGCTATACAATCATAGTGCTTAAAAGTTCTAATATTCGAGAATGAACATTTATCTTATCTGAACTATAAATTATATGATTATGCTTTGGTCATGTAGCGATAGTCAACGCGAATGATATATATGAGGTTTCGCGTTTGGTTCCTGGGTCGGATATTGAGTATTTACTGTCAAGAAATTCTCAGTAGTAGGAAGGAGTCGTTTCCCGGTAGAAAGCAGACTTAAAACTTAGTTGGCAAAATGTAGATGTCACACAACACACACCTCTGCCTACCTCTTCAGGTACATAGGCTATGTATATGTAAATGATATTAAATAAAAAGATTTTGGTTTTCTTTTATGACTACAGAATGGTGTTCTCTAAGAAGAGCATATACAAGATTGCTCTGACGTCAGCTAGATGCAAATTTAATGTTAAGTTGCTCTGGTGATGCGAGCACACATAGGCTGCAGTAATTGCGGGTTATCAGGCGGGCCACAGTAGCAGTAGATAAAAATAGAGCAATTTTAAAATTTGTTATCCATAAGTACTTGTATAATCTATACTAATATTATAAAGCTGAAGAGTTTGTTTGTTTGCTTGAACGCGCTAATCTCAGAATTTTTCTCAAAATTTATTTTAGTGTTGGCTAGCCTATTTATCGAGGAAGGTTATAGGCTATATAACATCATGTTATAAACCACGGGAGCGGTGCAGTAATCATAAACGCGAGTAAAACCGCGGGCACATCTAGTAAGTTATAAGTGTTATAATAACTCAGTTTTTGTGTAACAAAACTGATATTGTTATCAATCAGTACCCTACACGTATAATAAAATCATATTTAATAGATAGATTACTTATGATTGAATCCCTTGCAATTTATGCATATCATATAAAATATGACATACTTGCGATAT
This sequence comes from Catocala nupta, assembly GCA_963675205.1. Lineage (NCBI taxonomy): Eukaryota > Metazoa > Arthropoda > Insecta > Lepidoptera > Erebidae > Catocala > Catocala nupta. Next base: position 10,873,562 of record OY776081.1, read on the forward strand.
AATGTATGAAATTTCTATAATATTTTGGTAGCTTGTATACAATCCAAAAATATTTATACCATATTAATTATAAGGTATTTAGTCAAAAAACTCTAACTATTTTCTGTTATACCTGATTTATTTGTATCAAAAATAGTAAATATTATAAGATAATATATCGTTTGTATGTGTGCGTGCACCCACGCCAGCTGCGTGCCCTTTAGCTTTTGTGTATTGGCACGCGCCACTATACCATGACCATTATAACAAAGCTCTAAAGTAACTGCATCAACATATATTCCTTATTGCAATGCTTTAAGGTTGAATTTTGTCTGACATAATCCGCTGATGGTAAGCTGTTCCAACTAGGTGAAGATAAATAGTTTGATAACTGTGGATTTAACCTTTGATTACATTACGATAAATTATTATTAATATTTTAAGTACCCAATGTCTATTGAGTAACATTACTTTACGACTTCTTTCTTCTTCAAGAGATGAAAGTATGAAAGTACATATGTAGATCGCTGGTATAATTAATTATACAAACGACATCCTTAACCAAATTTTAGTCTGCAGATTTTAACACCTATAAGAAAAACAATAATATACTTATAAGCCTTAGTACTGCCTAGAATTAAAAAAAAAATAATCTTTAATTATATATTTTTGGAGTCTGTGTCAATCTTACGACTTAATGTTTTCTCCTGTGTTTTTGTGTTTCAACCGCAACACATAACATAAAATCAAATAAAATCACTACACCATATATGCAGCTTAAAACAAAATATTAGACTAATTATGTTAAATATGAGGCTGCTCTATAGAATAGTATTTTAGCCTTTATTATAAGACGAGGTCACAACGAGGATGTAACATAATTAAAAAAAAGTGCCTGGAACTGTATTGCAAATAAAAATAATTAATATATCTAGGTTTATATAAATTTCTCTTATAAGTAGACAGTTATCATTCATACAAATTAATCTTATCTTATCTTATCTTGATTCGGGGGCCAGTCAGCGCAGACCGGTGACACTTCGACCCAGTGGGATCTTTTGTGTCAGCCCCGAGGTTTATCCCTGAGCTATCTCTCTATAAATGTACTGCATCAGTCGCAGCGTACACTTCAGAGGGAGAAGCCTGAAGTCATGAATACAAATGAATAGAAACTGCAACTTAATGTACTTAAAGACAAACAAAGAATTAGAACAACGATACATGAACAAAAAACATTATATTTATTATAATTTGTAAGATTTTTCAAAGAAAGAAGAGCAAAGCGCCTGCCGAAATTGTCGAGCAAAGTAAGCGGTTGAAAATTTTACCTGAGTTCCAAATGTGTGCAGGCGTAAACATATTGTAAATAAACTCAAACATTATAGCTAAGTACTACCGTTAATTCAATAGTAAGTATTTGTAATTAGATTGGGACAAAAGTATTTGTTAAATAAAACTGAATAATAAAAGTGTAGAGTCGCCAATTAAAATGCAATTGGAACTACATATAAAGAGCTGACTTCGGATTAGAGGTAAGACGAGTACTGTGTTCCTAATACTCAAAAGTGCATCCTGTAACTCAAGATGTCGCGTTTTTTCGCGCCAATCCGCTCTGTAAGGCGAGGCTCACCATCTTGCGAACATCTGGGATTCGTAAGTGCAGCTATGGTGCGTACTATCCTGGCTATATTTAGTCTGGCCATATGGTTATAGCTTGAAACATGAGGTGCTCGGCGAAACCAGGGGAGTGATGTGGTTGATCTATCAAAACCCTTTAAAAAGGCGAGGTGCTTTTTTCTAATACGCCAAGTTATTAATAAATTTGAACTTGATTTACACGGTAGGCCTGTACGGTACGGTAGTAGGTCGATTTAGAGATTACTCTCTTAACACAGCTTGTGTTGCGACAGTAATTGCCTGGTTCGAATACAGAGTTATTGAGATTTTCTCGTAGGAAATGGGCAGAAGCAGCATGCAATCTGTCGACTGCAATAGGCTTGGCCCTTATACGTGCAACTTAAATATATCAGCAAAATACAGGTGAGATAGTATATGATATTATGATGATAAATAGGATGATATTCATGTGTATATTGAAACAACAGATAAAGGAATAAGTCAAAATACTTGCTCGACAAATCGGGCAAGGAAATGTCGTAATAGTTCTGAGTTACTGGTAACTAAACACAAATTGTCTCATTTTGACCTCAGTATCTGTGTAAGCACATGTTGATAGCATGTTAGTTGCAATTATTTATTATGACTTTGCATTGTCATCGGATATCGTTAGGTCGTCATCGGATTACATAATCATGCAGTTTCAACTAATTATCAACAATTTTGTTACATGAATACAATGTATGCAAAGTTAAAAAATAAGTTTTTAGGTGACACATATATTTCATTTTACTCAACCAGAGAAACAAAGACTCAACACAATTAAAAAACCGATACTTCCCACAAACTCATTTTGATTATGTATATTTACAATCAAAACGCAATAAAACTCTATGAAAGCACCGTCTAGACTGAAGTTTAGAGAATCGAACAAAAACTAACCTGCGTATTCATACGCAAACAACAGCTGTGTTATGAATAGTTCCTGCCGACCGAGTTACCTCCTAATGCTATAACCTATCTCAATATAGGACACTTTGAAATAGCTAGCCTATTGAGGGCTTCCCCAAGCCAGACGTATTATTTTATTATTAGAAACTCGAACAAAAGGGAACCTTCAACTTGAAAGTTAAATAAGCTAAGGTCACTACAACAAAGGCGACGTCGATGTTCTTAGACTGCATCTAGACGACTAGACCACGCATTCAAAGGATTTATTTCCAGAGGGGAGTTGTAAGCATATCCGCTTCTAAATATTTGATTTATTCTGACAAAGAATAAGCAAAGCTGTCTTTAGAAATGACGAGGTACGTATTACCTGTTGGAATTTTATCCGAAAGTAAAAGTTGATGCATTTTCTGAAGCACGTATATATTAAAAGATATAGAATATGCACGAGTTATTCGGAGGTATATTACATCCTCATTTAGTCAGGTGTATTTAGGTCCTCCCCTCTCTACGACTAGTCCAGTTTATGATATAGCGTTTCCTTACACCAACAATCAAGGTTATATTTGGTGTAGCCGCTGTATCTTACAGTTCCCGAGAGCATCTTTCGGGATCAGATATATACAGGTCTTGTCCCCAAATTTCTCTCTATTTCGACTTTCTCCACCCTAACCTCAGAGATCCGGTTCTCGTAAGCGAGCTACCTCATGCCCAAGTGACACTACCTATTCTCCAGACCTATCTGGTACCTATACCGCAGCAATAAAGCCGCTCACCACTCGCAACTCTGGGAGTTGCTAACGAAAACCTCGCTGAAGCCGATGCAGAAGCCGTCGCCCATATCTCCAGTATGGTACCGGAGCTGTGTAAGGTACGCTCACTTCCCGACGTACATCCGTACGCCTACCCAAGTAGGCCTACAAGCCGGGTGTGGCCCGAGTCACACCAGCTATGACTATTACTTGCTGAGCAGGCAAGCGCCCGAGATGCGTTGCGGCAGTGAAACCACACTGCCACTTCGCTAAAGACAACTCCGTGTTTCGCGCGACCGGCTGGTTCGCACTAGCCGCGCATGAGTCCGACGCTCGAACGCCACGTGCTTGCCGAGCAACGAACATGTCGTCCTCAGCGGCTAACCACATACCCCTGCGAGTCCAACACCAATGTCAGGCACCGCGCACTCTAATCAGCGCGGTCGATAGAACACGCCTTTCGAGGCGCAGTGGGCTTCCCGACACCGCAGTACCCTGGTCCAAAGGGTCGACTCGGGTCCTGTATTTAGGTCCAAGTAAAAGTAAAACCATCAGCCGAACACATTGCCAAATCACCTACTGTTAAAAATTAACAACAAATTAAACTAAATAAAACTATGCCAGACCCGGTGATCGAACCTGAGTTATCGCGATCGCAGTCTATTACGAAATGAGTAGGCATGTTGTAATTTGCACATTGTCTTTCGACTGTTGCATTCAGGTTTCTCGAATGCAACCATTCGACCATTCTTATTTTAAATAATTAATTCCCGCACTAGGGTCAAGACCTGTGTCTTCGTGGGCTTTACAAACATACTATTAACGGACGCAAAGCACACCTACACTTAGAATAGCTATTTGTAGCTTACACAAATAATAGTCTAGGATAATAGTCTAGTCGTGTAGGATTCGAACCCATTGCGTCCGTGCTCATTACGCCATTAGTGCATTCAACAAAGATATAATAAGTCCAGTAAAAGGGCCATTCAAATTTTGAATTCATGTATAATACTCATTATTTTACAGTACACACCAGACGTACCGACCTGCCCTTTGCACAGAGACCTTAGAAATGCATTCGTTTTCAATGAACTCCTTGCAAACTTCTTACGAGATTACAATTTTACGTTTGTACTCTCAAAACTCTGTTTTGCCACGATTTTGAAACTTATGTCATACCATTACTGATTATGCTTCCTTTTAATGTGGTCTCTTTATCTTTGTGTTAACAAAGATTCAAGATCAAGTTTTTTCTTTACATCGCTCTTTACAATTTGGTCTCCAGTTTTCAATAGTGAAACCGTTACATGCGTATTGTCAATTAACATTTTATTTAGAATAAGAGTAATAATGTATAAATAAATTAACATACAGTTTTTATCAAACACATAAATATTGAAAGAGTCGTAATAAATTTGTTTAGCTAGTATTGCGTGATTTGAGATTACTCAAATCAAAATAATAAAAATAATCAATAATAATAATTATATTATTATAGATTATTTTTATTATGGGATAATTTGAAAATTGTTTTGTTTGACAATTTATGCCAGATTACATATATTTTTAGATATTAATAGGCTATGTTGAAGGTTATAGATTTTATAACAATTAACATATTTATATGACATGATTATATACGTTAGTTGTAACAAAATCGATAATCTACGGTAAATCAATCCAAACTTTAATCAAATTATTCCAGTATTATTATTCGACTTAACTGACAAAAAAATATTAGGAACCTGGCAGCTGTTTGAGCTCGCGCCGGTTCACACTAACACAAGTTAAGTTTTACCTTCCGCTCTATCTTTGAATTCTACCATACATGTGAAAGAGACGGGGGATGTCAATAGGGGTGGCGTAAAGTAGAGGGTTTAGCCACATGAGCCGTGTTGCGCACCCACACATATACGAATAGGGAACCCTCAATCATTATATTGATCTAAAGAAAAATCTTTCTGATTCATTTTAGTTTTAGTTGTCGAGTAATGTATAAAAGTTTATAAATAATGATTAATGTTTCTTACAGTTAGTGTAATCACTAATTGTAAGAAAAAATTATCATTATTTATAAACATAATTATACATAATTAAATGGAAAACAGATCAATATAAATATAATGATCTGTTTTCCATTTAATTATGTATTAAAAGAATATAAAATAATCACAGTAACATGATATAATACATATGGTGACGACGATATAGGCTGTCTATCTGACCCGAATTTTTAATTAATTGCATTGTATGACTGAAGTAATAAGTAGTAGTAGCCAGCAGTCTGCCGTGAATTAGCAACAATAATAGTAATGTATATTCTGTATCTGTAGTATACTAGACCATCACTTCGTTTTAGAAAATAGTATCAACGGCGTGTCGAAATTAAACTCATGTCAAGTGAGTTGACAGGATGATATGCGTTTGACAGTACGATAATAAATTCTTGTTGACCTGCCTTTCAGAAATCGGATGTAAGTGAAATAAATCTAGACAAATAAATAAATGATTTTCCCCTAGTGTTTAATCCCCTGTCAATTTACATATTTGACATCACACGGGTTACTTTTTCGAATACTAATATATTTAAAGTAGTAGGCATGCCCTCAATTTTATTTTTTTGCTGTCATATAAATGATATTATGGCGAAATAACCATTTTCGTAAATATTGAAGCGTGATTGCGTTTTAAAATAAAGTATTGTGGTGAGATTATGGCATTAACCGACATTTTACAGTTAGGTAGCCATAAAAAGCGCTTCCGTAAACATCATATGGAATGTGCCGCCATAAGCGATACTAAAACCTATTGTGGGTTTTCGGCAAAACAACGTCATCATCTCATTGGCTTCCGACAATTTCGAATGTGTAAGAAAAACAAACTACTGGACTCGGGTATTGAGTTACACTACTTAAACTGTCGTCAGCCGCCACCCACACAGCTATTTTTCGTTTTTTACCAATCTTTTTACAAAACTGTATATAGGTTTCCTGTTAGAAAAACAAACAGAGACATTTATTGACTCGGAAATATTGTTTAAATGTCTAGTTGCGAATGAGTGATGGATTTTGGATGACTTGCTCGACCTCTGACGGAATGATGCTTCCGTTCACAAAATGACGTTTATTAGAAAAGGACAACTAGATAGGAACAATTTGTTTGATGACAGTAATTTTGTTATAACCACAACTATTGAAACATTCAGTAATTTGTAATGGCATTAACTGCAGTAGCTAAGTCGGATCATGTCCTTTATTGAAATTACAGAACGGCATATCAAGGGTTATCTATTCATCGATTTGCGGTGAATATATCAAGTTCTATAAATTTTGAAGCAGAAAGAATTGGGCTGACGGGTGTAGTAAAAGATCCTAATCGATATTCAACTGTAACATATAGTTTCACGTTTGACTGCTGATGTAACTATCAAACTCTCATAGTTAATATAACTATACTTTTCAATAGTTTCTATAAAAGGTTTAGAAAACTAGTTTTTTAAAAAGGTATTTTCCAAATTTTATAAAATATAATGGTTTGGATATACCGGCGCTACTGCTAACACACGGTTTGATTTACGAGAAATAAAATTTGGGGACCTTTTTAGCGGCGCAATTAAAATATTTAACGAACCTGTCTCAGTGGGTGGTGGGCGACAGTTCTCACGAGCCTATTAAATATAATTTTATTTGTTTTTGTTACGATTTATGATTAGACGCCGTCACTTTGTTTTACAATTTTGGACAATGGGCACTATTTGGACGTGTTTTATTATGAGGAAGTTGATAGGCTGATTGTTGATTTTATCATTTTTTATTATAGGAATTTATTTAGCTCAGCTTCGTGCTGTTTATTTTGCAAAGATATTAGAAGTAAATACAGTTTTAGTTACTAACAGTTAACACACACACATGCACCTACCATAATTATGTGTATGTGCACTTGCCGGTACACCATAAGCCGTAGAACGAATGAGCCAAACCTCGTTGTATAAAAATACTATAAGTACTAATTAAAGGCTAAGTATGTCTACATATTTGTACAACAACCTCATGCTCATTAATTGCTGACATTATAACATAACAGCCCCTTAGATATCCCAACATTTATAACCGCGATACTATCAAAGGTGCGCATACACAAACCGGCTAAAATAAAATTTTGTTATAAACGATTTGTAAAATGTCTTGTCAGCATGACGCGAACTTAGTTTAGTGAAATCAAGTTTTTTACTCGACAAAGGGTAGAGATAATAGTTTTGTCCTCTGGACAATGCTGTAATGAAACGTCTTAGTGGATTCACAGCATGTGGCTGACGGCGCGTTCACTGTTTGGAAGCCACCATCCGTTTTGTAATGTTGCGCCGATTAACATATTATAATAATTTTTAACCCTATAAAGCAGTGTTCGTCGACAGTTTGAAATAGCAGTAACATTATATTTAGTTTATTTATGTTTATAGCTTAAATAGTAGCGGTGCATGTCAAAGCCGTTACAATAAACTCGAGTGTACTGCTAGTGGCTCGCGGAACATAAGTGCCGCGGCGGCCCTTAAATCACTAACCGGCGAACGCACGCCGTGTATTACGTTATCTATTGGAATAATTTCCGAGGCGTTAAAATGTACTCGGCATGGGTGTCGGCGCGCAACGAGAACAATTTAATTGAATAAAATTAGCCAATAAAGTGCGTCCGTCGAAGGCTGTTACAATGGCATACCACCTCCGCAGCACGGCACTCGTAAACCAGCCTTATTTACTGGAGACTCCTTTGGGAATCCACATTAAGTGGCCCCAATATACTGTTGGGAACGCGTACGTACATACATACATACGTTAGGCGGTAATAGTTTTTCGATCCCATTGTGGATCGACGGTGATATATTTGGAAGACGTGGGTACTCTCTTGCAGATTTTACAATTCCTTGCTCGTCGAAGATTTGTTTACACACTACGGCACTTGACTGTAGTCTCAAAACAAAACAAATATAATATTGCATTGAAATATAAAGCAACTCGTTGAAGTTGTGGCTTTAGCTTGTTGCTTTTTATTTATATCGTTATGGCGCTATTTATATTTCTTACAGATAGTATTGATGTGAGCAGTATACATAGAAAGACACTATTCCGCGCATGAACTATACCAAATCAATAGGTTTATAAGTTTTATCAGCAAGCTCAGTCAGACTTGTTTGATGTATTGAAATTTTGATATACCTACATATAGGTATTTATATCTAAGTCAAGTAGTCTTTTTCAGCCAGATTAAAAATAGCAGACTATACTAAAAAACGCAGATGTAACTCAGCCACTAAACTTAAATAGGATTAGGTCAATGTTTGCTATGTGCTGAAGGAACTTTGGGCTAAAATCAGCACAAACTGGATCACGAATCTAGCTAATCGATAGCATGGTAGACCGAGGCGACGATAACGCGACGAATTAATATGTACTTATATAATCTATACTAATATTATAAAGCTGAAGAGTTTGTTTGTTTGTTTGGTTGAACGCGCTAACCTCAGGAACTACTGGCTCGAATTAAAAAAATATTTTAGTGTTGAATAGCCTATTTATCGTGGAAGGCTAGACTATAAAACATCACGCTACGACTCACGGGGGTGGCGCAGTAACGATAAACGCGGGTTCCACCCGCGTTTGCGATGTGGCCGCGGGAAAAATCTAATAATATAATCATAGTGACCAGTTGTTTGTGTAGCTTATTGTTTCATATTTATCAAAGTTAGCCGATATGCAGAACTTTTCGTTATTATATATATTATTTTTGGCATCATACAAACGGATAGGTTGGTACCTATTTTTATTGGCCAATGTGACAAATATTCTAGTGGTTCCTATTCTGTCACGGACAGGTATCTCAATGTGCTAGAATATCGTGTGTCAAATGTCGGTCAAATTAATAAATAAAAGCACATATCCCTTCCATCTATGAATTCTCCTTTGCATGTGATCTTACGGCGTAGAGAGGTGCATGGACATTGCATCAGCCTCTCTTTTAAAACAATTCTCTTCATCACCACTCTGGAACTCTGTTAATTTAATATAAGAATCTACTTCAATCAATTATATATAATAGTTAACGACCAAGTCCATGGTCCATCCATTAAATTATCTTTAAAAGACCAGTAAAATTAAAAAAATATGTTATTGTACTTATTGTAATAAAACCTATTTTAAATTTAATTATACAACACATTGCCTTAAATATAAAAATGCGAAGTTACGAGGGCGTTGGTGTCTATCACACAGTTTATACTAGTTCAGACACCATCGTACACTTTATCATCATCTTCTTTAAATAGTAAATTAAATGTGTCATTATTTTTTATTTGTTTAAGGTAGACTTAACTGTGCTATGTTTTATGTGCCAATAAAGTTTTATTTTTATTATCTTTATTTAAATATTGTCTATACATTATTTATTTTTAATTAAATGCATATATTAAAAAAAAAACATTTAAAATATAAAATGTATGCTACACCACCGGCATCGGGCACAGAGTCCAAACTTGTGGTGGTTAGGATTCCAGAGACAGGAATCTCCTCACAATGCGTGCCGTATCTAAAAGCACTGCCTTCTGCATCAAACCTTTGATCCAAGCATTTCACTCAGCTCTTTAGATGGTGATCGAGGCTCTTGGCTATTAGACCATTGACAGTAGTTATTATTATTATTATTATCCTTATTGAGACGAATGTCCTTTTTTAAAGAGATTTTTATTGCTAGTATTTCATAAGTGTATGACTTGATTTTAAATAACACATGAGAATTAAATAAGTTTAAATAGGAAAAATATAACTTATATAATGACTAAGATTGACTATACTAAAAGAAAGACAAATGCTGAACATTTAATGAATGAGTGTACGGAAGTAAATACGAGCCATTCACAGTCAGTGTCGGAGGCGGCGACGACGGCTGCGCGCAGAATGTTAAACGACGCGTGCCAGGTCGAATGCCCTGAGTACCTTCTGCGCAAGCGCACACGCCTCCCGCTCCACTCCGCACCGTTCGACTCATCAAACTTGATAGACATCTCAACAGCACTTAATAAGCGAATTCCTCACACCACTTTACCGGTACTCGGAAACATCGATGTCGTTATCGAAAAACTCGAGAACTGCAATTTTTTCTACCTCTGATTTATTGTCACATCTCATGTAATTTTCTCGCTCGTTATTCCTTTTAAGCCCAAAGCTCGCCACATTCCTAATTAGCCAGTAAAAATCACACGAGTTTGTAATTATAAATTACAAAGAATTTCGCTATTTGCAACTGTTCGCGTGACAAATGTCGACCGGGCGAAGCTTTGTCGGCAACAGTAATGAGACACTACGCAAGCGGGAGACAAATTTATCTCATAAATATCTTTGGGATGCGTCGATCTGCATCGTTAATTTACTGCACTGGATATCGATATCGTAATTCATTCACATCTTTATTATGTCATTTATTCAAAAGTGTCTCGATATATTACTGAACCTTCATTTCGATCGGTCGCATAAAGTATGTTCAAATTGACAAGACAAAAAGTAAAGCATAAACACATGCAAATAATTAAGCAACTGAAATGTTTTAATTTAGGTTCTACCTTAATTTTAGGCATTTTAACAATCTAATCTGGCAGCGCAAATGATGAGGTCTGACGTTAACAACCACTTGTGTTTACATGTTGCGTTGAAATACTCAGTGCTCGAGGCTATTAACGAGTGTTCAAACCTCAATTTGACTGAGCGCTGACATATCGCGGGGACAGAAGCATGCCACACGCACTGCGATGCCTAACCGCCAATCCTTTATGCAAATAACAACAATATCTGACCACTTCACTTTTTAATACAGCAATTATGTTATGAAACGGGCGGCATGAGATAACGCTGGAGTTTACTTTCCACCGCAACTCTGTCATTAAGACGACAGTTACGGGTTACTTCAATTAAGAGTTTTAAGACATTATAATATTTGCCTTTCAACTAATATGTCAGTGTGAGTATAAAACTAGTTAACGACTTCGCGACCGTTTATTATTTACAAAACAAACAACGATAAGAACTGAACAAGCTCGAACATTTTCGGCACACTTTTTGAGAACTGCGAGACGGAAAAAAATGCCCGTATTTTTTTGTTATTCACCTGTTTTTGTGTCGATATCGCACAAGTTTCTACCACCCGTGTTCTAATAACACTTATCGAAGCTTAATCTTAGGAAGCAAAGAATTATGGCATATTTAAACAATTTATTGCTGCCGCAGAACAAGGGAAACGCTGATAAGCCTCTGGTTTCGCGATAACGTTCTTTTAACTAGAGGTTTTGCCGAAATAAAAGAATTGTTTCCAGTATTAAACATGATGTAGATAGAATCTGACAAGGCCTTTTTTACTATTTCTTTAATTAACAAAATTAAATATAGAAGCAGGTATAAAAAAATAAGACTATATAAATTGAACAAAAACACAAACAAAATGTTTTGTATCTTACTATATTTGTACTTATGTATAATTTCTAGATAGAGGTAAGTTATGACAATATCAACAGCGAACCTAATTATTAATTTCGATGAAACATGAATGGAGAGCGATACTAATTAAGACATTGACAACATTGCAAATTTAAATATCTAACGAGTTATAATGAATAATATTTCACAGATAATTGTAGGTATAACGTCATCGCCTGCATACGAATTGTTCATTGCCGTGATTGTCTAATCATCATTTGAGATTTTCTTTTGCTTTATAATAACTATACCTAATTATCATTTTTGACACAGTTATGAATGGGATTTCCTTTAATAAGTTTGTATAGTACAGATAGTAAAACATAAAAATTATACAAATTACACCTTTTTGCATTATGTACAAATTAAATTTAAATATGTGTATACATTGATGATCATTATCTGTGCTAATAATTTGGCAAGTGGAAACTTTATGCAGCGCCTTGGTAATGTTCATTTGAATTTTAAAATATCCATATTCTAGATTAAAATGTCTATGTACGATACTTAGATAAGACGCCATCATTCGTAATAAAGTCTTTCCCTTAGATCAGCATATTAGAGGTCTTTATAGCGCAGCATAGCTTCAGTCAAATCACTGTAAGCAGAGTGGCGTAGTGGAAGCGTGCTGAGCCCATAACCCAGAGGTCCGTGGATTGAAACCACGCTCTGCTAGTATTTTGGTTTTGGTCATTTTAATAACGTTCGTGAACAATTGTGTACAGAGATTATTGAGTATTCCAGCATCTTCCAAACTATCTTAGGGCTGACCGTCACTGATTATTATTAACTTCATTTGACTTACAGATTACAAAAAACATATCTACATAATATACCTATTTTTCAACTAGATGCTCACGAATTGCTAAGTCTAGACTTACATTCTATGCGCATTCTTAGATTAATAACTGCATTGTTTTTTTTGGGATTTTATACTGTACATAGGAAACTGGCGACTCCTAATAAAATTATAATTTTGTTTGTTATCTATACATTAAACAAGATTTTACATTACATCATGTAATGTAAAATCTTGTAATCTTGTGAGTGCTTGATTTTTATTATTTGACGTATTTACTATTTAAAAGCCTGTTACTGTTAATTTTTTATTCTGCGTTACGAAAATGCTCTATTCTTGGTACTTATAAGTGTACCAACTTTTAATAATCACCTGGTTAAATATATTAGCTATTTGTAAACATTTTTACATTCATATTTGTATTATATTGTAGTTGCTTCCTTAATTAATTAACGTCGTAAACACTGATTTTATAGTATCCATAAATTATCTGTGAAGTTTCTATTTAGTCGTCATATTTTTTAGAAGTACATTTTATAGCGTCAAACAAAATATCGATTACAAGTTTATCGATAGTAACACGATCTTTTCTGCCGACCGTAAAATGAAGCGCGCTTTGACGTCTTAATCCAATCAAGCAAATTAGTTATTAGATTACAATATGGTCGTTGCATTATATAAATAAATACAAATAAATTACTGATAGCTTAGCGCGTGTGCAAGCGATTAACATTTAGTAAATTACATCATGTATACCTACTTAATTACAATACCTACCGATTAATATTTGGCGGTTATTAAGTTTTTGATTTTGTTACAAAATTATCTAAATAATATAATTACCGTAACAAATAGTTTTGTTATTTATTAGAAATGTAATATTACTGTAATTTATGATATTGCGCTGGCTAGAATGTTGTCATTTAAGCAGATAGTTTACAAATATATTGCTTGTCAACTAAATGCTTATAAGTTGTTAGAGCTAATTGTAGTTTATTAAAATATTTTATTGCTCGATTTATGCAGTCAGTTATATCTAAGTTCTAGATCTCGTAATCCTAACTAATATTTTAAATGCAAATGTGAGTAGGTTTGTTTGTTATGATTTCACACATTAACCACTCGACTGATCATCATAAAATTTTACATATGCACGTTGTCAGGGGTACAGAAAAGAATGAAAGTTACCTCTCATGCAGAAAAAAATACTGATGTTGAACAAGCGAAGCTGCGGACAAAAGCTAGTATAAAATAAGTTCAATAGATAACTTATTAAAATTGGGACGATCAAAAATGCAATTTATTTATTATTAACGCTTATTTAAATGTAAGAGAAAAGCAATTGTGTTATTTATGATTCTGAAACTAGATCGAATTTGAGTAGTTTTCATTGCAAGAATGGCCTTCTGATTATTGTTATCGAAGGAGTACTCATGATTTTAAAGAACACTTTAATCATTAATTTTATTCATAATACCATACGTAAAGCTTGTCAAATGTGGTTCTAATACATGACTGCCTTTTGTAGACAGAGGCCAGTACATAGCCAGATACTTTTAAAACTATATAAATATATGTTTTATAATATTTTCTTAATAATCGGCACCAGTAGGTTCTCGAAAACGGCACTCTTATTTACCTACTTGTTATTTTAAGTGGCTGACATAGTATAGTGCTGTGTGTAAATGGTACTTACCGAACAACGATAAAATATTTATTAATGTACGTATAATAATAAGCGTATAGAATAAAAGGAAATGTCGCTACTCTTATCGACACAGCCAATACAAATGGCTACTTGAAAGCCCAATTAGGTTATCGTAAATAATAAGTACATATAGAGATAAAGTATAAAAGAATCGTATTTGTATTATACAAGTGTCAAAACTATCTCTTAACGATAGGGTTTAAAATGACACCATTAAGCACAACGAATGACCAGCACTTCAGTGCAGGTCACTATAAAGCTATTATTAATACATATCTTTTTTTCCAAGCCGAAACGTTATCTGACGCAGGAATCCTTTCAATCCATCCGTTCTATTGTTTTTGAACCACTTTTTATATTGATATCAATATTTTTTACGATGGGAGTAACGATAAAACAGTGATTTGTTCCGAACAGATATCGAGTATACGAGATGCCTTCGGGCTCTTATGATCCGTTTATCATTCGGCGGCAACGTATCTTTTGTATGTAAATATTTTATTGTTATGTAAAAGATTTTATTCTCAGTGAAGTGGAATATATAAATGACTGTACATTTACAAATAAAATTGAGAAGATCCGAAAATCGGGAATGGAAATGATATTAAAAGTAATAGAAAGTGTATTGATCAAGCTTACTCGAGCGCGATCCGACATTAAACACATCTTAATGGAGACATTATCCTTTTGGCGACATATTTCTCTCTTGGATGGAAAAGTACCGACTTTGAAGTTCAAACAACAATCGGATTTGCGCTAAGTAGATCATAAAATATTATCGGTTTTTATGGCGGCAACTTTATATTATTACAAATGTACCTAATATTTTTCGCTTTAAGTAGGTATCCTTAGCACTAAGTTCAGGACAGAAATATTTTTACCCATACCGATACGATGTTCTTAAAATATTTCGCAGTGAAAGATTTATATTAGAATATTATTTTATATCATTATTGTTTATCTAACCACCAGATATTGTAAAACATAATTGGGAGAGCGAATTGTCTACCAAGCCCAGTTTTAGACCCCGTGCTACTATTAAGAATTTATTGGAGAAAAATCCTATATCACTCTGCTCGACTCGAAAACTGTACCCGAGTACTCAACACAGCGAATGCGATTCAGCTATATCTAGTTTTTGTTACATACCATATTTTTTACTAGAGTGGTGCAGTTCAATGTTTATTTTGGTGGTTGTTCTTTATTTCCTTATTTTATTTAAATATTGCCTTATCATTAATAGGTGAGGCGGTTAGGCGACAAGTAAGGTAGTTTTAAACTATGTACTTGAATATCGTCTACGATTATAATTTACAGCCTATAATAGTGAAGCCACTGCGCTTGCCTAAAGGCTAAGGTCACAATTTGAATTTTGATTGCATCCCATTATAAGTCTTATTAACTTTGTATCCAAATATCACATTATAACTCATTTTAATTTAGTTGTTAATAGAAACATACCGTCTTAGATATCTATTTGAATATTCAAAAATATATCGATTATCGTTTTAGACACATAGGATGATTGATATCGGGAGCAGTATAATTTGGTAACGGGTTCACATAGGTAGAGGTGATTTGATAGAGATGTTTGTTTTAGTAGCGCTATTGGGCAAGCCGCGGGCGCCGCGCACTGGCCGGCGGCTGCCGCACCGTGCCATACTTAATGAAGTGTTGAATTCTGTGCTTTGTTTTCATAAAGGAGAATATATACTTGTTACAAACTCGATCACCATGTTATGTAAAATAATAGAATGAATTAATGAGGCTTTTTAATATTAATATCTCAAATTTAATGTTATTTGAACAATGAGATACACAATGAGATAAATAACACTCGTGTAAAATACTTAATATTAACAAGTATTTTACAAGAATTTCATTCTAAGATAGAATGCAAATTATAACAGAGAAAAAGACAATCCATGAAATACGACTTGAATCTGCGACCTCGACCAACTGTGTTGTCGCTTTGTAAACTAAGCTATTCATGGTCCCATGTCAAAGTACGACGCGGTTTTTCGAGGTCTGAGATTCAGAACTTAAATTATACACAGAAAGAAAATAATAATGATACTGCAGAAAACGGCATTGTGTTTTGAATTTTATATACTATAATTAAACACAAATGTTTGGCTTTCTATAAAAGCATTGATTGTTTCTGCGCCAATTGTTTCTAAATATTATTATATTGGTAACTTTAAGATTTAAAACGATATTTAATAATTCCCTATTATAATTAATTACCACGTATTAGATTCTGCCCGTGGCTTTGCTCGCAGAAATGTAGGTTAGTAATAGTACTTTTTCCTGGATGAAAGGTACCCTATGTCCTATTCTGTACTCCTGACAACGTGTATGCGAAATTTCATGATGCTTTTTCGAGTAGTTAGGGCATGAATGCGTAACAAACAAAGAAACAAACTCACTTTCGCATTTATAATATTAGTTAGGATGTCACTTGTATTTTTTAAATATTGCCATTCAATATATCTTATTTTAGAGTAAACTAAATATAATTATGTATACATAAGAATCAAAATTTTCTATTTTTATAGGGAAAATACCTCATGCTTTTAAATTATTATTTATTCTTTTAATAATCTCAACGTCTGGCATCATACTAGATGTCTATACGATATTTGTACAATATTACGTAATTAAAATGCACCAATTATATTCAGTTGCATTCTCTTTGATAGTATCAAAGGTCAGATAGGCAAATGGAATACTGTGCTTCGTCTTTGATTTCTTATTATTTCTATACGTATTGGGTCAGCGCTTAGCATAACCGGATCAAACTGAATTACCATCCGTTTTACTTGTAACTTTAACATATTAGT
This sequence comes from Catocala nupta, assembly GCA_963675205.1. Taxonomy (NCBI): domain Eukaryota; kingdom Metazoa; phylum Arthropoda; class Insecta; order Lepidoptera; family Erebidae; genus Catocala; species Catocala nupta. The sequence continues at coordinate 10,890,724 of OY776081.1, forward strand.
AGTATTGTTAAATGTGCAGTCTCTCTAATATTTTTATTATATTATTGATTGGCTATTGATAAACACAATTTATATTGTGTTAATGACAAAGAATGTATTCATAGATTTAATAGATAAAATGTTACGCTTCGTCGCCTGAAGAAACATTTATTGTTCTAATGGTCTATGTTTAATTGTATTTTATCCAATTGTAATATTTATATTTGTAGTAACCGATAGAGAATTTGTGCCATATTATTTTATACTAGATGTGCCTGCGGTTTCATCAGCGTTTATGATTACTGTGCCGCCCCCGTGGATCGTAACGTGATGTTATATAGCCTATAGCCTTCCTCGATAAATGGGCTATCCAACACTAAAAGAATTTTCAATTCGTACCGGTAGCTCCTGAGATTAGCGCTTTCAACCAAACAAACAAACAAACACTTTAGCTTTATAATATTAGTATAGATTATGAATTGATTTAAGATATTCTAAAGAAATCTGAACATGGTCATCAATGAACGCCGTGGTCAGGTGGTATAAAAACATGATCTTTCTAAGAGCCTTATTTTTTTTTATAAATAGCTTATGACACGATTACTTTTTAGATATTTTAATAGTAAATTTAAGAAGACATTTAGCTGTGCCTGACCGAGCCTAGTCAGTATTGAAATCGACCATTTTGTAGGTAAATATAACATAAGAAATAGCTTAGTAATTATTAAATTACTACGGTGTTTCTTTTTTGTAAATATATACTGTATTAGTCGTATACAATAAATACGTCATTTACTTAAAAAAAAAAGTATATTAGTTTAACGTTCTAAGATTGCCTAAAAATGTTTTATTAAAATGCTCCTTTTTTAATATTTTATAAACAGACCGTCCTTAACAGCCACGAAAGTCACGTCTTTAGCAATATTAGTGCCCCTAGGCTTGTAATCGCCGTCGGAACTAACATGTCTTGCAGGTCACCGATGTCCCCAATGTCCAGAAGGGATCGTTATAAGATAGCGCATCGGAGTCCCAAAGGACCAAATGACAAACCACCCTTTTATGCTGGGTATTTTAAATGATAAGAACCCTGCTATTTAAACGTAGTACTTTTACATTTTTACAGACCATAATAACATAATTTAAAGTAAAAATATTAGATTATTACAGATAGAGCCTTAAATATAGTACAGATAAGATGATAGGCTACCTACGCTTAGTAATACAAACTAATTTGCACCCAACATTGGATGTGGAATACAAAAAGCGTATTTAAATAAGTAAATTTAAGTCAATAATTATACCTAGATTCACAAATCCTTATTCATCAGAAAGGATCACCTACTTAGATAACATTATATCTAAGTAGGTGTTCCTTTCTGATCATATAATATTCTTAAGACCATTACCGGAACCACTACAAAATTCGATTTGCGACATCGGACCACATTAAAGTGAACGTAATTGTACCGTGTCCCGGGACAAGACAGTAATTTGCTGATAAATACTGTAGCAAGCTCATACAGCGTCCACCGTCACGGTCCTTACACTTAATTAACGACAATCATGCAAATCACACGACGCAACGAATATTGAGACGAGCCGAACAGTTGTAGTAATAAGTGAAAAATATTTCTGCAGAAAAAAGCAAGCTTTAGCATTAAGAGTAATTTTGTAGTTAACGAGCGTAGCTACGTGAGGAAATTTTGATATATCGACGGTCACCTTATGCCACTTAATAAAGAAAACTATATGTGCCTGCAATTGCTTCTAATAGATCATCTTAACATTTCGAGGAGAATAAATAATAGTATATTTACACAAAAAGAAAGTGAATTGTGTGTTCACGATCTCACGGCTTCAAGCTTGCGTTATTAAAATTTCCATAAAATGTTCCCTAACCATACATTAATCTAAAAGTCCGCCTCACTCAAAGTTATCTCGCATGCATCACTACTCTCTCGCTAAAACTTCTAGCTGCTATGAAAAAAAAACTTTAATAATTCCAATTAACCCTAATAATAGGCCTCGAGCAGTGGAGAGGCAGTGCGATTAAAAAGACAAATCCCTCAACCACTAGAGTACAATAGCAGGTTGTGAGCATTCCGTCGGTTCGAAGCCTGCCCTTTATTAATAGACCAGCGACCGGTAGCCGCCACGGTTGCCATACTGAGCGAAAGATATGATTAACACAAAGGCGATACATAATAAGTGATATTGGGACCAGTTCGGGGAGCTATGGACATAATATGTAACCACGGCAGGTTTTCGATCATATCCATTACAGGCTAATGCTCATGGCGACAAACGCAAGCGTTGAACTTAGCTTTCTTTGAAAATACTTAGAGCTGTGTTTCTAGTATATATTTTACTCTACACAGTTAACTGTTTAGTGTTAAGTTAACTTCATATTTGAAATATTTAACTAATATAATTAATGTAACTATTTGTTCTATTTAGGTTTGCGTAAGGAACAAATTTTATTACAGTTCTTAACATTTATATGTAGTTGTTTATAATTTGTTAGAAAAGTTATTTAATAATTCTAAATAAACTGATTTAAACTAAGTTTTATTATTCTCTGATTAATTACAATAACGTAAATGTTCTAAATAAAAAATACCTAAATCGTAAACTTAACAAAATTAGATTGTACAACTTTTCAGTACCTATCTACATATACATATGTCACTCAACTAGAACTAAATGCTACAACAATATAAATAAATGTTCTATAATGTCCAAAAATTAACAAAAGGTTTAAATTCGAAACCAATGTATTTAAAAATTTCCAATGTTCTTTTTATTGTCATCCTATGAACAAAAGTAAAAAAGTAATTATTTGAATAAATTACCTGCGAGTTCTAAGGAACAATAATTTCATCGGATTTTAATAGTGAATGTGATTTAATAATAATTAAAATGTGAAAATTGTACATTATACTTACTTAAGAACGATACCCGATTTATAAAATACCTTGAATATACTTAGTCTGGTCATAAGTTCTGTCACACAATAAAAACTTTTAAATTTAAAAATTTAGATTTATAATGCTGGCTATAAAAAAGTTTATTGAATTCGAATTTTTCATGAATATAAAAATGTATACCTACTTTTTAGAATTTTACTCATTTTCAAATATGGAGTGGACACTTAAAGAAGACCGTGTTGCGGTTATTGCGTTGCATCGTTGCGGTTACGCGCCAATTCAGATTTTTGACATATTAAAAAAAATTTAATATAACCAAAAGATTCGTTTATCGTACCATCAAACGATACAATGAAGACTCTAGTGTAGATGACACGTCAAGAAGTGGTCGCCCTCGCTCTGTTAGGACTCCAGCAGTGATAAAAGCTGTGTAGGCGCGAATTCAAAGAAATCCCATACGTAAGCAAAAACTTTTGGCCCTTCAGATGAGTTTAAGCAGAACCACGGTGAAATGGGTATTAAATGTAGACTTAGGGCTTCGGGCATATCGAAGAAAAACAGGACATCGTTTGGACGCTCGTTCAATGGACCTGAGGTTGAAGAGATGTCGCGCTTTGTTGAAGCGGTACGCGGGCAACAAGCATCGGGAAATTCTTTTTTCGGATGGAAAAATTTTTAATGTGGAAGAGAGCTACAACAAACAAAATAATAAGGTGTACGCACACAGCAGTAAAGAAGCGAGCAACCATGTTCCGCGTGTCCAACGAGGCCATTTTCCATCTTCACTCATGGTTTGGTTGGGAGTCTCTTATTGGGGCCTAACTGAGGTATTTTTGTGAGAAAGGCGTAAAAACGAATGCAGTTGTGTATCAAAATACAGTATTCACGAACACTGTGGAACCTGTTTCTCATACCATGTTCAATAACAGACGCTGGGTGTTCCAACAAGATTCTGCGCCAGCTCATAGAGCGAAAAGCACTCAAGACTGGCTGGCGGCGCGTGAAATTGACTTTATTCGGCACGAAGACTGGCCCTCCTCCAGTCCAGATTTGAGTCCGTTAGATTACAAGATATGGCAACACTTGGAGGAAAAGGCCTGCTCAACGCGTCACCCTGGTTTGGATTCACTCAAGGCATCCTTAATTAAGGCAGCCGCCGAAATTGACATGGACCCCGTTCGTGCTGCGATAGACGACTGGCCGCGCAGGTCGAAGGCCTGTATTCAAAATCGCGGGGGTCATTTTGAATAATCTTTATTAGCATAAGAATCTGTGTTTTATTAAGTTCATTTTGATATATAAATGTTTACATCAATAATAAACATGTCTCAATTATTTCATATTAAACATGTGACAGAACTTATGACCTGACTATGTAATATATAGTGAAAGAAAACTGTACATTATTACACATTATATAATTTTATGCAAATACTTTAATTTTAGAGAAGTGTTTTAAATTCAATTATAAAATAACCATACATTTAATTAACTCTCTTAATGAAATACAGGCTCTTAATTAAATTATGTCTACGCGAAATGCCAACTTGAACAATTAACTATCCAAAATCAGAAAAAGGTCGTAAAAGCAAAATACTTTTAATATTTTTAAACATGCATTGTATTGAAATTAAACATTTTTTTACAGACTGTTTTAAATACTACTATTTCAACTAACGAAACGTCGGCAAAATTGTAAGTTTAAATAAATTTCATGATAATATAAAACGTAGACATATAATGCGTGAGATACGCCAAACCACAAGACAATACTATATCTTGTTGTATGTTGATACTCATATTGCACGATCGAAAAGTTTCAAATACCTTAGACGTAATTTTTCATAAAGCATGGTTCTTTAATGATTGACTATTATTAATATCTTAGTAAAACTCTCGTATCTCAAAGTAATTGTAATAAATTACCGAAAGCTCGCCAGATTAATAACTTAACGTAACTAGATTTGCAAATAAAAACGAATAGTAATTTTCAATATGTTTCGCTCAACTCGCTCAAATGCATGTGCTGTTAAACTGCGTAATTACATTCTTCTAGATGTATATTAGATTATAGATGCAATTTTTTATCTTTATCTCGCGGTAAATATACACAGAATTATGGTAAATAATAACTCAGTGACAAGAGCTGTAATTGGATGGGCTGCGACATCGATCACACCACATTTATCGTGTGATCGAAAAAAAGACTCACGCAAATTCGTTATTAATTCAAAATTTATTGACAATATTTGTACATAAAAACCTATGTATATCTGAATATGTGACAAAAAAATAATATCCAACATAGTTAATATCAAAATACTTATATATCTTTTGTAATGCTGTTCCTGGTATGCTACAACGAAACCCTGAGTGAGTAGATAAACAAATATAATACGAATTAAAATGCAAAAAGTAATTCTAACCACAAAGTTGCATTGCACATACCTAATGACGAGTATCCGCCAATTAAGGGTCTGTAAAGCGCATGGGCCGTGACAAAAACTTGTCTTGTGTGCCTTTAAGAGGCGCTACCGAACTTAATTGGACGCGGTGGTTATTGGCTGCTGGTTATTGTGCCTACTGTAATGGCGATCGAATAATCGAAGGTCGGCCGAGTGAATTCCACCTAGTGCAGTCCCGCAGTCTCTCCCTCGCCATCGATCTATTTATGTCTTCGCTAATACAAAAACTGCCATGAAATTGCATCGACGGCACACAAAAAGAACCAACACCAAAATTGGTATTTGAAATTTTAATTGTCCTGTTAGAGACTTCGTTGGGATGCAGTTGAAACAACTATTATTCACATTGGACGTATTAAGTGAGATTGATTAATGTTTTGTCTCAATACTTCATTAAATAGATTTTTAACTATTGAAATGGTTAAACGTGAATGTAGTTATTGGCCGAGAAAATACAATAATAGTAAGTTAATGAAAATAAGTTAAGTTCGAGCTTAACGAACGTGTGTCGTGAACGTATATCATTTAATATCATAATAACGAAGTGACTGGATACGTAAACATATTATAGCGTCAAGACATCATTGCGTATGCAATGTAAGGCACACGTCGCGTCGCCGCGTCGGCGACCGCCGAACGGCTACGAGCATCAGCGATCGGAGGCTGTGGCGCGTGGCATGCCCGCGCTTGCCGCGCCGACTGGTTTCGCGCCGCCTGCATGTGACGATTATACCTAAATAAAAATAAACATTTCGCCTCATGCCTATCAGGGGCTCTCAAAATGAACTTTATCCATCTTGCCATTCATGAATTAATCCTTGGTTTACTCTCGGCTTAACACCAGAGAATTCTAGTTTGCCACAAATGTTGTATTAATCACTATTTCTTATTTTTCCATTCGTTTTGAATAAGGCGTGTATTTCATTTATTTCTTAATAAGTGAACCGATAGTATTCCAGTTTCGATGTTTAATTAAGAACCAGTGAATAAGCGGATCGCAGGCTCTTGCAAATACATCTACGCTATTTATTTTTAATCACGGATATTAATAGGTGCCATTCTGTTTAGTTAGACATTTAAATGAATTGTTTTATGTGAGAGACCTAGTATAGTTATTTGGATTTTTGTTTGTAGTTTCTTTTAAAAGTAGGTTCTTGTAAAAAAATTCTTGAACTGCAATAAATGAATGCGGAAGAACATGAAAAAATTAGTTCGATGGAATGAGGTCGATGCACTGCGATGTACAGAGAATACAGGTTTGTGTGTTGAATTTATTAAAATATAATTGATACGAAAGTATAACGTTATTACGCTAATAAAGTTGCAACCTTGTCACAGTTACTAAAATTCTGAAACTGAGCGCTTTTTCCATTTGTGAGTGAATTGTGTTGTTTCGAAAAGGTTCCAGAGTTGATGACTTGTTTATCGAGTATTTCGGACGGGTAAAAAGAGGAATCCTGTGTGTCCAGCGGAGCTGTCCATTCAAGAATTTGTTGACAAGCAATTAAGGGTGGGCTGAGTATGTGCACATGATCGAAACTGTAGCGAGAGTCAATTTTTACTGAGGACTACGACATGAAAAAGGCACGGCTATGAATATCACTGTTTAGGTACACCTACAGTGTATTACTGTAGGTGTAAGATAGTTTATTTTATTGCCTAGTTTTGTTTTCTTTAGTTATCTTGGTCATTCGGACTTATTGAACGGTTTTCACCCTTCCCTATTATCAGTATTTTAACTACAATTTAAAAGTTGTAAATCAATAGGTCAACATTTTACGTTATAAGTCGACTACGTCATAATGATGAAAAACAGTGCCTATCTGACGGAAATCATACTAATGAGTCACTGAATCCTCGAAATCAAGAGATGATTAATTTCAAGCTTTGAATTCAGATGAGAATTAACTTGTTAAGGCTTATAATTCTTTAAAATACTACTAAATGTTGCATTAACAAACTTTCGATTTTTGAATTCTCTGTGTCGTTACTTGTAGTCAACCTACCTTTAAATTTTACGGATTAACCACTGAGTAGTTCCAATCGGTCGATCATATGTATTCGTTTATTATTTCCAAATTTACTAACATATTTTATCAAAAATGAGTTAATAAATATGAATAGTAATAGAAGAGTAAACGCAATAATTAATACATCATTAATGTACAACAACAACCCATAAAGTATAAAAAATATATGTAAGAAATAATTATTTTAAGGTCAACAATAAAAAAAAGAAAAAGAGAATTGCTAAATATAATTCAGTCTCTCATAGGTCTGAATTATGTTTAAAATCTCAGTTACATATAATAATATTTTCTACGTAAGTAATTTTACTTAATTTATTTGTATTTTAACATATGTCACAATGCAGAGTTGATATTTTGCCTTGTGCCGTCGCGTTTGGCTGGCGGGGGGATGGACGCTAGTCCCATTCTCAGGCCGGAGGCCCTATTTTTGGGCCCGGCTCTCCCAGTACCACTCTGTTTTAGAGTGGACATGGGAGCGCCTCTTTGACGGGTTCGGCGTGCACTCAGCCTGCCGTCGCACTGACAACGGGGTCTCTTCTCGTCGCTGTGACGATTATCCCCCCTTTCTTTGCCCCCTCTGTTTTGACCCCCGTTTTGGTTTTGCTCCCAATTTTGTTTTTGACCCCTTTTGTTTTGACCTTCCTTTTGTTTTTGCCCCTTTTTGTTTTGTTGTCCCTCTTTTCTTTTGATTTTTGTCCCCGTTGTCACCGTCTAGAACACACCGTAACCCCGTGTTGTGCAGCGACGTGGATCACGTCTCGCGGCTGCTGACGAGACCGGGGGTCTTGGCTTCACCGCCCGAACTGCGAGGGAGTGGCCCTCTATAAAATCCACCCCGAATCTCAAGTTGCTGCCGCACGGCGAGGAGATGCATGGCTGATGGGTAGTTCAGTCACTAGTGCGGTCCCCGCAGAGCACCGGCCGACCCCCTGAGTGCAATAGGCTTGCACGGGTATCGGGATCTCTACCCGGGTCGACCACCCTTTCTCCCATACTCGTGGGAATTATTAAGGAAAATTCACTCAATATTATTGAAATTAAACTACTATATATGCGTTGTTTATTTGACACTTTATTTCATAATTTAGAAACTATTACACTATTACTACAATTAAACTTTACTAATTTTTAAGCTAATTAAATTATTAAAACTATTAAAACTATTTATACTTAAGTTTACACTTTCCCCGACATTTCGGTTGCTTTTCAGCAGTCATGGTCACGGGTAGACTAAGATGGTAGTTGTCTCAATGTTCCAGAGTAATTATTTCAAAGTACCCAAACATAATTTAATTATTGGTGTTTCTATTTACGCAGAATGAGCTCAAAGTATCATGAAGTCTAGCTGTAGTTTACTTCTTCTTGGGTTTGACTATTTGAATTACTAGCTCCCAAGCTGGTGGTACATTCCAACCATCTTCTCTATTGAAATTAGGATGTTTTTTGATTTCAATAGCCTCGTGAAGCATCCTCGGTAGAAATCGGTGTTCTTTAACGAGAATCTGTGGTTTGTCAAATCTTAGGTAGTGGTTGGCCCCTGTAGCACATGTTCACACACAGCAGACTGCAATGAGTGTTGGTGTTTTACATCAGCTATGTGTTCTTTTCTGCGGGTGCCAATACTTCTCTTGGTTTGACCAATGTATGAGAGTCCTTAGTCACAATCTATTTTATAGATCCCTGCATCTTGTAAAGGTGGTTGGCACTTGACGAATGGTAAAAATTTACTTATCTTCGTTGGCGGCTTGAAGTATGTGTTTATTGAAGCTCGCTTCAAGATGTAGCTAATCTTGTCAGTGACACCCCTTACATAAGGCAGTATAGCAGGTACAGCAGTCGAGCAGGTGGAGACTTTGTCGGACCACCGTTACATCCGGTTCGACGTCTCCGCCCAGACCTCCGTCCCTCCAGCCCCAAGGGCCCCGATTGGGGGCGGTCCGCGTTGGGCTCTGAAAAAGCTAAATCGGGAGTTCCTCCTAAAAGTCTCCATCGTTCAGGTCTGGGTGTCAGCACCGGTCAGGCCTGACAACGTCGAAATGGAGGCCAAGTGGTTCCGGGAGGCCATGACTCAGATTTGTGATGCGGCGATACCTAGAATACCATCTAATTTATCAGCCAGGCGCCGGATATACTGGTAGGCGGATCATCCGGCTTCAAAAAAGGCGTCGCTGCCCTGCTGATTTTGACGCCAGGGAGGCGGAATTGTATGCCCTGGCCCTCGAAGAGTTCGCGCTCTGACTCAGAGGGCTCCTCAGCGAATGTCTAGTGCAGGGCCAGTTTCCGCACCAGTGGAAGGTGGGGAAACTGGTCCTGATCAGGATGGAAGGGCACCCGGCGGACACACCGTCGGCCTACCGGTCCGTGTTGCTGGATGAGGTGGCTAAATTGTTCGAATTTATCATCGGGGAGCGCCTCGTCCAGCGTCTTTCATCAGTGGGCCCGGATCTGGCTGACAACCAGTATGGTTTTCACCACGGGCGCTCCGCTATTAATGCTGTTCTGCGAGTGAGGAGCTTGGCGGAGGATGTGGTGTCCCGGGGCGAGGTCGTCTTTGCGGTGTCTTTGGACATCACGAATGCCTTTAATACCTTGCCCTGGAGTTGTATTAGGGAGGCACTCATTTTCAATCGAGTGCCGACTTACCTCCGCAACATTATCGGAGCATATTTGTCTGAGAGGGTAGTAGTCTACCCGGGTCACGACGGTTGAAATCGGTGAGAGATGTCGTGCGGTGTTCCACAGGGATCGGTTCTGAGTCCGCTCCTGTGGAACATACCGATGTTCCACAGGAGCGGTCAGGAGCATCCCCTCTCTCTACGACTAGTCCAGTTTATGATATAGCGTTCCCCTACACCAACCATTAAGGTTATAATAGGTGGAGCCGCTGTACCTTCCAGTGCCCGAGAGCACCTTCCGGGACCAGTTATAGACAGGTCTTGTCCCCAAATCTCGACTTCTCCACCCTAACCTCAGAGATCTGGTTCTCGTAAGCGAGCTACCTCGTGCCCAAGTGACACTACCTATTCTCCAGATAGGTACCGGAGCAATAAAGCCGCTCACCACCCGCAACTCTGGGAGTTGCTAACGAAAACCTCGCTGAAGCCGACGGAGAAGCCGCCTCCCATATCTCCAGTATGGTACCGGAGCTGTGTAAGGCACGCTCACTTCCCGACGTACATCCGTACGCCTACCTAAGTAGGCCTACAAGCCGGGTATGGCCCGAGTCACTCCAGCTATGACTCTTACTTGCTGAGCAGGCAAGCGCCCGAGATGCGTTGCGGCAGTGAAACCACATTGCCACTTCGCTAAAGACAACTCCGTGCCTCGCGCGACCGACTGGTTCGCACTAGCCACGCCTGAGTCCTACGCTCGAACGCCACGTGCTTGCCGAGCAATGAACATGTCGTCCTCAGCGGCTAACCACATACCCCTGGGAGTCCAAAACCAATGTCAGGCACCGCGCACTCTAATCGGCGCGGTCGATAGAACACGCCTTTCGAGGCACAGTGGGCTTCCTGACCCCGCAGTACCCTGGTCCAAAGGGGGAGACCCGTAGGTCTACCCCCAAAACCCTATCTACTCGGGTCCTGAAGATAGGGATCGTAAACGTAACCGTACGACTGGGTGCTGCGAGGTGCGCTCCTCCGTTTCACACGCTTATCACGGCGAGGGGTAAATCGCATCGGGCGGCGGCCATACTGGCGACCGCTGGGGTCGCACAAGTCGTTAATCGTATCCGGCGGTTGGGTCTCGAGGTGGCCCTGTCTAAGTCGGAGGCCGTTTGTTTCCACGGCCACTCCTCACCGGATCGATGGCCTGGGACCTGAAAGCGGCGCTTCTGGCGTCACTCGTCCACTGGCGCCGGGAGGCGCTGGCTCAGGGCGAAGAACCTGATCTTCCCACTCTCAAGGCGGCTAGGTCCGAGCTCCACCAGGTCCTAGTGGAGAAATGGAAGGAACGACTTGTGCACCCTAGTGCCGGGCATGCCACAATAGTGGCGGTCAGTCCCGTCTTTGAGGAGTGGCTGAAGAGGTGGCATGGCGCCCTCACATTCCAGCTGACACAGGTAATGACTGGCCACGGTTGCTTTGGCCAGTTCCTGTGTCACATAGGCCGGCAAGAGACGCCCAGTTGTTACCACTGTGGCGACTGCCACGACGTTGTTGAGGACACGGCACTGCACACTTTGGTGGATTGCCCCGCCTGGGCATCGCAGCGCCGTGAGTTGATTGCGCCGGTCGGTATGGCTGCCTTCTTGCTCTCGGCCGTGGTTCAATCTATGGTCCGGAGAGGTCGTGGAACGCCGTCGCCTTCTTTTGTGAAGAAGTCATGTCCATCAAGGAGGGGGCGGAGCGGGAGATACGCACTTAAACCCTTTCCCCAATCGCAAAACCGAGCGCCGGAAGACGCGAAATGACCTCCAGCCATACTGAGGTTTTACCTGGGGGTGGTGGGCTTCGTGGGCCTGCCCGCCACCCGATCAGCACCAGGTCGCGACCGCATGTGAAAGTGATTCGCGCGGCCCCGCCGATTGCGGTTTTGTCAAGGAACACCATGATAGGTTTAGTCGGTATTCCGGCAGGTCCATTATTATCATCATTACCATCTTTCTCTTTTACCCCGGTGAGTCCGACATAACCCCTCCGCTCGCCCTGGCGGTGAGGTATGCGTTAAGGCATTCACCAAGTAAAAAAAGGAAACGTTGATATCTTGTTTATGAAATTGAATTATAATGTAGGAGCTTGTTTGGTATCGAAGTGCCAATACTTCTCGAACAGAATACGGAAGCTTTTATAATACTTGTTCGTTAAAACCGACACCATTGCTATTTGAAATGCAATAACACATTTAATTTGGAATTTCACTACCACGAATCCAGAAGGAATTATTGGGCCTCCGTTCGATTTTGCTATAAGAATATTGCTTACGTCAGATCTTTAATATATTTGCATCAAAATTAATAGCTTTTCAAGATTCTCTGTATAAACAAATGCCCATAACACACGGTGTAAATGTAAAGTATTTACTTAAATAAAATAAATAAAAATACATCACTTATTTAATAGAAATTAAACGTTTGCCTAATTTGCTTAATTATATATTGCTGAATAGTTTCTGCGATTCGATTGACTGTAGAAGATTTTTGTTATGAATAATGTAATTTGCTATTCTTGGACCGCCAAGTTATAGCAAATCATAATAAACACGTGACGATTGCTGTGTTTTAAACAATATGTTTTTGAGACTTTCCCTCCGTTATATAGACATTTCTGATATTTTATTTATAAAGAAAACACAACATATACAACGTGTAAGTGAAAGTTGTGGTCATATTTTGGGATCGTAGTAAATATCTGAAAAATAACACATATTCATATCCCCGGATTAAAAAAATTATTTTATATTTTATGACAATTTCAAACATTTTATTATTGAAATATCGAAACAAACGCATTACATCACTATCAAATTGCAACTGGTTATTTTCGGGTTCATAAAGGTCACCGAGTCAGCGGTTACTGTTGCTTATATACGTATATCGACTAGAATGTGTTAATATTGGGAAGACATTTGTTAGTCAAAGTAACGTATACGAATTTATTTACGGTGGTTTTCTTTTATACAGGGACTATAATTATGTGACGTTCAGGAACCACATTTAGACAGCAACTATAATAGCGATAGTAATGTTTGCACTGTATATTATAGAGTGAGTTCAATAATGAAATCTAATAGAAAATAATTGCGGCTAATTGGATATAATAAGTATAGAGAGTCCTGACAATATGTTTCTGTTTCTTTCTGTAAATAATTTGACACTCGGAGTCTACGTCGATATATACCTCTACTATTTCCGTAATAAAATTACATCCATAAATAAATTATTTTACTAACACATATATATCTTCATATAAAGGCAAATGGTAGCTTAAGATATTTGTTAATGACGGTGCGATCGTACAGCCAAACAATCTCCGTCTTAATGTACATTCAAATAATGGAACTTAATAACAAGACTGATGACTGCCGCTCAATTAAGACCGAGAACCGTTTTTAGTTAAGAGTATGGCTCTACTGTGCTTTATTTTTTTATTTGCCTCTTTGTCAATATTACTTATTTGTCTATTTGCCTCTTAGCATGGATTTGCTTCCGTCTAGGAGAAGGAAAACTCCAAAATTAAAGACAGATTTGGAATCACTGTTAGGCGTGAGTAGGGTTCAACCTGAAATAAGCGGCAGATCTTCCGCAAGCGACCGACTTGCCTCTCCTATGGGCCCAGCCAGTGAGGTCGAGAGGGTGACGTAGGTCTAAGGCTACCTTACGTTTTTAATTGTGTCCTAGGCAACGCATTGTCCATAGAGAGGACACTTCACCCATGTCAGTCAAATGTGTGGATACCAACAATGGGAGCGGCAGTTACCTGTTATAAGTCCGTGCATATGGGCGTAAGTGTAGACGTCAGCGGGAGGGTCCATCGTAGGCCCATTGATCAGCTACCGATTTAGCTGGGCAGCCCCCAGTCAATAAGGTGCTGATCCGCCTCAGCGCTGGCTTGTTTCCTTTTGGGTGTACGGGACACTAGAATATCTGGATGGTTGGCGCTGTGACATGCTAGTCTCCTGGAGAACTGTGGAGGCTTAGGCGACGTACAAGATTTACGTAAAATAGCTGTTATTGACGAAGAACTAAACAGACTTAACATCGCAATCTGTGCTCTTCAAGAAACCAGGCTACCCGACGAGGGATCGTTGAAGGAAGCTCATTACACCTTTTACTGGAGAGGAAAGGGAAATAACGAGGTGCGTAAACATGGCGTGGGTTTTGCAGTTCGAAATGATCTCATTTGTGCGTAATAACACCCAGCACAAGGGATGTGAGAACGGATTTTGCTACTAAGATAGAGGACTAAAAGCGGCTTTGTTTCTTTCCTATGTGCATACGCCCCAACCTTGGCGGCTCGGTAGTAGAACTGGCTTTTGGCTTCATCGGTATAAAGCCAAAATCCAGTTCAATGACCAGTTGTCGGAAATAGTTCGATTAGTAAAAAATTGCGATCATCTTTTTGTCCTTGGCGACTTTAATGCAAGAGTTGGTCAAGACACATAGAGAGGCTGCATAGAGTGATTGTATTGGTAGCCATGGCTTGGAAAATCAAAACCAACGTCTGTTGGAGTTCGGTTTCAAGTTCCTGCTATGCGTTACTAATACTTATTTCAAGTGAAAGCAAATACTTATGTAGCGTCATGGAGATATCCACGTTCTGGCCATTGGCATCAATTAGACCTCATCATTATCCGTAAGAGAGATCTCTGGGATACACAGCACACAAAGGAGTGGTTCACAGTAAATGTGGATGACATTCGACCATTCCTGGATGCTAAACGGAGGGCTGCCGTAATACACCGCGTATGTCGCTGTTGCAATACTGAAAAAGAGTGCAAGCTATCTAGGGCACTATTCCAACGGGTAACATGTCACTATGCCAATACCTACTGGACTGAAGTTTGCAGAACTATACAGTCTTGCGCTGATATGGAAAATTTTGGTGGTGTTTACTCCGGGATTAAAAGAGCGCTTGGGCCATCCCTAAAAAGACAGCCCCTTTAAAGGAAATTGATGGTTCTGTCATAACAGATAATAACCGGCAATTAGCACGATGGGTAGAATACCGTCTACTCGACTCCAGTCAACATCTCACCCATAGTGGTACAAAACATACCCAAAATGGCAACATGGAGTGAATTAGATGTAGCACCTACCGCGGAGGAATTGATCAGGGCTGTCAAGCGGCTTAAATGTGGTAGAAGTCCAGGAGGAGATGGAATTTATGCCGAAAATATTAAACTCGAGTGTATTACGCCTATGCTGCACAATCTGTTGTGGAAATGCTGGAAAGAGGGGTACATTCGTCAAGATATGCGCGACGCAAATATTGTAACCGTTATAAGGATAAGGGTGACCGCAATGAGTGCAACAATTATCGTGGAATATCTCTTTTAAGCATTGTTGACAAACTGTTTTGCCGAGTTTTAACCTGGATTCAAAAACTTACTGAGCGCGTATATCCTGAATCTCGGTGTGGTTTCCGAGCCCAGTGTTCCACAATAGACATGATTTTTACTCTTCGTCAATTGCAGGAGAAGTGTAGAGAGCAGAAGACTCCCCCTGTTTATTGTTTTCGTTGACCTCAACAAGGCCTTTGATACCGTCAGCAGGGGAGGTCTCTACACAATACTCGAGCATACTGATTGTCCTCCACTCTTGCTGCGCCTCGTGAAATGTTTTCATGAAGACATGAAGAGAAGCGTTGTATTCAACGGCAATACATCAGAGTAGTTTGACATGCGCAGAGGTGTTCGGCAAGGCTGCATGCTGGCACCTACCTTGCTTGGTATATTTTTCGCATTTCTTTTAAAAATTGCTTTTAGTGACGACCAACACTTTCACACGAGGGCTGATGGGAAGCTGTTCAATATAATCTCGCTTCTCAAGTCTGAACGTTATCGTGAGAACTTATAAACAGACAATTTCCTTTTTGCCGACGACGCAGCCTTGGTAGCGACGTCGACTCACGAGCTACAAACCATCTTGGACAAATTTTCCCAAACTTGTTCCTTGTTCTCCATGAGAATAAATGCTAAGAAGACCGTTGTATTGTGGCAGGGTTACACAGAATTGCCTTTCGTTTTACTGAACGGTGCTCCCTTGGGTATCGTTGACAGGTTTTGTTACTTGGAGTCCACCTTGTCAAAAAATCTATCGCTTGACGTGGAGATCGATATTTGTATCGACAGGGCGGCCACGATGTTTGGACGGTTAAGTGCAAGAGTATGGCGTAACAAATACCTTACAGCAAAAACAAAATTGATAGTTTACCAGGCATGCATATTGTCTATACTCTTGTATAGCGCTGAAGCTTGGACCACATACGCAAAGCAAGAGCGTCGTCTCAATGCGTTCCATATGCATTGTCTACGGAACATCTTGGAGATCTCATGGAAGGACAGGATTACCAATGAGAAGATCTTCGAAATCGCACAGTTACCCAGTTACAGCGCTGTTAAAGTAGAAACGCTTACGGTGGTTGAGGCATGTACACCCTATGGATTCCTCTCGGTTGCCACGACGTGTCCTGCTCGGTGCTTTAGCATACGAGAAAAGGGATATTGGGAGACCCATATTGCGGTTTAAAGATTGCATCAAGATGGATATGGTCTCATTTGGGATCGATCATGTGGCATGGGAGAAGGGCGCTGACGGAGACCGCATTAAATGGAAGAAACGTGTGAGGCGTGTGATTCACGATAATACCTGGTTCTGAAAACTGGCGGAAAAGAGAGCGATACGTCACCAAGCTGATAACAACCCACCGGCTGGCAGTTTCTCTTGCAGAGTATGTGGTAGAATCTACCGCTCTAGAATTGGCTTACATAGCCACGAAACTAAGTGCATGTCCACTGGACAGTGACTAAATCGTCTGAAGCAGACGTAAAAGGCCAATGAATGTTACCTAATAATTGTATATATATTATATACAATTAGCAACAATGGACTTATTCTATTAGATATCATTATCGAACTCACTACCAACTACGCAGTGGGAACAAATCGTGGTTCGAGTTCGTGAAACTGTGAACTGTAACTGTAACTGTATTATTCACAGCATGGCTGTTAATTACAAAGATACAGTTACAGTTCCTTTGACGAAACGAAAAAATCAATGTGCGCGAAAGAATAGCTTGATAGAAAATGATTTATTTGTTGGAATGGATACATTTAGTGTATCGTAGGTATATTTCCGACGCCATTTATGTTATTTAACCTGTGAGTACATACTACGAGTTAATGCTCGAAGGCGATAGTAATCTGTCACTGTTACCGAGCCTAGATCAAGTGATGCCGACTGCCGACACAGAAAGAAAAAGGACAGTAAGTTGAGGTGCACATATATTATGCCTTATCGCTGTATATTTTGGTATATAAATACTCACCTTAATGTAAGAATACAGATACAAATGTACAATAATGTAATTAAAAGTGTACTATGAATGTACAGAGCAATTATTTAACACAATTCAATGACCAGAGAGCGTTAATTTATTGCAATAGCTTTAACCACAACTGTAACCAGACCCTGCAATTATAGGCTAAGAGTCTCGAGTCCATGTTACTCAGAAGATTATCCCCCTAGTTCGACATCATTTGATTTGCGTTGATTTATTGCGGTATGAGAATCTTAGCCGCATTACCGTAAAGATAATTATTGGTTTAACAAACGCATGCGGCTGCTTTTAAAATAAATGGACACGTGAATTAAAGTTGCGGTGCAGAGTCGTAATGAAGATAACGTTGGGGTGGACGCGGTACGATAAAGTTCTGACGGCGTTTCTGACTCGAAGATAAGCCTTTAATTATTGAGATAAAGTCTCCACGTACTGAATATAGGTTTTAAAACGGCCAGCAATTAGGAGCGAGCAGTCATGTCTTACTGGGTCATTGATCTGTAATTAGTGATTGATTAGCGATTTTGATTAATCGTCTTTGGATTTCGTCAACCTTTTTATTATGCTCGATGAATTGAATAAACGATGTGAATAAATAATTGACACCTATTATTGATATATTGATATCGTTTTATTTCTCTTAAATCATTATAATTTTGTTCCACTCTTAAATAGTTCTGGATTTAACTGGCTTTAACTACTGTTATAGGCATTTCACTTATAGTCGTATACCTGTAATCAATATCACTGCATTGTGATTGCATCAGTTATCTTTAAAGCCAGCGCAGAATATTTGTGGAACGCGACAACTCAGTCGGGCATATTTTGTTTTAAAAATAATACAGGTAGTAAAATGTCATTAATCTCATTAAGAATTTCCGATTGTTGATTACACGATGAGAAGCCGCTCGACCCCGGCTCCGCCTACATTTCGCGCGGACGAAATGTGTTTATAACGATTTCTGTGCTACACCCTTATACTGTTGCAAATATTTTTTCTACTACATACCTATATCCATTCGTTTCCTAGTTAAGGAAATTGGCGTGATTGATGGACTTGCAAACTATCACGAATTAAATTATTCTTAAAACAGATATCCGTTCATTTGCACTAGCTTATAATTATAATCACATCAATCTACAGATTGAAAAATAAAAGGTGCATTCACTCGATCCCATGAATAGTTATCAATAATATGAGCGGAAATGGCAAATAAGAATAATAAGACAAAATATAAGATCATGTATTATGACGCTTCCGCAATCAATCTTGTTTCACATACAATACAATATAAGAGTCATATATGTATGGTGTACGGATACACCCCTACTATAGGGCACCAATAAGTGTTGTAGGTATAGAGTGGCTTGGCTATCAGTTAAAACCGAAATGAATATTTGGTTTGCTTACTGTTGTGGGATTCAATTTAGCGAAAGCGGTTTAACCTTATAGGCTGCACGAAAGACTTATAGTTTTTTTTTTTATTGCATAAGATGGCAAACTAGCAGACGGATCGCCTGATGGTAAGCGATTACCGCCGCCCATGGACACCCGTAACCCAAAGGAGTTACAAGTGCGTTGCCAGCCCTTTAAAAAGGAATGAAGGAGGGAAAGGACACAGGAAAGGATAGGAATAGGATCGGGGTAACTGGACCTCCAGGTCTCTCACTCACCGATACGAAACGCAACAGTACGGGTACCGTTACTTCACGCCGGTATTTGTGAGAGGGTAGTACTACCCCGGTCGATCCGGCCCATTCATGCTGAAACCAGCGAGGATCTACTACCAAAAAAAAAACAGAATGACTTAGTGGCACAAGTGATAATCTCGCCCCTGCCACTGCGATGAGTATCGTGGGTTCGACCTTCACACGAAAAAAATTGTGTGTTCCTCAAAAGGTTGATTTAGAGTCCAGACTCAAATCATATTAAATAATACATAATAAATATATTTGAAAATTAGAACACGCAGGTGTTTTTTGTGTTCCTTGTATGAATATAATATATAGAGTGAACTTTACATATATTCATACAAGGAGAACACACGCGACACTGGAATTAATTTTTGTGCGATCGTTTATATTTTTAAATAAAACGGTTTTTAATATAGTTTGATTTACAGCTTCAGCGCACACTTCTGCATTGTATTGCTTGTGTTATGTAACGACTACTTATACATTAAATGACACTCAAAATGAGCAAATATAGATAGATCTCTATATTTGCAAATTTTGAGTGCTACATTTTAGATAAATATCTATTACCTATGGTGGTCGTACACCTCTGAAACGGCTCGACCGAATTTTATAAATCTTTTTATGTATATTTAGTAGATATGGGGATGTGATTATTCACATCCAGATTTCATTCTGTTTCTTTTTTGTTTTCACTAGATATAATTTACATGGTAGAACAATGATAGATATCTAGTGCTTGCTATGCATTATCTGTTCTATCAGAAAGTACAAATAAAAATGTCACCAGAAATGTATATTTTGGAAACGTATATCCTCTATTATTGTACGGTATTATATACTGAGGCAACTCAACAAATGTCCAGTCTAAATTTGTTCTCCAAAAAAAATGTCTTAGAACAATATATAATATGCATAGCACAGAATCGCTGAGAAATATTTTTAAAACTAAGAAATTTCTAACACTTACTGGTATTTATATTCTGGAATTGTGTTTGTTTGTGAAAAATAATAAAGAATATTTTAATTTTAAATCTGTTTCGACACAAAATATAAGAAATAAATATAAGTATAATATTAACTTACCTCTCATAAACAACATGATTTACTATAAAAGTACTTACATCTCAGCAATTCGTATTTATAACCATTTACCTAGTACCGTAAAATAATTAGATGGCAATAAATTTAAAATGTATTTAAAAAAGTGGTTAGTTGAGCATACTTTTTACAATTTAAATGAATATTTTGGTAAATAATAAAAATGCATGCAATTAATCTTTTAAAATGTTTAATTTGATTGTGATTTAATTTATTTTCTTATTTATGTTGCATGTCCGATATGGATAAACTGTTGTGTCCAAAATCTTTATAATTAAGACCTATGTATTGGACACAGTTATGCAATAAACTGATCTTTATCTTTATCTTTAATGTTTGCTGGGTCAGCTAGTATTTATTTAATTATCTAAATTCTCCGGTCACATTAACTTTATTATAGGCGTCTTATTATTCTAGCTATCGTGAATCAAATGTGTTTATTGATATAACGAAAAAAACGACCAAACATATATGCTTGAATAGTTTTCTTATGGAAATTCCTCAAATGCTGATAGTAATCGAGGGCTTCTTCAGAATATGAGATTATATATTTCAGGTAATTTCACCGCCAGCGTAGTAACTCTAGTAGCGGTAGTAACAATTGTTAAACGGAGTAGTTATGTACTTGTAAAATAATTAAGTTGATATAAGTTTACGATTTATGATTATTAGTTAAAATGATAAGAAACACATTTATCAGTAACATGTTAATAATTTTCATTCCAGTTTCGTAAAAATTCGTTTAACATATGTACATTTACAATAAATACTATTATGGATGTATATATAACGACTTCATCCGTATTTGTATGTAGTTTCACGCTTATTTTGAGGCAGGCGGAAACTATGGATTTCCATTTGTTACGATTCTGGCATTTCTGGCATTTCTTTTGCTTAATTCATTTTTATTTGGCATTTTGTTCACAAAATAAACTCTGGTGTGTATTTTGTAATAAAAAAATCAACAAGGCATTTTTTTTTGCGTTCAATAATATTTTGTTTTGTCTGTCATTTTCTTTCATTATTATTTTAAGATATTTTGTAGAAGTAAGTACATTTAAAAAAAGGACTGAAAGTTAGGAACAAATAGTCAGTGTGACTGGCAGGATTTCCAAACAACATTTTTCATTTGACATGTTTTATAATTACGTGTGTTGCCAATCTGTTGCCGGCTTTGAAGTTCATTATTGGCATTATTTTCATTTGAATATTGTTTGGCATAAATAAAGAGGTGTTTATATATATGTAATATATAATAAGTACTTAAATTTAACTAGAGGTATCTAAGATTTGTAACTAGAGGTATCTGAGATTTTATCCGTTTTAGACATTAAAAGGTCTTTAAAAACGTTATCTACAGTATTAAAAGTAAATTGCGGTGCTATTAAAGAAACGGCGTCTGACGTCTCGTATAAGTTCGTTATTAATCAATATTATGTAAATACTTTGATCATTTTATTTTTAGGTTTTCTAGATCTTACGATGACTATTAATTTATAATAGTTACGACATGAAAACTTGATCTTCAAACAAGAAAGTGCAACTACAGAGGCAACTTACAAAGTGGGTACATATAATAAAGACATTACGGTGACATTCGAAGCTCAAGATTAAGTTATTGCTCCAACAAAAAAAGGCCATATAAAATACAAGTTAAAATTATATTAGCAGCTGAAAAATACTCGGTTATAATTATGTAAGTGGCATCGTTATTATTAAGTACAACGATTCTGTATGACGTGAGCTAACGTTACTTTTTAATAAGTTTCTTGGTAACCGTCGCTTTACTTGGACCTCTCAAATTCATGCTCACCCATCACGCTGGCATTTATTGCTCATATAAATCGTAACTTGATAACTTAATCGTACTTGACGATGTGCTGCACCACTCATCTGTGTGTTACACGTGTGATGAGACAGTCAGCGTTAACCACGAATATATTGCTATTTCAGGAGGAGCGAGAAGAATTTGTAATAGCTAGCTTATACCCACGGTCCTAAGGAAAATTAAGTATATAACATTGAATATTTCGGGCTTGTAATTAGTCTTTCGAAAGTTTCCTTTGGCACTTTTCATAAAATGAACTATCTCCATACAAAAAAAAACATGTGTTGGTCAATTGGTACGTACAAGGAGTATAAATAAACAAATGCATTTCTGCATTTAAATAATAATATGGATAAAAATAAGGATAGTAAGGAAATTTAGGGATAACAAATGCTAATAAACGTTTAAATGGCAATGTTTAAGTTATAATTTATATACTAATACTCAATCTTAATAATAAATCGCTACTTCTACATAACGATGAATTATATAAAGACGATTGATTAGTAGACTCCACCCCTTTTGCGAATAAATTATTTGGTGACAATATAAATGAGCCGAACGAAGCACAGTTAACTGAACTTAATAGAGTAACTATATAGCTCTATTCTGCCCGATAAGAGCCTCAATTTATTTCCATTAAACCTATCTGTAATTCCATTTCGTTTAGGGTCAGCTTGCGCTAGTAGTATTGCAACCGAACATAGTCTACATTAAACGATTAACTTTAAGACATACCGTTTACTTATTTGCTAACCTTAACTGACAATAGCAGTTTATTTTTATAAAATTAAAGAATTTATATTTAAACCGAGAATACTACATGTAATGTATTTTTATGTTTGGATGGGCCCCTACATATCCAGGCGCAGTCTAATAAAAGTTAACATAGATTTTAGCATTTAATTTGACGTGCTTCAGTACTCCGGCACAAATAATACTAAGCATTAAACTTCTATCAACATCAGTCAACGTAGCACTTTGCATAAATTCTTTTTGTAAACATAACAAACAGTTCGTGCTTTCGGCGATACAAAGCGAACAGGGCAGTGTAGCGGTAGGTAAGATACGTAATGGCTCTTGCATTTCAATTATAAGCAATTATTAAATCCCACCAATAAATCGTGTATGTTGGGCTTTGCAAAATGTTTTATGAGAAGATTTAAATCGGTACAGGAGCCTGCAATTAGCGGGGCTGATACTTGCTAGACATGGAACATCGGACGACGTACTAAAGATTTTTCATGGCGTTTATGTAATATGTGGATGCAACTGTTATTTCGTAGATTAATAGTAGTACGTAGATTGAAATATATGTTGTATAGAAAACGGACTTTGCTGATTTTTTACTGTTTATTATGTGCAGGAAACGAAAGCATCTTTGACAATATTTATTCGTATTAAAAGTAAATAACTAGGTATCTAGAGAGAGACAGATATACTGCACAACTAGTTAGTGTTAAATCAACTAACAACTGTGACATATATTTCGTGAAAGTGTAAAAACATATGAATAAATATAGTGATATATGTATTAAAACAGATGTAATACAGTTCTGTGAAGTGAGTTTTCACAGAAAGTCAGATGCTCCACTTGTATCGTGACATGAAGAATCCACCCACGTCGCGTCGCGAGGGCGGCATCGGCTCGGCGGCGCGCGCCTCTGCGCCCTGGGCGGCAGGCTAATTTTACAGTTAATATATCTGCACTGATTGCCGCCCGGGACCAGGACACACTCGAACACATATTTATTTACTATCCCACTCCTTAACGTATAACATGAGATATTTATTAACTATGGTAAGTCGAGATCGTTTGTCACTTGTCATATGTTATGATCTTGTTTAACTGTAATAATATATATGAATAAATTAAATTTATTTGCAATTTTTATTAATACCTAGTTCATTTTTAATGTATGTATATGCAAAAATAATCGAAGTACGGATTAATGTAATGTGAGGGAGATACCTATTTAGTTAGTTCTGATTAGAGTATGACATTAATGTGACATTATGAAAAGGTAAGACGACCAATTTTTGTTATAGCGGCTGCTAGCTATATAGCTAGCTAATAAATGTTAATAATATCAGAGTATCATTTAATTTAATTTTGCCTGCGGTATGCCAATTTACAAAGTCAACGTCAAAAAAATTATACTTTTGCCCGCATGAAAGGTACTCTTAATCCTTTTCTGTGCCTCTGACAACGTGTATGCGGTTAATTTCATGATGCATTTATATTATTACCAAGGATAGTAAGCATTGCCTGACGTTCTTAAAACTGTTGAATGGGAAGGCCTAATTGTATTTTATAAATAGTGAGAAAAGCTATTTAATTTATTGTTTCGTTAGAATACCAAATTACCAGATATAATTAAAAACCTCTCAGTAGGTTTGATAAAAATTTTCAGGTTGAAGTATATATACATTATACATTTAACCAGCTGTAAGGAACTAAAAAGTTTCCTTATGTAGACCTGGATTAAAATGTAAACTATCCTTACTATTTCTCACACAACGCAATGTACTTTATTTAAGTGGCACAGAACGGGGATCTCGAGCTGTTCCGCTGACGCAGGCGGACGCATAAGCAGCTTTTTGTCCCCATTGTCGGTAAGGCACATACGTAACGAGTTTTTGGCTAATGAGCGGATAGAAAGGCCGTTATGTCCTCAACGCCTTGGCTTTTGTTGTGAAATATCAGGTAGCGTTGTTTAATACCTAGTTATATTATATAGAGATGTTTGTTATCTTATAGATCTTTACTCGAGTTAAAGCTCTAACGAGCGTGCTTTAAGTAAGGATTTTCAAATAATATTGAATTTACAATTATAATTATATGGTTACAAATATGTAAATAGTACTACAGGATTGTTGATTCAATGTTTCAACTAACGAAATTAGTCTGACATCAATATGTAAGTTCCGTACGTGGGTCTTTAATTTTAAGAACTTTTGATACCCTTATTTAGGTGCTCTTCTACCCAAGTAGCAGTTTTTGTAGGGATTGGAAATGTATAAAAGATTATCTATTTAGGATGTTACAATAAGTATGATGGTTCACCGCTCAATTACTGGTTCTGTTTATATTGTTCGTGTAATATGGATGCTGTAAATCATGATAGCGTATTTTATTATGTTGCTATGTAATTATTTTATAATTATATTATATATTATAATTATAATTGAAAGGATTGTGAATGTAACCGACGAGAAAATATGGGATGCACAAACGGGATTTCGGAAGGGTATGGGATGTATGGATCAGGTCTTTTCCTTACGGAGCATAGCCGAGAAAGTTTTGGCCAAAGGTCAAAAGGTCTATTGCGCATTTGTGGATCTGAAAAAGGCTTATGATAAAGTGGTGAGGAATGAACTTTGGTCGGTATTGTCCATTTATGGAGTGAATAGCAACCTCACACAAGCTCTGAAATCTCTTTATGACGATTCCAGAGAAAATGGGACCTACACAGAATGGTTTAGTATCAAAAAAGCTGTTAGACAAAGATGTGTAGCGGCTGTTTAACCTATACATGGACAATTGTTTGAAAGATTTAAAAGATTGTGAATGGGGATTAAGAATGAATGTGTTACTTGTCAAATGTCTTCTTTATGCCGACGACCAAGTAATACTTGCGTCATCGGCGGAAGAGTTACAGGCGATGGTAACTATTATGCATGGTGCTTTTGAGAGTAAAGGAATAAAAATGAAAGTAAGCAAAACGAAAGTAATGGTTTTTGGAAAGGAGGAGTGCATGACGATGTGCAATATTATGATTGACGGAGGACAAGTGAAGCAAGTGAAAGAATTTGTATATTTGGGTACTTTGTTTACAAGGGATGGTACATGAGGGTGATATTGAAAGGAGAACGATTGCTGGCAATAAAGTGAAGGGAGCTCTTCGCGCTTTTATGAACTGTCGAAATGTATCCGAAAAGGCACGTTTGGCTGTTTATAGAGGACTATTAGTGCCTACACTTATGCATGGAAGTGAAAGTTGGGTATGGCAAAAGAAGCATGAGAGCAGAATAAATGCTGTAGAAATGAGAACGCTGAGAAACATATATGGTGTGACTCTGAAAGATAGAATAAGGAATAGTGTGATTAGAGAGAGATGCGGCATGAAAGTGGATATAGCGACGAGAATAGAAAAGGGTATGTTAAGCTGGTTTGGGCAAGTAGAAAGAATGGACGACAAAAGACTGACTAAGAAAGTTTATAAGGCTATTGTGAATGAAACAGTCGCAAGGGGAAGACCTAGACTTACGTTTCTTGATCAGAGACGTTCAGGATAAAGGCCAGGTTAAGAGCACCTTAAACCGGCGAGCGTGTATAAGGAATGTTATGAAAGTGAATGAAGCCAGAGAAGTGTGTCAGGATCGTAGCAAATGGAAATCCGTTGTCTCTGCCTACCCCTCTGGGAAACAGCCGTGAATCTATGTATGTATGTTGCTATGTACCTATAATGAAAGCTCAAAGGTCCTACGCCACATGATGGATGATGCATCGAGTATTCCAGACTTAGATCATTTTCGTATTGTGTACCATATCATCATAACCAGAATGAGGTGTGAGGATAGATATATAAACGAAAACGTAGACTCCCATACCTCTCCCTCTAGCCCTCCACCACCCTCCCTCTGTACAAACTGTACTAACAATAAGGGTTAGAACACACCTGTCCGTCGCATGCGCACGCCACGCGCCGCTTGCAATTCCCTCCGCAATATTATTATTTGAACTTGTGTTAGGTATGAATAATTCTACCGAAAGTAGTATGGGGCACGTGTGTAACCGGTTTGGTAATCAACTACATTGTATTCTTCAATATACCAGATATTATTATTTTTATTTCCTTTGTTACGATTTAGTATTGTTGCGATCGTAAACTGAACTAACCCCTCTATCTCTCTATTTCTTGGATTACCGCGAAAATCTAATAAATTAATCTGTAACAAATTATTCTCTGCTTTAATTATGTTTTTAAGTTCTTGTAAAAATATATGTACTATATCTAATTAAAAAATCTTTGTTTACTGAGAAAACATTCGTAACGTATTAGATGTTTGCTATATTTATTTATTTTTGTTTCATCTCAATACTTCGATACGACTTATGTTACAACATCTCCGTCGTATATGTTTAAAGACTAGTGTTAATTCAAAATTTTTCATGGCGACGGCAAATAATAAGTTTATTTTCCGTTGCAACAAAAATATTTTAGAAAATGCTGAGTACATCAAAATTCAAATGAATTATTCAAACCATCATTTAATTCAAAATTATTTTTATTTTATTTATTTTATTCATATTATTTATTTAATTAATATTTATAAATAATCTATTTTGAATAAATTTTTCATTTAATTCTGATATAACAAATTTAATATCAATTTCATTATTTTTAAACAATGAAAATAAAATTAATTTAATTAAACTTTATAATAATCAAACTTTTATAATTATATTAATGTTAATTATTTATTTATTCGTTTTTCTTGACAAATGTTATAACTAAACTCAAATTAAAATGTAAAATTATTTATTTATTTATTACATTAATTGCAGTAGTAAAAATTACTAATATATTTTGACCTCTCCGATCATTTAGAAGAAGCCTGTAGAAGAAATCTGATATCTAATATTATACCTCGCCAACATTTTAAGCAAACGTTAACTTATCTTGCAAACGACACATATAAAAGACATACCTACATATATGGAAAAGGTTCAACATATATTTCGCTTTCATAGTAATAACTCCAATTGGACTGCCAATATTTTATCGAATTATCACTGATGTAGGTGTCACCGTTCGTAGACGTGCCTGTAAAATGTCGACACAACAATAAAATAGCTTGTAAAGACATTTTACCAATTTGAGAGTGCACAATGGTCGATTGATCACCGTCACTGCATCAGGGGCCTTCATTGCGTTCTCTCTATTTATTGGTGACTAGTTTGTTTTATCTTCACAGTACATTTTTACGTAACGACTTAAAAACTAAATAAAAATAGCTCCATCAAAGGTCCAACAAGATTACTGAATTAATCAGGTAGGCGATACCAGAATAATAATAAAAATAAAACACCCCTAACAAACCATACTTGTTCGCAGCGAATGCACTATATCCATAACAATGCACATTGCGTTACACATGCGCAGATTTTGTAAGCACGGTTTAAGGGCACCCTTACCTTACATCACCATTCTAATAAGAGCTCTGGCGAGCGCTACAGCCTTCTGTATATTTAAGAAATTTATAAAGTTGTAGGAGCTGCATAGGTCGATGTAAACTGGTTGTATAGCTTGTGCAACTTGTGATCGTCGCGTGTCAGCGAGGGCGCAGGACAGGTGTGTCACACCCCTTATTTTAGAGAATTTGAGGCCACAATGCATAACTATACTTGTGTTTAATATAGCGTAGGGCGACCGTTGGTTACGTATATAATTGTAAATTAGGGCTTAGTCCACAAGGGACATTGTTGTGTTTAAAATGTAAATGCATAATATGAAAATCACTTATAAATCTTTATTCTGTTAATATGTACTACTATCGGTCTATCTTAAAATTATTCGCCCGATTTCGGGTTAAATTGCTGATTTAGGCACAGTATTAATAAGTTTTCTTGTTTTTTTGTGTAAGTAGATTCTCATTTGAATTCGATTTGGGAATTTGCCTAATAGACAGCAATATCACATGTGACCCAAAATGTAGGTGGCGATATGTGGTTACAATACACCTGTAACTGATTTAAATAATATTGTCTTCTGTTTACGCGGATGTTATTCATTGAAATTAAACTACTAGTCTCCCCGTGACCATGGCTGCTGAAAAGCAACCGAAACGTCAGGGAAAGTGTAAACTTAAATACAAATAGCTTTAATAGTTTTAATAATTTAATTAGCTTAAAATTAGTAAAGTTTAATAGTAGAATAGTAGTGTAACAGTTTTTAAATTATGTAATAGAGTGTTAAATAAACAACGCGATGAAATCCGTATATAGTAGTTTAATTTCAATGAACACCTGTAACTGCTCCTCTAGCCATATACAAGCATTGAGTCTACGTATGTACGTAACTTGCTGCTACTCATATTACATACGTAACTTGTGGCATAAATAAATAAAGGTATTATAACTAGGTACTTGTAATTATGTGTAAAGACAGGCATCAGTTTAAGATTTATATAGGTAGTAACCCTACAAGCAGCTGACACTGAATGATAGTAAAAGCACGTTACACTCATGATATGCAAATAAACGTGTTCTGTTTGAATAAGAACAACCCTCCGTCAGTGTAAGCACACTCACTATGTACCATGGTTATCGTGATTAACTACAAAATGTGTCGCTATTTACTAAATACATTGAGGGGAAATAAAATTGTTTTACAACTACCGTTGCAGTTACGATTGTTTAATAATAAATACTCAGAGATCCAATTCCCGTGTAACGCCGCCGTTTACATAATTAGCCATTAATAAGTACCTACCGATCTAGTCTTAGTGTCATGAATAAATATGACAAATTGTTATTCTCCTAAATTAAAGTGAATGTCAAATTTAATGTAGATTTAAAATTGCATTTGAGTCAGCAGAAATATTTTGTGAAAATACTTTGTTACGAGAATTGAGCTTTATAATTAATGTTTCATTAAGTATTTAGGCTTAGTTTGTCTTGGTAAGACTATAGCAGCTATAATATTAGCCATACATAAGCGTCATCCTAGAAATAACGTAAACTGTAATTAAGGTTAAGATTCCTGGGTAGGGTAATCTTTTATTGGCTTTTCAGTCAAGAGGTTCTTAGTAGCAGCATGTCCCGTAGACGGCAATAGTTTCGCCCCCTTCTAAGTGGGGTCTAATCTCAAGCCTGAAAATGTATATGTAATGCATCTCTGCCTACCTATGTATAGAAATAAGTATCGTCTTGTATCACGTGTATGTAAAAGGGGAAATTGTGACACATAATTGGTAAATTATGTCAGTGTAAATTTTGTTATTTTACGCTTCCCATAGGTAAACCACTTCCCATACCTAAAGGTAAATAATATACATGATCACGTTAATGCCCGGTACGAAATATATAAGACAAAAATGTTTAAAAATAAAATACTTATTTATCTCTAAACTTTTTAGGTTACTTGACTATTTATCGTGTTATTATTATTGTTTGATATAACCACATTTAACTGTTACATGCCGTAGAATTCATACTTCAGTTTGCTAATCTTAGTCTTCACTTATTACATCCAATTCTTTTAAGGTTAACTATTCTTTTAATTTATACAATTAGCACAAAAGTAGCTTTATTCTCATAAGCTATTTTCATCGCACGTGTTGTTGGACACGCTCAGTAAAACCAACTTCACACTTATTTGTGAGCTCTAGGGAGAACATTCCAGGTAGCAGGCGGGTTGCCTCATTATTCAAATTAGGTAACCTAATACATTGTATCTGAAATACCCGATGTAAACAGTATAAGCAAAAATACTATAAGAGAAACATTGTGTGTGTTGTTAAAACGATTGATATCTGATAATAGTGCCAATAAAAGATGGCCTCAGCTGCAAAATATTTTCTAGGGGGCTATTTTATACCTCAGATCGTTATCATAGAAGCGATTAAAAATAACAAAATCGCCAACACAATCACAATGTTTATCTGTTTTGACCACAAGTTGCATGCGCGTATACTTCACATTCGTCCTTGATTGTATCTATAACGTAGACATTTGTCAGAAAGCTTAGGTAGGGTGGCCACTAAAAAAACTTATAAATTTTACTGTATTGTATAAAATAAATTGTGGTAATAGATATTATTATACCAAATATGTAATCTAACAGCTAATTAGCCGTTAGATTAATTATTCAATTAAGTATTTATTTGGAATAGAGAAAATGATTTAAAAAAGAATATACCAGAAACAAAAATAATACAACACTGTTTTGTTTTGTCGACGATTTTTATAATCATGTTTGCAAGTGAACAATCTGATAACTTTCCAGATTTATGTGAAATAGACGGGTTGGCGCTATCTTAGTGGCCACAATTTGAGATATTGAAAGTATGAGTGAGAATACGGATCCATTATACCGCGCGATCGACGATAGTATTCATACATTTCATCACCATTGTACTTTCGGCCACTTTGAAATAACGATCTTTGGTGTATCACAATGGACACATACAGAATTGAAAGCTCCGTTTGTCACGATACTATACACAGATTTAGTCTATTGTAAGTTAGTCAATTTTTCGATTAGTTTTTGTTATAGGGATTTGCACGTAGATTTTTTTTCTGTAGATATGGTATGATTTGTCACCTAAATTAAAAATATACGTATATTATATCATAGGAATAAACAAATTTATTCTGTAAGTTAGATTAAAATCGATATAGCAACATTCCCACGCATGCAATATGGATTTCACTTAGCATATCATAGTTCATGTACCGCACTGTGAATAATAGACAGCTGTATTTTTGCTTCTAATTGACACAGCCAAGTTCTACCTTCGAATATAAACTTATGATATAGTTAAAACGATTAATCTGTCGCGGTTGGTGGTAAAATCCGTACGCGAATAATGAGACGAACTCCTACGAGTTACTCGCCGCTTGCGTGCCAATTATTGACGTAATTATTTTGAAAATATTGCCGGCCTTTTGTGATATTTAACACACTAAAGTGGCTATATTTTTTAATCACTCTTTACGGGCGCCATTTATTCTGTCGCCACAAGGCGTGAGGCTCAGATTGTCAATTGACTGTTTATAACGAACGTCTTGAATGCTCGTATTAAAGCATTAAATCAGAGTGCAATAACATTTTAAAGCACTTATTGAAAAGCCTTAATACTGGAAAAGTTCTGATTATGCGACAGTATCAAAAAACACTGCCTTTATTATTTTGAGTCATCGTGAGTAGTAAATCAATAAAGCCACTTATAAACCCGCCCATCTACGTATGATAATTTTATTGCATCAATTATTTTTGTTAACAACACTTATTTAGTATATTCTATTTCAAGCCAAACCGGAGTCGGCTCTAGCATACATTTCAAAAGTCTAAAATGGCGCATTCAATAATAAATTAACGTTTTTTGTAATAAGTTTCTTGCATATGCATTAATAAATGAATATGCAACAACCTTTTTATTAAAAGCGCACAATATCAAGTATGATATTGGCGCATGGCGTTTGTATTTAACTATTTTCTGTAAGATTATGGCATTAACTACAAACTGATCCGAGCGAAGAATTAACGAGCCCTGCCGCGAAATTAAAACGTATTCCCATGTTACCCCTGCTATTAAACGCGGCGTTGGTGCTGGGCCGCCAGTAATGAGATTGTGAGGTAATCTCTGGTTTGTTAGTGAGAGCACTTCTCGCGCCCGCTATGATCAGCTCACAGGTATTATCGTGTGTGAGCGACAACTGAGAAGTGGCTGCTGATTACGCGGCGTTCACACGGACGTGCAGCTATTAGTCCCCGCGAGAGGCCTCCATTCGTTTCGATTATCAATTAGTCCTTTACACCTAGACACGCGATAAGCCACCGACTTTTAACTTTAATATACGTTTAATTAAAATGAAAAAGTTCCTCGTTATGGGCTATAATGCAATGGGAAAAATGTACTTAAGGAGATGTATGGTCGATTTTTCTATTTCAAGAATCCGCCACCTGTGTCCAGTATGTAGGGAATACGCGGATTTCGCGACGGAGCGGTGTTCTATTGCGCTGTGAGTCTCGGGCCGCGCATTAAACTGTCTCGCGGGTAATGGATTGGGAATTTCATGCTCCAAAGGTCGATTTAAATTAATTTACACATTAAAAAGACTAAGTGGACTGGCTCGCACGAAACAACAAGTAAATACTGTTAATCTGACCAGCGATGGACGTTGTTCGCCCTCTCTTATATGCAAGTATTCTTATTTCTCGTGGCATGTATTTTAATGTAATTTGGTATGTTAGTTATAAATCTATTATTAACGTTTCAACATATACCGGTTTATGACTCGTTTTTATGTATTTTCTATATTCAAATGCCTACACATAGACAGAATATTGATAGGAGAAAATAAATGACAAAGAGACATTAAGCCCGCCCGCAATTAAAAACCACGAAGTTAACTAATTATGAGCTATTATTTATATTACGAACTATTATATATTATTCATATCGATTGTTGTCTTAGGAATTCTTTGAAGCAGTAGTACTTCTACAGTATTGGCAAAATTTGTCGCCTATATTAGATACAATCTGCAAACACATTTCTTTAAGTAAAATATATTAATGGTTTCCCATTAATATTTTTAGTGAAACCACTTTAAAGGAAACGACAAAGGGAACAAACGAAGTCGCAGACTCTAGTCTGATATAAATGAGCGATACAGCGGTATGCTGAGGTCAGTTTTTAACATAAATAAAATACTTTAATGATTACAGATCCCACTTCTTGTAAATATAGTATGACTATCGATTTTATGGACCTTTAGACCAATATTTAAAAAAATCATATTAAATGGTTGTTTTATTAAGGAATAATAAATATAAATAATGAATTATTCAGCACGGAGACAGGAGCGTCTACGTACATAATTTTTCAATTAACTGCAATAACCAACGCATATTGGTGATTACGCCGAGCATTTTGAAAACGCTTGTCGCCATCAGTAGAACGTGAAGGGCTATTTATTATAAAAAAATAGGTAGGTACTTGATATTATACCATCGAAGATTTAAATAAAGCTAACTCTTTTGCTTACTTACGTTACGGCCTATAATAGCCTAAGCGGCATAGCTGAACGAATTAAAGGCTAATAAATTAGCCTTTAGTTCGTTCGTTCATTCAAAGAAAGCATTTCAGCTAATGCAAAATGTTTGCAAATGATTGACAGCAGACATTTAAGATGTTTGGTGAAAAAACAAGAAGTGAATCGAATATGAAACGGAAGCTAAGTTGGATATTGACCCTTTGAAGCTCTCGTCCAAATACAATGGCGGAAGAAAAATAGAGTGCAAGGAGCCCGCGCCAACACATCTGCCCACCACTATCGAATAAATCTACTAAAATAATATTTTTATTTTGATTACGCTTGCTCGGGTTAGGCAGATGTTCGACGCGATACTTACGGGTCACAAGACTGGACAACTCTTGGTTATCTATATAGGTACTCTAATTCAACGTTAATTTACCTTTGTATGAAAAATGTATTTCAGCAATAGTAATGATGTAAGGATTGTTTCAAGTGGAAACCATTAATTTCTTGATCTTTAAATATATTACTTTTTCGGAATAGGCTTAAATGACGTAGGTACACTTTAGAAAATACTATAACGAGGTACTACTTGTTTGTGAATTATAAGTTATTCTATAAAATTATATTGGTTAATAAAATATAATTAATTATTTATTCATCATCATGCTGTGATCTTGAAAGATTAGACATAAGTAAAGAGTACATGTTAAAAAGGTTCATGATATTTTTTCCTAGTGAACGTGGTTTACTTTATCAAATATTAATAATGCACTTGCACTGAAACCACCTCAACATATATAAGTTGCTCGTTATACAGAAGGGCTGTGTGTCAGTCATCCTAAGGGCTGTTTTTAAGTTTCAAGCTAAGTCATTGACCAATACGATATGGACTCTAATGGGGTACGGATATTATCAACTTATTGACCAACTACAAGGTGTGAAAGAGGTTAGAAACTCGTGATGTGGTATACCAGTATTGAATATATCAACTTACGAATATACAGATGATAAAGAACAGTTGTGCTTGTTAGTAAAGTTACTGGGCACTATCCGATCAACTAGTATTATGAATGGAAATTTTAAATTACTATTCGGCAAGAAGAGTAGGTAGATATGCAAGATATTGTAATTAAAGTTATTATCTCTCCATAAACTTACGTAAATTTGTTCTTGAGAAAAATATGATAAAATGCATTCTATTCCAGTTCAGTTTTGTTTTATTTTGCATACATTATTTGCGGGGAATTTGTTTAACACTGGTAACTTATCTATTTCTTATCTCGCTTGCGGCATTCTTTAGCTAGCTTTATGATACCAATGTGTTACAAAATTTAGGATGACAGACTTAAAGCAAAGTGACCGCCGCATTGCATAGAAAAATAAGCAGGTACGAACTGGGCTTTTGTGTCAAGGTTCCTGCGGAGTAAAATAATGTCATTTGTAAATAAATCGACGAAATAATAATAAAATTGTCTTGTAAAGTTTTGAACTGTTTCATTTTGTATAGAATTTTCATATTAAATTAAATAACCAAAAAAATAACATTAGAACTGTAATTAAATAATGATTATATACAATATTTATGTAAATGAGTCTTTTAGTAGGTAGTATTAATAATTTACTTTCTCGATTTTTTATTAATCAATGAGATTCCTGCTCGCGTCAATAGGGCATAGAGATCATCTCTTCATTGGAACAAGTCTAACAAACTTGGTTTGTCATGTTATGGTTAGAATACGGTGTGTTTTTAGAAGGACACCAAATATCTTTATAGCCTATGCTGCCTCAGTGCCTTATTTTTAGACGAGTTAGCAACGCGCTAGTATTCTTCTGGTAATGTTAGTGCCCATAAAGGCTTTAAATTCAAAGGCCAAATTACTGTGGTCTATGATTTTAAATTTTGAGAAAGCATTTCGTAGCTACGTAGCAAGCCGTTTCTTTGTTTATAAACTGCGATGATGGGCAATCCTGGTAGTATAAAAATTAATATGTAACGAAGATGTTGATGAGCAAAATAACATCAAAATGTTTACTATGTGTAATAACTAATAGTAGAAAGGTTACCAAGTAGTGTTTGGTAACATAACTGGTCATCTATCCTACTCGTAGTAGGATCCATTGTATGCCAAAACATAATCGAATTGTATGTCTCATTAAAAATAAATGTAGTTTAAAAAAAATAACATTAGTTTGTTTTAGAAAGATATTACAGTGAACAAATAACTTAATAAATCTAACAAAATTTATCACATTATTTTATAATATAAATCTAGCATAGGTTTGGCAAAATATAAGAAAAAGTTTTTATAAACAATTCTAAGCAACGGATCCCTAAAAACAAATCGATTAGATACAGTGCGTTGGCACAAAGCTCGCCGCCTACCGCTACGTAATAGGTACTATGCCGCAATTTGACATGTCGTAAAGGACACTAATAAATAAAATTAGTGTCGTTTCGTATGACAATAATAAGCAAAGATACGCCAAAAGTGGCGCGCCTCCTTGCTCTAACTTTTACAAAGATTGGCAAATCGCAGCTTGTTGTGCAGAGACGATCGTAAAATGCTTAGTGTGTGTCATATTGGGCGTATGATTAGAAAAGTTATTATTCATGGGTTTTGAATAAAGTAAATGGCCAGTGAAATCGCTACTGATTCAATTCATAAAATTCGGATCAAGTCAGGCATTAATCCACATACACAATACATGATCGAAATGTAAAGTATAGTTGTTAAACAGAGACTGCTACTGCACAATAAAACTAAATATAAATGTATAATATATTAACTCGTACACCTGACAATCATTATTTAGCAAGCAGTTTTTGGTCAGTAAGACATACTAAAACATTAATATTTAAGTTAAAACACTTAAGATAAACTTAATAACTAAAAAAATACTTAAACTTAATGAAATAGGAACACGAATAATAGATTGAATGGATAGAAACTAGACTACGCTTGATAGATTTTATTTCGGTGTATATCAATTTACACTTTTGACTATTTAAATATTATTTAAAACTATTTATTTATATTCAATCCATTGCTGACATTTTCAACAGTCATCTGATTGGGAGGCTTATGTGGTGTGCTTTTCAATCTTGAAATGTAAAATTATTTAAAAGTAGGTACTTATCGCTTATTCGGTACACAGATAAATTCAATATCTAACATTCGCGTAAACCTAAGACAATATTAGATAGAATTAACTCGAATAGAGTTTCGTTATAGACTATTTATAATAGATACTTTCTGCAAACATTTGTAAAAATAATATTTATATAAACGGTTCAAGTACATAACATGAGCTACTAGGTCAGAATCTGGTCCGTCGATATAAATCTTTAACGCTTCGACACATTTTGACCACACGTCAGGATTATGATCGGTATAAAATACTTCGTATTGTAAAATCGCCTTTTACGCCGCCGTACAATGGAGAAACGTCTAACTTATAAATTTTGGTGCGAACAAAGGCGCCTTATTGACAATGTAACATCGATAAATGGACGCTGGGATGACGGCGATATTAAAATATATCTGCGTCGAGATCGAAGTAAATCAATAAAGATGATGACTTAAATCATTTTAGTGTACGTTCAGTCAAAAATCTTTATTCAATACGAGGCTGAGTGCTACCGAACGTCAGCTTAGTGTAAGTATACCCTGCTTTAATCCATTCCAAAGAAGCGTACAAAAAGCCTTCCGCTCAATTTCCCTCGAAACGTCAAATGTTTGCTTTCGAAAAGGATTTTAAAATGCAACGACTTTTTGTGTACGTATTCGAGCAGGATTACCGTATGCAAAACAGTCACGGACATCCCATGCTTTGGTGTTACTAAACATAACTGAAACGCAAACTCTGGCGACAATTGCAATTGTGACTCGTTATGAATTTAAGTTATTTATATGATATTAATTATAGATAAAGATAAGGTTTAAAGCTAAAGTTTGAAAATAGGTACTCTATTATATTTATTTTAAGAAATTATTGCTAACTATGAATATTACGAGCCGAAATCTAACAAAACGCAAACGTAAACGTTACCACCACTCCCAGAATCAGTCGGGGTACAATGGAAACTATTTGATTGCTTCATTATGCGGAATCGGACTCAGTTCATTGTATATCATTTCGCATGTTATATCTGTTCGTATCCTAATTTAATCATCTTGAAGATTGGACCACCGGGGAAAGCGATGTAACGGGTGGCCTCGTCGATTCGCGATTGAACTTTTAAGACAGTTCACATTTAGGAGTGATTCGTTTTCCAGATTACGATAATATCAGTGATTTTAATGACTTGAGTCGGGTAACGAGATTTGAATTATATATTATATTTTTTTGTCTGATTATGAAGAGATAATTAGAATTTATGAAACTCAACCGATCTTTAATGTAATTAAAAAGAGAAATGAGTGTGGTCGAGAAGATCAAATTATTTGAAATGATAAATTACAAATTTGTACTAAAATTATAAATTAAACATGTAACATATGAAAATGAACAGATTTATTAATTTAATTTAGAAGTAACACTTACTATGAAAATGTGGTCTGGCTTAAAATATTTTCTTTAACGTTGAAATATTAAAATGTTAAATATATATCTACGCGTTTATATTTAGTCTATTTAAAATGTAACAGCCTGTAGATGGCAGATTGTCTC
Organism: Catocala nupta; assembly: GCA_963675205.1. NCBI lineage: Eukaryota > Metazoa > Arthropoda > Insecta > Lepidoptera > Erebidae > Catocala > Catocala nupta. Next base: position 10,929,199 of record OY776081.1, read on the forward strand.
TGATGTTGGTAATATCGGAATAGTCTCGTATTCGGTATTATTTATTTGAAACGCGCAGAAAACGGTCAATTCTAATGCCTTCACGAAGGCTTATATCCCTTTTGATCCGTTTCAATTTGCCTGACGTCTTATTTTCTACGTGGAGGTCTGCGTCTTGAATTTATAAAGAATACGTATTTTTATACAAGGAAAATAAAATATAATGTATGAATATTATAGTTTCTTAATTAGTGATGGAAAATTATTTATTAAGAAGATAGATAAAAGAGCTACTTTGTAAGTTGTACAAACAATTATGTATTAATATTATTTTACATTACATTATTTTTATTTGACTTTAGAAAAATACTCGGTGATATGAAATCAACATGCAAAAGCTCTTAGAGTGTATTAATATTAAATGGGATGAGACAACTATTACAGTACTGGCTGCCGCAGATATAAATTATTGCTATATATGGAACACAATAAAATTTGAGAATAGGGATTAGTGTTTGATAAACCGGTTTTATGGGAACTATGTATAAAAAATACGTCTGTCAGATGTCTATACTGGATCAGTACAAACTCGGCATAGCAAAAAGTGACTTGCCTACACAAGATAGGACCTTAGAATAGCTGCCATAGACATACAGAGTTTGTCCTAAAGGCAGTAGAAGACAAAACCTGCAACGTGAGCGGCTAGGAACATCGAAAGGTACGGTGCCGGTTTCGCCATCACGGATCTCGTGTAATTGAGGCCAGGAGAGAGTCTTTCCGCAGTTATGACTGAAGCTGGTCGACCAGGGTAGGCCACGGTTTACTAATCGTGAGATATATATAGATCTGTGGGTGCTTTAAAACTAACACCAGCTTTTAATAAAGTGGAGCAGGAGACGACCGCAGTGTTGCGACTCCATTTCAGCTCGCCACAAGCTGCCCTGTGATTTAACCACTTTTTAGTTAGCCTCGTGATATATTTTTTGTTTGAAGCATAAGAAGACAATATTATTAAACTATTAAACGTGAAGTTAGTGCGCCAAGAATTACTTTTACCACAAGAATGGACCATGTCAGGGAGACAGGGGATAGGTAAACAGAACACTAAACGCTATTCTTCTCCCAGTATCCCTATACATGGCGAACCGTACCCCAGGATAGTAAGAAATAAAGTGCCAGAAATTGGATCAGCTAGAAACTAAACGCAAACAGTGTCTAGTATATACATAAGTACAACTTCGAAGAGCAGTTTCATGGCCTTTTTTAAGTTATTACTTTTAGGAGGACAATTGGCCTACATAAATACAAATACATCTAGTATTTTAAGAAGACATTATTTTCACATAAAAGAAGATACAAAAACCTAAAAGTTTATTAATAGACTGAACCTAGTAGTTACAACAATGAATTATAGATTGCCTTCGTAAGCTAAATAATTGATATAAAAATACTAGTTTGTAGCATGATTGAATACCAGTTTCTAAGGATTCTTCTCCAAGCGATGCAGTAATACTTAACTCAGAACAACTGTCTAATAAAACTGGTCAAGTAATTGACTCCATCTATCTAATCTTCAGGTATTTTTCTTTCTCTTTCTACGGTGTTTTAGAGAAAATTGTAGAGTATAGCCTATTAATGAAATTACTGGAATAAGGGATTAGTATAATGTGAAAAACTGGCTTTATTTTGCTGCAAAGCCATGGACTAGATAAACAGTAGGCCGGAATACTGAATTATGAATCTTGCAACGTTTATGGTATATAACATGAATTACTATTTATATTGTTATGCTTGGCATACCAGAGTCATACCTGATGGTAACCTGTGGTTTCCCTTGGCATTGGTATAATAAAGGATAACATGAATGAGAGTTCTACTCTTCAGTTGGGACGTAAATAAACAGAATGTTTATATGTACGCAATTTGGAGCCAGAATTAAGTAGAAATCCCAATGATAGGTCATATAGGATATATATTATGTGTAAAGATTGAATGTTCATTTTTATTGGTGTCAAATCAAATCTATACATATAATTAAATAGCAAACAGCCTTTTTGTTAGCAAAACTAAATGGAATGTACTTTTCAGTGTATTATTAAGCTAATCTTGGGCTAAAAGTAGTGGTTATTTCGACTGAATCAGATGTAATCTATATAATTTTAATTGCATAATGATACGTAACAATTATCTGGTCATGAACGCGCATATTAAAACATGGCTAAGCAAGTAAGTAGTAGAAGTAACGCGCATCAATAATTTCGGCAGCAACGCATAAATAGCAGGCATTTCATAAGTGTAAATATCAGATAAAAGCATGCATTAGTGCTTGAGATACAAAAACTTATACAAAGAGAACATTAGTAATGTGCCATGAAGAACTGTAACAGTATACTCAATAACAGGCATAACAATGGCGTATCGTTTTCTTCGAACACAACTCGAGGGCCAAAGCTGCCGACACGTCTGCGCATGTCTTATGTTAAATTTAGCGTTAGTGATCCCATCTGTATGTATTATGGACGAGTATAACCTTTGAAAGTAAAAGCAGAAAGTGCCAACGAAACGTTAAAATACTTGTTGACATGGTGTGATGTCTGTAACTGGATTATCCTTTAGACATTCTTCTTCATTGTCTCCTGTTTGCTTGTTCCAGTTGAAAGCCGGCATTTATATACTAATATTTTATTTATTTTATATTTAAATTGCTATTATGGGCTTTTTATTAGGTTACCATCCTGCCATATCTATTGCCTAAATGTTTCCAGGGCCCATCCATGAAGGTTCAACTACAGCGTTATCAGATACTGTCAATCTTTCTCTGTTGCTCATAACTATTATAATGGAGAAACTTTAATTGGTAATAAATTGATTGTGTCTGTATACGGAGAATATGCTTGTATTTGCATTACTCTTTTTATCAGTAATTAATTTTAGCTTTTAGCTTACCCACAACTACATTCGCTTGAATTTTTGGTAAGTGGACATTATACTTTATCTCTCAATCACTACCTAAAATAGCGTAATAAATAAAAACTTTTATTTGAACCCATCCATGGGGATCATGCAAAATAGAATCATTAAGGCGAATCATTAAACTGACAACAGGCAAAAGGGCTTATCTTCAACCAAATGTTGGCGCTATCTATACTGTTTTAGGGTACTAGTGTATATTTATACTTTTCTTGAATATATTTCTGACCACATAGTAGTCTTCAAAACATGTTTGCGAAAAGAAATATCGATAAAAAATAATGTTAAACTAAGGTCCTAAACTGAGTTTCAACAAAGATATCTGTAATTTACAACGTAGAAACGTAAAATTCATTATAGACACGTGTCATACATTATTAAATAATCTTCAAATTTTATTTTATTTATTTCTGAACAAATTTATAAGTAATTTAACAAATTTATATTACATAACAAACTATATACGCTGTGTCATCGCGTTTCCTTTTCTTTCCTATATTGTCTGACAGTGAACGCGTAAGCGCGTTGCCAGTATATTATAAAGTACTCTGTGGCGCGTAGTCGCGTTGCTAGACGGATCTGTGTCACTCTGCTCCGCAATACTTTATGTTAAAATATATAACATAGTGAGAAAGTATAACATAGTCAACAAGTAATTATAATAAATATATTGTAATATGATAGATTGTATAAATATTAATTAGGTATTAGATTCGTAGAAAATAGGCACACGTTTCTATGGCAACATACAGAAATGCCGAAGACTAGCAAACAGCGTTTCCATAGCTACAAACAGAATCATTTCATAGAAGTATTAGAAATCATTTCATAGTATTTTCATATTGTTATAATATAAGCTAAGCTATAATTTACACAGACCCATGACAGAATTAGAACTGGACAGATAAAATGAACTAATAAAATTATTTATTAAAACATGTTTGAAATATCATGTCAAATCAAATAAAATCAATTTATTTGCGTTATGCAGGTCACATGCAGTTGTTACAATAAATATTTGATTCTCTGTAAGACTACCATTTCTGGTGTGCACGTGTTTACAAGAAAATTACAGAAATTTATTATTAAAAAATTTACATGCATACAATAACAATTAAATTAGATTATTATATGTATATTATTATCATTATATTCAGTCAGTTTATTTTTATTTATTAAAATTGTATGTCAGTAAGAAAATAATTGATAGAATAATATTATATGTCTTATCTATAAATATGACCTAAGCATTTGTTTAAATACATTAATAACACTTATATTTCATGTAGTCCTTGGGATCTTGTTATATATTTTTGGATATTGCTTCAAAAATATATAACAGGATCCCAAGGACATAAAAATGTTGTAGCTATGGACCTACAACATTTTTATTAAACAATGCTGTGGTGTAATCTGTGGTGTACTGTAATCCATGGATACCTTGAGATCCAAAATCCTGTGAAAACTTGAATTAGAATGAATATGAACGAAGTAGATAGCGTTGTTTTATAAATATTGTAACGCGTACTCAATTTAGGAAATAGGTGAAATTTATAAGACATTATAATCTCAACCGAAAAGATACTCGAACACATGGACAGAATAATGTTTGCGTACGAACAGAATAGCGAGTCATCGAAAGTACCTATAAAATAAACAACCGACTATAAATTTATAAATTCTATAGTAAATCTTTGCTTCTTATTTTATCCTCAGGTCCTCATTCATATAAGAACTGTATTCTTTTTTAAATAAATGTTTGTGAATAGAGATTCGAAAATTGTTTAAAGTAAATTTAACAAAATAGAGTTATTGAAAAATCTATTAATTTTTATTTTATAGCAGTGCAGCGCCGTTTATTGCTATATAAATAAACTACTTAATAGTTATTGTGTATTTTCTTTTTAAATACAAACATATTATAAGAAGAAAACACCAAGACAAACATCGATGTTCGTGCACACATATGTATCTTTGACTTGAGCGAGAATCGAACTTGTCACCCTCTAGGTGAAAGGCAGTTACTCTACCGATACGCCATTGGACCGACATCTAAAAATGATATAATAAACCGACATCTAAAAATGAAATAAAAATAACACTAACGAATAATAATATTATAATGGCACACATGGCAGGCAGCACGCATCGCTGTGCGCCGCGCCGCACGCCGCTGATACACTGCTCCATTAAAAAAAAGGAATTTACCGATGTCCTTTGTGCTAATCGTTTTATTTGGTTATCCAAGTATTGTACGAAAATGGTACAAAAAGAAAATTATGACTTTTCAGTTCTAAAGTATCAGTTAAACTAGCTCTCATTTTCGAAAGCGCTCTGCTTACACCTAATATAATAATATCCATAAAATATTATAAAATTTGTCATTCCAACAAAAATAATATCAAATTTTATTTATTAATTTTGGTTAATTAAAATTAAAATTTTGGTCCTATCTAATTTATTGAAGTTCTGTGTTAAAATGTTCTAAAATATCGCCCATGTTAGACAAATTTCATAAACATTTTTTAACGCATAGTCCTAATAATTCATAACAATTTCCGTAATGATGTGTGGTGCTACGTTAGCGAAATGATTGTGGGCGTGGCTTAAAATGCAAACATTCAAGGTCATTTGGCTATTGTCAGCGTCTTAATCTGTTTTTTAACAGAATTTGTCCAATGACAATGACCAATGGATATACAGACAAGAAGTATAAAATCCATATTTTCTGTAGCGGTATGATTTCGAGATCACGTACATACATGCGTTTAAACATTAAAAGTCATGTTAATTCACTTTTTTGAGAATCTTCTACGTATTGCCAATATAATCGTCATATTATATCGTCATATTATCATGTTGCTGAAATAGGCAATTGAGTTTTCATAGTATAGTAAAAAGTAATACCAGAAAGAGTAGTAGTTTTTTTTATTGCCCTTGGTGGCAGACGAGCAAGTGGCCCACCTGATGGAAAGTGGTAACTGCTGCTCATGGACTTCAGCAATGTCAGGATACAGCAAAGCCGCTGTCTACCGTGAAAGAAGAACTCTCTTTAAACCTCGTTTGAAGAAGGACATATCATAGCGCTCAGGAAACACCGAAGCAGGCAGTTCATTCCAGAGCTTGCACGTACGTGGGCAAAATGATCGTTGAAAGCGTGCCGTCTTGGATTTGAACGCTTCCAGGTGATATGGATCTTTTTACTATTATTATAACTTAATGATGTATTTTTTCATATATAATAATTATTTATCTAAGTATTACATATTTCTTAGTAATAATACTGCATATCTACACATTCATTTGTATTTTATTTTAAAATAAGTGATACCTTTTACCTGTGCCTATAGTCATAGTCAACATAAGTCTTACACTATTGTTTTGTTAATTTATTTTGTGTGAGGGAGAGAGAGCTCTGGTACCCATAACACAAGTTAAATCTTAGCATAGGTACTGCACACGAGTTCAAAAAAATTGTGTTTGAAAATCTGTAACATTTCATGTGTAATTTATGGTACGTGTGTTTGTTAAATAAAGATTATTATTATTTATTCCTCAGCTTTGTATCGAATTGCCTATATAGTGAAGAGGTCAAATCGTGTTTCAGACACTTCTTAACTGATTTAGATGAAATAAACCTTAGCTTTCAAGTTCAAGAAGCAACCGCACATGAGTATGTGTATGAGTAATGCTATTATAATCCGTCTTGCCCGCCATTCTTATGTTTTTAATGTACAAAAATAGAAACAGACGAAAATACAATAAAATACTATTCTGTGTATCTTCATGATAAAGCTTTCTGAAAAAGCAGTTTATTGATTATTTCTGATTTAATTGAAGATAATAATGATGAATTTTAAACTTTAACAATGATGTTGACAAACCGGCAGACGGTCTTACAATATTAATCAAGCTGTTCTTTATCGGTGTAGCGGTCGATGCAGATACAAAATAACACGTTGTGTTGCATTCTGAAGTGACTTTCGCGAATTTTCATTAATGTGCAGTCTCGACTTAAAAACTTACAGGTGACACTGTATTATAAGAGCAGATGGCAATAACTGGAAGTGTTGACACGTGTTGATACATAAAATCAACAATTTTACCGTCCGACGTCTGATCTTACGTAGAGGCGTTCCGGAACTTATTGCATTTCATTGATTTAATAACAAATACCGTTACGATTGATTATATATTGTCTTTTTTTTGGACGAATGAAAACGTTGGGCGCATGAATAACATTTCATTCACACAGGCCGGTTCGAGGTCATAAAAATGTTGTTAAAGAGCGTTATTGATAATTGTTGCGAGACTTTAAATGAGTGATATTGATGATATTTACATTTTATGATGGAGCGGTATGTAACAAGGGAACGAGCGGGATTCCTTCACTCGTCAACCAGGAACAAATTCTTATTGATAAAAAAATAATGTACGGTAGTAGTCCTGAGATGCTTCGCTCGGGCAATCTTTGAATGACATTGCTTTGTGATACCAGAGGACCACAGATACAACAAAAGTATACAAGCGACCTAAATTGTTAATAACTCGTCTAACAAGAAAAATCGACATTGCTTTGGTTAAAAAAAATACACATCCAAGCCGCTGACTACCGTAAACCACATACATAGGTCTCAAGCAAGATACGGCCTGCTGCATAACAGGGAAAAGTTATAGTCGCCCATGTAAAGGTATGGGGGATAGGGGTAGTAGAAGGAAGGGTAGAGGGCTCCGGTTTTCTCATCACTCATCGAACGCTGCTGCTGTTTACTGCTGCTTTACGTCGATATTATATGAGAGGGTAGCTTTTCACCGCCATCCGGCCTATTCATATTGAAATCAGCAAGGTAATTATTTGAATTGCCTGTGACCCAATCGGCACTATGACATGCTAGCCCCAATTTAGATTGTCATTTATATTCAGATGTGATTGTGTCGTTAAGCAATTAACCGTTAGACTGCCACGCAAAGGTCTCGGTTCCAACCCAAGGCACGCATCTCTGACTTTGCGAAGTTATAAGCGTATTAAATAATTAATTATCGCTTGCTTTAACAGTGAAGGAAAACGTCGTGAGGAAATCTGCATGTTTGAGAGTACTCCATAATGTTCTCGAAGATATGTGAAGTCTGCCAACACGCACTAGGCAAGCGTGGTGTACCCTTCTCACACTGAGAAGAGGCCCGTGCCCAGCAGTGGGACAGTTTAATACAAGGCTGATATTATATTATGAAATTTAATAAACATAAAAAATCAAACGGTTATATCAGTTTATATTTGCAAAATATGGGTATTCTATACTGTCGTAGTGCTTGCAGGCAATTCTGTATCCAATGCAATCATATTACGTCATAAAAATGACAAATAGCATGTAAGCACGCTACTGGCTTACACGATGACATCTTCGCAAACTGCCATAAAAAGCAGTAACACTGAGCATTGCCGGGTTAGTGTCATCGGATAGTGCTCTCACGCATAGACCATTCATCTCGACTCCGGCATTTATCGCCAAGCGGATGCTTCACTCAATGTTATGTTCTTTGGGTGAATGTAATGATTTAGTTAGTGAGAAGCTTTTTACGAGTTGTCTTCCAAGCTTATGGAGTCAAACACACATACATTTAATGTGGCAAGCAAGGTGTATAATCGATTGTATAAGAGGAGCTGGTATTATAACGCACTTTAATAATGAAGCTAACAAAATAAAAAAAAATTATAAGATTATTTTGAAATTATACTACTCTATACGGATTTAAATGCGATTTTTTTTGCTGCCTATATTAAATATTAACATATTTAAATATAACATGATATACGTATAAAATGTTTATGTTTTATGTACATTTTAGTATTTACGTATTATTATTGTTATTAAATGGTTAAATTATGTGTATCGGAATTGATAAAGCATGATCTTTTTATTATTGATGGTTCGACAAAGCCAACACTACGAGCTTGTGACGTAAATAATTAACTATTAATGCAGTATTTGTGGTAATAGAAAATTGCATTTATAAAACTATATTGGTTGATTTAATATTTAACCAATGTATTACAAAGCTATTGCATTACGATTTGAAGTTATATTAAATAAGCCATTTCGTTCTAACTATGCGATGCAATAATTATATGTATGTTTATTTTGCCAAGAATTTTAGATTGCATACTAACGCTATGATTTTATACACATTGTCTATGGACTCTGAGTAAGACAAGACTTTGATTGTATTTTGAGTACCGGGTTGTATCGTATATTAAGATTATCGTTTCTCATAGTAAAATCATTTATAGAACAATTATACTTAGGTGCTTTTGTGCATACGTGTGCGTGAGTTTTAAAGTGTGATATTTTGAATGCTACAGTAGGGTAGACCATAGAGTGGACTATGTGGGATCTTCATATCCTAGCGAAGTTTATTTATTTAAAAATTGGAGTCAAACAGTATTCATATATACCTAATTCAGTGTTTGCGTCCATACTGAACAGAATTAAAAGACTGCGAGAATTTGATAGTCGTTGTATAGTTAAGTAGGGTATCTAAAAAGATTGCACGCGATAACAAATGTTGGTGTGACAAACATATTAGCAGTCTCATTCAATACTGGAATAAATTAGAACAGGAGCAACACAGAGCAAAGCTGTGTTTTAAAATTAAATAGAAGTTTGCGGCCTCGAGAAATGAAATCTTTTATGTGATCCTTCCAATTCATATAGTTATCAATGTTAACACCGAAATATTTAATATCATTAGTGTTAATGAGGGCGAGGCAAGAGTAAGATGAAGAGATTGAATTATTTAAGCAGGCTTGAGAATGAATGCGGCCGGTTCAGACTGTGTTAATGAATTAGACAAAATGTTAAATATATTGTTTTGTTTAGATTTAATGTAAGTAGATTATTTTTAGAGTCAGAATGTTACAGTTTTCAATGCTATTTTGGCCAAGTTGAATGTATCCAACTAATTAGGACTCTAAATTATCAAGTTATGGTGTCATCTTACCCAAAGTCAAATTAAAAAAGAGCCTATTTTCCCATAAATTTCTAATAAGATAGGTACTATCTAAGATAAGCTATCATAATTATTTTTGTTTCTTTGCATTTTAATACAATTTACATTAAGATTTTTTATGAAAGGTAAGTAGGAACAATGCATTTTAATTAAGTAATGATGGCTAAACCTTAAAAACCACTAAACAGAAACAGTTTTAAGGAATCTATAGAGAATCCGCGACCTGAACGCTAAGTCCGCGATGGAATATGATACCTCTTAAAGTTAATTCATAGTAACCATTTTTCTTTTGAAGCTTTTTTTCAGTTTACTATTAAAACTTATCCACATAAATATATTAGCTACCTAAGACATTTAAGGTAAATTAAAGATGACATTTATATCATACAAATTCAATAACACTACAAGATACCGCAGATTTAAAATTACGCGTAACAAATACATATAATATAAAACCTGTTTGCGTGATAAGAAGCCGTGCGATGCCGGGCGAATCGCTAGTTATATATTATATAGACTAAAATAGCCTGATATTGCAGATATATCCTTAAAATAACAAATTATTGAGCTTGATTAATAAATGTACAGATTTTGAGACAAAGTACACTTTAAGTGAGATTTAATATCAAAATATTTAAAAACTTATTATAATTAAAGTGAAGTTACTTAAAACGGATTATTTTGTTTACAGCTTTTCAGAAATATTTAGTTATACTTTCTTAGCGTTTCATGGTAAATATAAGCCATTCATGCGTAAATATAAGTAATTCACAAAAGTAGGAAGCGTGTAAAACCACGGTAACAAACACAGCAACATATTTTAAATAATTACTACTATGTTAGAATTTGGGCATTGTTATTAACAATTTAAGTATTGCTTTATTACATACAAATATGATTCCTTTCTTGACTGACACCCTTTTACTTGTATTCTCCTTTCTATCACACGCCGCTTGCTATATGTATTCATATAGACTGCACCGATGGTGTAGGGGTTTAAGTGTTCGCCTCGCTACTACCACTGTGCCGGGTGTTGTGGGTTCGTATCGTACACGGGACAAAACATTTTTTGATCCACAAATGGCTGTTTCGAGTCTGGATATTCTTTGTGTCCGTCATTTGAATTTTTGTAAAGTCCCCCGCTATACAGGAATTATTCCTAGTGCGGGACTAGCCTATATAAAAGAAAATAATTGTTTATTTCTATTGTTGCGTGTAAGAAAATAGTAAAGATAGCTAATTTGTGGGAGAACCAGCTCAATGGTATAAGTTTTGATTCGGATTCGGATAAATAATATATAGCAAAAAGTTATATTCTGTACAGAACCACATACAGTAACGTGACATCCCTAGTTAATAATTAATAACAAGAAATGCATGAAAGGAAGCGATATTATTGTTATAAATAACATAAAATGCTGTATCTGTATTTGAAACCATCATAATAAAAGTCCAAAAATATATATTCAATCTGATAATTTATGCTTCATAATCGTCACGGTTTATAGACTCTCTAAACATTATACTTTTAGAAGTGTTCTTTCTCATTACTATAGTTTATTTTCTACTAATCTACTCCGTGATCTTTATTGATATTATATGACATTTTATATTAAAATTTAATTTCAAACAGCTATAAATTAGCTCATGATGGTGTTTGAAATAACTCATTAATTCTGTGGAACCACTGTTAAAATTTATTATAAGCAACTTATTTTTATTTATATGTCTTAATTGGACATCGGGCTTGTATGAGATGGTTTGACTAATCAACACGATCGTGTCTCCAAAGATAGTTTATCTATTATACAAGCTTTCTAAGAGATAAAAGTCAAATTTAAGATTATAAAGCAATAATGTAAGTTATAAAAACTTGATTTTATTATGCCATCAATCTTGTAGTTTGCCGTGTTATGTCTGTCGTACTAACGGATGAGTCGTGTGAGGTTCCATTTTAATTTTTTTAATACAGTTCCTCAAAAATATTATAACAAGTCAATACACAGGGAGACACTACGAAAATAATAGAAAACATAGTACCTATGCCATTCCTTTAAATATTGTTAATAATACTAATCAATAAGTCCAGTCCAGTAATAATACGATTATTGTTACTGGACTGACCTTATTGCTTAGTACTATTATTCACCATCATTAGCTACTCTAAATGAGGTTACTTACTTTATCGCTGTAAACCATCGTAAGACACACCCTTGATTTATTTTAATTTGATTTACGTGTATTGAAGTATTGTATTCATATTCCTTTAATTTAGACTAAAGCCTAATAAAGATCTATAGCTAATATATTAAACGTTAAGAAAGCGTAAGAATTATATCATCTACATATATATAAATGAGCAAAGACAAAACAGATCTGTCCCATTGTTTTCTCTGATTGTCAACCATGTTTCTATTTACCTAGTAGCTAATGACGAGCTTTAGGGGAACCAATAAAAAATCGGTGGCAGTTAATTTTATTTTTATAAATATGTATATTCATATAATATGTTTGCCCAAATATTTCAATAATGGTTTATTGTCAAATTTCAGCCACTAGGCGTCATTCATAGTTATAATTATTAATAGTTTATTAAAACTCTCTGTAATATAGCTAATTTGCCATATTCGTATTAATTTATACAAACAATGTGAGAAAGAGACAGACACATTATTTTGTAAAATATTTGAAGATTTATGAACAGCTAATGTGGTCCCACGGAATAATTATTCAGATACTAATAAATTCAATATATCCTATCAACGAATAGATTAAAGTGCATTCTTATTTGATATTGGACCTACTCTAATCTATATTTCTTTGACTGTTTCTTGACTTTCTCACGGCTGCTACCTCACACTAATATCTGTTTCTATACATATAATAAATTCATTGACTTAATAAATATTTTGACATCATAGGTCTTTAGGGCTTTTTATCGATCGGTTATCTTCACTACGGTTGTAATCTATAATACAATGATATGTGTCGTTTGGATTCTCTTCATAGAGGCTCGCTTTATCTTATCTGTGATTCCGTTTTCCGTCAATCTTGTATAAAGAGTCGAAACTTTTGAAGGAACCTATTTATTGAGGCCCTGATAACTTATTTCCCCTTAGATTTTTAAATAAGTCGTGTTTAATTTAAATCGTCTTTTCGTGTCAAATCTGAGAAATCTATCTGTATGAATGTATGTCAAGTGAAAAATATATGTATGTATGTGATTAGTTTTAGGTCGTGACTTCACCCCTGAGAATCATACCTGAACGTACATATTACCGGGATAAAAGTATTCTATGTCATCAATCCAAGACATATCTTCTTGCTAAATTTCAACCAAATCTATAAAAAGTTCATTGAGTGAGGGAGTGGTTGAGTAGCATCTATCTGAACCTGTTTGTTGGATAATTTAAGCTTGTATATTGAAAAAGAGGTAACCAAAGCTGTAAGTTTCACCTTTCTTGCCTCCTCTTTCGTGAGGCCTAAAATGTCAAAACTTTAAAAGCTATATATTTCTGAATCCCAAGGCCATCTTTACCGGGCACATTATCAAGCTCCTTAAAAATATGAAATATTTATAAGGCTTAAATTATTTGTTAGCTTACTATTACAATTAAAATTTGTAGATTAGGTCCAAATAGGACCAAATATAAAAGAAGGTTACTTGCTCGCAAATAATTTGCTGTGTCTTCTCGGTATCTAGAATTTAATAGAACGAGTACATTGCGATATTTCTGTATGCTTGTTATTGAATATCGTTATGAGGACCGCCTTCTAGGTCATTAGCTGCTTCTATAAACCAATGCACATTTCATCTTCTATGAATTTAAATAATTTTAGTTTCTAGAAGGAATTTATAATCAGTTTTTTTTTTATTTACTACCTTGTTTTAACGGTAAAGTGCACATTGCCGTGTGCAAACTTTCGTTACGTTGCTTAACCACATGATTACTTTTTTTGTCTTCATTGTTGGTTTTGGCATAGGTTTACACTAAGCCGAGAGATATTATGATCTGGATCTTTAGATCCCGGGAATGGTAAAATGTTATGGGGTTTTATTATTAAAAACGCAAAAAGTATCGCGTCTGAAATAGGTCTCTTTTAGCTGGGACGTAAACGCAGCTGATGGAATATGAGTGTAAAACACTTCGGCATAACACAGTGGTAATACTTTCCTATTTTCTCTATACTGTTCTTAGTGAAAACTTGTTACAGACAGTTGGTTAATGTTTTGCTATCACATTTGAGGATCAACCAGTAGAAACAGAACAAAAACTGCTCTGATATATAGGTAGGTATATTCTTTTTAGGACAATTCAGATATTTAATCAGAAAGTTCATTCATATTAAACTATTATAAAATATCTGAAACATGTAACTTTAATTGTCAAATATTGTTTTTATTTTTATTATAAATGTCGAGTCATATCTGTGTAATTTCAACACTTAGTGATAGATCTGCCCGTTCTATATCTCTATATGTATGAGGTGTACTATCAAATATTACAAACTTTCTTACTCTAACCAATAATCTATAAAAAAGGCTAATTCATATAAATTATATATATTTAAAATAAAGTATAATGATTTACATAATATTGTCTTTTGTTTACGCGAATGTTATTCATTGACAACACAGACAAGTCTCCCCGTGACCATGGCTGCTGAAAAGCTACCGAAATGTCGGGGGAAGTGTAAATAATTTTATTAGCTTATAAATTAGTAAAATGTAATAGTAGTAGTAGTGTAACAGTTTTAAAATTATGTTATACAGTGATAAATAAACAACACGATAAAATCCGTATAAAGTAGTTAAATTTCAAAGTATAATGATAATAAAGTTCTTCAGACTTTATTGGACACTGGCCATCTGAGCAAGATATTATAGTGCACAAGTATGTGCGCAAACACAAGTGAACTCATTGTTCCCTCACTCTCATGATCCGATGGGACGGTAATCCGACACGACCGGAGAGAGATCAGGCGCAGGACCAACGGCTTTACATGCTTTTCGAGGCACGAGGGTGTCTAACACCACCAACTTCCTAACTCCGGGCTGCTATTCAGATTTCTTAATAGAAAAACTTAATAACTTTTTGTTGGCCCCACCCGGGATTTGAACCGGAGACCTCATGTATAGCAAAAAGTCGCATTCACTAGCGCTGTGCTATGTAGGCAGAGTTAGAGTATTTACGATTTAAATAGTTCACGGCTTAAAGACGAAACTAAGAAGGTAGTCTTCCTACACTTTGATTAGTTTGTCACTAATAATGTGTACGATTGTTTTAGGTCGCCATCTTCCTTTACATTACGAAATGATATATCAAGTGAAAGTGATGTTTGCATACCTATAAAAGGGTAACATGTCATCACATGAAACTTTAACCTCTTTTTCCGGGGACCACGTATCCACGGGTCGAATGCCAGGGTTTGTTGACATCCGTCTAAACATTCCCTTGTTTTCCTTTCAACGTTTTTATGGGCTACTGGTATTTCAAGGGTCGGTAAGAAAGTTTATAGTTATTAGTACCACTGTTTGTTATAAGAGTTGACTGAACCTGTTTTTATAGTAGCTTAATTGACGTTTAAGTAACAAATCTGACGAGTCATTTCTATTCGGCTAATTTACTGAGAGACGTTTGAATATGTTAATCGTAAATAAGATAAGACCAATGAAAACGACGTCGACATAAATGAGATTATCAACACGTCTTATATCTTACTCTAATAAGAAAATCAATTTGTACAAAATTATCACCTCTTATCATCATCGTTTCAACTGGGAACAACATAAACGTTATTTATAGGAAATATTAATGACCTTATCTTAATATATAGACATTAACATAGATATAATTCACGAAGCCTTCGCATTCCACCGCCAGCGCCACGCGACCGAGTACGTCCACAAAAACTCAAATGTCATTGCGCAAGCTAATAATAAGGCCCATTCACACAGCGCCCTAGTAGATATTTTTTCAATGTCAAACCGGGACGGGCATGCAATTTTGTAGAAAAAACGGCAAAATCAATAATAGCGTCGTGCACGTGTTGCCGATGGATTATAGATTGTGTTTTGGGAGGATTTTCTCAGCGATTCCTGAGGTGATGTCAGGTACGACGGCTTGAAGCAAGAAATCGTTGGAATAGCTATCGGTTTGTAATATATTGAAAATTATTTAGTGTTTCCTGACTACATGTACTTTTAATTCGGACCTCCTTATAAGTGTAACGTAGTAATTAAAATATTTATTGTTGCAGAGATGTTTGAATAAAACCCTGAAAAATAGCATAGGCACACTTTTTTATCGGTACCTCAGGTGGATTTTTGCATCTTGATAAGTATTTTACTGTTATATAACATTATTGTACGTATTAAATTTACTAAAAACATGTATCAGCTGATGATCAATACACCTTGTGGAACAAGCATTTTGTTTATCAGCTGTGCAATATTGTTCGAATCGACTCAATCCCCTTCCCTGTTTCATTCTTGTGCAGCACAAAGAAATTCTATACAATTATAACGGCCTAAATTGTAACTGTCTTTCTTAAAACTCAGATGTATTTCTTTTACGAAAATCTAACAAAAAGCAGGTAATTTTATTGAAAAGGATCGTTGTATTTTACGACAGTATAAAAAACGAAACAGTTATTTTATCAGATATTAAGCGCAAGATATTTCTTAATAAATAGGTCAGCCAAGTATTAGGCTAAATTCATATCATTATGTTTTCGGCGAAACATAGTTAAGGAAAATTTATTGTCTTATAATCAATCGTCGAGTCATCATGGTGTGTGACTGGCAAGAATTTTGAAAGTGGAAAAAATAACATCGGTACCTAATGTTTGTAGCAAGATGATGAAACATAAGTTTAAATTTCGATTCCACTATGATAATTATTAAGTATAAGTAAAATCTCAATCGGTTATTATGCCACGATGAATTTGAGCGAGGAAGAAGCCAAGTGCTCCATCCCAAAATTAATAATTTTGTAACACGAAATTACTTTTTTCGAAGGCTCCTGCTCTCGACGCGGAAGCCTATAGTTAGCTCAAAATATGGGCTTTTAACAAGCCCTAACAGGTGAAATTTTAATCTGGACTTTATTTACTTGATTTAATGAGAAAGTTTCTTCAACATATTGCAAGTAATTGGTGGGTTTCTTTACTCCGGTATAAAGCTGTTAGTAGTAATTAATGAGTACGTTTGTAATTTATATAGAAGGAGGTGAGGAGGTATCATATGATTAAAATATTTCGTTTTATATTTTTATGTCAAGCAACAGATCTTTTTGTGTTCATTATACTGAATAAGTAAACGTTTAATGAACGATGACTGCGTGGATGACGCGGTGGGCAAGCGGTTGTCTCGCTACGTGGAGTGAAGTAGGTTCGTATCCTACCCGGGATAGTTTATAGCTTAGTACCTCATACAGATATTGGTTTATAAGATACTAAGTTGGGTAGACAGTAGAAAATCCAATGCATTTATAATGACAGCACTGACAAATAATGGCTAAAAAGCCTCGATACCCGTTATCCAGGTATAATAAAAAAATAGGATTGTGTCTGAACCTCGGCTCGTTCTAGCTAAGCTAGATTGTTTGTATTAAGAAAGAGTTCACGTCAATTTGAAATTCACATTTGTAACTATATTATTTAAATGTAGCATCCAATATAATAACTACACATGATTATTTAAAAAGGTAAACATACTTGCTCTCCCTTTGGTTCCGTGACATAAGTCTGTGGCTGAGCATGAATATTTCGAGTTTGAATCTCGGGCCAGCCAATAGCCATTAAGCGGTCTGAAAATGGCAATAGTTTCGTTTCTATTACTTAGGACTCTATCCATAATTAGCGAAATGTGCGCGTAATCTATCTTTGAGGATTTACTCGAGTAGGTCTACATATGTATGTATTATTATGTTTAGTTTAAAAACCGGGTAACTGTTAGATAACAGTAGTAGAAATAACTAAGTAAAAATAGATTTTCTGCTTAAGAGATAATTATTTTTACTTTGTATAAGTTGATGCAGTTGACAATTGCATGCAGTAGCGAGTTTAACTGCCACGTATAAATACGTAAGATCATGTAAAATACAGTTTAGTCGTAGATTTTGCTCACATTCTTTGATCAGATATTCTACCAACGAATAGAGCATTTGACTTGTTTTTACCATAACAGAAAATGCAGAATGTACATATACAGGGTGATTTTGAAATCGTGTAATTCCTTTTAACCACGCATTCTACTGGTGATATAGAATAACCCTGACCATATTTTTTCTTAATTAGAATAATGGTTTCGGCGAAATTAGAGTACAGATTTTTTTCATGAAATGATTTCATATAGTCATATTTTAACCACCTGACACAATCTTAATATTTTTTTAATTTAAAAATAATAACATAACAATAACTGATGTCGTAAATAATAAGGGGCAATAAAAAGGACCGCCCGTTATTAGTTACGACATTAATTATTAATATGATTTTTTATTTTAATTAGTAAAAAATTAAAATTGCCTCGGTTGGTTAACATATACCATTTCACGAAAAAAACGGAATAATAATTTTTCAAAAAAACTAAATCTAATTAAATAAAAATATGGTATATTATGGTCTATTATTCTATATCACCAGTAGAATGCGTGGTTAAAAGGAATTATACGATTTCAAAATCACCCTGTATATTGATAATATTTATTTCACATCATAATGATATAGTAGACCAGCTGGTTTATTATCTTCACTATATTATTTCATGACCTCATATTAAGCTGATCAAACATATTTAGAGTGTAGCAAAGGTTAAGGAGATAGTTGTAGTCAGAGTGTGATGATTCCTGTATTGTAATGTGCTCGATTGCAATACAGGCGACTCGGGCTTGCAACTTGAGTTTTTTGAATCAGCGTTGCCGCATACTTTGTTCAGTCTAAATCATTGGTGACCTTATCGTTTTACTCCTCTGCTATCACTTATAGTATACTAAACTAAATTTAACGCTTATTTCTGATCCCAAGTGGGTAGTTACTACCGTTATATCTATTTTAGTCACCAAGTAAATTTATGTTCCGACTGATCTAAAAGTGCAATATGAATGCCTATTTGGCACATAAAACAATAATACACATAAACCTGGAAATTGATTTTGCTATTATATTTTCCCTAAATTATTTCAAACCTACGTTTATTTCAAATTTGAATTACACTGACTTAAATATCTCTTTTAAATTTATTAACGAAATGTACATTATGGGGCACTGTCTAGTTAAATTTAACTTATTACAGTGATAAAAATAGGTAATTTTCTTGAACAATTATTTCATCGAAACACAACTTTGTGCTTATGCTAAAAAAATCACAAATAGCGACAGCAAACGAATTAAGTTAAAGATCACGAAGTTGACGATATATGGGCGGTAATTAACGATAGTATGAACGATTAACATTGTTCCTGTACTGTTACCGTAATTACGGGAAATATCATAAACATCTTAGCCCAACAATGCTGTTTTACGATCCACGGCAGTTCGCAATGCCGGAGAATGACGTTTTCCTGTCACAGTTTCACTTTTTTACCATTCACACGTTCACCTACTTGAAGAAATTAGCTACTGATCTTGATAAGTGTAAGGGATGTGTGGTAAAATTTAAAAATAATCTTTTTTTTTAAACTAAGTGATATTACAGATAAAGCTTGAAATATTATCGTTATATTTGGACTGCTCTAAACTATGTCATATTTATCAAATTCTAAATAATTAAAAAGTTAAAATTGTTCTGTGTCACTTATATGATGACTTACATGACCTTATTGAATGACCAACGTGACGGCATTTATGAGTGGTGAAAGAATATTAACTGGTGTCCATAGGATGACCACTGTAGCTATCTAAGCATGTCAGATAGATGTCTATCTGACATGCTTAGATAGCTACAGTGGTTTTAAGTAAACATAATCAGCTAGAGTAAAGGATTTTTCTATGAATAGAGTCTAGTCAGTAGATCCGGTCATTATAGATTTTTATTAAACGCAAATAATTTTAAACGCCGCTGGGCATCCAAACCGTAAATATAAAAACACATACAGACATTTATCCGAACATCATCATGTTTTATCAAAATGTAGTTCAAATTGCAAGGTATATTCATAAATTCTGATCACGTTGATAACACATCGCATCAGTTCGCGTGTGGTTTCAAGAGGGCGACGCGACGTCAGATCGGCGCGGGCGCGGGCGCACCGAACAATAATAATGGTGAATGAATTGTAATGGTGGGTTTAATTGATGCAACCGGACCTGTCTCTGTTATAGAGATTGGGTAAAATATCGATATATTATAACCAATTCCTATAGATAAAATGGAGGATTGTAATTTACTTTAATACCGTTTGAACACAATACATTTTGTATTACATAATTAAACATTGTCTCACGCTTACATCCTCGACGTGATATCCAGATTGGTATTACACCCTCATTTCGCTAGCTATAATTTAAGGTAGTAGCTAGTCTATTGCCGTCGAGTTTTAAACTCCGTGATCTTAATGAAAATGTCTTGCCAGAAAATTCTGATAACGTTTTATCTCAGTTGGGAATCGGATCCGGATTTCGTGCACAATAATCGTATATCGTATTTTTTACAAATTTAAAATTTTTCTATCATCTTTGTCTTGTACCTTCTTAACTCGTTGAACTCAACGGGTAAACAACTGTCTGCACTCATTTAATATAATTTGTGTTTAATACATCCTTCTCATTGCTTATTGTTTTGTGGTTGAGTCAATTATGTTGTAAAACCATTTTTACATTACGAGAGTAAAAGTAGCGACATGTCTTACAAAGATGCAGTCACATCACTAGACACCGCATGAGATTACATTCATTCATCTGACCGCTCCTCGCCAGCCGAATCAAAAGACTTAAGATTCATTGCTACGATTACTACTCACTCGCATGTTATAAACGAAACATGTTTTTGAACTCACAGTCAATAATATGATGACCTAAGATTTTCCAAAAAATGTTTTATGTAAGTACCTGTTGTATATTGTTTAGATCAAAAACTTAAATCAATGGTTTTCAAGTGCATTTTTAACATTAACATTATTTTTGACATTAGTACGTGGCCTTAATAATATGACGTCAATGATTCACCAATATGTTGCTATTATTGAATATTGTGACACATATTTCCGCTGCTAATAGATACATTCCAGCAACGAATGAACTCATTGATCAAGCGAGCTTCTCACGTGATGTACATATATCAATATAGTCAAATTAATGCAGTCGACTCAATTCAAGCAAGTTCAATTCGATTGACTTTAGCGGAGCATCCTTGACACCTAATCGGAAGTTGTACAAATTGAAGACGCGATTCTCTGCATAACAGTTTGAACCCGAGACAATTGCATCATCGAGTGATGCGTCGAGTCATCGGCCGGCCACTTACCGAGCGGATGTTGTTAACCGTGGCTTGATTAGCCGAGACGATGTTAAACGGCAGCCCGGGCAAGTTCAAACAATTAACTGTATAGAAGTGTCCGACTCTAATGAATGATACAGACTTGCTCCATTTCATTATACAAACACCGTGACAAGACGGGGCTTACAAATTGAGATTAATTCAAGATGCTAGGTACCATTGCGTCTAATTTGTAACGACGCTTCGGATGCTTTCTCAACGATAGAATATGAACCGTAGAATAGCTTAATAACAGCCGTACCGCATATTGCAAGCAGTTCGTTTCCAAAGGAAATAGAAACAAAGAAAATAGAAAAGAGTTTGTGGCAAAAAATGTAATGATTTAAAGTAATGTAATATATAGCTACTATTTATATCAAGGATATAAAAAGTATTTAATCTCTTGACATAACAATATATTTAAAATATTCTGTGATGTCTTACGATGATCATCGATTCATCGTTTTATTAATAGCAATTAAATTTTAATACGTTCGCTAATGAAATGTTGCATCATAAATACTAACGCAGCATGATTTTTGCACACATGGGACATACCAAAACCTCTTCAAGCAATGCCGAATAATTACGTTGTATAATTTTGTTCGTAAACATTAGTAAGATATCATCTTATTTTACAGCATTCAGCTCTTAAGATTGTTAATTCCTTCGTACTTTGTTGAAAACATTTATTCAAACACTTTCATTCCGAATGCTAATTGCAGATCGGGAATTCGTTACATTGTATTTTTTAAAGACGACTTGATTGCTTTATTTATATGTCACACTACATGGCTACCTTTAAAGAATCTGGCAAACTATAAAATTTGTATATTTTATATTATTTACGTTCTTTTTCTACCGATACTATCTTTAGTAGAGCAAAAGGGTTAAGGAGCGTTTCGTATAAATTAAGTATTTAAGTAATTATAAAAATGCTGTTATTTTAATCATGATATTGTATACGTATATTTCACGACGTAGAAAACAGAGATATCGTGCTCTATGACTCAAACATTGCGATAAAATTTAGTTTATCGAATGCATGGTTATAGAGGTGTAATATTTATATTATTATTTGGTATAATAAAATGTACTAACGCCTTGTACATTTTATTAAACTAAAATTTACGTACATTTCCAAAATGATTAATGTTGCTAACGATAGAATCCAGACCAGTACATAAAACGAACATGATTAAAGACCAAATGCTTGTCTTCTTTCACACATGTTATTGGAGGTGGGTACTCGTTACGAAAACATTTTACAAGGTAGTATAATTTGTACCATTTGTCGCTAGATACTCCGCGCACGTCCCTGTTGTCAAGTCCGCACTTACTTGATATTGATTACATTTAAATCGATACTCACCCACGCTTAGTCAATATTGACTCAAGATACAACGACACCGCACGCCAAGGAAGTGTTACTAAGAAATTTGTATTGATAACGACACTTTACATTTGATTATTCCATGTATAGATATGCAGATAGGTACAGATATTATAATAATAATTTATAAAGCACACATTGACATGTCATAATCTCAATCTATAAACAACCGTCCTTAGTTCCTTAAGCAAGCAGTTAGAGTAACCGAGCAAATTATACATCCAATGCTCAGTTACTGATTACTCGATGATAAATGCGTAAATTACAGATAGTTTTAGATTTCTCAAGCTTATTCCCAATCGTGTAAAAAACCACAGTGACCATCATTGTTATCCTTTCAATATCTTTAAAAATTAACCCATTACTTGGGGAACTTGATCTACAATTGCTGTAAAAGCTGATATAAATGACATTTATTTAGAAATATGTTAATCATAATGCAATAGCATGAAATCCTGCTAATAATAAAACTTATTGTAAAGTAATATAATTGAAAATCGTTTAAAACTGTTTTTATTTTATACATTTTATTATATTTTCTAGGCGCTCTTTGTTGTACAGTCACGATCATAAATCAATATTCTCCTACAAAGTATTAAACATTTATTCGCCTGGAATTGATTGTTTACAACCATGCACAATTGAAAGAGCTTCAAGACCTAATAAAATACAGTCCACGACTTTCTGCGTGCGTCCCAAGATTTGTAATTTAAACCCTCAATTGTAACACTCATTTAAAATTATAAAATTTAGATCGGCCATTCATCACGCGTTGCTCGTCTTCAGTTGCTGGCAGATAAGGCGGCCTCAGAGGTACGAGAAACTTTCAAAGGCACACAATATGATATGGTTGTTTTATTTTAACCTTACAATGATTTCAATTTAAGACTAGAATTTTAAGAATGATAATATATTGCACATGACTGAAAGGCGTACTCAAGTATACTTCAAAATAATAAGGCTAAGGAAAGGTTTTAAAACCGATCGTTATAAACTTAAAGTAGAAGTCAGTATCAAATAAATTAGACGAAGAAAGAAGTGCAAATAAATTCATTATGTTAATTGTTACGACTGTATCTGAATTTTTGCCATTATAATTAAAGTGGAGCACTTGACGGCAGTTAGTTAAGAACGCAGAAGTTATCGCCTCCATCGAGCTAAAATAATTGTTTTGCACGAAAACGGCAAATTATAGGATGAATGTCCCCAAGTAACTTTAGGTTCAGGATATTGAAAACTATTAAACAACTTAAAATTCTGTAACTGCTTGCAATATTATAAGGGCATATGCACTTAGCTGTTTACGTGGTTTTGGCTAGTAGTTATATGTAATTGTAAAAGAATTCAGCTAATTTGACGAGTTGAATTCGGAAGCAGCAATACTTTTTAAGATTACTTGTCCCTCTTGGCCACAAACCTCGTAAAGTAAGTTTCATATATGTGGCTTAAACTAACAAAGTTTATATTAAAATTAAAATTCTGTATTTTGACTTACATTTTGTGAATTTTGCTTATAATAAATAGTTCTTTAAGAACACATGCTCTGTAATAAAAATGTATCGGCATTTATAAAATAAATATTGTAATAAATGATTTGGCATAAGCAGGGAGTCGTTACATTGTACCCATTTCTCCCATTACAAGTGCTTTACTTGTCACGCGACAAAATCCATTCATTCACAATTTACACTCTTTTTAAAGCAATTTTAAAAGGTAACAGCTATACATTTCTCAGGCAATGTTCAGTTTTATTGCTATGGAACTGAGATAAAAGTGCCGTGTTTTGTTGACTACATTTATACTAAGTAATGAATTCTAAGTGGTATCAAAGCAAATAATACGCCTTCGCAACATACTCCCCCTGGTGAAGAAACAATAATTGAGAATAAATGGCCGACTTCACACCACAATGGTTTGAAAGATAAAAGGTTACACGGATATTTCGGGGCGTGCGCTATTGTTCAAGTTCTTCACTAGATAACAATTTGCACGTCGAGTGTGTCGTACATTGTTACCAGCATTGTAAATAAATATTACAATGAAACTTCCAGATGTGTGAACAAGCTTTTAGAATATTTCGCGAAGCGGTACAAGCCTTTGACAAAATCACGGACAAAAGATTTATGTTGATATGGCTTGTGCTACCAGGTTGAACGATATTTCTGACTTCTGATAGTCAAAAGTCACTTATGCATTTTTTACTAGTAATTTAAACTCAACTTGTTTTCTAAAGACAAAAGAAATATGGCTAATATTTCTTTTGTCATTATTACTTGCCTGCTTGTAATATTTGTAACAACTATTAAAAAACCAAAGCTTCAAATGTTGTTCGAAAGTAGTCTGACGTCGAGCAACTGACAATGCACTTGTGGCAAAACAAATTCTTTCCGGTTGCATTGAATCGCCCCAAGACACCGGCGAAGGAAGTAACACTGCAATAACAGCAGTAAAGCCATCATTCAGTTGTAAAATATTTATGACGATACGTTTACAAAAATTACAGTATTATACATAATAAATTCCCATAAGAAAGCTCTTTACAACCATGATTTACAAACAGATGATTCTCAGCTGTAATGTATGAATTTGTATGAAGTTATTACGGGCATGACCGAACAATACGATTTTTTACCTTACATGCAAATATAGACATATATACAAATACTCCAGAAAGGGTAGGCAAAGGTGAACCTGTGTACTCTTTGCGAAATGTTAGTATTATTATGTAATATATTACATCCGATGTGTTATAGCTCCCATGAAATAAGGAGCGAGTATATTACTAACTATTAGGCCCTTTTTCAGAATCCGTTCTGTTGCTTAGCATTACCTAACCGAAAAACTCAACATCGCCTTGTCCGACCCGGTAATGGAAAATCAAAAACGCATGCAAACGTGAGTGAGCTTTTATACCAGGGGCTAAAGAACCAGATACTTAATTACAACAAAATGTACATTCACGATAATCGACCGACGCTGTAACAGAAGTTATAACCAGACAATAAAATAATAACAAGCTGAACTGGATAAAATCATGAATATCTTATTATGCTACAAAGATGAAGATGTGCTTCCTCATTAAGCAGGCCCAATCATCGGAGGCTTCACAAGCTTGTTGTTATTAATTTATAGAAAGTCATCGTCGACCCATTAGGCGAGATAACCATATTGATCGGGCGGCTGATATTCAAAACTATGAACCCTGCTCCTGCTTTTGTATGTGATTGCCCTAATGATCACGTGCCGCTTGTTAGCGATGATCAGTGGCCGACGATTACCAACGATTGATTCTGTATCACCGCCGCCGATATCGTTAGATTTATAGCTTTCACAGTTCCTAATGGTGCAATTATGACCACAATTGACGGCGTCGACACAGGAGTGGGTTTAGTTAGTGACGCGGAACATAGCAGCGGTGTTATAAAGAAGGAATCTTAACGAATAGGAAGTTGTTTATCATCGTTGGAAAATATAGAAGCAATTAAAACTAGTCCGACCATGTTACATATATGTAATGAAAAGCCGAAATCGGAAGTCACTCGTTAATGTCACATGAGGAGCACCCCATTACCGTTTTATCGTTAAGATCTTGATTATCTGGGTTAAGATCTCACGGATTAATTCTCTAACACCTCATTAGTGTCCATTGAGGCACCGTTTACAAACCAAATGCAAATTTGATGAGTTGTGCTCGAGCATTCTCATTTAAATGCTTTCACTTCAGCCAATCAACATCTATTAATGCCCTGTTTTAAACGTGCATTCGATGGTCTTAATAGCAAATAAATTTTGGATTTGGACGCTATTAGTTCGGCTGCTTTGTGTCACTGGCGCAGAGCTCATATATTCTGGCGGTAGTTTTGATGGGTGTACCTGCTATTCGGATACAAACGTCTTAATTAGGGTTCAAGCGGTTTACATTATGAATTATTATATAGAGTCGTTTAATTTTGGAATTCTGAATGCTATATATTTAATATCTTATTAGGTTTTAGTTACGATATTGTTATTTACAATAAAGAAAATCTGTGATATATAAAAATACAAAATAATGCTGGCGAGAACAGAAAATAGACTAAGAAGGTGGGTAAGGCGGTATTATATCAGATCATAATTCGCATATTCATAAAATGTTTCTTATAATACGTATAAAAATGAACGAGACCATTAACAAATCAATGAAACGGTTCCAATTAAGTAGCAGGGTTATTATGTGGCGGTTGGCGAGGCTCGCCTCCTCTGATGACTATCACAAAATGAGATCTTGGACAGTGCTCCGTTACGTGTGATATCAAACTGCGTACATTCATTAATGCTCGCCAGCGGATGTGTGGTATTTAAAGTGGATCTTAAACTTTCAAAGTGTCTTTAGAATAGTCGTAATGTTAATTTAATAAAATAATTGTAGCTTTTAACCAGTTCTCCAGTAATATATACTACAAGGTTTTATTTTGAAATAATCTGCTGACACATAGACACCGAGAAACCTTAGAAATAAGCAAAAAGATAATTAACAAGGGCAGATGGTTGAAGCTTGTTACTCCTTTAAACAATGCATAATTATAGTTCTTCCACTTTACCAATAGCCATTGCCGCTGTAAAAATTCTCTTTTAAAATTTCTACAGGTCTTTTTGAGTTATAAACACGTTTGTTCAATCGCCTCTATGTATTTATTTTAAGAATATTGTTTATAAAAACGCAAAAAAGTTTCGATGAAAAAAGGTTTTGTTTTAAACTTATACATACTTATGAGGATAAAAAATAAAAAAAAGGTTAGGTTAGGTTACAGTACTTTTTGCTAGATGAAAGGATATTGTTCGAAAGTGATTCGCGCGGCCCCGTCGATAGTGGTTTTGTCGAGGAACACCGTGGTAGGTTTAGTCGGTATTCCGGGAGGTACATTATCTTTTCAAAATCTTTCTTTTACCCCGGCGAGTCCGACATATTCCCGCGGCCCGCCCCCGCGGAGGGATATGCGTCACAGTACTCCACCACGTAAAAAAAAAAAAAAAAAAAAAGATGAAAGGATATAGAATATATCCTGTTCTGTCCTCTTGACAACGTGAATACGAAATTTCATAATGATAGGAAGTGGTTAAAGCTTGAAAGATTAACAAATTCACAAACTCACATTCGCATTTTTTATATTAGACAATAATTATGGCGTGGTCATATTCATTATATCATAGCTGTATAGTGGACCTTGTGATAAACTATCTGTCAAAATCTATAAAATAACAAAAAGAAATATGCAGCTTAGATGTTTGGAAAGCATTTTTCTTATCAGATAATTATATGAGCTGATTGGAATTAACTTTTAGAAATTACCGACGAGGGCTGCTGTAATGTTTGAATTTGTTTATAAATGGTAGGAAAATTTTGTTTGCACTAAATTGATGATATTAAGATAAAAATATATTAAATTGTGTTCAGAATTGTATATATCTATGTAATATCCTTTTACCTCTTGTTATTGTATTTTACCCATACTTTATCTTAAAATATAGCAATTAGGTCTCACTATGTCAGGTTTTATGAAGTGAACGCGTGGGATATTCTCGAGTAACGAATACAATATAATTTTATAATAACTGTTATGTATAATTTATTGCCTTCAGAAATATGTATAAAATATGTTCAAATTAGAATGCCATTAATATACCATTTATTAATCATCTTTCACAAAAGCTAATCAAATGTTATGAGCCAATATAAAATAATATTATACATATTCTTTCGTGGTAGATATTATATTTCTCAACATTACTATTCATGACATGCTCCTGCAGGTTTTCTGGTTTAATAATAATAGACATAATGATCTCTAATAGGGGTAATGGCTTGATTGGCATCATAAAATCGGAAGGGTAAGGAAGGCCCCGATCTAAATGTTGTCTATAAGTGTGTATTGCCAGACGCAGTGTAAGTAAAACCTAATTGGATTAGTTTAATGTTCACTTAATATTAGATGAAGATATGCATTCCGAAAACGTAGAACGCATTTTATTATATAAAATTTTATTATCGTGTATACGATACTATTCAAGTTAATAAATTAATATCATTAGTACAAAAATATAAATAAAATAAAACAGTTGAAAAATAGAATCTAGGTAGGTACTACAGAATTAATGATTGCTTATTTACGTATAATTAATTATTATTGCAATATAAAAAAAATATACCAGTGGCTTCCTCTTTTCTTCTCTTCTATCTATTTTGCCGTGCCTGATAGGGTCCATATTTGTCTTTTATTCTTTGTAATAACATGTAATACATACCTACGGAGAGCAATAAAGCATTGAAATTAAATTAAATTGCGTTAATTACAATAGCATTAGTACAAGACGATTTAGGAAGTAATAGTTGATTATTGATATAAAATAGAGGACTCAAGTTTTTTTTTTTACTATTATAACCATAAACTAATGTATTTTATTTATGATTCCGCGGGTATTATACATAGAAACAATTTTATTTTAGATTTTAAACCAAAGACGTTAAATGTCTTAATATCTTGAATTTATTAAATGTTTCAAGTCTTCTTGTAAAATAGATCTTTACAATATGGTAATAAAAAAAAATGTTTAAAAGAAATTTAATGTCAATGTAACCAAGTTATGATATTTATATTTTTGTTTGTGAATCAATACGTAACATTTGAACTGGTTGAATATTCAATTAATCAAACTCAGATCATAAATATATGTATATTTAATTTTATAAACAAATCTATTTTGACATTTTAGTACGTGTACTTACAAAATAAATTATCTAACACCATCGCGTTGTTTCTAAAAACAAACAATGTATACGTACATACGTAACGTATAAAGTTGTTTAGTTTCAATGTGTAACATTCGCGTAAACGTGTGACAAAATTATGTAAAACCATAACAGAAAAATTTTAGCACATTCTGAATTCGATGCGTTCCTAGTATTGTTTCATACTTAATTATGTGACTTGTCTAATGATTATAGAAAATGAAATATATCTAAATGTGTAATTTTCAAATTAACTGAATGCGGTAAAAAATATGATCTTCAAATAAAATTTTATGGCTACATCCATAAATTTTACATAACTTTTGCGGTATATCTCACGCTTTATAGGTTTTAATTCAGTTCCGAATCAATTTAAGGGCGGCACATCAAAGCCGGAGGAGGTGCCCCCGTGCTGTTAAACAAACAAGAAAAAAAACAGCGGTTTAGCTAAAACTATAAATATTAATAATACGATTCTAAACCGATGTATATGCAAGTAGAGTGACCATTTTGTGCCGAATATTTTTGGCATAGATGACGTGTCGAAAATATTCGGCACAAAATCAATTTGATGGTGGGATCTTATTTACTATCAAATGTGAAAGCTTTTGTTGTTTTGTGGTGAAATTTCATTTGCAAATGACTAGTATTTGTGTCAACTCGTCCTTTCAAACTTGCGTGCATGCTATCTCTTGCTAGTCTGATGCCTTAACCGCTAGAAAAGCGCTTTTTCTAATTGTACCTTTAGTGAATAATAACATTGTACTATAAATAAGGTCATATTCTGCCATTGGACCGAGTGATGACCGCAGAGGTAAATTGTTCCTTGAGCTTAACTAACGTCATTCTGCAGCAAAATGATATTGAGACAAATCTGTCTAGTTTTAAAACCGCAATTCCAATCTTAAATTTCAATAGAATTAAAAGATTTTTTTAAAATAATATTTAGTTATTTTAATTTAATTTTATCTTCTTGTATTTGCCACCTTTTTCATTAGATTTAGGTAAAAAGAGTCAAGACAATAAGTACATTTTTGTATTGTCTACTTACGCTAGATATACACTCATATATTTACGTTTACTATATGAATATATGTACATTTGGAATACAATATTTTACATCGTTTGACTTAATGGTCACCCTTGACACTGACCGTGTCAATTTTGACAGCATGCAACGCCAATTTTATTTCACAAGGCGAAGGCGAGCCGGGTCGCCCAGAAAATTAATCAACACGCCTCTTTTTCGGACCTATTTGTTTTTAATCATCATATTTGTTCTGCTAGCCTTTACTTCTGACCGCTGATTAAGATTTTATTCATAAGTATTTTAAGTTTTTTCGACAAGTATACCTTGCAGGTGCTATTTTGTTGGGTTGATGTATTATTCTTTTAGAGTATATTTGACAGCTAATAGATATTTATTATTTTAGTTCGGCATCAAATACTGCATCGCGTTCATTTATATTATATATTTTATTAATTTTTCAAATTTGTGTATAACAATCTAAAGTGAATATATTTCACATGGGCAAGTCCATATATATCTGATTGACAATGTCATTATGGCGCTAGTCTATAAACAATGTTCAAAACACAGCATTTTATAGCACAGCTGTCTTTGACCACAAGGACAAAAAGTGTCCAGATACGATCAGGTCGAATTACATTTGGCCACGGGTCCTGCGACGATGGGGAACGAAAAAAATCAGAAACAAAAAAGAACATCGAATCTGCCGCCGCACGCCGCCGCGGTGTAAACAACTCACTGTTTATGAGGAACTTATAGTTTTTGTACTGAACGTATCCAGTATGCTGTTTGCGTTAACGCTCTGCAAACAATTACCTTCAAAGTTACAGACATACGTCCGATGTACGTATGATGGACCCCGCTTTGATACGCCGACAGTGTGGTCATTTGATATTTAGGACGACATAAATAAAATTATCGACGTCAGAATTTTTCGGAGACAGCAATTTATTGTTGTGCTCGAGCTTGCTCATCGATTTTAACGGTTTCCCGGTTTTCGAAACGAAACGTCTCAAAATGCACTTGGTTTCGCGAAATAATAAGAATCTAATATCGCCACCGCATTCGCCCCGCGAACAAAGCGCGTTTCTCTACGGCTTTTAAACATCAATAGGACGGTATTTAGATTATATTTTTTCATCGTTCTGGGGTACTGTTCTCTTATTTGCCTTTTGTAGAGCTGTGGGCGCGACAAAGCCACAAACATACCCTGCTGTGTGCCCAAAAGTTTTTTGTGCAAATTTCGTATTTTATTTCATTTATTGAAGTTTTACTTATACAAAATGCACGTTTCATACTTTAAGATGAAGAAAAAGTTTGTAGAAGATGCACTGTGATATATAGTCTCATAGGTAGGATCCTATTATGGTAAAGTTGTTTTGTGGTCAATTTTTCTCTGATGGACTACATATAGCTGAGGACATTATAAAATCATATATCATTTCTAAATTCATCTTAGAGCATAATAAATTTATATTATAACTAGTACTTTTTAATTTTACATAAAAGGTAAAATTGAAAATCGTCGCTATCAAAAAGGGGTAAACACTAATATATCGATGAATATATATACTAATAAATGATATATATAGGCGTACGATTACGTATATATATATATATATATATATATATATAATTATATTGTAATTGTGTAAATGATAGATATGGCCTGAAAATAAGTTCATTGGTAAGGCTTCGACGGTACCTTTTGGCAGCACGAGTGCAGGGGCGTGCACAATACACTCCGGAACACGTGCAAGTTCGCACAATGAGAGTTTGCATTTCCGCCCGCCATGCACTTCCTTTACTGAGATTTTACTTTTTATTGGAACGCTTTTATTGCGCGGTCTGGACGCTTTTGTACGGACGTATTGTGTGCAGGACATTCAGTCACATAACGCATCGGAGGTTTCGATTTCGTTAATGATATCAGAACATTTTAATAGCGATTGAAATCGAAAGGAAATAATGAGGAACTATAATAATATATAAGCACACATTGATTTGCTTTTGACGTTTCAATAAAAGCTGCTATGTTGATGGAATTCCGTTACGGAATGGTCGCTGGAATTTTAAGCTTAACAACAAAAACTTATTGTTAATAAACTTAAATAAAGTAAATAAGTTCAGATAAAACCCTCGTGCCACCATGAGAGTTGTTTTTGCTAAAATATTAGCACTCCCAGGACTCGCATCTCGGGATTAAAACAAAAAGTTTTACACCATTATTCTTCATAAGAACAATACGGAGCAAAAAATATCACAAATAAATAGATCAGATAGTGCAAAAGGCTGTTTGGGGTATGGAAAAATTAATTGCTTTTGTAAGAAAAGTAGGCGTCCTGCATCGTCTCCTTTTAGAAATAAGGTTAAAAATCCTTTGAAGCAATTATCTCGTCTGTCAATACTGTACGTAGTGTTGCCTGTGGTCAATCCTTGATTATTTTTATCTCTTTTGTATCTATAATGGTGTCAAAACTTATGTCCGGCGCTCTGCGTGATACAGGAAGGTAGCTGTTGGTGGCATCTGCCCGCACAAATTGATATCTTGTTTTCTTGAAAATATACCCATAGGATGATATGTGACAAATAGGCACATTTACGGACTGCTAATCGCAGGAGGTCCAATTGTTAGAAGTAAGAAGATCTGACTAAATAGATTATATATTAAACACTATCCAAATTGTGTGGGCTTTAAACGTCTGCGTGTCAATGTTGCCGTGATCGGAAGTAATCTATAGTCGTGGGTGTCCTTTAAAATTGATGGTGCAAAAAGTGACAATAATAATCCAAGCTCATTATTGAGTGAATTTGTGGTACCATGTAAAATAAGTAAGCATATAAACCTGAAGATGCTTAATATAAAAAATAAATGCTATAATAAAATAAATTTAAGAAATAATATTACTGTTTCTTAATTTTTTATTAAGATGATTAAGTTATAATGAAGGGCCAAGGAGGTCAACCGAAATCTGGCAGTGACCTAGCAGTGGTTCACACTTTATTGATAGGCCTTTTGCCGATACTATCTTCTATCAGTACTGCCTATGTATCGAGATCTTGATTCAGTTTCTTAGCTTCTTTAGAGAAACTCTAGGCAATAAGGCTCTTCATAAGCAGTTAGAGAAATTGCATTAAATCTAAGCCCCTTTTCGTAAATAAGGGGATGCAAAACTAGGCAAAACCATAATGGGCTCAACTACCACCCAGATAAATACATATTTCACTCGATTCCTAAACGAATATTATTATTTACCGTAAAGCTTTCGGCGGTTGGTACAACCTCAGAATAATGACGATACCCATAAGAGAAGAATATATATTATCTAATTACTGATATTTTTCAGTTCGTGGTATTCTTAAGCCTTATAGTCATGTCATTCGCCTTTATAACAATAAAGTGTAATGGAGCAATAATTCTAAGGAATTATCGAATTAATTCAATTATATACTACATAATAATATGATTTTGGGTTCACTGTTGTGCGTGAGCGAGACAGCTGTAATTTAGTATGATGAAACTGAGCATTATACTACTTTATTATATCTCTTCATTTTTCATTAATAACAAATGTATATCTTTTAAGATTCCTTTATTTCATTGAATTTATTTGTAATGGTCTGCCATCAATCCAGCAATTATAGCGAGTATGCCATTACTCTATTAATAAAGAAATATATAGTAGTGGATATTTAAAATACAATAGAAAGGCTTAAAACTTCTTTATCAAGTTCAGAAATCCTCTTTATCTTAATAAAAAGGTTGTTTATTTGACATCTAGGAGTGTGTGATCTTAAGGTTTGTATCAGAGTTGATTTTTTATTGATTGTTATAGATTATGATTGGCGAATCCAATTTGACAAATGGGTTCCGTTCCAAAGTCGTTAGATGTTAGTTAGAATGGAAAGAAAATATTAGTTAAACAGTGGTTAGGTAACAGTGGAAACAATCTTTACGCTTACCTATTAATTTAATGAGAAATATATTAATGGCACGTTTTTACTTATCACTACAAAATATTGTAACAAAGCTCATTATTTACTAATTTATGTAGGCGTGTACCTAAGTGTCTACATTAAAGCCAGAGCACAGAAAAGTTATACATAACAATATACAATGTACATACTTATCAGCTTATCTATACATAAAACTGGTCTCTATCGTTGCATACATCTAACAAAAGATTGCATTGGTTAATGCCATTTATGAACATTTTAAGTGTGACCGGTTCGTTAGCGACTCTGTGTTAAAGATAAATATCTCCCCATATATTTTAATTTGAATACCGAAGTAACTGAATTCTACTTAATAAATATATATATGCTACATTAAGCATAACAGAGGTGAATTTTTTGTTAGTTTCAGTTTTAATTTTTATATTTTTTATTTCTTTTCATATTTTATGAACGTCTAACTAAAATACTATATTGTACGAGATTCGTAGCAAAAATTGCCTTTAAAAACTGTTAACATTAATTTATAACTGATTTTCACTAAATAGAAATCCATTTGTTTTTTAAATACCTTTCTGTGAAATGTTATCGATACCATATTCACGTTGTCAATACAATAATGTTTTAAAATCTAGTAAGTAACAGTCAAGTAAACTATATTAAATAGATAGACATGGATTACAATTAATTCTAATATTACCTAGTAAAATGTGTAAAGTGTATGCTTAACACGTGATCATATACTTTACCTAACTACGCAATAATAGAATGTTATTATTGTCACCTTCACTACTAAAATTAGAATAATATAAAACTATGATAGTAAATGTAAATTCAAAGTCCCTGGCAAAGCGACGCAACTGCTCCCTGGCAACAGGCATAAGCTTGTGTTAGTATGTTTTATACCAGATAAAAGTTCTTTAAAGTCAAATCTAACGTTTATCGATTTACGATCTTATTAAATTCAGAGTGTAACGGACGCATGTCAAAGGCAACAGGCAAGCGATTCTTTCACTCATTTAGCTTAAATATAATAAAATAAAACCTTTTAAACCTCTATTACACTTAAATACTACTCTAATATTACAATATTATGAGTCTGTGCAATAGCCTGTACCGGCTATTCGAACTCTCAGCCGCCTTTTCTTTGCGAGTAAGCCCTTTTCTTTAAAGAATGTCAGCGCTGAGTCAGCAGCGAATAAAACGATTGCAAGTTTGTCCCATGGATATATGGAGCTCAAATATGTCATCTGGAATACATTCAGTACTCTCGAGCCTCAGATGGAGACACTGGTTGTAGGTGTGGTAAATAAGTATATTGTTGTTTTTCTAATTATTTATATTATGTATAAAATCTTGTTCAGGAATCCTTGTAAATAAAGACTTGCATTTCGAGACTGATCATTTGCAAAAACGTACGTTGTGATTCGTGACATCTTAGCCAGTTTTCTCTGAATTCTGAGATCATTTTCGCTACTTGGTAAGCTATTCTGTAGTTTGATACATCGAGATGTTTTTTAGCGGTGTCCTTATTACAACAAGAATGTCAGAAAACAATTAATATTGCTAATAATCAATATTATTCTATACTAAATTCTGCCAGTGGTTTCAATCGCGTAAACGTAGGTTCGGTTAGATTAGGAACAGTACTTTTTTCTGAATAAAAGGTACCCTATGTCTTTTTCTGTTCTCCTGACAACGTACATGCGAAATTTTATGATGATCGGTCGAAGTGAAAGCGTAACAAACAAAAAAACTGACAAACAGCATTTACAATATTAGTGAGGACTCACATTAGATTAATCGATCATTAAATCATTTACATTTTAATTAATTTAATCACTTATTTCTGTAACAGGTTTAATTATAGATTAGTAAAATCTACTAAAGATCAACCCGGTTCTGGACACAGACATACTCGAAAACATACCCACAGTGAAACATTTCTGTATAATGAACTTTATCTCAAGGTAATAAGGATCCTTTTGGTTGTATTTACTAGTTTGTAAGTCTGTAATGCGTGTAATCAGCCCCTGATTGGCTTGAATTAATCGTACCGAGCATGCGTGACCGCTACCATCGCAGAACTTGAGGCAGCTTATGAGATGTAGTTTAAAACTGAATGTGAATTAAAAATAATGGCGTTATTAAAACATATACTCCTTGTGCGTGAAATAATACCCCTAATGATTTTATTTGCTTTGACTGTGTTTTTAAATTGAATAATTCATGTTATGATGATTTACAGTAATAAATGCATACGGCAATTATTCGGTGCAACAGAGTTGCAGATTGGACTTTATTAAAATCGTTAAGATAAATTGTATCAATAAACAGGACGAATACGCTTTCTTAGGATTCCTAAAGATAATGTGCTGCTGTTTTATTAATGTTATGCAAGGATACGAAACGACAGAAGTACCTACTTTAATCATTTTGTTTTTGTACTAGGTGACACTGACACCCGCACGTTATCCAGACCTCTAGTTATTTCAATTCTAAATTTAAGCAAAATAAGCTTCCAAACTGCTTCGGTTGCGTAGGGGCAGTCAATGTGTTTCATGAGGTATCGGGTTCAATTCTGGGGTCAACAAACTGTTATTAGGATTTTCTATCAAGAAATTATTAATACTAACACGGAGTCGGATATTCGCTCGGTATTATGAAAGTTTAGTGATTTATTGCCTAGCAATTAAAACGTAACAAATACGTTGTAATTTTAAGTTTTAAATATGTAGGTACATAATCTTAACTAATATTATAAATGCGAATATGAGTTTGTTTGTTTGTAACGCTTTCATGCCTTACTTACTCGACCGACCATCATGAAATTTTGCATACACGTTGTCAGGGGCATCGAGAAGGACATAGGGTACTTCAATCCAGAAAAAGGTCTATTACTAACCTAACCTATATTTACGCGAATAAATTAAAGCTCAGTGGGGAGACCAACAGACTGCAATACAGAGGGTCTCGGGTTCGAACCCATGTCGCACATCTCTGACTTTCAGAAGTTATATGAATTTTCAGAATTATGTGCGTATTGATTGACAATTATCGCCTACTCCGTACCTCGGAGAGCATGTTAAGCCGTTGGTCCCGGCTGCCGTGAACATCTATGGCAGTCGTTATTGGGAAGTCAGTGCCCTATAATATCCTGACACTGGTCTAGCCTTAGGGTATCGTTAGCCTTCGGGTTGCGGAGGTCAGGTGGCAGACGCTCCGTGTAAAAACTGATATCCAGTTAAATCCGGTTAGACTAGAAAAGCCGACCCCAAGTGATTTGGAAATAATAAAGGCTAGGGAGAAGAAATCGCAGACTAAATCTAGTATTTTATAAACGCGGAACAAAGACT
Organism: Catocala nupta; assembly: GCA_963675205.1. Lineage (NCBI taxonomy): Eukaryota > Metazoa > Arthropoda > Insecta > Lepidoptera > Erebidae > Catocala > Catocala nupta. The sequence continues at coordinate 10,967,134 of OY776081.1, forward strand.
GCCATACTATCTCATTTATGTAATATTAGTATGGAGTATACCATAATTTCAGCGAAACGGGTTATCAAATGGTACAGTATTTCTATAGTCACAGTAGTATTCAAGCCTTATAATTAAATGTATATTCACACTTGTGAAAAAGATTAACGAATTATTTCATCACGTTCCATGTGAATATTTTAAAGCTGACAGACCTATCATAAATCTTTTTATTTACAAAACTTTCTAGTCAGTTTCAATTACATTTAACCAGTTTGGCTACCAAAATATAAATTGTAATATTTTTCTCAAATTACTGCTGTGTGTCCAATTAAAAGTTTAAAGGCCAGTTAATAAGCGTATTGGATTAGACCTTTTGTTGGTCGTAATGTATGGCAATAAATCCATTAAAATAATAGCGGTGAGCGGCTGAGTATTCGATTCGTCACCGTCATTACATTGATCTTGCCACTGGCCACTGTGGGACCACCGGAATATGTTCAGCTAGAGAACATTTTTACTTACACGTATAAAATCATAGGTTTGTTTCGAACATTGCTTGTACTTTTAACTTATTCGATTATTATATTGCTGTTAATTTTTTGATTTAATACGATGATCGCGTTAATTGTTACGCGATCATCGTATTAAAGCAAATAATAAATGTTAAAAAATATAACATGTTACTTTTAGCATTGGCTAAAAGTAACATGTAATATTTTTTTAATGCCTAATAAAAAACTGCTACCTACATAACTAAATATACGCAATTATTCATACAAAATAATTTCTTCCTTGTCGTGTTAAAGTAAAAAAATTTTTTTTTTAATTTTCACGATCCGTTCTTGTGTATGTTATATTTATGCAAATTATGTACAGATTTAATAAATTGGATATTCAATTTTTAATATTACACACAAGACTATTAAATGATTCTGTTCTTAAACAACGTAACCTATCTTGTTCATCGCACTATTCCACGATTAGTTCCGAGGCCTCCACACCAGCGGCTGTGATTGTCTCATTCGATATGCAACTACCACCCATTAAGCGATTGCTACTGATTGCTCCCGACAACGCATTCTCTCCGGTTTACCTCCGCCTGACATTGTTGTCTTAACGACAATTATAACCATTACGATTTGTTACATGTCATTTAATAATTAAGATGAGAATGTCGAGTTTTATTTTGGTATTATTTAAATGAGATTTCGCCATTTATCGATTTAGGTCAGTTTCAGGCTACGTGCTGTTATTGAGAACTTTCTTGATCAAAAACTCTATAACACTTTGTTGTCATTTCACCGCATTCATAACGCCTGCGCTACCAAGGCAGACTACAATCGGTCGATTATATACATATAATGCTACTAATTTTTATTAAAATTCAATTAGAAAATTTATATTATTTGTTAGTCAGTCTAAATTATGTCACTGTATCCTTGAATAATAATCAAATTATATATATTTACCATCAATTCGTTTTCGTGCCTTGATTTGCATCAATAATTCTTGCCGACAATTTAACATTATCGATGTTAAGACTGGTTTTATCCAAAAACAGTGGCACGTTGCCGGAACTACGCGGCCGCATGACTTCCTAACCTTTAATTAAGAAGATACCATTTACCACTCACGTTGGTGGTCTCGCTTCGATTCAGCGATTATTTTAAAATTTTGTAGTTCTTTGGAATTTGAATAAGATGCATCTGTGCTGGCAGTTATTATATTTTACTGGTCTTTATGCTGTCTAAATAATATGTTTTTTAGTTTGCTTTTCGTCTGTATAGGTAGTCGCTAGGTAAGTTTTGATTTACTTTATATTGCATCTATTTAAAGATCTGGTATTGGAATTGCCGACGAAGGAAGATAATACCAACTTTTTATTGATACTAATTGTTATTAAAAGTGCTATTCTGCTCAGATTGCGATATAATGCATTTTTGCGTATATTGTATAAGGCGATGGAGATGTTAGGAGCATTTCGTAGTATTTTACGACATGTAATTTTTTTCTGGAAGCGCATCGCAAAGTATTCTTAGTTTGCAATTTTAGTCTGATTTGTCGACCTTTAAATTGCGTTAACATCTTACTATTTGATAATACCTACTCACTTTCCAAAGACTAATCAAAAAAAGTATTTTGCATACGGTCAGCCATCTTAATATTGGTTAACCTCGCGGTTGTTCAGTTTGCCTTTATTGAAATATTTAAATCTTGCAAGCATTGAAACGCAATTTCAATAAAAGCAAGTACCAATCTAAGATCAATCCTATCTATAGTATTTGAACGTTGATTAAGTTCATTACTAGACAAATAAACTAGCCGCAAATCATACCTATTGGAAACGATTCTCTAAATCGTCTTTCGTCGCAGTTCAACAGCTTTGACTCGTGCTTTACCTTGATTTACGCAGTGATATAGAAAATTAGTGAGAAAATTGATGCGGTCGGCGTAATCCTTGCAGACAATGACCCGCTACTCAGAAGTAGTTTTTGAGAGTCACTGACATCGATGAAGCTAACCGCTACAGTGTGCCGTATGGGCTGGTTCAGAGCAGTGCGGTTGGGATTACCAGAAATAAGCCCCTCGAGCGTAAAATTATGTTATAATGGCAGACAATAAAAATCATATACAATTTTTATATAATAAAGACTAACAAAGAGTTCTAATAAAATAGTGATGTATCTAGATAGTTCAAATCAGTGTTAATATTGAATAATGACATATAATAAATTAACTAAAGTTTATGAATAGCGAAAAATGTTACAATAGTTGCACTATTGTAACATTTGCCCCTATTCATGAACTCGATTATACGACTCTTCATTATAAACATAATTTTATGTTATATGCTAAACTGCTACCTAACTAGTTTAGTTGCTTTACAAAATTTATTCCCACAGATAATTATGTAAAATATTAATAATTTTTATGGGACTAACGATTTAGATAGCGCTATCTGAGACGAAAAGATATAATATTTTAAACTGGATTAAAATTAGTAGTAGATTCTTCAGTTATCTCTGCACTTTGGTAATGTGGCTCTTTATCAAATGTGAAATCCGATGAAGCATTTATCAGGTACACCCATCTATACAGGACCTTTTGGGAATAAACGTTTACAAATTACTTTTGGACAGATATTTTTGTAATGTTCCGTGTTTGTGAATGGTTCTATCTCTAGTGATCAATTTATCGGCTCGTTAACGTCTGATAAATGTGACTGGATTACTCCATGATTATAAAGCAGTATATTATGATGAGAGCATTGATTAACACTGTGGGAAGATCTTATAAATATGTTTAGTACAGCTCATTTCACCCTGACACAACGCATGTCTGATACATTGAATGCCAACCGCCGCCGACGAGAAGCCAGTATGATTGCGTGATGCGGAAAAACTTCTTGCACTACGATTACCTCGTATCTGATTTGTGCCTTATAATCGCACATTTCATCATACGTATAAGACCAGACTTCTGGGCGGCGTTCACTGTAATGCATACCTACCAGTGCCAACACGTTAACGTTTAATATGCTTTAAGTACCGTAGCGGCTCGAACCTGCAAAGAACAAAGTGGTACATTATTAGCAAATTTTAAGCCGCACACATTTTAGTTAATAACCGTGAAAGAAGAAATTGCCGTGCGCGCTTGTTGATTGTTAGTTATTAGTGAAGCGCCTATGACATATCAATACTTCGATCAATTTCTTCTGTATAACGGTTCTTTTTTAGTAATCAAGCTTATAATGATTGTACACATAAGTTATGGATAATAGAAAGATAAATAAAATATAGCAATATGTTATAATAATATACAAATATGTCTGCTATCTGCAGATATATTTAATTTTTTTAGGACACTTCGTGTTCACTGAATTAGCAGTTTAAATAAATCCACTGTCAAATTAATTATAAGTTGGATGGTTATATAGTAAATACATGATTTAATTTATCAATTTAATTTAAACCTGTCAATTGGAATGCCAGTCATAATATAAAACCTATTAAGACTGACTACCGGTGTGCCGCTGCGACACACTAGGTTAATGGAATCTGGTCTGTAATAAAAATAACGTATGTATAATCTGCCTCGTCACTTTGTGTACCTATACAATATATGCCATAAATAAATTCAATTACCCTAAGCCAATATTTTACTCATCATTCTTTCCGCATATAGCAAATTGATACGAAATGGTAGGCGACGTACGTTAATGACATACCTACGTCACCTATCATTTAGCCAAAAACAATATCAGGATAAGAGCCAATTAGTATTAGAACAATTAGAATGGTAGTCTATTAACCATATAATTGTCTTGTAAAGTAATACAGATCGGTATTGTTGCATAACAAGGCATGTCCTGGCGCAGACGGGTTGCATTGACAGCGTCGGACCACCGGAGGCGAACACTGTTTTTTGAATACACCTTCGTTAGAGTCGATATGGATGACATGTTACCTCTTGCTGTTTTCCTGGACAATGTTAAGCGTACGCATGCATGTGTGCACGTAAATATTGTTTTATTACAAGTTTCATTAAGTTGACCGGTCTTAAATACCGTTAGATCTGTGGGAGATTCTAAATTTATGTTTAGATATAGAGAGAAATATTACTTTATTTTAATATATATATATATAAATCTTCTGTACGTGTGTTTGTAATTAAACTCCTCCTAAACGACTGGACCGATTTTGATGAAATTTTTTGTGTGTGTTCAAGTGGAGTCGAGAATGGTTTAGACTTGGATATTATTTTTTTATTTTATACAGGACGACGTCTATAGGTTCTGCTAGTTTTAATATATAATGGCTGGCTCAAAATTCGATGTTTTATTTTCTAATTCAATAAAGCAACAAGCAATGCATTATATGTATATTGCGTCAAATAATTTAGTTAGTATTAAATGTCTTTGTACTAATTACTAATGTAATGATTGCTAACAGTACGTTAGCGATCCTAAAAACTTTATATAACTATAATTATAGGTACATAAATACACAGCCTCACGTATCCTCAAAGGAATACTACACTAACATTTCGCTTACGTCAGTGTAAAGTACCACATAGAAGATTTTTAATACTTTGAAATTAAACACTTTATACGGATTTTATCGCGTTGTTTATTTTACTTTAAACACTGTTATTACATAATTTTGAAAACTCTAACACTACTATTATTGAATTTTACTACTATTTAAGCTATAATTTCTGCGTAAATAGGAACACCAACGATTAAATTATGTTCGGGTACTTTAAAATAACTAGCTACACTTCAGAACGTTGGGACAACTACCATCTTAGTCTCCCCGTGAACATGGCTGCTGTAAAGCAACCAAAACGTCGGGGCAAAGTGTAAACTTAAATACAAATAGTTTTAATTAGCAAAAATATATAGCTTAAATAGTAGTAAAATTCAATAATAGTAATGTTAGAGTTTTCAAAATTATGTAATAACAGTGTTTAAAGTAAAATAAACAACGCGATAAAATCCGTATAAAGTGTTTAATTTCAATGTATAACATTCGCGTAAACATAAGACAATATTTTTTAATACTTTCATTTATAAAAAAGACATTACCCGCAATAGGAATAAATCGTGTGTCGGGGAGCTTTACAAACATTTAAGCAACAGACGCAAATAATATAAAAACTCGGGACATCTATTTGTGGATCACACAAATTTCGGTACCGTATGTCGAACCTACGACACAAGACTCTGCTCAGCGATGCCGACGAATAAACCACTTCGACTTTCGTGCTGCCATGTCCGTTATCAGTCGTGGAGAGGCCTATTAATGTCTGCCGGGTACAGCTGCAGACACCGTACTACCGAGGACTTTTTGAAAGAAAATCCCAATAACAATGTGTCCAAACCGGCAATAAACCCTAAACCTCATGCCTAACAGAAGCGTTGACTACGGCTGCGCCATCAAGAAAATGTGCCCAGTAGAAAACAATAGGCGATCACAATACTATGTACATATGTATAATAATGTGAGATAATTACTTTTAATTCAATCGTAAACCACTCATTCACAATGTTACTAAAATATTTGAATAAAATACTTAAAATCTAAAATAGTTATCGATGCTTAGACAGCTGTCCAGATCACAAGCACCGATAAAATTAAATTGATTGTGGACATTGTGGCAGATAGACGTAATCTAGAACGTATTATGTGAGGTCAGTTTGGTATTGACTGACACCAATAGACACGTAATTTCTTCCGTTTATTGATAAGTAATGTTTATTGTCACACTACACCTGGACGGGTCGATGAACTCCGGTCAGGTTTTCATTTTGATCTCAACAGAATTATCAACCAAATTTGGTAAGGTAAACACTTAATCGACATCACCAAATATTTTACATTTCAGTGTGATCCAGTAATAACGAGTAGTCATTATTTTAGCGTTCTATATGGCTTTACTGGTACAAGTGTAAATGATCGTTGGCCGTTTGCGAAGGTTCTGCACATCACTGACTGTGGAGTGGTTTTTGTGGCGGACGAGTCGACGGCGATTTTATGTGGTTTAATTCGATCGAAGCAATTGGTTGTATCGGCCCTAATTATTTGAATAGCGCGACACGACAGCCCTTTGACTTAAGCCGATAACTTGTTCGAACAGAACAAGTAATAGAAGCGACTTACGTGGTTCCATAATATTGTATTTTATAGATATAGAACGATACTTGTAGTACTAGTAAAGAATTTTATATATTGTGAATAACTAAAAAAAGCTATCAACATCCATAAATCTATTTAATTCATTTATTTAACTTCTATCAATAAGGCGTGATCATATTTAAGGGTCCCATAATGGATCCTGCGATTAACGTAAATCTCTCAAAATATAAGTAATTTAATTTCTTTTTATACAGAAAATTTATTTTGACACTCTTGTGTTAATCTGGAATTGATAACAGTGAATTACGCATTATCGATGTCATGTCCAAATTTGTCCTTCAGTGTAAATATTGACATTCAAACATAATTACCTATTTGGAATAATAAATTGTATGACCGTCTTAAGCATTTATTAAGATGGTCATACAACATTAATTAACCCTGCAGTTTGTTATTCTTTACACATTTTTGTTATATTATAGCTAGTGCCGAATGCACTACCGGTCACCTCATGATGTTGAGCGCCATTCATAAACATCGGCAATATCAAGAGTGTATGTTCTTGAAATTAAGTATTATTTTGCGACTCTACTGCTTCAAGCCATTTACAGATAGTTTTTTATGTTGCAAATGCAGGTCCATTAGACATAAAATTATAATAGCAGCTATACAGGCTAATGCCTTGATATGGGCTTTTTATTTTATTGAATGTTCAGTTTATTGTAACAAAGGTGAGTAAATAACAACCGAATAGGTATGTGTAACTAAGATAATGAAAGAATTTTCGGCATGGCAGTTAAATGCAAAGTTTAAGATGTAGACGTGTCACACCCCTTCACGATATAACGTTACTTTGTAGGAATTTCGGCTGAACTATTTAAGATATTTTAGATAAAACTACCTGCTACTGATTCCAAATTCATTAGAGGCCATTAATGAGGTTTATTGCGGACTGACAATTTATGGCACCTTCGTGCCGACTGATTAATTAAATAGTCATTGAATAGGACATTATGTGTGGACATTACAGTTTGTACGATTCGATTGGAATCCAGAATTTTTATTACACCGCAACACCGACAGATTCAAAGAAGATCGGCGTATTTGAACAATCTTTAGAATTTAAACAATATTCATTATTCTTGGCGGTTATACCAACAATATGTTTCCAATCAGCGAGAGTCTTTTTTACTTAAAAGGATATTTATGTTTCGGTCTTTAATCGCATATTTAAATATGTACCAACTGGAAAGCATACAATTTACAGCGCAAAACCGTAAGCAAAACACCAGTCTCTCATAAGGCCAGAGCAAAAAATCCACCAAGCAAACACTAGCACTTGAACTTGTTCGATATTCAAAAATAGCTGCACGTTGCGCGCGCGTCGCCCCAGGGATTTAGGTCACACGCTTATTGACGGCAACGTTATACTCTCGGCCAAGGACATGAACCCTTGGGACGGCACTTGGTGCCGATAAACAGAGTGGGTTTTGTATGCTTTCTTTTAAAGCCAATTTGCTTATTTGGAGGCAAGTTTAATATGAATTTCAAAATTTTATAACAAAGATAAATATATCAAGAATAACAGAAATGCGAAATAATATGAAACAATATCGAATTAAAATATTTTAATTTCTTGTACGAGATTTTACATTAATAAAGTAAAAATCGAATGAAACAGACCCACAATTTGCATCGCACTCAAGCAATCGGTTCTGGGCAAGTGGTCACCGGCAGCTGTGGCTGCGCGCGCGCCGGTCGCGTGCCTCGTAAACGCACGAGCGGAGCCGAGCGCGCACGAGACAGCCGAGCAGTGCGTCTGCGTCGCCGCGTCGCCGCGCCGCACGCCGCCCGCCTCGTTTGATGACGCCGATATTCCGCGCCGACCGAAATTCAAGGAAAATCAATTTAATGAGCAAGATGACTTAATGATTCAAAATGAATCATGCGGAAACTTCGATGTGTTTTCATTCATCTGCCGACGTTTTTGATGTGCATTTTTCTTTTGACAAATATTAATTTTAGTGTTAGCTTTAACTATAAATAGTTGTTATAGTTGAAGCTGAGGTACTTTATTATAAAATTAAATTGCTATAATCGCCTAGCAAGCGAACGGTTTAGGTACATAATGTATAGATGAGAACAAGACAGGCAAGATAATGAGAAACAAGTTTGTTGCAAACGGATGCGCTAGCGCATAATAACCAACAATTAATACTTAAGAAAATTAACTAGACTGAACGACAAAGTAATTCGCAAATCCACAGGACAGGTGTGTTGTTTAAGTTCCTGTCATATCTAGCAGATCTCGTCTCGTACGTCATTAAACAAGTTCAAACAATTAATACCTCGACGGAAATATCCACCCATAATAGTCCCAGCTTCCCTTCCATTATTATCAAAAATTACTATTGCAATTTGATTTTGATGGGCGGGGCCCGCGACGTGATCCTGGTGCAATATAGATTGTCTTCTTAAAATGAATTGCCAAAGTATGCTTAGGCCCCCCATTTTGTGTATTTTGAGGACCTACATTATAATTTTACCTTTTGCAAAACGTAACCTGAGTCGAGGCACGTGTGGAAAAAGTACGTTTTGTTATTTTAATTTTGCAGCGTCCTGTTCATTTTTGTTTGTATAAGCCTATATACGTAGATAAACTCGTTTGGATTTTTGTTTCATTGTAGCAAGTATTCATGGTATAGTCCCATTTTACCTATAAATTCTTAGCGGGTAATCATTTATTACCAAATATTTGAATACTGAGCTGGTTTCATGTATATAATTTACAGCAATTAGTGGATAGATTATAAAGGCGTCACTTTTAGATTTGATTGTGTAATATTACTATACTAAGAAAACGCAGTGTACGACGTCTTACCGACGACGGCTTATCATCCCCCTCAATTCTGAGGAAAACAGGTTCCCTTAGTGATTGTAGACGATGGACTACTATTCTATCGTCCAGTTGCTATCTGTCTATTTATTCACTGTAGTTAAACCGCACTCCTTCGGAGAAACCTTTACAGAGCCGTTACTTTAGCATAGACTACAGTTTAGATTGAGCACCAACCTTGGCGGACTATTGCTATGTTTTCTACAATATTTACGGACTACCGTATTTTACTTTTTTACAACTTTCGTGATTTTACGGATAGAGTATTAAGTCTATTCATGAATAATTTAGAATTCGTAAATGTAAAGAAAGTTGCAATACCCGATCCTTAATACTTATTTCATTGTGCGAAAAACCTTGTTTATCGTCGTTGACAGTACCAGTATTATGGCTGACGGTACAATAAGCATGGATTAATGAATGAACACTTATTAATTTAATTGTAAAAGCTATAAACTAACCCTATTATCTGTCAGCGTAGAATGAATAAAATACTATTGCCCATATATTTCTGATGAATTGGGTACTTCTACATAGGTGTTACCGTATATTTAATACTGTAGTTAACTATTATAATCGTATACCTGCCATTAGTGGCATTTGCAGGTATATCTTAAACTTCTAATAATGTTTGTTCTTTTGAATAGGTACTTGTATCACCTGAAATGTAACAAATTAATTATTACATTCTATAAGTTTGTGTAGCATATTTTAAAAAGGACAATAAAAAAATATGTTCGTAAACGTATGTACTTTAATTACAGAAACAACCAGATGGTTGAATGCTGGTATTTTTTAATAATAACTATATAATAAAATCTTATAATATTAGGAATCATTTTTATGGTACTAAATTATTTATATACACTACAAGTCTTTGTCTCAATATTTTCAAAATTATATTTTACAAAATGATCAGACAGTTTTGATCATCGTAACAAAACAAGGTGCTCAAGTTTATTTAAAATCTGAACTATCATCCTTATATACTAATGACTAGATAACAATTATAAACAATTGTAAAACTAAACATTTAGGCAGAAATTTTAATATTATGTAAGGCTACACTAAGGCACAGCGTCATTTCGAATCACATTATAACTAAATGCTTAAGTGGAACAAATAAATGATCGATTCAGTCTTGTTGGTGCTATTCCATCAATGTGGGAAATGCAGTGGGATTTTCGTTTGGTGTTTAGTTGCTCGGCGGAATGCTTCGATGGGATCGTTACAGACCACCATTATCCCCTCTCATTAGGAATATACTGATTGCGCTTAATTAGAGGTTCTCTCGAAAGTTCTCGCGCTGCGATACTCGCGTCCTCTGAGGGATTATTCGTTTTTTCATAATCACCAAGCCGCTGATTGGCTGCAGTTTGATCCCCGCAATGTACGGGTTCCTGGGAATAAGGAAAAGCACGTTTAAAATATTTTCAATAAAAGGAAACCTCGCTACACTTGCGTCAATGCTTTGACAATAACAGGTAAACTAAAATTCTTAATAGCTGTTATCAAGAATCATGACTTGATATAATCCACACGCATGATATCACCACGTGTTTGCATAGACCTTAGCAAATATTGTAACACGTGTGCTGCCGCCGCCCTTCTATTTCCTCTTAAGATTTGTCTTCCGGTACAATATTAATCGTCAAGCTTTTTGCGAGTCGTAATATCTTACTTTAAGATACGGTGCTTTTACGGTTTCAGTTAATCTATCAGGTGGGACCATATGGAGACTGACTGGCAAAATTATTGGCTAAAACCTCTTACTGACCGGATGCATCGTATTAATATGAGTCGTCAGTGAAAAACAGGGTAGGTGTTCCATTTGAGAATTAGAGTCATCTGTTATGGCTATCTATTATTAGAAAATATCACTTTTATGTGCAATTTTCCCACATGCGGGGCGAACCACAAGATTGTTAGAAGTAATTGCTGTTTAGCTATAGAAGCAAAACAGAAAATAGAATGCGGGTCCTGACTATCTTTTACGGCTTCAAATAGAAAAGATAGATCATAAAAAAAATTACCTATTTTTATATAACGACATTTGCTATTGTTGTGCTAGTTATTGTGTCCCTAATTCTCCAAAGAAAAGATTAAAGTCCATGTCACGGTTCAATGTTCAGTCACAATAGCATACGTGTTTACTTTTGGTTCAGATGAAGGTGAATCTTCATTCAAACTGTGCAATAAAAGATTCCGTCCTTTACCTAACTATGGCTAAAAGATTGAGATGAATATGAAATTTTGCGATAGCTACCTGTTCCTTAATATTGTCTAAGACAAGATAATATAAAAAGTAATTTATGTTTATGTTAAGTACGCACTGAACATAAAACATCTATAAAACTAGCTTCAGGAAATATCACTTAAAAAAATAGATATCAAGGGCGCGACGAAAGTAAACAATGTGACAAGGATGTAATTATTAGAATCTTGAAGGTTATGTTAGCAGTCTAAATATGAATTTACTAAATATTGGCTGTTCTTATCTTATGTGGCATACAAATATACGATTTTATAATATGTATATATGGTAAATGTCATTAGTGTTGAATGGCAAAATCTTTTATGTAAAAGTAATCAGGAAGAACAAACAGATAATAAAGTTAAGCTTACCTTCAATCATTGCTGCTGCCACCACGATATGACGTCTAGAAGTTCTTCATCTTCTGGACTCATGGGTTCATACGAGTCATATGCGTCGTGACAGCCTGGCCCCGCTGAGCTTTCAGACGCAAATGATGGTGCAGGTGAGTGAGACTCCTCAGATAAAGGTGGAGTGTGCTGTCCGCTCGTTGTGTTGTTATAGTTCAATCCGGGCTGTGTCTCCGAGCATCCCTCTTCGCTCTCCTCCAGTAATCGTTTTAAACTTTTGATATACTCCACTGCTAATCTTAAAGTATCCACTTTACTCAGCTTACGTGAAGATCCTCTTCCTCCAGCTAAAGCTGCCGTAACAGCTGAAGGAATATGCTGCCTCAGTGCTGCAAAACCATTGTTAACTTGCTTCACTCTGTTCCTTTCCCGAGCGTTTCTGCGCGCTACGGAAGCTGGCTGAGTCGGATAGGGCTGATGAAGATAAGATCTCTTCTTACAGCGACTCGTGTCCACTGGAGCAGGTGCCAGTCTCCTTGGAGCCTGCGCCTGGAGATGAGCAAGTTTCTGTTCAACGCCGAGATTTTGATAACTGTGAATCGCCGCCATCGGCATCGCGAAAGTCGGTGTAACTAGTCGAGTATATATTAGGAGCGCACTTGTGTGCCGCACGGAGGTTGCCGGTGGATTGGCGGAGGTGGCGCGCACCCCCGACGCTAAGTAGCGCGCGCGCCGCCGGGCTGCGGGGTGCGGGAGGCGCGGGCAGCCGCTGCGCGGGCGGCGCGGGCGCGCGCCCGGCACGCGCCCCGCGCCGCCCGCTTCGCTACTTGTTGCGCTGATCAAAATACGCCGGCGCTTATTATGCCATAGAGCGGTAAGCTCGCGCCGCTATTGTTGCACGTCTTTGCGCGTAATTATCCCGTCCATTACCATGTTCGGAAGACGGGATCTGCTCGCATCGACTATTTAGAAGTCGTTATAGAGAATAGACGCTGTAAACCGATCGGAGACGATATTGCGTTATTAATATTGTCCCGGAGCTTTTGTTTTATATGAAGCTTGTCAAACGTTCCACCTAACTTTTTATTATTATTGTACAGTAAATGTAATTTAGCATGTTTTATTAATCTAGATTACGAAATCGACTAGGATATAAAAGGTAATTAGTAATACAAATAAGCATTTAAGCGTTAATAACAATAAAATAATATCGCGTAGACTGGTTAGAACTACGAGTTTTCTACGGCGTAGCATCTAACAATAGTAAAATTGAGTTTGAAATAATATTGATCTCAACAAAATTATATTCCCTAAGGAATTTTATGAAGCTTGCATCGCATAAGAATTGCGTGGGCAGGTGCATTGATGACGTCCAAGTGTATCCTAGCTCACTGAGTTGCCAATGGCACTTTATTTGATGGCTTACTCTCATTATAATGTTAGATCTTTCTTTATTTATAGTGTACAAGTTGCTCATTAAGTGCTTAGTCTGTACGGAGTCAGATTAATATAAAGTACAAGGTAGCCAGAATTACATTTCATCAGACTGTTTTGAAACTTATATAGTTAACTTAATATTATCTTTAGAAAATTAATATATTATGTTCTAACAAATAATTTCTATCTTTAATCTTTAACAAATAAAATTATTTGATATATGTGTATGAGTATATTTAAATGGAAAAAATGAATTCCTTAAAATCTCGTACCTATTTAATTTTATAAATTTGATGTATATTTTATATTTATATTTATATCAATGTTTAGTTACGGTACTGTAGGTAGTGTTCGCGTGCTATGGCGAAGGCAGGGCAGGTGCGCAGGTGTGAGACGCTGTAGGTTGACGCGCGACACTTTCGTCCTATTTACGTCACCTGTGCCGTGACTTCGAGCCCATTTCGAACTTGGCTTTTTTTTTATTTTGGCAAACCTATGTATAGTAAATCCTTACTAATTAATGTTACCGCATAATTTAACTTGCGTGTAAAACTGGCACTCGCCTTTGTGACAGAAACAGCAGAATCTTATTAAATGGTCAAATGTCAAGTGATTAGTAAAACGGCGGCAGCCTTTGTTTAAAGCTTAAACTTGCGGTCAAGGGGTTGTAGGTTCGATAACGTTTGTACTACTCCTGTAACCTACACATTGCATGCACATAATGTTGACAAAAAAAACGATTTTATAAAATAATTGTATCTAGGTGAACGCAAAATCGGTAATTTTATAGATAATAGACAAGAAATCAAATTTGACATACTGAATGTTATAAATGTGAAAGATTGTAAAGATTTTTGGATGATTTTTACTCAATTGCGCGTTTACCATCGAACAAAGTGGAAGATAAATTGCATTAACATATTTGATACTTTTTATCATGGCATTTTACCCCTTTCTTCCCCTGAGATTAATGCGCAGAAAACTGCGGGCAGGATCTACAAATAAAATAAATTTAATTAATATGGATTTGGAATGTTTTCCTTGCTGTGTGTAGCTACAATATAGCTGAATACTAAATTGTATTACAATACGCCTGAACTCACTATCAACCCCTAACACTAACGACATCTACAACCAACCCTTATAAAATTGGAACTAAAATCGATAACTCTGAGGACCCAAAAACAGGCACTATTTCTATTGTGCGTTTGCAGATGGCGTTTGTGATTACAATTAGCGGGGTAGTTTTACAGGGGTTGTGAATAAAGCGTGTTTAACGTTCGGCTACATAGATGGTGTTATACACAAAACGTGTTTCCTGATAGTAATCACTAAATTGTATTTAAATGCCACAGGAATTAAGTGAAAAAGAAAATTAAAATATGTTTGTTACTTTTTTGCACTTGATTGACTTTATGAGCTAGAATATCTAGTATGTTTTTAACATCTGTTTAAATTTTATGTGTCGGAATGTAGAAATAACACTTAATATTAATTTATTTTTAGTCAGGTACATACATTCTATCATAACGATGGTGTGGTGTGGTAAAATCATTAACAGGTATGCTAAAAGCATTAACAGGTTTGCTGAAAAATTTACTCAATTTATATATAGAAGATAATCTTATATATAAAATTCTCGTGTCACAATGTTCGTTCCCGTACTCCTCCGAAACGGCTTGACCGATTCTCATGAAATTTAGTGAGCATATTGAGTAGGTCTGAGAATCGGACAACATTTTTTTTTTTTTTTAATCTTTTGTTCAAAACATTTTTTTATGGCAAAACAACGTTTGCCGGGACAGCTAGTAATAAATAATAATAACCTATGATGGAAGAATTACGAGGATATATAATAATTGGATAAAATATAATTTATGTCACATTCAAATTCTCATCAAACGAAATTATTCATACAATAAATTGTAATTATTCTATATATATCATGTAGCCACATATATAACAAAATATATTTATGATATATTTCGTAATTTTTTAAAATATTAAACTCAAGTCTTTGAACTCTACGTTCATTTAATATAAACCTTAAGTGCATTTACATACAAATTTATTACAAATATTTTTAATATATATATATATATATATATAGATATATAGTTATAGTTGCTTGGACTACTTAACTAAATATTTGTGTACCTATCCGTACAATTAATAATTATTATCATTATCTTACAAAACTATTACGTTTATGAACGAACATGATTACTGAAAGTTATATAATAGGGAAGTTATATACAACGACAATTTTATAATAAAATTTGTGCATAAGTACAAATCTAGCTCATAAATACCACAAATGATATTCTTATACATTTAATATTGGTGCCAAAAAATTAATATGTTTAGCTTATTGCTATAAATATTAACGCATGAATAATTATTACATAAAGTAGGTACATTTCAATGGCAGCTTCAAATACTTTTCTAATAGATTTTGTACCGAGTTTGCTTTCACTCTTGAGTTTCATTCATTGTATCTTTGATTAACCATAAAATATTGACCGAATTATTATGGGACTTTAATGGAAGTATGCTCAGTACCGAAAATTGAATGAACACACAAATACATATGCTTCGAATATAGAACCTCCTTATTTTGAAGTCAGTTAATGAAATAAATATAATAATGTCACGTTAAAATGAAATGTCATATGAATGTTTTGTTAGCAAGAGCACATAACACTTTATACATACTTTAAAAGCAATATTTATGTATATAATACAAACATATTTTAGATTTTTATAATGACATCGTAGGAGCTACTAATAACTAGTTAAGGGAACTACTAATGAATCAGTAACCCTGCGATATATTTAACGTGTTCGTGATATCTAACATCATCACATGTGCATCTGTTATAATGCCGATTGTATGTTATAAACTCTTTATATAAATGATGTATGATCATATTAAAAATGGCAATAATTAAAATATTATCTTATGCATTTTGCATTACATGTACAAAATAATATATAACCCTGATTTTTAGTAGTTTCCTTTTTTAAGTATAGTAAAATAATAATTCATAGCTGTCCTTTGTATCTAGTTATGTAACAACTGAAGTAATATTAGTTCAACAGTTTTACTAGACAACGATTGTAGTAAATGTTAGTTGTGAGCTGTCGATATCTTTCATTGATACAGTAGGGTGTGTCAATGACACCAAAATAATATAAACAGTGGTACATATACCACTTAGATTCCTACAAATTAAGTTATTAATTAAAATATAAAGTTATCTTTGGAATACTTATTATCGCCCTAGTTAATTACACCCGGCCGTTGTAAATTCTTTGATAAAATCGACGCCTGATTTCACGAGCCAAGAATCGTTTTATGTATTTATAAAATCAGTGTAATTTGCCAGTATTGGTGTCTATGTAAGACATCAAGAATGGAGAATTACACGGATTGAAAATATCGTAATTGAAATCGCGGTAAAATCAGGAGCATGATATTATACCATTATTTGCCAATATATCAATAATTTTTATTACTTATATGGTTTTGGTAAGCAGGTAAATAGATTTATTTTTATAGTAGAGATTCATGTTTCAATTTAAACAAGATAAATATTAAGTGGCAGTTATTTTAGGTGTACGTATTTTAAATATGACGAACTCATTTTTACATGTGGCTGTCAAAGATGACATATAAGGCACAATTAAGACAATAATGTAAACTTTATCTTGATCGATATAAAGTAATATAATTGGATTATAAGGCTTTTGACTTAATGGATTGAGAAAGGCGGCCTATCATTTTGATTGGAAGCGGTACCCTCACGTTTTGCCGATACAACCAAGACATTTTAAATAGGCCTCCGCCGTAATTATGCTGTCATTTTGCAAATTTATTTACATTTTTAATAACCGCATCGGTTTCACGAATTAATTATATTCAGTGTCAGAAAAGTATTATTACTTGTATAAATATATGGGCATTCAGAAGGATCATAGAGCTTGAATAGTTACTTGAAGCGTTATTTAATAAATCACATAGTCAGCTGAAGTAACATCGACGCTTTTGCTGGGGCTACATGCAATACAAATGATAATACCACGTCGCCAGACACAGACAGATTCTGATTGTCATCGAAACAAACGTTGTTCGACTCTTTCTCGCGGTAAATAACTTTAGGTTAAAGGCAATAACTTGTCTAGGCGCGTAGGCCTATCATTTACGAAATAACAATCGCAAATAAAATGCGATGCGCGCGCGTAGGGTATTAGCGATGTTGCGCGCAAACATCGCGGTTGGGTGTGTAATTTCACGTACGCTGACACGGAGGCTGTTCGGCGCGATCGCCATACCACAATATATCACATGGTCGCGTACGCCGCCACACTGTATAATTCGTGTAATTTATAGTTCGGAGCGGACTAGTAGCGAGTCGGCCGACACGGTTAATAGCGCGTAACCACGCGACACACGCATTCGTGTACACTCGCAGTGTAGAACGCCGCGGGCACGCCCCGACAGCCACCGAGAAGCCTATTTGATTAAACGGCTCTACATGATAGCGCCGAGTACCGGCCCAGTTTAGAACCAGAACAACAAAAGCTGAAACCGTTACTATAGTGGAAACTATCAACTTTTCATCATTGTGTCCCTTTATCGTTTTAGCGATTTAGCTACTAGTTTAGCATAGGTCTATACGTTCACATGTCAATCATTATCATGACATGTTAAATACATGCCTGCATCTGGTTATCAATAAAAAACAGGTCTCATTCTTCACTATCCACTAGCGATGGCTAGCGAACAATAAACGTCACTTTAATATTATTAATATTGCAATAAATTTTAAGTGGTGACTGTACCGCACTTCGGTACCAAGTGTATTTAAACAACGCGGCATTTTTTATTTATACCCCTAGTATAAAGTTCGCACACCATAGTGTTGTGGTTTTGCATTTATTTTTAGTTCATCGTGGCGATTATTCATTTATCAAACAAATGGCGGAGCTTCATCAAACGAATATCTTTCTGATCTTAAAGTGGTATCGTGTATAATATTAATTATGAATATATATCGAAGCGCCGATAGGACTAGACTTACTTGTATATTTTATTAGTCTATAGCATATTATGTTCTTGTATAAGCAATATAAGTTTAAATTATACCAAATACAAGTACAGAAATGATGGTCGTTTAGCTTGCGCATATCGTGTGTGTATGTAATACCAACAGGGTGTTGGTACCGCTTCAGGCAACTTGTACCTATAATGACCTGAACTTAAAAATGCATAAACGTATAAGTAATGACAGAAGCCAAGAATATTCAGATCAGAGTATCTAAGTTTGTTGTTAATGCCTTTAAAAACATAATTTTCCATTTATTTAGAAGCACAAAATATATTTCGGTAGCGGCCCGGAGTTTGAAATTGCGCCGTTTAGACGCTCCCAATTGCGTGGGATCTACTATAGCTGGGGACATATGAGTCTAGTTGGTATACTTATGCCTACTCCTTCAAAAATATAAACGTGAGGCCATAAATGTATGGACATTTAATATTATCAACATCTATAGAGAGTCCAAATTATAAGCTCACCAAAAATGTTGAGCCAAAATAATAACAGAAAATAATTTAATCACATAAAAATGTCGCTGCGCTGCCTCCGAAGTGTTTCTTGTACCAAGCTAATTGACGGCAGAGACGATCAAATTAGAGGGCGCAAAACAATTATCAATATTAAGCGTGTTGGTCTAATTGTGGTCCAAACGATGCCTCGAGCACTCAAGACGTCAGTCAGTTTGAACACGTGTACATACATAATCACAGGAAAAACTTATTAATTAATCATTTCGCTTAATCAAAACAAGATTAACATAGTGATTATCTGTTGGACTTAATGTAATTATTCTTGAACATGTTGTTGTATTAATTATCTTGCATATTCTCGTATCAATCAAAGAGCAGTAGGTTGTAGACAGTGCAGCACAAAGTATGTAAATGTTGCCGAGCCCAGTACTAGCATAACATACGGCTTTGTCCCATGAGAACCAGTTACCTGTTTCTTTGAATGACTTTTAAAGACGTGTTTATACCTAAGACGTTGTGTACTGTGAATCTAGGAATTCAATGAATTCTTTGATAATTTTTCTATTTTAGCTTACGTTATCCAGACTATGCACGTGGAGTCGATATGGTGGATTATAATAGATTATGCTTTTATTGAAAGACCTGTATAATAAAATTATAAAAGACCGTTTCGTGCCCTGAATAAGACTATTTTGGCAGACCAGTTATCTGCTCCACCATTAAGCAATGAAAATAAGTGATTTTACAGGTATTTTTAGCCGGTCACTGTTCTTTAATTAAACCGGTAAATTCTGCCGATGCAACAGTAGTTTTATCGTAACGTTGACTACTAAAATATTTATAAGTAAGACGTCCACAAATGGACACGTACGTCTCTAATATAATAAAATATTAATAACATGCTTGCAAAGCTGACAAAGTAAAATATTATTGTCGTGCTGAAATTTACTTCCTACTTCACATCAAGTAAGATTAGTCAAGTCATAATATTCTATGCAGGTATGAAAGTGACACCACAATGGACACAAATGTTAAGCTAGCAGTTTATAAATGCAAATTTTGGCAGTGAGTTTTATTTGTATTTACTCAAAACGTGTTGTAAAGTACTACAAACGCTTACACTGTGGAATGATCGCTCTGACATGGTCTTCCTTAAGGACAATGGCATATGGTTCTTTATGAAGGTTTCTACAGGATGCAGTGCACCACACGAGTAATAACCCTGATGTCCCACATATTCTTGGTCTACAAAACTTGTTTGCCACTATGGTTATATAAAAGAGACCATGTCCTGAATATACTGTAAGTTCTTTAACATATCATATGATCAAAGTACATTCTGACTCTTTCTTATAAATAAAAAATTTAAAAAAACATTCATATTTAAAAGGCTATTACTGCCAAGTAACCTTACTTTAACATTTATAACTTGGAATATAATGAATAGCAAGATAAATTTTATTCACCCCTCGCATCGCTAAAGTGTATGCATATTCAAAAAATATTTTATTCTTTCACTCAAAGTGACTTTGATGATTTTTCCAATTTCAAATTTATCTTTTTCAAATTTATCTTATCCAATATGTTTTTCTAGTTAGAATCGAATACTAAGTATGTACGGTTAACAGTATTAAAACTACACACATTTCTCGTTAGCTTAAACTTATTACATTGAACGTGATACATACGTGAACATTAAAATACATACATAACATGCCGATGACTTTAATGCCCGAGTCGACCATTATAATATAATTAGTTAAACAATTACCTAATTATATTATAATACGTGATGTATTATAATATAATTAGGTAATTGTTTACCTATATATAAATTTACTTAAAATATAGTTGTGAAAAGTAGATGTTACGCTTTGGTAATGACGAAAAATTAACATTGTAATATCGTCACGTAGAAATTCGTTATTAAAGCAGCCGTAGCCAATATTTTACAACAACTTTAAACAAAGTACACTACCTACAGCTTTAATACACTAGTGTTTATTTTCGTGATGAGCTTTAGAAAATACTTTAACTATGGCTTTATAAACGTAGCTCATTTAATTGCTACAAGCGTAATATTAGAAAATTATATAACTATGGATATTGAATATACATTAAGAACATACCTCGATGGTGTAGTGGTTAGCGTAATCGACTGCCACGACTGAGGCCGCGGGATTGATTCCCGCATAAGTCAAACATTTGTGTGCGCGGACATAGATGTTTGACTTGGTCTGGGTGTTTCTATGTATAATATGTATGTAACTATTTATAAAAAAAAAGTATATATGTCTAGTACCCATAGTACGAGTACAAGCTCTGCTTAGTTGGTGTTGTGTATGTTGTAGGTATAATAATAATAATAATAATATTCTATCATATTATTATTATTATTATACCTACAAATTAATTTGTTTATATACATTTTATTTTATTCTTTTACTATGATCGTCACTACGAAAGAGAGATAGGCGACTATATGATTAATTTTGTTTATAAATACATATATAATCATCAATTGCTTTTATTAAATAATACATATCGTCTTCTAAGCACATTCTAAGTAGAGGCAAGTTGAGCGAAGTAAACGTACCGTTACAGGCGTAGCTGGTGGGTACTATTGTCGCGTCGATGGTCGCCATTGGCGGAGTTTCGGCTCAACGTTGGGGGCTCCTCCAATCACAATCGAGAGGTTATGCCTAGCAATAGATTTGCGTTAGTAGTTGCGCGCGTACGTACACTAAAGGTAATTAATCGATCACTAAAACTTTCCAAGTGCATTCGAGTTAGATGGTACTCTAGTAAGAAAACGAATAAAAGAAAGAGTATTTTATTCTTATTGGAAAAATAAATGTATAGTTCTCGTTGGCATTGTAAATGTAAATAGTTTCTGTTTATAACTTATTTCGTATTAGTAGATATTTATTTACCTATATACTTAAAAGATTTTTGCTTTGAGTGATTAAGTTACAAAGCTGGTTACATCTTTTTTGCACCAACTAAAAAGTAATATATACTAGAACGTGGTATTACAGCATTATCAAACAGCGGCATTGCCGGCGGATCATATACTTCATTGCCATCTTGGTAGTATGAGAAATTGACCTTACTTTTAATTTATATTAATGTCGCGACAGTAAAGCTATGAAATGACAAAAGTAACTCTTCTAATCTTAACAATACCATGAAAATATGTTAGTATGACCTACAGGTCATACAGGTTATACATAATAAGTTAACAATATCATAATAACATCAACTGAATTTCAAGAAACAATCGTAATTAAACTCTAGTAAAATGAAAACAAAAATTTACACTGCCATTATTATTAGTTTTCACTTTATAAATACATATTTCTCCAAAAGGACGACGATTACCTAGAATCTTTACTCACAAATTTGATTTTCATTCAAGTCACAGAGACAATAGGCTTCCGAATACAAGCCACTATAACGTGCAGGGCGGAACTTTTACTTTCCTATAAAAAAACAATAGTGCGTAGTATCACGTAGGCATAATTTCCTCGTCATTACTGCGAACGTGTCATATTTATAATCTGTGGTGGTAGGCGCCACAATTTTATTGTCTTCTTAGATGCCCGGGTGGTGGACGTGCACGTGGATGGATTGTTAATGTGAAATTGGATGTATTTTAAAAACACCATCCACATATATGTATAGTTAAACAGTGGCAGCTACCGCTAGTACCATAATAGTTAAGGCATCAAACTTACAGACGTATTTGTGGGATGAACGTGACGTGTATTCATGCCTAGTTCAAACTTTTTAGATTTCTTGATCTACTGTAATAATAGACTAATGGTATAGAAACATATATTGAAACAAATATTATTATTGGTAGGTACATAAAGGCATCCTTGAATGATATTAAGCTTTCTGAAAATAGGATCCATTAATAAATAAATAAATAATAAATATTCTATCACATACACACAACACCATCTAGCCCAAACTAAGCAGAGCTTGTACTATGGGTACTAGACAATGGATAAACATACATATATACTTTTTTTTTTTTGTAAATACATACATATTATACATAGAAACACCCAGACCAAGACAAACATCCATGTTCATGCACACAAATGTTTGACTTGTGCGGGAATCGAACCCGCGACCTCAGGTGTAGCAGTCGGTTACACTAACCACTACGCCATCGAGGCTGGCAAAATGATATATATTAAACCGCAACATTTTATTTTCTTTTAACATGATTACGAATAATTCCTATATCATAACTTAAATATTAAAAGAGTGTACATAAAGAACAACCAGACTAAATGTTGTCAAACGAATCTTCATCCCGTGATACGATTGAAAGTAACAAAGTAAAAAGTCTTTTTTGGTAATAAAAAGTTATGCTCAGCGGTACATTGTGTACTTTTATCAATTTATATGAAAAGACATCAACGCGACGCGTTTTCATTGAGAACTTGAACTTCACAAGGTATAAAAACTCGAGCTGCAGCCACCATAAACAGTAACAATATAAACGAAATAATTATTTGAATTGATATAAGGCAATGATCTCTAATTACGGTCCGCAACAAAACTTTGAAAGTAGCAATTTGACAATGGTAAATGTTGCCAATTGTCAATGATGCGAGGTACCACGTGATTTCATTCATTGTACTTATACACAAAAAGAAAGTTGCGAACGTTAAGCAGCGATATGTAATTTAAAATGATTACTGGTCATTTATAAAGTGCCTTTTTAAATGTAATGGAAACGTACTTTAACGAGTAAGGACGGGTTTCCAAATTTGAAAAATAAATATATAAACCTAATACGTTACTGTAATTTGGACTGTAATATGTCTTGTATACGAATGCTTAAGTAATGTATATTAATAATATAAATCGTAAATGTCTACCTAGACGGTTATTTTTTTTTTTACTTGGCTATAAAAATGGTGGACGTAATTGTATAATATATGTATAAACACTATTTAAGCTTAATGTCACCGACAAAAGCAATTTTTATGTTGATCATTATTCCTAGGTACAACTTTTTATGTTCTTTAAATAATAATTTAATAGTGATTATGATTTACATACAAATTGTAATGTAATAAAACGAGACTATAAAATCAGGCACACATGCAATGACTGCGGAAGGTGGTGCAGTGGGTTGGATTGATCACTTGTCCAGTTCCTACCATATTATCATGGGTGAAAATATTTTTGTGGTTTAGAGTGAGTAGACGCATTGTAGTGTTGGATATATGTTTTTTTTCAATTAGTTTTCTAACCGCTCCAAGATTTATTTCACTCGGCAGTTATCTAAGGAACTGTCACTGTAATTAGATGGGTTTATATCATAGCAAGTGTTTATTTTGTGACACTAATGCGTGTATCAACGTTATGGTTAGCTTTGGCTATGACGAAGATTTTTATAAATACATTATTATTTTTTAATATTGTTTAAGCAAAAGATAAAACATAAATTAAAATAAAAAGGCACCAAATAGTTCACTTGTGGCCACAGGTAATTTTATGCGAGCATTAAGGAAATAAATAATTTCAACAAACTTGAAGTCACGCTTTTATTTTACTAAAGCCGCCACCCGCGTTGGTACATTGATCACAGAGCCTTCTTCGTTGCCTCTCTAGCTTATAGCCAGTACTTAATGTATGTCTGATAGAATTCAAGCCCTTTTTTAAATATATAAATTTTGATAGCTTTAATTTGTTTTGCGATTAAGCAGACATTAATCAGTTTACAGCTACCTCATTAGTAGTAGGTACTAGGAAAAAAAGGGTGAGCACGCTACTTCCAAAATTTATATTGCGTTTAAGTCAGGAAATAATTAGTAAAGACGGTAAGAAACATTTTTAATATCTGGTGCATAATGGTGTTTATGGGTAAGGAGCCGCGGGTTGAGTTGGTGACCCACTTAATCATTCTTGCTTTGCATTCATGATGACAGATTTATAACTATATATAATAATAAACGTTGGTTATAAGTAAGCAGTAAATTTGTAAATCTTAACAATTTACTACAGTTTCAGATATAAGAACCTACGGTCTCAGATGAACTAAGACGAACTAAGTCATGTCGCTAGAATAAAATATCCATAAAACTAATTAGCAATCTAAGGTTTTACGATGCTATAAATGAATAAAATGGATCCCGAGTTCGACCCAAGTTCACATGACTTTACCGTCACTTTTTGTCTTAACGTGATGAAGATATTTCAACTAATTAAAAGTCTGAAGTTGTTTAGAATGCGTAGCACATCAATATGCATGAACTATTTTTTCTGACGCCAAGCGAGAAGCACAAACATTTCTGCTAACAGCACTAATTTAAACTCTACCCCGTCCAATTTAATTCCTATTAAGATTAATTTCATCGAGGTCGATGTGAGGGAATGGAGTATTTAAGTGATAAGAAAAAGATCCAGCACTCTGCAACGATCGTTATGATGATAGCATTATTGAAATGAAGCGTCCGTATAGCGGCTATGCTACAGGAGGCCGAAGAAAAAACTAAAACAGTGCATCGTAACAATGAGGTATTAATGAAATGCCGATCAATTAACATGATGTCGCGGTAGGGTGCGCGGCTCTAAGTGATGCATAAATTACACATTTTCTTTAATCTACAAATGGTCGGGTCGGGTTCTGCGGTAAAAACCGATTTGCCGCTCATAACGCTCGCCCCGTGACGCCACCCGCCACCAGCGGGGAGTTACTGCACTCTAGTGAGAATTTACTACGCCGCCATAAAAATTAATGGTATTCAACGACCATCGTCTCGTAAAAACTTTCGCACCGCAAATTCTCAAAATAGTAACAACTCCAAGCAGCCCATGTTTTGAATGTAAGTTATGCACACGCTGTTTTAGAAATCTATAACCATTATATTTCGAGTAAGTATGGTTTGGCTTGCCAAACTTTGCCAGTGCGATAACTTCATTACGTATCCCTATAATTTTGAACAGAGCTCAACCAGAATAATATTATAGAGACATGATTTATTTAATATAAAGAGTGTATCGAAGACATATTAATTTAGAATATCCACTATGTACTCAATGTAATACTCATGTACTTATACATACATCTGATTTGTTAAAAGCCAAATAGATTTTAATAGAAGCCATGCCAGACTCATAAAATATCAAATTTATATCGTTCAATCGAATGAGAACTTGCACTTAAGCGATATTACTACATGACTTCTTTTTATCCAGGTTTAAGAGCCCGAGTTCGGTTAATACACCTAACGAAATAAAGTGCCAATGAAATTACCGGATCGCTTAGTGAGTATGCTTACCATTACTTGAATATAAAAGTTCCTCACTTAATAAAGAAGTAGATTTTACACAGAAACCAGATATGCAACATTTGCAAGTCCAGTTCCGAAATAATCGCCAGTAAGAATTTAAATAAGGTGCCAATTAGAAGGAGGGTTGCGAGAGCTGGCATTATTATAATGTCTTTTAATAATTTTATGTGAGCGACATTAAATGTTTGACGTTTACTGCTTCGTAATAAAATGTTGGTAGCCGCAGGAGCGCGCCCGTGCCGTGTCCTGTGCTCCACTCAAAGCGGCCAATAAAAGGTTCGGCCGGTCCATTACAACTCTTACTTGTAATCTTTTAAATTAGACCATTAAATGTAAATATTATATTTTAATAAAGTGGATATCTGTGTGTGCCTTACTGCATTTACTTATAGGTACTAATTACTTTTAATAAATAAAGGTACAAACTTTTGCCTTTTTTTTTTAATACAACCTACCTATTGTCATTATAATGTAAAAATATCCTTAAATAGATTTAAAGCTACATTATTCTATTTTGTTAAAATGAAAGATATTTTTATATTTATATTTTATTGTACGAATATAAAACTATACATAATATTAACACAACCTAGAACAACTATAAAATGCTCACATAAGCAGTTCACTGGATGAAAAAAGAAAACAAGCAATTTACATGTATCAACTGGCGGTTGTACGTGTGTGGCTTATCGCAAAAACCCACTTTTGAAACGTGAAACAATAAATCAAAGCATAAAAAATACGTGTTACCCGCGACCCGTTGTTTACACATAGCCATCGACATTGTCGCAAGCCCTAAAAACAACGAGACCTACACTTGAAACCTTTAAGGAGAAGCTATTCTACAACCTTCATATAAGAAGACCCCACACAATGAACAAGACACGGAACATTTTATATAAAATACTCCTCTTGTGTCGGAGTTCTGGGAACCATTGCAAATATACCAGAAAATATTTTCATAACCCATTTTGAATATTATTTTAAGAAAATCAGCTGTGCCTTAAAATGTCCACGTTGTAATAAATACTTCGCTTTCCTCATTACCTTACCGCCCAAACCGACAACATGTAAACGCAAAAACAGCAAATGACATACACCAATACTCCAGCGATGTATTCACTTAGCAAAATTGAGAAATAAAGAGATTTTTTACAATTCAAAACGTGCTCTAATTGATATTTTATTCAACGCTTTTACTCTTTGGGTGGCGGACATGGAAATATCAATAATGAATATGACACCAACGACGCAGCGCGGTGCTTTTGTTTATGCAAATCGAATTCATACACAAGATATTTACTTTGTTCAGTCACCAGTCAGTATTTGTATACTTTGTATGTTTTGCACTACCTTGTACATTTTGTCGTCAAATGTCTTACAATACTGTTAATAATATCATGATTACTGTTTGCAAAGGACTAGATTTGTAATGAATTTATATATTGAGGCAATAAAAGATATTATAACTATGTGAATTCGGACTACTTTTAATATCCGATATACTCAAGACTTCTATTTATTTTGACAGAAACTTAACATTTTAGCTGCTCACCTCCTTACATAGGGACAGGAATACAATACGCGAAATGTTTAGGCGTAGACTCTGGTGATGTTTACTTTTTTACCTCCAAAGCATAAATCATCATTAATCCTCAGCTTCAATACTCTATGTACTGTTTTGTACATATGTATATAGCCCATGCACTTATCCCCGTAAGAGCCCATATTCTGCCAGCTATGATTTTAGGCCCTATGTCATAACTATTCCGTTCTGCTACAGACGTGACAGACAAATCTGTCAACTATCATTTTGCCCAATACGCAGATTAAACCCGATATCTCAAGCACCACTAAAGATTTGACATTAAACTGAATTAAATCTGATGCATTTTTGTTTCAAATAAGTACAGCAAGTTAATAAAACGTAAGTTGACCACAAACCATTTAAATACATTTATTATAATAATAGCATTATTCAATGTTGGTATTACCTACCTGTTTCTATAAAAACCATTTACGACGTAAATTAAGCAGATGTTACACAACAATACAAACACCAATTAAAAATAATAATATGATTGACTCATACAAAAACAAACCCCTTTCATCAAAACAATTGATTTGACATCTTATTCGGCATCTTTCAAATTACACGTCCCAATAGGTTAATCACTTTTATTTTTGTCTATTAACTAGCAGTTGCGTGTGGTATCCTTTTCCAACTACCTACCTTATTAAAAGTAATCGTTCTTTGACATTACGTATTAATAATAGTGAACAGTATCTACATACCCAATGATAGAAATTAACAACTCTGTTTACTAACCCATTTTTTATCGTACTAAGATAATCGCATGCCTTAATAATAATTTGTATCAGACTATCAGCCCTTTCGGATGTCGGTATTATTTTTTATAACGACGTTTCACGTAGCACTGATTGCATCAGTTAAACAGTGACAAAATACTCGGGACATGGCTCCTTTGTCGTAACGTTCGGTTTTGTTCCCGAGATGTGTCTCACGATATTTAACCTCATGTCATTATTAAGACATCACTTGCCCGGTGGCAGGGAGATCTTCTTACAGATTACATTTCGGTCATTCATATCGAGTTCAAATAAATTGAACAACGAATAAATGTATTGTGATGCTATAATATTAAACTATTTTAATGAGAAGGCAGGTATTCTGATAAAGTTACTCTTACTAAAAAAGCCATATGTATGCATTAAATTTTATTTTAAGTCAATTCATTTACATAAAGAAATGTTCTGATCAAATCTAATCAAATTACGTTTGTCCCGTCGAACAATCTTTTAAAGAGTTTTGTCACCAAACGCTAACAAATCGTTGCTCAATCGTTCGTGAACGGTCCGAGAGTTCTAACAGTCGGCAAAGGAAATATTAATTAGGAGGTCGACCTTAATTAAATTGTGACGTCTCAGCGAATTTCCCTCAGACGCCCTCGCTCGGTGGTCTGCAGGTAAACGTAGAACTGAATGTAAACTTTATGAGCACTGGCAGTAAATGTAACATTTTAACGATTATCAATTAAAGTTCAATCCCTTACCGTACATTAATTAAGTGAGTAGTAAAGTTATATAAGATCGCGACAGTTTTATACGCCACGCCTTAAGAAACAGTGCAATCCTTTGAAATATGATGATTTGACTTTTCTATGAAATGCAGATTGACAGGTTATCTCTAAACAAAAATTGCTCCATTGTAGCTGACGCCATGATTTTATTGCCGACCGTAAAAAATATGATAGGATAGGACACGAACAAAAAACCGATTATTACACATAAAAAACTATGTTATTAAATGGATGAGCGGCAATATCTTTTTACAAAAAAAGGCGTTAACCACAAAGAATAGATTCATATTTGTTGTTTAATTAAGAAATTTTACGCTATAAAGATAGCTTAGTTTTTTAAATAAAAAAAACAATGGCTGCTCAACAAGTATTGCAAGAATTAGTAGAGTAGCTGATACAGAAGCCAGTACAATTCATTAAAATAAAATGTTTTATAAGTGAAATATAAACTGAATGGCATATAATTATGTATGTAATTATCAATCTTTGCGATTTGTTCGCAAAAGGTTAAAATGATTTATGCCAAATGATTACTTATTTATATTGATGATTTATCCATAAATGTTTCCCATCCTAATATTGCCATTTTTTTATTGTTTCTAGATAAGAAAAGATTTCGTGATGAGACGCATTTTTTCTACTTACAAATCAATGAAACTAAGTATTAGGTGTGCTTTAACTTAAATAATGATAAATAAGCTTAGTTTTTTGCAACTCTTACTAACATATGGATCAGTCAATATTTATTTAAAATAATTTGTAAATTTTTCTGGGTCGCAGAGCAATCATTCAAAAACGGAGACAAAAACACCTAGATTTAGCTCTGTCTTTGTGGATCACACAAATTCTTGACCCGTGAGCAGTTCGATCACACAAGACCCCACGTAGGTAGTAAAGTAGCATGGCTCAAGCCACTACGCCAAGATGCAGGTACTATCATAAAATGTCAAGTAAGTAGTCTTATTAGTTACGTTCCTTTATTTTACATCTTAGTTTACCCTGCACACACAACCATGTATTGATGATCCTCTAATGCTATGCTTATGCGGTAAAAAATGTGACGGTTTTACGCACAGTGGTGTTAGCGATAGCATTCCGCACTTAAAACACCTCTGCCCTCAATTACGCAGCATTGTTTATTTCATCAGCATTGTTTATTAAATGCACCCACAGCAAAAGCAGTCATTTAGTACTTTGCGTGTATTACAGGTCAATTATAGAGCAATGTCTAATAAAAAGCATTGCTCTTGGCTTAATAAACAATTGCGAGAGCGCTTCATCAACAATAATAATAATAATATGTTCAATATAATCATGTCCCGTTAATACTCGTTTAGATTGACAGTTATATATCATCACGGTGCCTCTGTTTGGGAGTTTCGCTGTGTCTAATTTTCCCAGCGAGAGGTCTGTCCTGGTCCTGCTGCGCTTTTGTCATTGAGAGATCATTAATCAAGGTCATATCAACGTCCCAGTCCGTTTTATTAACATTAGTATCGCTTTGAAGTGTGTTTCTTTGATAAAACAGATCTTATTAATGTCCTTAGCGTTACGGACGGTAACATTTAAGCAAGTATTCGTATATTTCACCCTTGACTCATAATAGTTAAAATAGCGTATTCATTTTAACGTTGCTTTATTTTAATTAGTAGATAATTGAATTTAGATGCATAAAACAGATAATCCGTTCTTCGTCTGTAGATATACACTCTAGAGGTAACTTCGTTCAAATTTTCTACTAAAGTAATACCATAATCTAACATTAAATAGGTACCTATTTCTATTTGTCTTTTTACTCCCTCTTACGAATTATATTATAAGCAGCGAAGTGGATTGAGTAGTCCAACGATCGCTTAGGCGACTAACCTAAGTACCTACATACATACCGACGTATGTAGTCAAGTACTAGAACAAGTTCCCAAACATGTCGGAGGCTGCAGTATTAAACATGGTCATAGAGTGTGGAGTAGGATCACTCGCACAAGGAATACTAATGAGTACAGAGGACTACTTTAGTACATATCATTAAAAAACAGGTCACATAATGTAAAATGCAGAGGCTTTCATGTTCATAGCGCGGTTTCATTACTATGTTGGAATCAAAAATACGCGTTGAGTAAGCGAAACAAGTATATATTGTCGACTATGTGGAAAAGAGATGGACAGCCGTCAAGGCAGGTGTCGCTATACATCTGCGCGTGCGAAGTGACTGGCACGTGCGCTGCCACCAGAGCTTTCAGGTCAAACCACCGAGTGTTAGAGGTTCTTATGTGCATTAGATCTATTTTAAGAATTCTTAGGAGCGTAAATATAACATTTATATTGACTACAGCCTTGGCTTTGTTTAAAAATTCTAGAACATATTTAAGAACCATCATAAGTACTTATATACTTGCAATTTCTTTGTAAAATGAGGATTGTCATATTAATGATAATTGTAGTAAACGACGTAAAGAAATAAAATGAATACACCTACCTAAGGTTAATATAATCAGTATTATATTAAATACATAAAGATTATAAATATAGTAGGATATAAATGAAAAATTGCTCTGTATATGTCAACATTAAATCTTAATTGAAAAGTAAAGTCTTGGACGTTTTTTTTTGGTATCATTAACCACCGCGTGTACGGCACGAGCGGTCGCCAATTTTATAACCAATTTCGAAAACAGGAAGGCTGCGCGTGCGACGGGCTGATTTCAATAATAAATCGATGCTCCCACAATTCACCGGTGGACAGCGTTTGTCTGAAGCACTAGCCTGAAATTATCGACATTGCACAAAATGTACTGGGCGGAGAGCAACGGTTTCTCTTCAGCCCAGTGAATTTTTATAGCGGTAGCAGGAATTGTTGATTAGGGGGTCATTAAGCTTTGCCACTTTGATTCTTCCCATCATTCTTGATTGTAACATGCCAGTTGTAACAGTTCGTGGTTTGAATAACGAATTAAAGTTCAACTTGTGGTATTCCGTGCTAAATATGAGATCGCCTGTTTTAATTTTACAAAGTGTTTTAACAGGCCTCGTATATCATATTAAAGACCGTGAAATCAAATTTATGCCACCACTTTACTTAAATCGCTTTCGATTTAAACGAGAGGGGACAACGGTGTCGCGAGTAACCTTCCATTAAGGTCTATCAAACTTGATCATCACAGAATATGGTAATAATTGAATAACAATCTGCCTAAGGATTTCGATTTAAAGTTTTTGTAAAAAATCTTTAAGTTCACACCTAAAATAAGGCGTCGGCTTGTTAAAAAGCTATTAATAATGTTTTAGACGTATTCCAATAAACGTTTTAACACCTTTTCTTTAAAGGCATCATTAGGCTTATTATTGCGCACCGCGCCGGATCTGTCGATCGACAACGTGGCCGCTTCGCATTGAACTTGTTCGATTTTATTTTAATATTAAACGCGAACCACTCTTCGTCATTTCTTAAACTATTTGACATCTGAACTATTTGAAAAGATATAAATAATTAGTACATATTAGGTACATAGTTTTAATTTATTATCATTTGTCAATACATAAATCATCGTCTTTAAACACGTAGCTAAACCATAGACATAGAACAAAGCGTAAAGAGTAAAGAAGCCACACTCTGCAAATCGAAAGTGGTTAGAGAGGCTAAGACGCTACATAGTTATTTGTATTAAGAATTTATACATCATGATGATAATATCAGTATTAGGTCAAGCACCTGAATAAATTTAATGCGGCTCCAATACGTAAGTCGAAAATTTATTAATCTCGAAGTAAATAAAGCAACTGTGGAGTTCATTAAAAGGTTTAAATTTTATCTGTGCAGTTTATGTTAACCACCGCGTGCAGGGTGCGCGACGCGGGCGCATCCGATACCGAATCGTACTAATTGGAACTTTGTACCAACTAATTAGAATAAGTTGTGGTCGTGCGGACCTAAATTTATTTTGGATCTGTGCCGCAGCGAAAGTGTTCCTCAATTCCCTTTTATTTTAATTAAATTAATTCTTTTATTGTCAAAAAGTTGCTAGCGTCCTTGTGAATTCCTTTAAACTTGTCATACTTGTATTATACTCAAGTTCACTGAAATGTTATTTTAACATGTTTTAAGATACTGTATACCACATTGGTCATAAATGGTGTTAAAAAAAAGCATCGAAAATATATTATTAAAATATTTAAAATATTCAGACGATTTGCATGCATTCAGCGTGCATCAGGTAGCGACTGATCACGTATTTAATGTACTTCGTAAAACGCATAAATGTGGCAGCGGCTCGTTTATTTATATTTCAATAAATGTGCAAAATGGTCAGAAAATTTATCAAAATCAAATGTATAAAATGTTTAATATATCGTCACCTTTTTCTTCTCTTATGAATCCTGCTATGCTGAATATACCTAATATTGCGCAATCAAGATTTATATTTATTTTTGTGTAAATATCAGAAATATAATAAACAGAATAATAAATTTCACAATTGAGCACAAACATGCAATGCGTATGTATATTTATTGTTTTGAATCCAATCACACAGGACAACTAAACAATTAAAAATGTATGACGTTTTGACTACAATGTGGACTGTAATTAATTAGATTATTAAAAACACGCAATAAAATTTTATCTATATTAAAGTGTTGAAATGCAAAGTCATCGTTTAAATAGATAGCAGTGTTTTAATACACCTTAATACGAGTACATGCAATATGAGAATCAAGTACCTTGAATTGAGGATTGGCTATGGTTTCTTTCGTCTTGGTCTTAAGTTATTGTTTGTTGCACTTATGGAACATTTTAACTATTTTATTAAAGACTTGAGAATAAAAGTAATCCAAAATTTAATTTCCTTCAATCACAAACACAGTTTAGTCTGACATTGATGGAAATAGAGTATCATAATTCATCACAAAAAGGTTATTTTAGTTGATTTTTTTATGTTAATTTCCATTCCGGACTTACTTCCATCTGATCTGATTCTGGTTTACGTCAGTAGTAGTTCACTCACTTTTCGTAAATGGACTTCTTTTATAATATATTTGCATTGTAACATACACACATCAACAGAATCTAGGGATAAGTAACTTAATCCAAAAAATATTTACGACTTTATAGATTGATATCTTTTTAGTTCCCATAAAAAATTTATATACAGATTGAAACCTCTTTTATTCTATTATCAAAATTAAAAAGGTTAATAAAAAAGCGAAAGAAAAACAAAATACGGTAGCAAATTGTAATTGTTACGACAAGGAAAATCAAAATTGTTTTATTGATATTAATTAATGACAAGGGATTAGATTGTTTTGTTTTTTAATTTAACGCGCCGTGTTAGCTTTAATAGTTTGTTATTGCATATACTGTTTGCAATTACTTTACTCTTAAAACTTTTACTTTTAATACCTTACTTTTAATTATGCAATAACAATACTAAATCTACTAAATTCAATACGTTTTATACTTTTTTACTTGAATATGTCATCATTTTTGAACATGTTTGTATAACTTTAAAGTTACCGTAATATCAGTGTTATCTCACTAAGTCTTTATGCATGTTGTGACACTTAAAAATGTTGTGCATTTACAATTTGATATTGACATAATATTTTTATATACGTGCATGTATCAATGTAACAACTAGTGGTTGTCCTAATAAATAAAACAAAAAAAAAAAAAACGGTCATGTCGCATCGTCATTTGATTCGAGATGAAATGTTACGAGCCGTAAGCACGTTAGAAAATGGTGCTATTCAACGCGTCATTACTGAGGCCCTACATACCAGCCAAAACGTGATATCAAGGTTGTCATGTTATCGCAGTACTGGGGATGTGGCTGAACAGCACACGGGTAGATATCGTGTTACTACGCAGACGCAGGATCGATTTCTCTAAATGACCGCCAGAAGACAACCCAATATCACAGCGATGTATTTAGTACAAAGGCTCCAGGAGGACCACCAGCTGCTGGTAAGCGACCAAACCGTGCGAAGGAGGCTGCATGAAGTTGGTCTTCATGCTTGAAGACCGCTACGTGTTCAAGCATTGCGACGTGGCAATCGCGGTCGGCGACTTTCGTGGGCTCGGAAGCATTTACCATGGAGTGACGAACAATGGTCATTGGCGCTGTTCACCGATGAGTCCCGGTTTGGGTTTCATCCGGATTCACGAAGAACACGCGTTTGGAGAACTGAAGGAAGAGTTAGCCGTCTACGGTACCCTTAGTAGGTCCACTCATACCAAGGCGGGACAAACATGGTGTGAGCAGGAATACCTATATAAACTGTTATTGTTCCACACATATAATCCAAATGAGCCAGGCCAGAGATGGCAACACAGATTATTATTATTTAGATATTATAAAATATTTTCAATTTTAATTAAAATTAATAGTTTTATTAGAAGAAATGAGTTTTTTTATCATACTAATTTCCTTCAGGGATTACAAAAATTAAAACATTGTGATATTAATATTTTATTAAAGACCTTAAAATAACGTACCATTCTAATTCATCATAGATTTTTAGATATTTGATGAAATATAGTTTCTCGATCAGATCGGAGGCGTTCTGGACATAGACCAGATTAAGAGCACCTTAAACCGACGAGCACGTATGAGGAATGTGATGAAAGTGAATGAAGCTAGAGAAGTGTGTCAAATGGAAATCCGTAATCTCTGCCTGCCCCTCTGGGGATATATATGTATGATGAAATATAAAATATCCCTAGATTCTGTTGATGTGTATATAACAGATATTACAACTGGCTTTACCCACTGGACTGACATTAATTAAGATAAAATTTTAGTGCGAAGTAACCGTTTAAAACGCAATATTTTAAACAAATTACCTGTCAAAATATTCTCACGAAGCACTGTCATTAATTCATGCACAAATCGTTGTCACCCTGACCTGTGACGGAGTTAAAGGGCAACAACGGACGTAGAGTTCCTGTACACATTATACTGAACAATGATATGAGAAAAAGTAATAAGTGTGTTTATGAACATTAGCTATTCACACGCCGATATTTTATTCTTTACGGAAGTTGCACTTATCTATGCTTAGTTTGATTTTTACATTTGATTTTGATGAAATTTGGCAATGGCATTTGGCAAAAATAAGGATTAGCCTTATTTTTTATAAACGTCACACAATACGTATATATGAATCATTTATTACACTTTATTTAACCTGCTGCGTATTTTCGACCCATCGTATTTTCATAAATTCAATGTACGTAATAATATACATATATAAATAAAATATAAATCCGAATCATGAATTTAAGTAAATGTTCGTAGAAATTACACAGATTTAAATTTAAACGTCAACGATATGTCTAGTTCTAGTTTTACTTCGGCATTATAATAAATTAAACATATGTATATAGCATACCTTCTAAGGTTAACGTATTGCTTTTATGGAGCTAAATTATAATTGAAAGTCCTATAGTCGGTCGGTGCCTGTGAAAACAGCAAAATGAACTCAAAATATAATATTTGCTATGATATATTATAGTTACTTTGTATGATTTTACACATAAGGCTACATTAAGAGGATCACGATCTTAGACTTCCCATAACGTCGGCGAAATTTCAGACATAAATATTAAGGATTATAAAAATAATTTAACAATAGTACCTATCAGTTAATAAAATTAATCACGCTAAATAAAGTAGTTTAATTTCTGTGTGCAATATGCACGTAAACGTTTGTCAACATTAAAATTATTGTTTTATATATATTATATTTAAGTTTAACAAGCATTATATATAATTCCTCTTAATTTCAATTCAGTAGCATTTGTATTTTGGGTGGACACGGATAAACTAAATCGCATCTGCCGTTTTTACCATTTTGGTACGGAAAAATCACAAGTAGCTTCGTAAATTCTGAATATTTATCGAAGCAATCTTACAGGTGAAGATAATTTTTAACCCTTTAGAGATGTAGCTAGGTAATATATTTGTCTAAAATCTTTTGAGTTGATAATTATTGGATTTATTCCGGTACAAATTATAACCCCCAGTAATAGTGGCGTTTGATCGTCGTAACTAATTTATTCACACGTTTAACCAGTCACATGTCGATATTATGTCGATTTGATAAATAGATTAGTCATTGTCAGAATGTACGGCAAGCCTTAATAATAATTGTCCACAATAGTTTGTGGCGAGGGGTTCTAATACCCGCAATTAAGGGTTAATAGCTATTCACGTATACCCCTGCATATTCCCACGGACGACACGGTACGGAATAATTAAAATAACCAAAAATATTTTTGATTTTAAATTAAATTAAATATTATATTTAACCAATAATTATTTTGGCTCTTGTAACCAATAAATTTTTAGACTATACTAACGCAAGATTTCAAGAATGGTTTGGCAAACGAGCCCTCAGGCTTACTGCAACGACAGGTCTGTCCACAATTTGCCTTTGAAACTGCCGGCGATCAACCCCTTATCAGCGCATAGAAACGATAAAATCTCCGCCTGCAACGATTTCATCATTGTCCCGCCCATTAACGCCCATTAAAATTCCAATCAACACGCACTTATTCATCTGTCGAGGACGCTACGGAGACGCGAACACAACGTGACGTCACTTGACATGTCCTGGCGTCTTGCAATGAGAAATTACCTGTTTAATTACCTGGTTTATTGTCACAGTTGAATTAATTGGTGCCACCGACAACTTAAAGAAGCAGCCGACGTCAAAAAGCAATATCCTTTCCTATGACCCAATAAACAAGAATCAATTTAATTTTGACTGTGACTAATTTCGTTAGTTTTAACGCGGAGGTTTCGGCGCCAGTATTTGTAAAAAACAAATAAACATTCCGTTGAACTAATGAGTGTGTAATTTTGTTAGGGAGGATCTATGTAGGCGGTCCAAAAACAATCGGAACGCAGCGCTATAGATTAACATTTTAAACCAGTCAAGTTTTACCAGTTAAATATTAAAACTTTCAACAGAACAAATTTTCTGAGACTAATTAAATTATTGAACGGAGTTACACTGCAACATGAAAATGATTCTTCAAATTTTTTATTGTATAGGTACCTATGTATATTTGTACCATCGCTATGTAATGGTACATAGCGACGCGATGGTACAAATACATACAATACATATTTTGAGGAATTTATAAAAGCTTTGGATAAATATTTATTATACGCAAAAATTAATTTATATATTAAGGATAATTAGTATGATGTTGATAATTCAATTGTTAAAACCAAATTATCAGCCAATACAGCGATACGTATGATGTAACAGCGATGAAAAAATATTTTAATCCATTAAGTCGAAGGGGGCAAGTAATGCGAGTACCGAGAGACTCAAATACAAGTACACACCTTTGTATAAAAACTGGACGATCGTATCTTCATTTAATTTAGAGCACAGTAACGTTTGAAGATAGCCTATAAAAGCCGGAGTTTAAATGAGACTGTAAAATGGTTACATTAACCTTTCACCGGGACTATTTAAGAGAAGTAATTGATTTTTTTCACATGATGATCATTTTCAAGTTATCGTCGTGAATCTTTCGGCCGAAAATAAATTTGCATAACTAAATAATAATTAAATTGGTACTCTATTATATTGGTTTGATTAATTCGTACATAATATTATGATATTATAATTTCATGGAAACAAGTTCAAGAATAATTAATAGACATTATAATGCATTTCTTTGTTTGAAGCTAATACAGCTAGCAAAACAATAACACGAAAGCATTTATGACAAGACCCACTTTAAAATCGGTGCTAAATAAATCTGTGTCACTTAACACCATTCATACTACGAATTCCGATTTCGACAAGCGCTAGTAATTGAAATAAATACACCTTTACAAACATACATATGTACGTATGTTCATAGTCTCAAGCTGATACTTACAGGCGAAGGTAGAGTTGTATTAAAGCCTCATGTCGCCAGCTATGTTTAGACTCCTGTAATAGAAGGCTCACTTATAGCTCTGTACTAGGTTTCGCCTAGTAGAGCTCTAGTTTCCATATTGACACTCTAAATTTCTTGAGACAAAATTCCATTGGTTTTTATGTCGACCCGGGAATCAAACCCGAAAACTCATGCACAGCAATTACATGTAATACCGTTGCACCACCAAGTCACTGGCGATGTCTTAATATAAAGTAATAATCAAGTTTTCAATGTAATATCAAAAATTACTGTGTAACCTGCTGTTTGAGGTTTAGTCGTACTTTACGATATGGTTTTGCATTTATTTTCGGGCATACATTTTGTCCCTCACTTCTTGCAGCAAACGATAATCGTTTCAAAAAACAGGAGCCATTTAGAATTCCTTGGTAATAATAACCATATTTTTAATAAGATTATTAGGAGAGTGCCAGTGTTTACGGTGTGGAGATGTACTAAAACAAAAGAGGATCGCTTCGGCAATGAAAAAGTTTATTAGCTGCCGATGCCGTCGAATGGTTCGCGCCTCGAGCGTGGATAACGAGCAGTAAATGACGTTTACAGACATTCAATCAAACCAGTGATTGGACAATTGATAGCCTCGGTGAGTACTCAAGACACGTATACCATCACAGCAAGGACGGCTGAAGTAAATAATAACTTGTCTTTGGCTGTAGTAAAGTTTACTCTAATGCAGTAAGCTGTTAACATGTGACATCATAATATATACATTTATGAACACTGACGCTTAGTTAATAAATTAGGTAGACATCAGTCTAGGAGAGATTTGGGATTGCCAATTGCTACGTTTCTGGCACATACATATTTCTTACAAAATTCTTAGTAGCCGTAATTTTGAAGGCTAACCACCAATAGACTCGCCGTTTAGTAAGTTGGTCTTAAGTTAACATTTCAAATAAATATAATTTATTATATTTGAAATGATAAGATACCTCTCGAAAACCAACACTGATTCAATTAAATTATTTTTTTAAACTAATTTTCGCAATGTGTCACTAAATTACTTCACTTGATATCATAATATCTGCCACTCAATATAATTATTAAGATTGTTGAGAATATTATCACAAATGGTTGTAATAAACAAAGATACATTACAACATAATATAAAAATTAACGTCTGATAAAGCCTAATAAAAATATATGAACGGTCGAAACCTTTTATTCTTTTTAAATCATTACATTTTATTAAGTACATATAAGGTTTAAGGGTATACAGGCTGTACGCATTACCTGGTTATACATCAAATTCGATCGTTTCAACGTGTCTCGTGTAGAACAATCAGTAGCGCGGACGCATGTCATTCAGCGCAGCAATGCGTTAACGAGCACATGCAAATAGCGGGTACTTCGCACTAACAATATCCATGTAGTACCAACCGGGACAACCGCTGCGCGCTGGTAACGACCAATGTATTGTAACATTTTATCGTGTCAATTATAATCGCATTTTAAGTGTATTGGCATTATAACAATAAAATCGACAAACGTTGATTATCATTATATGCAAAATGACATCATTTTAAAACTATAATCAGTTTTATACAAGTATTATACCAGTATATAACATGTTGGTATGCACGTCCTCATTTTAAAGCATCAAGCGCATTTTTTTAATAAATGCTTAATTTACGTTCTAATATACTAATAAATCTTAATCCTTTCCTTTTACTCGTTGTGGATATATGTCATTCAAACACATTAATAAAATTTGTTTGTTAAGTATGTATTTAAATCAAGCATTTGTTTCCATATAAAAGCTGTTAATATAATATTAAAAACATGTTTAAATTAATTGTCATTTAAATATAATACATTTTGTATATATTTTTAGGTTCATAGTTAGTAATAGTTGGCTCTATATTGCCAGTGCGCCAAGTGCGCTCAGATCACACCATATATTTAAAAAAAAACATTTGTTTTCAACTATTATTTGTTTCGAGTCTACTCGTACTTTGTATCTGTTTTTTCAATGATTATCAATTCCGCGCGACAAATCCTGTAAATCATTTGAATGTCATATTTCAGTTACGAACCTATGTATATACAAAAAATGGAATGTTAAAAATAAAATAAATCATAGCGATAAGCTGCTGCTTGTATTAAACATCATAAACAAATAGGAGGATCTTATAAATACATATTTATGTCATTCCTATAATAAAATAAAATTTATCTACATAAAACACACAATATAAGGTTTTCACATACAGGTATCGAGAAGGATCATTTTCGTTTCGTTGTGCTTTTTAGATTCATTATCGCCCAGTTATTAGTTTTATTGAAGTTGCCACGCTCACTAAAACCGTATGTTGTTATTTCTATATAAAATACAATGGTTTTTTAAAAATTACTTTCTACCTTGAAAAATCTCTATAAATATAAGTTATATTATCATGTATTGTGAAAAATCTGCACGAACTGATTTTAAACTATTTGTCTACTATACATTTTAGATCGCCGTCATATCTTTTCGGATGCGTTGCCTCAATTTGCTATAATTTTATGATTACTTTTTCTATATTTTTGTTGTGTAGGTATTATTATTTTTAATTACTACATATGTGAAATATGATTACATTGGAATTTGCCGTTAATAAAATACTTATTTATGAATTAGTTTGTATGAAAAACACAACGTTACTGGTTTTCTTCATACAAAACGCCATTTTTATCGTTAAAGACCGAATATAAATATTATACTAAAATGTTAATTAGATTATCCTTTTGAGTTACGTACTTTCCTTTTCAAAGGCTATAAATTACATCTCAGCGGGAATTTTGATCTTATTTGTTTTAATTCACAATAAATAATATTGAATGAATGGATTCCAGACACCACATGATCCTACAAGATACGCGACAAGGTTCCTATAAAAATGATTAACGTTTGTCGCTTGGAGTCTTTGTGTAAAAAACAACAAGTCGTTTAAGAGAAAATATCAGATCATTATATAAACTGTAGACCATCTGGTGTCACTCGTTACATACACATTTTATTCTGCTAGTGGCAATGAAGTGAAGTCATGTAAGATTAAATATACTGAATATGCAATGTCTCCGTGTTCAAGTTCCTAATTTGAAGTTCTGACGGAAACCGTGGGATAGTTCAAAACTAACTCCGTTATAAATGAGACTGTATATAAATGGTTTATAGTGTTCCAATATTTTTAATCTTCCACGGTTTAC
Organism: Catocala nupta; assembly: GCA_963675205.1. Taxonomy (NCBI): domain Eukaryota; kingdom Metazoa; phylum Arthropoda; class Insecta; order Lepidoptera; family Erebidae; genus Catocala; species Catocala nupta. The sequence continues at coordinate 11,009,827 of OY776081.1, forward strand.
GATATCCGATAACCATGAAATGTTTACATTCATTAAAAACGTTGGCGAACGATTTTGATTTCTATTACATTAAGGTACTAGCAACACGAGATTTGATTATCAGTAATCGTTTTTCGGTCGACTTATAATTCGATTTGGTTAGAGATGTCCACACCTCTGGGTGGGCGCCGGCCTCCCGCTAACACCAGATTAAAACTCCAAATGTATTGCGTGGGCAATAAACATTTATTAATCGTTCTCAGATATTTGTTTCAACACCATTTTCCTACACATTAAGTGAATTAATCTGATGTTACATGTGTACAGAAAATAAGTTTATAAAACGTCTTGATGTTTGATTACGTGTTCACATGTGGTCACAAGTGAATGTAATCTAATAAAGAATTGTAGCCTGAATGATATATTTCCATACGAAGTTCAATTAAAGTACCCCATAAATCAATATCCTCGTAAGCAATGCGCCACCAAAATCATAAGAGGGTCTAAGGTAATACAAGGAAGCCCGGCAGCAGTAGGAATGCAGTACCAATACCATTAAGTGGCGCACAACGATGGTGTAAATCATAGCATATCACAGCGTCACCACTGCTTGCTACTGTTTTACATTAGGTTTTTAACTATTTTACAGAAATAGTAATGAAAATATTTTTTACAATAGTTGTCATTATTTATGTGCCAAGTTTAATTAAATGTTAATTAATCTGCACTGCACTGTTCAACTGATTTAGTTGAACCAAAGCTATTATGAAACCTTGAAATCTACACTATGCTCCTATTAATTAGTCATTCCAAACAATCAAGTGATTCTGATATCAATTTACAAAATATAATATATGTAGATAATATATAAATCTACAATATGTATATATCAGTGTTCATTTAAGAGAATTGCATCTTATTTAATACTTACTTATTCGCTACTTCATTCACATTACCCATGAAAAATACCACGTCTTTCATTGTTGTGGAAATATACCCAGATCAAATTTCAACTAAATCGGTTCCGTTTCATTTATAACTTTTCAAGGATAAATAAATATCCAAAGTTTTAATATTAATTACTATTTGCATTGCACAATTAACTGTTTACTTGGGCTAATTGCATCAAAGTATTCTTGTAGCTGTTTAAGGGCAATGTTAATACATTGTTGTGATAAAAGTTGACTCGATTACACCGCAATTTACCGGACATGGAAAAGTGGATCTATAAATATTTATAGCTCCAATACCCGTGCGCGGAATTATACAGCTGATCGCAAAGTTCCTTTGACTACAATAGCAGACTGATGGCTACTGTTGCCAACACCCATTTAACTAGCCGTTTTACGCTTACTCGTAAACGCTGTGTGGATACGCCACTGCGCCCTTTCAAAGCAATAAATTAGGCACCTACGACACAAAGAAAAGTAATGGATACGATACCTTTTCTTCATAGTATTTTTACATTTCAGTTTTCCTATTTCTTAAATCTTTATATCGTTAACTTTTAGGCGAACTATCATTTAAGCAGAAATCCCTCTATTTCAAACTAGAGCAGAGTTGGAGAAGAGAGTATGTATAACATCTATTAAAGATTGCAGCCAAATAACGCAAGCCTTCCAGTGAATTGTTGCTAGTAGTAGGGAGGACTCGTGCAATTTGGCCTATTACGCTGAAAATCTTATCAGACTCATCTAATTCCTTTTTGAACGGTCTGCAAATTGCATTTAATATCCCCGGTGTTACAAGTATGTATGTGCTACCGCCTAAGTACAAAAGTATCTGCGAACTGATTGATATTTATGAAATAGCTCTTACTCACCTTTATTATGAAGTTAAAGAGTCACTTTGTATTTTTTTTATAATTTATGATGTACCTACCTACATTATATTTAAGAATCTATCGAAATTAATATTGATACAAATAAAGTAATTGATTTATTAAGAAATTTAAAATTATTTGTAAATTGTGCACTTAGTTATTAAAGGTATTAAATTAATTTGACCATGCCTGTAATTTACTACGTAGGTAAATCAATTTGCTATACCTACAGTAATAATATATAAATACTACATACATATAAGTGATGGCTCGTCCCTTAAAACCAGTTTGATTTATTACGTACTGCTTCTTACCTATCAAATTTATAAAAAAATCTTTTAGTTTGTTTTTACGAAGTAATGCACCTACCTATTCTCAACTGTTTACCATAATCATTTTATTTATTTAAGAAGACTATATCCACAAATTATGTATAAACTAATTATTCATACAATCGACATGGTGTCTACATACGGGATTACTAATTACATAAATAACTATACCAACATTAAATCTAAATAGTAAAAATATCACATATTTCGTTAGTTCACTTAATTTAAAATCGTAGTTGATAACTTGCTCGTTTTTGCATCGTATGTAGGTTCAACTAATTAATATCAGAAGATAAATGATTTCGTCGTCAATAATGTTAAGTACCTGCAAAGGCCAGGAAAGCAGATAGTTTACATTGTATTTTTAAAGTGGCCAAAATGTGTACAAATAACCGGCGCGAAGCGTATTGATATAACATGATTTATGTACATCATCGTACATGTTAAATGTGTTACAAAGTGGAGACTACAAAGTGCTTGCTATGCGTCGTTTTTAAGACAATGTCGGACGAATTAAGGGCCAATTAAGTTACAAGCGATTACTTTATGATTGTAGTTTGTGATGCTCGTAAAAAATGTAAGAGAGAAAATTGTTATACATTTTTGCGATTAGGACGAAAGATTATGTTAAAGAATGAAATGTAAAATGTAAAAAATACTTACATCACTAATTAATGTTAGATACGTATTAAGTAAAATCATACCTACATACATATGCTATGTGTATTATTTTGTACCATTAGTTCCTCCAGTCATGATAACGGCATTCCAACTCAAAAACTTTTACTGTCTCACCGTCTCATCCTATAAACCTAAGGTCTTTAACCGATAAATACTTTACTATATAAAATATATACATAATAAATTTTCTTCACACGTATGTACACAATATTTGCATCAACATGTACTCCAAAGAGCTATAAATTTAAAGTTATGATCATTAATGAACCAGTTTTAATTTACGATCACACTACTGATAAATAATCCAGTTGGTTGGTATGAAAAAATTAATCAGATGACGTTGACTGCGACGTTCATCCGATGCCTAGTTGTATGCCATTAATGCGTCCATTTAATGTAATAGCAATATAAATTGCTATATGAAAGCAAACTTGTATTATTACTTTGAAAATAAAACAAATCGTAATACAAAATTTGAATTAAGTGCTTCAAATACACATAATGTTCGGCTTCACATGAATTTTATTATGTTTTATAAATAGATAAACTTTGAGAACTTTTTTTCGAAAAGATGTAATAATGCCATATAGAGTTTATCTTGAATCAATCAATCTGCCTTGCGATAGACTGATTGAGCTACTCCTGGACATCTCGGCGGGGTCGCGACCGCATGTGCAAGTGATTCGCGCGGCTCCGTCGATAGCGGTTTTGTCGAGGAACACCGTGGTAGGTTTAGTCGGTATTCTAGGAGGTCCATTTTCATCGTCTCAATATCTTTCTTTTATCCCAGTGAGTCCAACATAACCCCTCCACCCGCCCCCACGGAGGGTATGCGTCAATGCATTAATCCAGGTCAAAAATAAAAAAAGTTGAGCTACTCCTGGACATAAGTCATTCCCATTTTATGCTACAACGTCCGGTACCTTTTATAGATTTATAATTAGCAACTAACACAAGAAGAGATATAGGTATTACATAGTTACATTTCCCATAATAAACACTCAAGGTTCGATGATGAGATCTCTAGTCATTTGTCATAGCGTTTTTATCTTGTCAAATGAGGGAATGTAATTCGTAACAATCAAAGATCGAACCGTTCTGTCGCCGATGGTACCGCGAGTATCGATGCTCCGTCACCACTCTGTCATTTTAGATGTTGAATGATGACAGGGATGAGTGAACGCCGCGGTAAAGACAGACCCACAGCGGCTTTGGAAATTATTTTAAGAATGATACAAGGTAGTATTAAAATTTAGGTTGAGAGTAGTATCTGGTAGATTGAGTTTTATGATAAAGTTACTTAATGTTTGATTGCTACATTAAACATTCAGTCCTATAATACTCATTGGCAAAATATTATAAAAGTAAAATTTTCACAAATCTGCTGTGTGCTTCGTAGCTATTACAACAAACATAATATATAGTTATTATTTGACTGTTTTACGAAAATCAGTCAAGTAAAAATCTGACTACTAGCCACGCGACCTACTATCCTCGGTCGCATGCCTAGGCAGATTTTTCTTTGGAAGGAAATGTTTATAAAGTTATTTCGGAACATCTCGTTACCATAACTATAAGTATATTTTTCTGCGCAGTTGGCTTCAACCTATGAAACTAAACCTACAAAAAATGCCAGCGTCTATAACGTCTATTGTAGACGTAACAAACAAGCATCCAGCCTGCCTTATAGTGGTGATTTATTGTCTATGATCGCGCGTTGCCAATCATACGGAAAACAAATTAAAGATAGTTGGAAGGAGAAAAATGGGTAAAGTAACTATAGCAGCTTCCAGAATTATATATAATAACAGTGTTACTTCTCTTGTCGGTTTTGGTAAAAGTATGAAGCTTCACTAGACGGGCTGCCTCATTCGTGCCGGCACTAAATTGTTGGCTACGTCATTTTTAGTTAGTGAACATCTTTACCTTATTCTTATTTTCACAACAAGCGAGTTAGTAGCTAGTTCAACTAAAAAGTAGATTTTGAATATTTCGTATCTATTTATATACGGGTAGTATTTAACTGTTCCTCAATTTTTTGCCTTTGTTCCACCAAAAATACTAATTGCACAGCAAAATATATTTAAAGAGATCAAACAAAGTCTACGGATGACCTCTTTTTGGGTGGGTTTAAGAAGGAACCTAACATAATCTAACCCTTCCAAGGCGGAATGCAATGATTTGAGGCGTATAGTTGCTCGTTATGATGTATTTTAGTAAGCATATTTTGCTGTGCAATTAGTATTTTTGATGGTCATTATATTTAATCCCTTTATATACTATCTCTAACGTTTAACAAAAGTGACACTTTGTCAAAAGTTTGTATAAATACTTAGAAGAATTGTTGTTTTTAAATAACATTATAGTAGGCTCAGGGTTCAGGATATATGTACCTAGTCCGATTAAGATCCCCGTATTTACGAAACGTCCTACATAAAATACCTGCCTACTGATATAAAAATTTTAAAAAGTTTTTTTTTCCTAAGCTATAACAACTTACAATTAGTTTTATTAGAATTGTTTTAATCTAAAAGTACAATTATCTACATTTTTTAGACAGTCACGTATGTTAACTAATTTTATAAGTTTGGATTTTGTCTTTAGCCGAAATTATAACGCACACTTAGTTGTTTTAAAAAAGCGATACATATTTGTACTACTATTTAGTCCTTTGCCTCGTATATCAATAGTTTTTATTCATTTTATTTAAGAATAAATATTATGAATTAGAACGAGAAATTGCTTCAGCATGTATTATTATAAGATTGACTTCGAGCCTTATTTATTAGCCTTATATTATTATAATTTAAAAAGTTAACCACTGAGCAGTTAATAACATTAAAATAATAATATGCTTAGTAATTATAAAGACCTCATACCAATACAGATTGTGTCAGTATGTTCCCACGAGTAATGGATCGGTGCGAGATCAAAGTGCGTGCGCAATCGCGAATATCGCGTCTGGTGCGATGGCCCGTGAGCACAGATGTGACAGCACTGCCTGTTAATGTAAACGGACGCGATCAATATACAAGACTATCGGTGCATCGACAATCCGGTATTAAGGTTTTAGATAAATTACATATACATCTCTCTTATACTGGTTAAAAAATAACAACGATAGCAAGAGCGTATTGTTCACTGAACACTTAATCGCTAAGTACTCCTCTAAATAATTACTGATATAGTAATTATTTGGAGTTTAAACCTTGATCGGAAAAGAGGTCTGATAAAATAAATATCGGTAGTTTCTTTTATCTTAGTTTTTCTATTGCCTCTTATCTTAGGTTTCCTATTGGCTCACCATAAATAACACTTTTCGACGGACTAATTTATATCCAAAATAACGATTCTAAATCACATGTGAAAATATCTGAGAGTGCTGGGTCACCATATATTATCGCTTGTCATATACATTTATGGCAGCCAGGACTAACTTTAAAACTGTGCTCTTTGAGGCACGCAAGCATGTAACTTTTACAAGTGAAGCCGGCGGTGAACAGCAGTGCTAAAACATACAAAAATGTAAAACTATTTTCAATATAGGTATACAAATTCGTACATACAATTGGTAATTTATCACCAGCCAAAATTACTTTTATGACATAAATCGTCGCATTCAAATCAAACAAGTGATAAAAAGCGACGTTGCTAACAACATCATTCCGCCAACGAGCGTACCTAATGTTATTTAAGTCGAAATATTGGATTTGAAGCATACAAAATTAATAATTACAGCGGTACAATGCGGCATGATTTGGCCATACTTATTTTTGTATTAAAAATTCGGACAAGAGTTAATCTTAATACCATATTCAAACTTGATATTTAGATATCGGTTGCAGGTAGTCACGGCTTGTTAGATTTAGATCTGTGGTTAGCGTCAATTTATTTGGGGTAGAGAAGTTTAAATTGATTTCAATATGAGCAACAAAAGTGCATTTTTCAAATAAGTATATTAAAATATTAGTTATTGAAAAAGTACGTTAAGATTGCCAAATATGATTCTAATGTAATATAATACTGATACTGTGGTATGATTGCTTATTTTTAAAAGATTACGAGAGAGAGAGACAAGACTTACGCTCAGTTAATTACTACTCTGCAGTGTAGCCATTTGAAAACTTATGTAATTCATGTAATTTAAATTCTCACACAAAGACTGTAAAATCGAATGATTCGTACGTTACATACCCGCCTTGACAAGCGTTTAACCGCTGGTTAATAAACTAAATGGTTCATATTCATTCCCCTCAGTACCTATATTTTATTATTATTCATGTTCGCTATAATTAAGTTACTTCAAAATGTATGAACTACATATTTAAATTGCTTAAACTGCCGATCGCACGCTTGATTTATTTGTCTCATATTCCGTAATATAGATGCTATCGAAATTTACTATTTATTTATCCTGGTAGCTATTGTTGCACTTAGTGCATTTTATTATTGAACCATGTATTTATATTTTTCCATCTGAATGGAAATCTTGTAAGTATAAGATTATTAATACAAAAATACATAAATAAAAGTTAGATTTTGGATTAAAATGATTATGGATATGTTTAGTCAAGTGTTTTTTTTCATATTATAATATATTATTTTGCGTGTATAACGTACATAAAATGATTTAACAGATTTTGTTAAAATTCATTCGAATCGCAAAAGGCGAAGGTTTATGCAATCGAGCACTCTGCAAAGGAAAGCAATTTCACCGTAATCAGGTTTTTAGATGATGGATTTTCACTGAAAGGCACATATCATGTCTAAGATATCACATTTTATTATGTAAAATTGTGGATCATACTATGACTCCACAAACAGGGTTCTACGGAGCAGAGACAAAGCCAATATTTTGAGCTAAACTCTAAGCCATAGAAGTGTGATTTTATTGTGATGCCAGATCAAATAAACAAAAAAGTAAATAGTCGATTTCAATTAGTCTTCTAAAATATCTGCAATGTAAATAGTTTGGTTACAGTTTTCTATTAAAATAGAATAAGAGGATTTATTCATTAGATATCATCATTTATTTCTTAATAAGAAAACATCTTCCTGATTGGAGCAAGGGCAATAATGAATGTAATAAAGTGCTTGTAGTCGAGTACAATCTTCTCAAATGCCATCGGTTTCATACAAATAAAGGCACCGATATCCGAATTGTATTACGCATTAAAGCTTATGGCGCACATAAAATTGTTTTAGTCGTTACGAGGACCGAGCGATGAGTGAAGACGTTATTAAAAATAATATCCAGTGTTCTCATAAGTGGTTAACGGTTAAAGTAGAAAACAATTATAACCGAGTATAAAATTTTCTGGCTTCATTACTTACTTTAATTAAGTTGGAATTAATTATTGATATATCACCTACCAGTTTAGTACGCTTAATTATTAGCAGAGATGGTAAATTTCGTTTAAATACAGTAGACAGTAGCAACTTGTTTACTAAATTAAAAATTACCTTGTTGCTATATTTGACTGTTATTAGGTAATAAGTGCACACTAATAAAGGGTTATTAAACATTTTAATAAAACTTAAATCATATCCTAGCCTTTAAGCAAGTCTTATCAATTCGATCTTAAAGTTATAACCCGTTTAAATCGAAATACATTTACAGTATCTTTCAATAATAATGAAACTTATAATAAAAATATGTCCATCTCTTTTACCAACATCGCTGTACTTCATGTTCATGAAAACATGACGTAAATTATACCCCTGAAGTAGGATGAAACGTTCCATTACTATAACGTAAATACAGCCAAAAGGAGGCGAAGCGCCAACCGGACACGATCAAAGCGCCGCTGTACTCAGTGAGGAATAATCTCTGCCGCTACACGGTAGGCTGAGTATGTGAAGGTAAAGGGAAAACCCATAACATACGGATACCGATCCTGTTGAGAATCTCACTAAAATAATTTACATTAACATAAAACTTCGAATATATTTAAAAAGGATATACTCATGTTAGTGGCTACCATTTAATAAGTTCCATGTATATTAGGACTGCAAGAAAGGCACAAAGTGGTCACTTCGCCATTACCGGGGCGCCATGAGTTGTTTGCAGATACAAGAACACCCACAGAACGAAAATTTGCGTGATTTACAAATAGTTGTTCTGGGTCTGAACGTTCTTTGTGTCCCTGTTTTATTATTTTTAAACACTGTATATAAATTACCTATTTGACAGATAACCAGTTAAACTATTTATGAAATTGATTTAACGCCAAAGACAATTTAACTCTTTAGCGTTAAAAATACCAATATTTCAGTTTAGTATCAGAAGAATCAGTGAGTACCTCGCTGCGTGGTCACCGTAGCTTTGTGAATACTTATGCTCATCTCTCTTTAATTGATGTCGGTTTTTGAGTGTAGCAATAAGCCGCCTGCGCACGTCGTTCCCGCACCTCTGTTCAGCCGCAATGTATGGAATTTGTATTCAATAATTTAAACAGCCGCTTGCTTTTGAGTATTCACAAGTTATTTATTTAAGCGCAATTTATTTAACTGATAAAAAATAGATTTTATCCATACACGTTCTCATCGTGGCATTAATGTTTTATGGTGTACAAGTGACATTACACGGTCGGACTTGTCGAGTTCTGATCTTAACGTTTGACTGCTATTTATACTGTTTATATTTAACAAAGTAAATCTCTTTTAATTACTAAAGTCCATATATTATAAGAGATATAATTCTTAAGTCTTAAATAAGCTTAGAATTCGAGTTCCTTATTACTTTACAATTTTAAAACTGGAATCTACTTTCTACTATTAATAAACGATTACGACGTACATTTCTATGCACAGTCAATCAGATTGTGATACACCATCACAATCTGATTGACTGTGCATAGTGTGCATTAATGCAGTGACTAGGGTAGAGCTTGACCAAAGCACCAATGGGGTAACTTTGTCCTTTTCCCGGCAGCGCAACAAATTATTTTTTGCTAGACTGGCAATGATATAATGATACTTGTAGTGTTGCAAGCTTCCATAAGCAGGGGGTTATCATGTACCATCCGATAGATATATGTACATTTGTGGATATTTTACCACAGCAGTCTGTACAAATCGTTACCACTGATTATACTATGCTAGCAGTATCATTTATAGTCTCACATTTGTTGACAAAGATAGAATAGAAAACAAAAGATTTTGTTTTGATTCTAAAGAAAGCAGAAGATCCCTAAAATATTTATAACTTAATCAATTTTTGTTAGTCATTTTCGAGATGCAAATATATTGATGTCGCCTACACTGCGACTTGTCATAGATGGCGTATTCTCTCTACATCCTGGAAAACAGGAATGTTAAAATACTTAATATGGATCTCAATTATTCTGCGACAATTATTTTTTCTTGTGGTTAAATATAAACAAGAAGTTAATAATTATTTTATTCATAACCATAAGAAGAAAAATGTAAATATACCTACATACTAAGCTACATAATACATGCATCTATATGTATATCACACTTTATGATCAATTGATTTGAATCATCGTTTCCGTGACTTATTTAAGGCTTTTACTATATACCCCAAACGATATCAACAAATTTAATAATATGATGGATGTTCCAACAAAACAAAGATTCATCCCCGGGTATTTTTCCCCTCTTCCTGTCCTGTACCAAGGGGTACTGGGTACTGTATTGTTTTACTTGTGTCGTTTCATTTCGAATAAATCAGTCCTGGCAGCTCGTCAGCGGACGCAGGTGCAAAGACACGCTTATTTCTCAATGCTCTGCAAATGATCTGATTACGATAATTTTAAAATTTGGTGACTTTAGAATTTTTGTTTCATTCTCAAATCTCATCAGATGATGTGACAATCGTGATCGTAACTTTTGTAATAAGGCAATGATTTTAAAGTGTTGAACACTCTTTAAAATCATTGCCTTCTGCTTTTGGAATGAAAAAACAAATGCAAATAGTACACAATAGAAGTTTCCAAATAGAAATGACATTACAGTTTGCGTATCCCTGGACAAGAAATCAGTCATTCTAGCCTTTGTTTAGTCATTTTAGCCTTTGTGTAGTTCTTCCAACTTAAAGTCGTAACTTACCATTTTAAACCGATCAATTTTAAGACAAAACATGAAATGTTGTATTAGGAAAAGACTTAAAGATGATAAAAGTCAAAAACTTTAAGATGAGCAAATTATAGAATTATTATTGTCCAATTTTTTATGTGACAGCTGTTCAAATCTAGTTGAATGAATTCTCATTGAATTACATATTATGAAACTTGTGTTACATGAAATAGGCTTTCATTTAATTGTATAAATATTTAATAGTAATCAATAGGTACCTATCAATATAATAAGGATTCCTATTACATAAAAATAAAAAGCAGATGCAAGGAAAATATCTATTAATATTAACATACTCCTCGTATGTACATGGAATCTAACTCATTTCTATTACTTTCTTCTGAATATAAATAGTTGTGTAATTATATCATTACCGTGAAAGTAATAATTAGGTTTTTTTATTAATCAATATCATTCTTATTTATTACACCATGGTCCAAATACAGCCGGACGCAGGTGGAGGGTAAATACGGACGTTACCCAGGATGGCTAATTAAAAAAAGTGTTCATATGAATATAAACACTAAAATCAACATGTTGAGTCGAACCATTTTTATGAGAATTGATTGATGTAAAGATAATTTACACAGCAAATTGTATTGAAATTAAACACTTTATACGAATTTTATCGCGTTGTTTATTTTACTTTAAACACTGTTATTACATAATTTTGAAAACTCTAACACTACTATTATTGAATTTTACTACTATTTAAGCTATATATTTTTTCTAATTAAAACTATTTGTATTTAAGTTTACACTTTGCCCCGACGTTTCGGTTGCTTTACAGCAGCCATGTTCATGGGGAGATGTCCCCGTGAACATGGCTGCTGTAAAGCATGTTATGTAATAACAGTGTTTAAAGTAAAATAAACAACGCGATAAAATCCGTATAAAGTGTTTAATTTCAATGTATAACATTCGCGTAAACATAAGACAATATTACAGCAAATTGTAATTCTACAAAATGACTAAATATTAGAAAATGTATACAAAATTCTAAGAGACAATTATTGTAATACATTTTTTTAAATAGTGTTCTAGAACTCCTCTCACTGTAAAATATGTAGATATATGCTGGCTCAGTGCGGGTTGATGGTGTTCTCATGTTTACTTTTAAGAACATTATAGTGACTCTCAGACATGCAGGGTTTTCACGATCTTTCCTTCACCATTAAAGATACAATACAATAGTTAGCTATTTAATACTAATTCTAGTCGACTAATAGTCTAACGGTCTTTCATTGTCGCTATCGCGGTTTGCTTTATTTCTCATTATACATAATTATTCTCTCAAAAACTCGGCAGTTCGCAGGCAGAACTTAAATAGGTACGTCCATTATAATTAAATTATTTTGGTTTAACACTTTATTTTCTTTGGCTTCCTGGCTATACATCTACATGGTACTTGTGGTATATTTCACCCACGTTATAATTACTATATTTTATGTTCCATGTTCCTAACAGAAAGTCGAGAGAATGCATCAATTGCGGGACTTCACGGTCCACCATAAGTGTAAGTGCGAATTATATGCTACATGTTTAACAAGGGCAAGTTTTTGTACTTTTGCTGTTGTTATCAGATAAGCCAGTCGCCGTCTGATGGCCAGCCATCACTGTTGTATATGGCTGTATTTCTTGGTATATAGCAGAAGCAATGCTAATGCCAAGGAGACACAATCAATTCGGATTTAACGGATACCAAATATGTATGTAGGCTGCAAACAAATACACGGTCTGGCTGATGGAAAGTAATACCTTGGCTTATGTGTGCTTGTCACTATAAATCCGCATCAATTCCTCTTTGTGATTGAAGGAAAGTGGGAAGAGAAGGAAGAGAGCCAAAGAGGTGACTGAACCTTTGATAATAACATTTTTATTTAAGAGTACAGCATATTTGTTAATATACTATGTTATTAATCAGAAAACTTAATAATAATAATAGGCCTTTGTGTATTCATTAGGAAATATAATCATATATATTTTTTATAATGTGCTGCCTAATATAAAGTAGGTCCTCTTTATTAAATATAAGTCTGAAACGCTTTTTTTATAAAATGTCCCTCGAAGCAAAAAAGGGTTGTAATCAAATATAATCTGAAACTAATCGCACAAATTCCTTTGGGGTGACTATTCATTTTGTCATATTTTCGTTCTACTTAATTCGGAATATAAGTTGAGGATATCAGGTGTGTTATTAACCGTAGGTACTGTCTTTTTAATAGCGTAATAATATCTAACTTGTATACTTATTTATGTCTAAACAATCTTATACACTTATATTGGGTATTAAATAATGTAACCAAGTACCTAACTTGGTTAAGCTGATCCACTTGAACATTTCAATTTATTATCTGCTTTTTTTTCATTTACCATGCTTTATGTATTTTATATCAATAATGATATCTAAATTTAACGCATAGTAAAAAAGAAACAAAATAGTGCAAATATCTACTAGATTGTACTTCTAACATTTAATTTGAATTAAATAACTTCTTGCGGCTATTTCTGTACTCATCAATCACACGTTGCAACTATTCAATCACGGTTATATTATATCCCTTTCTGCCATATTCGAAGTTTCTTTTGAAAGAAAGAAAAAATTTAATGGTATGGAGATAACCCTTGGTTCACACGATTGCCTCTAGGAAGGGTCCAAAGGCATCATTAATTTGTTTGAAGCAGGGAATATAGAAGTAATTGATTTTCTCATCGCTTATAGTTTTGCTAAAGCAACGTCCGGCTGTTAATCCTATTCAATATCTGTTAGGCTTTTACCGTCCTTAAAAATGAGACCATAAATTTTTTTTTTATTATAAAAATTTTGATGATCTCACGTACCTACATAATATAATATATATATAGGTATAATAATCAAACAGAAAAAACAGTACTTAATTCAACGAAACAAACATTCACGATGTAGACCTAGATAATATAACATAAATTACTTGTCTATAGTTTATCTGCACATTTCACTGCCACCGCACCGATTGTTGTGAGTTTGATACAAGCAGCACGTCACAAAATTTGTGCGTTCCTAGTTGTTGTGTATAGATGTGTCATGTATGTCAGTTGTTTAAATGTTTATAAAATCCCTCACTACAGAGAAATTATTTTTCTAGTGCAGGAGTTATAGTTTATCAAAAAACAGACTGGGAAGGTTAATTTGTTGTAAAAAGTAAAGTGGCTCGAGCGCAATTTGAAATAGAATTTTAATAATGCTGTTCTGATGTATATATTACTTTTTCATGGGTATGCCGTACTGCTGTACAGCATAGCCATGAAAAATATAATATTGTACATAAACAATACACTATTTTGTTTTTAGTTTACGGCTGAAATATTCGAAGTTCGACGTATAAAATGTTACGTTATCACTTCAGTTACAAAATCTTTTTACTGGATGTATTAGCATATAGACATAAAATATATTACATACAGCTTAGGTGCATTGGATATATTTTCGTCGGAATAATTATTTAAAATTCCACGAATTAATTGATTAAATGTACCGCATTGCTATTGAAATTGAAACAATTTTAATATATTTTCAACAGTACATAAGTATACCAAATTTACTATGAAACTAAGCATATGTAGGTACACAGTAAAAACGTATAAATATTGGACATGCAAGTTTATAATACTTATCTCAAACAAATACGTACATAAATTAATAAAGTTTACTTATATAATTATAATAGCTAATTATCTTAATAGATGTGCAACTACGCGCACCAAAAATATCTATGCCAAAAAGTATAAGTATATGTATAGTTTATTCAGGAACTCTGCTTAACATAATTATAGTAAAATGTATAAATTGCTCAAGGTTTTAGGCTTGTAGTCAGATGATTATCCTGATTACAACCTATCCGGTTGCAATATCGGTGATTTGGATATTCCACCCTGCCTTCTCGGTCCTTCGTAACTGCACAGATACACTGTGATAGCAGAGACAGGTCTGGACCATCACGGCCAGTATTTGGGATCTCCCACTAAATATAGGTTTGGTGGTCTATTTCAGTCGCCAAACATGCAAGGTTAAAATACAATAAAATAATGAATATAATAAATATGTAAAGAATAGTAATACAAATATTGATACGATATTATGTGAGTTGCGTAAATATAAATATTATTATTATTGATATTATTGACTTATATATTTACTCTATTAGCGTAGCGTAACGCTCAATGAGAGCCAATTTAAAGTCGCATGCGATCCATGCGCACGCGTAAATTAAAACATAAAATTAGCGATCGTCAGATATGAGTTCAAGTTTCATTAAAAAGTAATGAAAACTTCCTCAGAATATTAATCGAGTTATAAACCGAAGAGCCGGATAAAATACTGCACACTTTAAAGGTTTATTACGCCGCAAGTCTCGAGGGATATCCACACTTCTACGATACAGACAGTGGTTGTACTTGAGACTAGCTATAGAAATTATTTGCCCACAAATATTAAAGTAATGACAATAAGTGGTAATTACATATTTCTTAGAGACTCGTCTTATTACTATCACAATAATTTAATAGTAAATATGTACACTATAATACAAATCATTTTTCTATGACAATGTTTCGATGCCCTACGGTACACGCTTGACCAGATATCGGACGTTACATGTATTTAACATATTTTACTAGTTACTGTAGACGTCGAAACATATAATTGTGCAAGTAATAAATAGATTTTAAAGAACAGGTAAGTTAAGTAAACAAAACTGTTCCCTTAGTAATTAGCCCGCAACACAGAAATAACATAATGGCGTAATTGACTGGTTTGGCGCGTGTTATTTAGTCATTTCGCGTGCTCGGCTCTTCAAAGATTCTTCGTAAGAGTCAATGCACAATAAATATTAGGTATCTTCTTTCAAAACCGCGATTAAAATAATTTCAATATTATTCCATATTGTAACATAATTTTGTATTAACAGATCATTTAGATTTAGAAATAAATATTCTTATAGTTTACCTGTATTTTGTTTTAAGTAAAAATGATTTATATATGGACTCCCGCTATTCTTGTTTACGAACCGATAGCCTAACAAAGGCCACAGATCGGTATCACTTCACGTAAATGCGTTCGGCATGATGCGAGAGTTTTGACACCAAAAAACAACGATAACATCTTAAAACATCTAATGTTTTAAACAATCTCTTTTATGTGGGTTAACTTAATTTTATGAAAATAAAAGAGATATTTCTATGTTATCGTTTGATATATTGATACACAATACAAATGGGCTTTTTTATAGATGTGGGAGCAATATTTTTTATCTATACCATTAAAAAAGTAACTAATATTGAAAACAAGAAGTCATGCTTATTTCTATATGAAAATTAAATATAATAACATAGTCATGGCTGTATTTGCAGTTATTGTTAAAAAAGACAACGCCCGCACTAGGAATAACCCTGTGTTGCGGGGGACCTTACAAACATTCAAACAACGGACACATAGAACACCATGACTCGTAACAACCATTTGTGGATCACACAAAGTTTTGTCCCGTGTGGGATTCGAACCCACAACACTCGACGCAGTGACAGTGGCGAGGCAACCACTTAAGCCACTATGCCATTCGTGCAGTCAATATTGAATTTATACAATGGCAATTAGGGCACGTCTTGTCATCTTTTTCATGACAGAAAAACGAATTGAAGTCCTGTCCGACAAGGAAGTCAAACTTTGAACCTATGCTAATTTGTACGTCACTTAACCAACGAGGCATGTTCAAGTTTTAACTTATTTTATAGCTATAGCTGTTTTTTGTTACCTTTGTTTAAAACCCATCGAATACTTCATCAGTTAACCATACCCAGGATTAAAAAAGGTATCATGGGACCAAATTAGTCATGCATGTTTTACCAATGATCTAGGTGTTTTTATCTTACATGCATATGCAAATATCGTCTATAAACAGTCAAGTCGTCTGCCTGACCGACGACGGATAACAGGTGTTCGCCTTAGACTGGTATGGAATGAAGACCCTAGACACTTTCGCTTACATAGTTATTAAGTTCGTTAGATAATTTTATTCGTTTAAAGTTTTGAAAGAAGTATAATAATATGTATGTATCATCAATTATATGACACTAAAACAACGCCACCTTTTACCTAGAGTTTAATTCGGTTTAAATATGTATATATTTCTTCATAATTTAGCTAAAGCCTCTAACAAATGTTTAAATATAAACTGCACTAAAATGATAATCTGCATAATAAATAAACAACGTGATAAAATCCGTATATAGTAGTTTAATTTCAATGAATAACATTCGCGTAAACAGAAGACAATATTATGTAAATCTGCATAACGTTGCCTTCATATGTTGAAGGTACTCATAACATGTTATCTTTATATTTAACATCAATAAAATAGCAGTCAAGTTCGATAAAATAAATTCGCGATAAAACAAAATGAAATACCAAAATAGATGCACTAACCAATTACAAAAGTGGTCTCTAATCAAACTGCGATACGTGCTCGCTAGAAACACATTCTTCAAGCGACATTAAAATGCGGGCCCCGGCAGGTTCCTCAGACGGCCCTACCTGCATGGCGTATGCATTAGGATTCCGCAAGCCACTTAGTAGGCTCACCTACAGACCCGTTGCCCGTATTCCCATTTAAACATAAAAAAATAGAAGCTGGATAATGTTAGGATCTAGTCTTGAGCATAGACAGCGAAAGGGGAAGAGTTACTTTGTTAAAACAAACTTTTTACATGGTTCATTAAAATAACTTTCGGGTAAAATTAAATCGTTTAACAGTGGTATTTATGCAACCTATTTCAAAAGCTTTGCAAGGGAGCATTCATCGCATGAACTTGACTATGTTTAATCCAATGAAACAATCAATATCTACTTAATAGGAATTACATATAGATGACAATTTCGGCAATCGGTTCAGTTTATTGGTGATGAAAGTGTATTATAGGGGTTAGTGTGGTCGCTTCAGTAGCGAGCCAGTCTGCAGCTAGTCGTTATAAAGAGTTAATAATCCATTAAGTTGTAAATATTAAAGCGCCTTTTTCAATGTTTGCGAAAGTAGATTGTTTTTTATCAAATATTTTCTTTACTTTTGGTTAAAAATTATTAACAATATGTAAACAGATCTAATAATCTTTAGTTTTGATGAGGCTAATTATTGCAGATGTCTGATTTACATTTTAGCACTACGCGTTAAAGAGTCACTTTATTACGATTTATTTGGGTAATTAGTAATTATTATATCTTGTATTTAAATAATAAAGTTACAAGTTTTGTAACCTAACTGTAAAATGTAAGTATATAAACTTGATAATAATGAACATATAGTACAACAAAGAATATTGGATATTAAGGTATGTACGTTAAATCTGTTTAATATTTATGGGTAGTTTTGCAGGTCTAGATGTAACAAACAGACAAACAATGTTTATAGTAGGTAATATAGTAGGTATTATTATTATTACCAAAACAAAAAAAAAAATGTTTATAGTAGTCCGTAATTTATTCACATCTGATGGATGTATTTAGACTGGTACTTTTTTCATTGTGCGCAGTGTCTAAACAGAGCGTACTATCATTAACTCCTTATAGTGAGATGACGTTGTTTTTCTGTGCCGTATAATGTGCACGTATGATGGCCACATCACCACTATTAACTCGTCCGCGAAAGGAGCTGCACCTGCTAAAACCCTAATAATTACAGTACGTTAATTGTTAACAATACTAGTTTAGCGAAAACTTGATGTGGCAATAAATCAAAATAGTACCTATACACATTTGAGCTTGTATACCAACTATGTACGGGCAGGTACCAATACAAAAACGATACAGATAATTTATTTCAGTACAAAAATCAAACAGTAGAATATTAGGATTATACATAAGGTCCTAAATACTAAACGTAATAAATATCTATCTATCAACAACATAAAATGTTTTAAGATAAAATAGTTTTAAATATTAAAGGACCACCCCACTTTTTGCTATTATGTAATATAAAAATTGTTCATACTAATTTATTTCAAAACCGGATATATTTGCGCTATTCATTAGTAAAACTGTCATGTGTAGTCCACACTAGCACTTGTGCGCCTGGTGTTGATCACAGAGATTCAATAAGTACATACCATCTATTTACAAGGTTTTTTTTTATAGCTTGCTTCTACATCGTATATTATTATTGCAACCCTGGACGTACATAATTTTGATGTATAATATAACTATAGAATTTGTTTAAAAAGGAGCATTTCACAAAGAGCTAGTTTAAACTCGTAATAAACAATGACAAAATAGTAAAGTTGAATGAGTTTCGCGGCCGTCCTTAGCGAAGGCCGCATGTCGAGTGAGTGTGAGTGACCTATCAGCCAGGCGCGCGGGAGGCAGGAGCGAGTCGCGGTCGCTGCCTCGGTGCACGCGCGCCGCGTGCTGCGCTTGCGCCAGCGCCATGTTAATTACTACCACCAATAAGGCGCCCGCGCCGATGCCCGTCAACGTATTTATTTTTTACTTTATAATCGCTAGCAAAACCTACTTCATTATAACAGAACTGCCTCCTCTTGAGTCTAAGAGCAAGCCACGCTGTTGCCAATTATTTGGTTATGGTACGAATTAACTGGCTCTCTCAAGGATATATTACCCTTTTACAGGAAAGTAATGTAGGAGTAATAGTAAAAAACTGTTACTATCAAATACTTATTTCTCCCATTTCTTACTTTGCATCTCATCTTTAAGTCTTCTGCTTGTACTGCCAGTAAAGTAAAGAAGAAGTGAAGTAGTATATTAGGACTACAGTAATCGCTTAGCATCAGACAGACCTTATGCTTGTTTGTCACATTGATGGTATAAAAAATAGAAGCTAAAACAGCATTTATCCAGATACATTACAACTAAGAAACAGTACTGCGACTTCGAACAAAACGTGTTGATTAATTTCCAACAGTGCATTTTATGACAAAGACGTGCCCCGGCACGAGCACTCAATAACTTGAGGCTTCCTTTTTCAGTGCGATCCTTATTGGCATTCGAAGCGTTCTATGAAAATAAAAATCCTAAGGTGGTCCACCGAATACCTGGTCCTTATATTGCAGAGACAACATTTAATAGCGAGCTAAAAAAATATTATCGACTCGTAGTTAAACGTCTATAAACTAGTATAAAGTTTTTATCATTCACAAGCTTTCAACTTTTTATAAGTTAAAAATTTTTCGAATATCAAACAGTACCTGTAATGATCAGATGGTTGGTTAAGCGCTTAAACATTCCGCTTTTTGTATAGGTTTAAATTTTAATGTTATCTAGCGAGTACATAGAAAGTGCGAAATGGAAATGTTAATTTTCCCACGAATATTTTGATTGGTCGTCGAACCCGTCAATAGAGGTGATCAAAGCGGGCCGGCAGTCCTCGCCTGCGCATATCAACCGCTGGATCTTTGTCATCGCGCTCGACTCGACGCAGAGCGACATAGCGGTAACACAAGCGCCGCCGCTGTTGGCAATTAATGTAACCAAAGATCATCAATTAACATCTTTATCACTTGATCGCCTCTGACACCGAACGTACGTAAACAACGATGGACCTGTACATTATAAAGTTTTGAATATTCAGTCACGCACATCTTTCAACATGTTCCGAGCAGAAAAGTGGTCTCATACATGGTACATTTTTTATTATTTGGCCACCGAACACGACATGTGTTTATTTAAAAATAAAACCGTTTATTACAGAAAGGTAGGTGTCTAGTCAGGCAAACGAGACAATTAGAGATGTCAGCACCTTAGAAGGGGATTAATAACTTTGTGTTTGTTTTAAAGTTCGAAATAGCTGTTGTATAATGACCGGTAGCTGTATTGTAAAGTGGATTTAACCTATTATGACCATTTAAACGAATGATTGAGGCGTATGACGAGCCGCCCGAGGTAGCCGTCATGCCATCTACGGTAATCTGTGCTTGAATCAAAGCGCACTTATTTTCCTAGAAAGTAGGTACTCAATTTGATATCGTTAAGATAGAGTGCTTAGAAAAAGAATGGTTATTTTTAATTGGAATAATAACGTAAATGAGACTGGAACATCTTAGGTGCAAATTCTTTCAGCTAATAACTTCTACAGGCTACTAATTAATTCATCAAAATTGTAATTAAAGTGTAAGATATTTCTTAAACTGGAAATTAATCATAGTTCGTTTATCGGCCACAAACAAGATCTGGAGTAGAGAGGCGATCGCGTGGTAAGATTCGAAATTCGAGTTTTAAGACTCGCGTGAGCCACTCACGCGCAGATACAAAGAGATACGCGATTCTGATCATGCGCATTGATAAATTGATCACATGCATATCGGTTACTAGTTCGAATATTGTGCATGTATGCATATCATCAAGCTATGGAAATAAGCGTATATCGTTACTGCCATGGAAATAAGCATAATTATGTCGTTACAGAATTAAGTACAGGCTACTAGTTGATTAATCGCATATTTTATATGTCAGTGACACAAAATCTTGAAATATTTTATTGGAATAGCACGGATAACGCTTTAATGGATATTTTCAGCTTAGTTGTGAGTTATAAGTCATTATATTTCTAGAATCTATAATTGCGTGGTAATGATTATTAATTGCATGGTTAGTAGTATTCAAACGATATTAATGGAAAACTTCGACAGCATGTATGAAAAAAAATATAAAGCTTTTATACTATTATTAATTAATTTACGACGCATAAATAATTTTCAAAAACGCCGCTTTTGGAGCCCGCACGTACACTTATTAAAAATGTATATTTATTTGTTAGTACTAATGTAAATCTCACAAATAAATTATGTCATAAACATTAAAAGAAAAATTAAAAAGTCATGAAATATATTCGTTTTTTGCGAAAAGATAATATTGCAAAAGAACAAGCGCTATTTGTTGTTACTACAATAAAATTATAGTATCTGGTTTAGAATCGAAACATGTCAGTTACTTTATTTATAAGTATAGAAGAAAATAAACCCTCTTAATACAAAGCAGCGAAAGCCAACGGTCTCCCACTAGGGAGACTGTTGGACTGCTACGCAGAGGTCTCGAGTTCGATCCCAGGGCGCGTATCTCTGAATTTTCGAAGTTATATGCATATTAAATAGCTAATCATCGCTCGCTTTAATAGTGAAGAAAAACATCTTAGTGAAACCTGCATGTCTAAGAGTTCTACATAATGTTCTCTAGGATATGTGAAGTCTGCCAACCCGCACTGGGCCAGCGTGGTAGACTATGTCCTAACCCTTCTCACACTGAGATGAGGCCCGTGCCCAGCTGTGGGACAGTTTAATACAGGGCTGATATTATTATTATATTATTAATAATAAACATACACATTTATTTTATTTCTACAGCTTTTTTTAATTACGTTATGAGATAACTGAGTCGAAACGTAATTGTTGCTACAAATCCTATAGCCTGAATTTTTGCCATATCACAATTTTTTGAGTCACGCTATGGCAAGGAAGTAGTTTTTCTGATTGTAAGCAGTTAACTTGAACGCTTACAATACTAGAGAGTAATTTACGAGGTTATCTACCGGTATTTACAGATAATACACCAAAAAAATCGTTTCTGCCCTGCTGAAGCAAAGAAAACAACGGTCTCTAGTCCACCTGATGATTGCGCAATATTTTCATAACACATTAAATGCCACACAAAATACAATAAAAATCAATTGATCACAGAAAACACGAGACATGGTGACCACGGCGGCGCTCAGCGTATTAAGTAGCTCTGGAAACCGTATTTACCGCAACCACAGAGCACAAGGTGTCAGGATTAGGTTGCTATATTTTACAAGGTAATTTCCTTGGTCGGGTTGCTCAAAATTGTGGTAGCGTGTATATTCATTTTTAAAAAGGATTAAAGATTGGTGAGGTCTACAGAGAAGGTTTTGAAATAACATAACAATTACACCAATAATTTAGCGACAAGTTTGAGACAAAGAAAATAGACAATCATAATTTATGAGGAAACAAATATAAAATTTAAAATATCCTGAACCGCTTTCCTATTCCTAGGTCTACCAGACACATTTTTATAAAAAAATAATATTGTATAGAGTTTTAGACCTCCAGTTTTATTAACAGGTATAGATAAGCGAGGTAAAATGTTTGTTGGCCAACTGTATCGGAAAAGCTTGTTCGTGTGTAAATGTTTTAATTGAATTCGTGGTAGAAACATCGTTGTTTTTACTTTACCTTGCAGCTTAAGGTTAAATATGATAATGTGCTGTTGTGATGCGTAAAATAGAAGAATGTTATATTAGCCAAAATAGTAGTGTAAGATTCTTAAGTAAACCAGGAACTATTTTCGAAAGATTTTTTGTCCTCTCTAAGTATGCTTTATAGTACAGATAGCCTATTCTATGATATTTTATTAAAAAATCCCAAACTATGCTTTAAGCCGACTAAATGTGCAGGATTCATTAATTCATTTACTGAAACATACTTCATAAATATAAATAAAGATCAATAAAATGATATTAATTGTATAAACTTTGCTCTTAAAGCCAATAGTAGCAGTTGCAATATTTTAAAAGGATATACAAAGCGTCGCGAGATGTTTATAAGCTTTGCAGAATGGACGAGAAAAGACTGACTAAGAAACTTTATAAGGCTAGTGTGAATGGAACATTCGCAAGGGGAAGACCTAGGGGAACGTTTCTTGATCAGATCGGAGACGTTCTGGATAAAGGACAGGTTAAGAGCACCTTAAACCGGCGAGCGTGTATGAGGAATGTTATGAAAGTAAATGAAGCCAAAGAAGTGTGTCAGGATCGTAGCAAATTGAAATTCGTAGTCCCTGCCTACCCCTCTGGGAAACAGGCGTGAATCTATGTATGTATGTATGTATGTACCTATTTTATAAAATATTAATACAATATATACAACTGCGACGAAACCAGGTCTTTTTTAAAGATATACATATTCACTAACTCACTTGTTAATTAATGTTTAATTATATTTCAAAGCACATTATCGTAAGACTTAAAATATAAAAATATAACCATATCTTCATATGCTTTCACTTTTGAAATGAAAAATATATATAGTTAAACTTAATTAAACATTTAAACTAAAATCATTAAGAGAATGTAGGACTCATATTCCCTGGATGTGCCCTAACTATACTGAGATTACACAAGGAAGTACACACTGAAAAGTTACAGTGTCAGATGACAACTTAACGACCAGAATGACCATATTTTATACAAACATAGAAGGGCGCATCTATGATTAAAATCTTTAAGCATATTATAAAAGGCAAGTAAAATGATATTTCTGTTCTATCATAATCATGGCTGTATAGTTTGCATAAATATTTAATATTTCTTTGCTGAGTGTTGTCGCTTCTTCAATTAACGATTTATTTAAATATATCTCTATTCATATAACTTATTTACAGTAATCCGTAAAATTACATAAACATCAATATATTTTATTCTTGTACCTAATAAACCGTGAGAAAGTGGCAACTTATATATATTAACATAATACATGTATTATCTTAGTACTCACAACGGTTGAACTTTTTTAGAATACTATGTCGATACACTAGTTTAGTATAAGTATCGTAAGGAAGACATAACACGCGTTACTTAACAATCGTAAGTGTAATACATGCGTGTAGTTTTATTGTTTCATGGTGTTTAGCCACGAGGTCGCCTCGAGCAGCGCCCCTCCTTCCATTGTGTCGGACAATACGCTGTAACTCCTCACTAACGAGACGTAGAAATGTAATAAGTTAAGAACATACAGCGATTCAGTGGAAATATCTAGTTGATACCTAGTACATATATTTTTAATTTTTTACACGTATGCAGTAAATTAAAAAATTTAAAAGTTGTATGAATATGTTGATACTAAACCTAATACAATAATGTCATTTATCGAGCTCTGTCTGTCTATCTGTTCCTTTATTCCGGCATCACACAACATAATACTTAACCGATCTTATGCGTTTTTACCGTTTAATATAATTATAAAAGAATTAGACGCAAGCGTAGACTTTAGTCTCGATTTGGTAAATAGCGTGATGCACGTGAATAAAACTGCGAGAAAGCTTTATTCCAGAAGAAATGCTATAAGCTATCGTTTTGGGTACTCATCCTTCTAAATAATTCATCTTCAATAAAAGCTATTTTTCTGCAATCTTACTGGTTTAATATAGAACTGCATATCATAATTTAGTGTTTTGTGTATTTTGGCTAAAAGTACGAAAATGTAACGACATTAATTAGCAATATTTTTTATATACATTACTCAGATTCTGCTATCAAAATTATTTAGTATATAATGTAGTGTATCTGTTATGTAAGCATGATCAAGTAGAATTTAAATGTTTTGGGTTAAAATTCATATTAGGTACATATAGTAATTTTGATTGCGTAATACGAATATTAACATTATCTAGGGCAGCCATTGAACATTTGCAGCATTATTTGTTAAAATATGTTAAATATGACTTAAATAATCGCTTAGAAAACTGGGGTTAAATATTATTAAATGAATTAATATTATTAGGTATATTGTAAACGAATCATTATAAGATACATGGTATTGCTAACTAATGATAACTAATTTACTCAAAATATATTAAAGATATTAAAACGCGCTTACCTTTTGCTTAAACCGCATGCAAAGCCCGCAGCGTACGCACATTTGTAAAAACCATAATAAGCGCCCGCTTTTGGCGTATTGTATTGACACACGATAAATATTTGCAAGATTACGCCGAACCGCGATTGCGGCTGAGATCACTGGTCGCTCCAGGCTACATGATACACTACTCGGTAGAGCTGGTAGGCAGTTTCCTGTACCCTGTACTAGATTAATATTACGGTGTTATACGTAAATCATTTCTTTTACAAATGTAAAGTACATTTGCCCGTAACTCAAAATTAATATAAACATATATTGCACTTTGTGTATACCTACATATTTATTCTAACGTAGAACAAAACTTACTAATTCCAAATAAAAATCATAACGCCATCACAATCCTACACATAAATTTCATTTGTACTTTCTACTTGCCTATTTCGACGGCTACAGGTAGAAACCAATACCGTCTTACCGCTTGAATAAATATAAATAAAATTATTTAATATATATATAATAATATATATAGATAATAGATATAGATTATAGTGTCACGTTTATGATTACCAAATCATATTTTTTTACACGTTTAGTAATCAAAGTGACATGCATCCGGTACGGTACATTTACTTCACTGCACTTTTAAGAGATAGGTATGTTCAAAACTTTGTTAAGTATTATGGATTTAGTCATCTAGCCTTTATTTGATTATATTATAAATCTAACACCACCCCAACATGGGGACCTAAATAAAAAGTGATATTATAGGATTAAGCCTACTTTAGAATATTTGAGATTCAATGTGTTCTATAAATAAATTATTTATATAAGGACTATCTTATATTGAAATATTTCGTATTTGTAACCGCATTCCTTAAATAAAACCTAAGCAATAGATTAGTAATATCCAAAGTGAAAGAAGCTATGTAACAAAAAGGAAATAATCAACAAAAACCATTAACACGTGTGCGCCTCAATAATCGATGAGTCCGTAAATTAATACTATCATGTTTCTTTTTTAACTTTGTTTAATTCGAGGCAATGGTACCGAGGAATTCTCAACGCCACCCTTAAAAAGCCTAATTTAATTTAACAGGTAGGCAGCGTTCTTTAATCATAGGCTTACCTCTAAATTATACAGTACGTTAATAGCTGGGCAGCAATCAGCAATACTTCATTTTTGCTATTGTTTTTTTGTAACTATAAAAACTAATTCAGCCAATCCCCTCAGTATAGATTTGCTACTACTTCCGTTTAGTTGCTTTAGTTTTTGAATAAAAAACCGACAAAGTAAACCTTAATCTTTGCCTTACATTCTTTTCAGGACATGGGCTCATAGCACCAAAGCAGCATTGTATACAGGTTAACTAATTTACATTTCGGCCATTTCATAGAGATAGGCTAGAAGGAAAATACATTAGGTACACTTTTTATAAAAATTATAGAGCGCTAGATCACAGTAGAGAGTAAGATAAGATTGGGTGCATCATTAAAATCGGATGACTGTGCACAAGTGGAATATTATTAAAAAACATGATCGTTATGATCTGGGAGCAGTTCCTGGAGGCACGTAATACACACAGTGATTTTCACCCTCACACGCCGTCAGCACACGTCTTCCCAAAATTACAGGGGCAATGAAAACTTAGCACTCGTTAGGTGTCAAAATTGCCATAATCTCAAAACGTGGCGTGGGCCCCGCCTTACGTAAAGCAAGCCGACTTTTTGCCCGTTCCGAAAATTCAGAAACAATTTTTTTAATGATTTGTGGCCGCAACCGATTTTGAAATTGGATGATCGGAAATCAAATCCAAATCGATCGTGTGAAAATTATGTTTTGGTTGAATCTTTATCTAAAAAACGTTAAATATTATTCGAAATAAACGGTTCTACAAATATATAAATATTTGTATTTTAACCGCCAAATGAAACTTAAACTTATTGATTACATGTAATTATCTATAGTAGATAGCTACGTAATTTCATATCGAACAAATGAATAAATACTCAATATAACTACAGCGTCACAATTTATAAAAAAACAATTTATCTTCCGTTCAATTTATTAACTTTTGCTTTCTTTGGTCATCGCATCGTGACTAGCATTTCGAATTGTTTTAAACAATAAACACTATCCGATTACAATACTTTTATTTACTTTCGATTACATAAGAATGATGTTGTAATAACGCTCTGAATGTTCTAATCGACAATCTTGGTGATTGAATTATAATGAGTTACATTAATCTTGTGTAAAGGATGGCAGTAATATAAAAATAAGTTTATATCAAAAATATTGTAAAATTATAATAATCATGATCCGTTCACTGGAGATATCTAAAATATATATTCGAATCGACTATGTAAAGTGGTTCTGGAAACAAAGGTTTTTGGAATATTTCTCTGTTTGTATTATGTAAAAACTACTACACATATTTTGATGCTATTCTCACGTTTATAAGCATGCAGCTCAAATTAAAATCTAAGCCACATTTATTTATTTCTGTTCAATAGAAGTGGAACTGTGATGCTTATGTGTGAGCTCGTATTAATCCGCGTGTGTGCGTCTAGAAGCTATAGTGCTCTCTAAAGCATATTAACAGCAGTGTCGATGCAAAAGGAGATGGAATGTCGTAACCTATTTCCCCACATAAAACACTCCACCACGCTGGTCCAATGCAGGTTAATACACATTTTATTTTAATATTTCATAACAGTTTAAAAAAAGAATAATCCTTACACATTATACAATATATAGTTAATTATAGTGATATATGTATAACGATTTTAACATTATTGTGATTCAATTAGTCTCGCTCCAATATCAAATAGACGGCTTTGAAGTTGGACAATCGGTCTTTAATGCCATAACTTAGATCAATCGATTATGCTATCGAAATAAAAAACGCACATCATTGGCTGACAGGCACTATAAGGTTTAATATTTCTTCATTAAACTTGGACTTGTCACTCAACGAATTTATTCAAAACATACATATTACCACTGCACAAATGTTTGATAAAATATTACGTGAGCTTGACTAGTAAAGAAAGTTTTTAGTTTGGCTACCGTACTTTACTAATCTTTGACTTTTAGTACCACCGTGAAATAGGGCTACCAGATATTATACAAGCTAGAGTGGCTTGTATAATATCTGGTAGCCCTATTTCACGCCAGATTCCCAAACTTACAAGCGTAATAAATTCACTATATCATCTATTTTGATGTGTATCGATACACAAAATTAGTTACATATATTCAGAGGCCAACCAAACGTGAAATTTGAAGTGTTTGATGTGCGTCGGTGCAGATAAGTGTGGCGACAACAACTTCGCTACGCATTGTTGTCGGGTATAGTAAATTGTGCAAAAAGGGTTCTTTCTACCTGCCAAGCACCAATGTGGTCAAAAGTTTGCACAAAAGCTCCAACTAATAGTGTTCTATTGCGGCGAGACTTTTTGAGTAGTCTCGTGTCGTCTCGCTACATTACACAATATTCACAATAGAACCCTTCGTTCGATCTACTTAAGGGCCTTCAGATTTTTTTTATGTTTAATTTCGTTTGCGTCCAAGTCAACAAGATGGACTTGAGGATTCTCTGGAAACTGCTAAACAATTGTTACGTCACGGTCATAGAGTACGGTTCGGTTTTATGTTTATTTTTTACACTAGTTGTATGCTTGTCTGTTATTATATTACTTTAGTAGTTCTAACGTAAGCGGCGCCATAGAAAGTATTTAAACATTTGGTAAACCACTTATCTTTTGACACAAATTAAGCAAATATATTGTCGATACACATTTTGGTCAACAACTCGACGAAATTGCAAACAGAATACACAAATTCAACAATACAGGTACTTATTGCAAAATATTGTCGAAGTGTAAGCCTCTTTATACTTCAAGTAAATGCAATACTAGTTAAAGGACTTTATTTATACTTATATATTATATAGGCACTTTCAACATTCAATGTAATAAAAATATGATAATTGATAGGTATAATATGTATTTTGATACACATACTGTTCAGGGATTTAGTCATGAAAACGTAACTAACGGACAGAGCGATTTTCATCTGAATAATATCAGCACACGTTTTGAATACGTAACTTACATATTTTATCAACAAATATAGTATAGGTGTACAGCTGTTGTATAAAAATATCTATGTGCCGAAAAAAATAATGCAAGCTCATCAACGAGCCATCTCCTTGTTAGCGAATTATCAAAAGATAAAGAAGTATAAAACAGATCGATTGCTTTTTTCAAAAGCAACTGTTTCCTGCGCCTTTTGAAATGAATATTTTTACAGGCAAACTAATAACGGAAATGTTTCACGTTTAATGTTTTACGAAATTATTTGCAGAATACGAAATATACTTTCACATAGAGTTTTGTGTTTCAACAATACACTTTAAAACGATTGTTATAGTCACAAGTATATCTGAATCTTTACAATTTTAGCAATTTATGTTACACATATTGCTTGTGGGACGACAAATACTATCAAAATCGCTCACGCCCAAAGCTCGTGCCATTAGAAAGATTTATGTCTCGACACAATACCTGCCGTAAATTCGAATCTAATACAAATTCCCGGAGAAGGAAATAAATGGCGTAGCAATTATATAGAGAGCAGCCAACCGGAAGCTTTCAAGTATTTTATCAGATCTTTTGAACATGGTGGTGATTTTAAACAAAAATGAAACTTACGAACCGACGCCTAAGCTGAGAAGAATAGAGGATTACAACGAAATCCTGTTTTTGTTTGTTTTCTTTCGTGTAATTCTTTTGTATCGAATGCAGCTCACGTAATAATACACGTCGAAATAGAAATATGCGAGCAATTATGTATCAGTCAGTCTCGGAAACGCATTATTTATGTGGGTTCAAAGGAATTAAGGCGTGAAGTAGCAAATAAATGTTTGTTAACTTAGAACTGATAAGGCAACCTGTACCTGTTATAGAACAACCTGATTGACGTATCAATTGTACAGCTTAAACAGCAGAATCTGAAAGAGAAATTAATAAAAGTGATCCTCTAATAAGTTAGTATGTTATATTTTTCTAGAAATACTTTTGGATTTTAGAATTATATAGAATATTGAATGAACACACGTGTATATTATAGTTTTAATCCACGATTGGGCGTAAAATCAGCGCCTAAGGTTTGTAATACAATAATATTATTAGACGCTTCCATTATGTAATTTAGCCACAAAAAATACTTATTGGAAAAACAAACATTGAACAGGTATTTCGAAGATTTTTAATAACATAATATATTAGGTAGGTACTTGCATACTGGGTTGTGCCCACCTAGACGTAAACGAAGACTATATATAATACATTTACTATGAATTGATAAAGTCTAGATAAATATGTATTATGTTTAAAGTACCTTATTACTAGACATGCTTGTTAATTTCGGCATTCCGTTGTTCTTTAAATGAATTAATCTAATAAGAATTCCTAATAGAAATGTAACTGTCTAGGCAAACTTAAGTATCCCATCATTAAAATTTTAACACTTCTATTAAAAGACAGCTTGTCGTCGAAGCGACAAAAATAGCTTGATTGAGTTTAAGCCAGGATGAAATATTTATCCCTTCAGTAAATACAAACGACAGGTTTAATTAAATGGCGAGGGCATCACAAGTTTTTTATTGTTTACGACTCGAGACAACTTAATTGGCGAAACAAGTTACAAGGTTTGAAACACAGAAATAGATTTTATCTTCGATATATGACAGGCCTAAGAACAACCGTCCTAACACCGCCCACCGAAATTAGTTGACAGAATGTAACACCTTTTCGATTGTAACTATCGGGAGACAGTTCATTTGTCAATATGGTTCATCGCGGTATAAATTAAACTGTAAGATAGAGGCTAAAAGCATCGGCTTCTGTATCTACGGGTAGGCGTCACAGTTATCGAAATTAATTCTATGAATGATTGCCATTGGTATACGTGAGAAAAGATAAGAAAGCTCATTTCAAGTTGCTTATAGACATGCACCACGGCTTAGGTGAGATCTAGCAGTAATATATATTCCTTTTTAAATCTAAAGTGGCAATATTATTTTACGAGCCGCGATAAGCCTTCAACGGTTTTTTGTTTTTATTAAAAAAGCGGTAATTATTGAAAGAACTAAATAATTTCTCTATCGGACACTTGTTAAGTAACGTCTACATTTTGGTTAACAACTCTATTTAATTGGTCTCCTCTAGGAAATCTCGTATTCAATTAATAAGTCCATGGTAATTGGATCAACAAGAGTCGGGACTCTTTGGTGCTGATGGATAGTATCAATTTTCATACCGGTCTCTACGTCCCTAGTAATTAGTTATCATAGTAATATTACCTCTCGGACCACTATTAAAGTAATCTTATTTGGTAGTGACTTTTTATTAATTAATGTTATTTAATCCTTTTTAGTGACAAACAAGTTTTAAGTTTCAACGGTGTCTGCATTTACTTTTATAGCTTTATTAAAGATGTTATAACATTAAGCAAGCTAAGATAATTAAACTATGGATATAAATAATAGCATAGATATAAGAAAAAAATAGATCAATAGATATCTTCACAAAAATAATGTCATCGCAATTAGTTTTTGTAGTTCCAAATTACTTTATTTTTATCTTGAGCTAACTTAAAAATAAAAGCAATACAAAAATCACAAGTATTGTGCCTTATTATATAAACGTATACTTTAAAACGCACACTCAATAACAGTATTAAAATGTATGCGAATGTAAGCATTGGCAATAATCACAATATTTATGACGTGAGCCATACAAATAATTGAAACAATGATAAAAGATCATCCGATTCGAAGTTTTCTCTTATAGTGTAACCTAAGATGTATTGGTGAAATGGCCTATTAAACCTACAATACAACGATCAGTACTACGCCGCGGCTCTTTAAACGGCTCTTTAAAACAGTCTAGTTATAAACATGCGCAGATAAGCAAATAAATAAACCAGAACAGTTAAGCTTGTGGTCGGATAAAGATATAATCCACCGGATTTCCAACTGACCGATACTTGCTCCGCTAAATTATCCCTAAACCATTGTCCATGCGGACGTCTTTTGCAGCCACATCAAACAAATTCCCGACAATATACCCTGAGCTTAGAATCACCGATGCAAAGACGCGTGCCTCTAATCTCTATTGATATAACGGAACTAAAGAAACTTTGTATGAACACCTTACACGTTTTTTATTCTGTTCCTTTTCATACGACGTCCCTATAAAACGACTACTAACTGACTACTATTTTTTTGTGTACTTATTGATATTATAGAAAACGGTACTGCACTGCTCCGTTATGACAAAAAAACAACACCGCTATCAAAGTGTTACAGTTTTTCGAGGTAACTGTATCGCAGCCCCCGTACGATTCCGAGGTTCGATACACTACCAACTCTTCAAGGTGAAAGGAAGCAATACATTATTTTTACTGCGATCAACATTATGTTATTGAATTACTTATAAAATTGATTTGGTACCTTTAGTAATGTTTGCAGAACGTTTGCATCTGCTGGGGACCGTGCTTCATTTTTTGTTAAATTCGTAGTAGAGGATTGTCTAGATGTGGGCGCTTAATTGCAGCTCACGTTTATAAAGATAATGTAATATAATCTTCGTCGTGAACAATTGTAAAGCAAGGTGGTGACGCAAGAATTAATTCAGAATTGGAAATGTGATATTTCATTGAATGACTCCAGGTGAAATATTTTGGCACGTTCCTCGCTAACCTACCTAAATCTTATCATTCGATAGCACCTTGTCCCTCAAAATAGTAGCAGATACCTTCCCTTATAATGTAGATCAATACGTAGCGATTCGTATAGCAGATGCAAAAGGGTTATTGTGTCTGATATTATTGTTATGATTTCTATAGCAACGATGACAAGGTGTACTTCAAAATTTGGCATGTGCTATTCCTTTTCGAGATACCAATATTGTGTATTGAATGGTGTATATCCATCTTGTCTACAAAGTTTAAAATTATGAAAAGTTTGTGTTTGATATTTGCATTTATATTTCCTTAAATGAATATAATAAATTTAGTAATTAAAATACCCACATATATACCACTAAAATTACAAACCAACATAAAAGGTAAAATTTTATTCGTTTTAGACACCTGACTCGTTATGTAATAGCTCAAGTCCATTCATAACTGAGACATGTTACTTATTATAGTACTATATAAGTAAACTTCGTATTACATCGTTAACTCGTATTACAGCGCAACTGTGCGCCTGCGTCGTCGGCAAATCTTCAAAGGCTGGTCGCCGACGACAGATGACGTATCGCTTGCACAATGCGATAAAATGAAAGGGTGGAGTGCATTGCGATGCAATTCATAGGGGTATTTCATGGTTAATATATGTAACCCAACACTTAGAATTCTGCACGGTGCAGCCACGTGTGCAAATCAAACTACATTATTGTGATAGGAATGATAGATGGATATTGGTTAATAGTCGATTGTTTTTAAAATAGTGCCAGAGGATGTCAAGTCAAAATTATATTTTGGTAAAACTTGCAATATCATTGACGAACTGTACCTAATAAAATTTTCATACTTTTGTCGTAACTTCGTACCAGTGTGCTACAGCTATAGAGCTTTTTTAATTATAGGGTTATTTCAATTTACACGAAATACTTTCGCGGCCATTTCTTTGTTTGTTTTTAAATATAAATAATATTTTGTTCGTGCTACGCACAGATTTTACGTTACTGTTGTACGTACAGAACAAAATTGTCCTAAGTAAATATTGCAGTTTGCCCACTGGCGCCTGTAACCTGATAGCTAACCAAACATAACAGAATTTGTTTTGTGTATGGAGGCGAAATGTTCGCACGAGTTGTGCTTCATTTACTAGGTATGTCAGTTAAAACTGATTAAGTAACGGAAGCACAATATCTTGCACTTAAGTTACCATATCATTATAATGTTTGAAAATATTATTACTTTATTAAAATATTAAAAAATATAATAATTATCGTCCAACGTAAAAATTATACTGAACGTAGTTTTTAACATATACGAAATATTTTATACATAAAGTACAATCAGTAATATTGATTTATTATACCGCTTTACGTAGTAAATTTAGAAAGTAAATAGTGAAATATATTTTCTCTCATAAGACAGAAAATATATTCAATTTTTACTTTCATATATAACTTACATAAGTGAATTAATACACCTGTTGTTTGTCTAAGTTGTAATACTACCCTCGAAAAACCTTAATCAGAATGAACAGCAATACATTAATCAAGAATTACTAAAACAAACACCGCTTCCGGACACGAAACAAGATCAATGGTATAAAAAAATATCGAACACTCAAGAAGCCCAATAATTTTATTCCTCATAGTTCTTCTTGGAGCGTTGTGACATATGATACGAACTATGGATATAACGAACATTACAATTAAGATTAAAATTATAGGTGCTAAAAACATTCCAGTGTTTTATTCTTTGTTTCCCTCAATAAAATATGTAATCCTCTTGTACAAATAATGAAAAGTTGTTGAAAATTAAGAAACAAATGGCAACGAAAAAAGTATTACCTGCTTCGCAAAACAGTAATTATGAAGTCTTTTAATTAACTGGGATTATTATTGTTGTACAAGTTTATTTATGTTGATAATTTAATAAATATGCTTTAGTCTACGCATAACATCGAACCAAGATTAGAACCATAAAGAAAACACCGTGTGTATCTGTCTATATGCAAAGAGTTACACTATCAAAGCATTGAAGATCAATGCATCGGTAACACAGGGCAGGTACAAATTACTGTGGACGGGACTCGATCACAGAGATGGTGGTTGTCGATAACACCACACCGTCACATAAAGACATAATTTAGTCACCGAACAAAAAGAATAACGGACAGAACTAGATGAACGATGCTGCCTTCGCATTTTAATTAACGATAACATGTTGCGATTGAAACGTCTTCTGCTGAAAAATGTACGTGATTAGTTTTATTGTTGCTGTCTTTCCTGTTTATTGATGTGAGATGGAGATTAATATGTGCCGTTGATTTGGTAGTGGGCAAATGTAACATCAATATTTTTTTTAAAGGAATCATGGTTCATGTTTTCTTTTAGTTTTGCCCCGAGATCGCTTCAAACTACATCATGTACGCCATACACAATATTTAAAAAGGTAGTATCATACCTAAACGTAGTAACTCCAATCAATTTAATTGATTAGAGTTACTATAGGTACTATTTCAGAGTATTGTTATGTGAACTTGGGCGTGTTAGTAAAAGCCGAAATTACGAAATAACGTTAACATTATTTATGCGAAAGAAATACCTACTGTCGTCTTAAATTATCATTATTTAGGATTTTATTTAAATTTAAAGGCCTAAACCACCAGAATCTCGAAAATTGCCTGACAGTAAATACCTTCAATGTTAAAATTAATAATAAAGTGTTTAATCCTATTCAATTATTTACGAATTTTTATACGATTTGACAAGAAGTGTCGGCATGATTAAAAGGATTCATATTTAATACTTCATATTTAAAAGATAGTGAACCATTACTTCCTGTGCTATGATAGAGTATTGCAACCCGGATATGTCTTTGTTAGAAAAAAAACTAGTACCAAAAGGATCCGTCGGGAAGAGTTAAGATTTTGCGCTTATGTAGACCTCTTTGTGATTAACTTTCTAAAGAAATTCAATAAAGATGAAATCAAATTGCAGTTTTTTTTTCAAGTTAGTTTTTCGACTAGTTACCTACTACTTACCCTAGAAAATCCTTGATCTGTCTGTCGCGGTATTGGCTTTCATTTCGTAGAAACATAACATATTAAATATTTATAATAAATACGAGAATTCTGAGATAATATCGATATATATATTATACACAATAATGAACACAATGATCTAATTTTAAAATATGAAAGTTTGTGAAGATATTTTAATATTTCAGGATGTTGATAGCCCAATCACGCGTAAACCGGTTAGAAGGTAACTTAGCACATAGACAATACATATCCTAAATTAATATATGGGATATTTGTTTTCGTCCCAGTATCTGTTCACGACTAGTTTATAATAATATCGTAAATTACACAACATCTTCAGTCAGCTAGGAGTGGTAAACTAACGGCGTGGCGCGATGGCGGGGCGGCGGCCACCCAAAGGTGTGGACAGCTCGGTCAAAGGGTCGCGGTGCAACACTAAATCAGCCAGACGCGTTATTTGTTTAGTCAGGCTCGAATGCCACCACACGTGACTTAATTTATATGAAATTTAAACACATTATTTTGTTGTCTGTTTATTTTACTAACTTTTGCTCGACATATTTATTATTCCGATGTTAGGTATTAATAACTAGATGATAGGTTAATGCAATTGTGTGTTACATGATATAACAAAATTGTATATATTCGGTTAGGAGGTTAAGAGGCAGGTATGAAATAAATTCTCACAATTACATGTCATTAATACGTGTCACTAGCACAATATGGAAACTAACTTTTATAACATACTTTAGCAGTAACATGATATTGCCATAAGTCTACTTACGTTCTTGGTTAGTTTAGTTAAAAATTCTAAAAGCCAAAATAACTATTTTGTTTCTAAAATAAGTTGTAAACTATTGTTAGAAAAATAAACAGAAGTAAAATCTAAAAGTCAACTATTATATAAAAGAACGATTATAAAATTTATTTATATTTACTTAAGCTCACCATTAGATTTTGCCTATTTAGTTAAATTTTTCTTACGTTCGAAATTAAATAAAAGACTCGCCAAACATATGTTTTTTATTATCAAGACAACTGTAGAACAAATTCACGTTCAATAATACATTGCCTAGCAAAACAGGCCTTAAGGCAGTTAAAATAAATAAATAATTCGACTGTATCAATTGGAGAAGGAACATTCTCCCATCGAAGACAGCTCTTGTAAATCTTCGATAGCAATCTTGATGTACGAACGGATGCAAAACGGGATCGTCTCGGCTCCAAAGCGGTTTGATTTAAGGAAATGCATCCCTGATGAAACACAGTAAGTATCGTATGTAACATCGAATAATATCCAATCTGTTTGCATATCCAATTGTCATCGCAATTGTTTAGTTCAATCACACGACTGATATGTAGATTTAACGGATGACATCGAATTTAAGAGATAGCGCTTTGTAGCTACCATGTCAACAAAACTTGGAATATCGGCAAAATGTTCAATGGTAAAATGCTCATTTATTTTTTAAAGAAATGCATAAATCATACACTTATACTTTGTTTTCTGCTCGCGTCGCCATAATATGGAAATTTGATTTAACGAAGAGAAACATTAAATCACAATCGAAAAATTTTATAGATTAACGTAATTGTGTATAGTTAAACACCTAGGGTGAGTATTTATCAAAACCAAGCCTCGAGTCATAAATAAGACACCACGCAGTTTCGGAATGTGTGTGATAAAATTTATAGCGGTATCTGTACGAACCAAAGCTCTGCCCCACTGTGATCATCATTGTAATCTGATCATGCAAATCTACACCTTTTTCTCTACGCCCTGCGCTCACCTTATTTTAAGTAATTCTTGACTTATGTATATCATTGCAAAGTCTAGGCAGAAATCTTAATTTTGACCATTAATTACTTATTCATAGCAAATAGTAAATATACTTCTAAAGTTTTCAAAGGTTTTATTGAGATAAAATAATTTAAAAATGTTCTACATCTAGTTTTTAGTTGAAACCTTTTATTTATTATCTGAATAAAAGATTTTTAATAACGTTTTTGCATTACGTAGTAATTTTAGTTTCCTATTTACGTTAAATACTACATGCATACCTTAGCAATGCACTCATTTTAGTATTATAAACTTCGCATGTTAATTTGTAATTATAAGTTTGTTGTACCTATTTTTTTAATTTATAAGCCATCGATTTACTTTATGATGCTGTCCGAGCTAACAATGTATGTTAAATAATTTAGTCGCATCTGGTACTCACAGGACAGGCTTGCCTAGTGTGAGGCCACAGGATATTGTATTTAACATTGATAATATTTTTTGGCAATAAACAAATTTTTATTATTTTATTTATAGGTACATAATATGTTATGATCAGAAAGTCTATGACTCACTCCTTCAGATGAGCCATCGTCGAGTACTATCAACGTCTCGCACAAATAATCAACCTGTTAAAGTCCAAAATGCGTGTACATTACAAGATTTACAAGTTATCTGTGAGATTGAAGACAGGAGAAAATAAAATTTTGGCACGTTCGTTAACGACCGGTCCTGTTGATTTGGCAGATGTTATTTTAAGTCATTAGAGAGAAAAAATCAATTAATAACCGCCGTTTGTGTATAAAATTGATTACTGGAGGCTTCTGTAGTCAGCCGTCTGACCGCACCCGAGGCACCCGTGTGAACTCTGAAAATCATAATTGCGCACTGTCTAATCAACCATATTTTGTCCCTCTCTAATCTATAAATAATGCTTAGAGCGTGAAAGAGATGAACCTTAGGAAGTAAATGTTGCTTCCACTCTGCGTGACCACATTTTGATTGATGAACAGAGAAAACGCCTCGAGTGAGTTAATCACGCCTAAATTTAATTTAGAAGGAATATGAAAACGTGGAGGCTATTTATTATGTTTTGTTTGTTTTGTATAGCATTTTCTTTTTCTCGACTCTGAAGCTTAATCTTACTTTTTGCTCATCTAACATGGTATGTAAAGTCTGAACCTAGCACATTTATGTATATATAAAATAAATAAGTTTAGTTTTAGCCGCCACCATAGAATAAACTTTTTGACCGTCGTAAAACACTTTTTGTAAAGTATTATTAACTATGGCAAGTATAGCGCGTCAAACGATTCGTAGGCGGCCGAAATTAAGATAAACGCTTCCCATTAGATATACTTAATGTTAGAGCAATTCGGGACTATAAACATAATGCTTTTAATCATAGTAGGCAGATAGATAGGCCCCAACGTTGTTACGACGAGAATATAGAAAGGATTGGACATGTTTTGTCTGACAGAAACAGCACTAAGAAATACCTAGTAAAAGTATTTATAATTTGTAAATTAACGCATTTAAAATAAATATTAAAATGTAATTTCAAATGAGTCATTTCTTTATACGATACGGCTTTTATCGCTATGAATATGGCTGCTGAAACGCAATCAAAATATCAGAACAATTGTAAATTTTAATTGTTAGTATTTTTGAAAATATTATATTGTGTTGTTTTTAGTAAACCCAATAATATTATTGCATATGCATATGATGTAGTTTAATTCCAATACGTAACATTCGCATAAAGGAAAGAGAGTATTAAGCTAATATATTTACTAAAATCGTATAGGTAGGCATTTGAAACGTTTCACACATGAAGAAATAACAAACAAAGTTACTTTCGTCATTTAAATATTTGAAGTGTATCTAAAGAATCCGACATCTCCACACATTTTGTCTTTCTCAATAGATCGCTCATCATTTCAATATAACGCATAAATAAATAAATAATAAAATAAATTGAAAAACCTACCAAAGTAATCGTCGGTGTGGCGAGGCTAATGGCTGTAATGACACCGGAACCCTTTGAGTGCCATGCCACTTAAAGATTTTCTTAAAACAAACAATTTAAAGGATCTCTAGTTTTAAGTGGTACAATAAAAGTGAAAAAAAGTACTTCCCCATAATCCGTGATCACTTGAATAATTGTTTATAACTATTTGATCTTTTACTAACTATATAAATATACAATTCAAAAGATGAAATATAATTTGGCGTTA
Organism: Catocala nupta; assembly: GCA_963675205.1. Taxonomy (NCBI): domain Eukaryota; kingdom Metazoa; phylum Arthropoda; class Insecta; order Lepidoptera; family Erebidae; genus Catocala; species Catocala nupta. The sequence goes on from OY776081.1 coordinate 11,050,185, forward strand.
CGTTTACGTTCTTATTTTAGGTGCATTTTTAAATGTTTAAACGAGTATTGTACTTTGTTAACTAACGATTGCATAAATAATGCTAAATAAGTTGTTCCAAATTAGTATTTAAATAGACTAAGTAGTGTGGTGTTAAATTTCAGAAATGTTTATTTAATCGCATATATTATCGATCTGTAATAATGAAATAAGTAGTAATTATTTCATTTTCACAGATATTCTGATAAAAATTTAGAAATATTTCGTTTAAGTAGAATATAATAACGAAATATAAAAAAATTACATTCAACAAAAAAAAAATAGAAATTTCGTAATATCTTGCCGATTTAGATTTGCATGCAAACGTTACTTGATAGTTATTATTTTATCAAACAGGCAGATGTATCACTTGTTATCTGATTTGCGTGGGTGGACGGCGTCGAAGGTGTTGCCAATGAACTGATCTCAATGTGCTCATTGTTACTAACCCTCTACACATCGATGAGTGGCACACGACGGCCTACTGTTACCACTTCCTTGTTTACATAATAGTCATGTATACAGTGGAACAAACATAAAAGCGATTATTAAACAAATAGCAAATATCAAGATAGGTAAAAAGATATACGTATTTGGAGAATTGTGGCACTTTGGAAAATGTACCATTTCTATTTTTTTCCTTCTGGACATGATCTTTTTACTAAAGTTAGAAAAATAAAGACCACAACCTATCATCTGTGTCACACATTAGCATAGTAAATTACAGAAGATAATTATATGCCACTAATATAATAAATAAATGTAAAATTTGGTGAAGATGTTTACAGGTTTGGATGCTTGTGACTTAATTACACGGAATCTGTTAAACGGATTTTAATGAAATTCATACTCAGTGTAGTTTATGTCCTGGATAAAAATATAATATATATTATTTTTTATCCCATGCGTTTCCATGGGATTTATACGGGTAAAGCCGCAGGCAGAAACTAGTTTAGATATAAATCGAAGAGAGTTGCGGCTCTGGGTTTATTAAAACGCAATATACAGTTTAAAAGCAACATCGCTCAAAATTTTTATATAATTATACGATATAAGGGTAGGTCTTTTATCAATTACATTATATATATATTAAATTCCGAAATAAATGACCACTACTTTGGATTCTATATTAAATTTGAATAAATCAATGATACTCCATCATTGATTTATTAAAAAAATGAATGAAAATTCAATACTGTAAAGGCCGACAGATTAACGTCGTTTTGCAACATTCGGTTTCTAGAAGACTAATCAACAACGTGAAATAAAATCATTTCAAGTAATTTGATTGACTTAGGCCAACTCAGTCAGTCAATCAAAACAATCGGCATTTTGTGATGATCTGCTTTTTCGAAACCAGGAGTAAGTTAATTATTTGCATGCGTTATTATTTATTAAGCAAGGCATGTTTCTAAACTATATTTTTCGCACTATGACGTGATATTTGCCAAATTATACATATAATATAAATTTATAACACTCGTGTAGCCTTCATAAATAGGATTTTAATGATCCTGATTCTTTGATTAATACCGCAGTGGTTAATGATAGATGTATTCACCCTTCCAGGTAAGGGTGGACCGCCGGCCGAGAGCAACCCTCGAGAACAAAACAATTACGCACTCGTTAATTCAAAACTATATTTATTTGTTTCTTATGCGCTGAATCTATAAAGCAAGCAAGGCGGATTTATTATACAAAGAAATATAATTCGGCCCTACTGCTAACTTTCTTTTACTATAGTGACCATTGATATCCATAAAAGTACATAGAAAATTCAATTCCATAAGCTTTAAATTTCATTTTAAATTCCATTACATTATTTGATGCGATATTGAAATATCAGCTGTGTTTATAAACTCTCCTGCCGCTAAATACGGGCCACTTCTCAGTATTAGAAAGAAGGATTAAATCGGGTACCTATGCAAGTACTGTAAAGCTTCGTGAACATATTTAAAGAGAAAAGTCAAATGCCGCACTTGGGATAAATCCTTTGTCGCGCTAGACTTTACAAACATTCAAATAACAGACACCCAGACATGGAACAAGAATTTGCAGATCACACAAATTGTTGTCCCGTGATCAAACCCAAAACACTCGAAGCATTGGCAACGGCAAGGTTACCACTTAAATTACTACACCATCCTTGCAATATAGAAAACTTAGATAAGTAGATTTCTTCACGGCTTTTCTTTTCGACAGTAAAGCGAGCGGTGATTAACCATTTAATACACATATAACTTTGAAAAGTCAGAGGTTTGTGTCATGAGATCAAGCTTAAGACAGACTGCTTTCCAGAGGAGACATCGGTCTCCTAACTAGGCTATTACTGCTACTATTACTCTTACTTATAACTTCCATTCAATTTTAAGACCTCGAGCACAACTCCTGAGTTGGCGAAGAACAATAAACTTTTTTTGTAAGAAGTAATCAGGTATTAAGATAGTAAGATCAGTGACAGCAATAAGCTCGTGTCTATACCCCGCGACTAATAATGGCATCATTGTCCACTACTAACTTCTTGGCACTGTGACGCTATGATAAATTAAAGGAACTTTTACAGTAAATTCTCACACATATTTTCGATGAGTTGAACCAAACCAAGTTCATTTCGCTCCAGTCAGAAGCCCGTCGTAGAGAAAGCGGATGTATGTATGTATCCCCATCAAACAAAGTCCACTTTCACTTGGAAAAGTTGAGATATTTTTCTTGTGCCAAAATATAATTAAGGAATGCATTATTTATTGCTTTAACATTTAAAAACACACAATTTTAATATGAAAATCTCTATATTATTATTGTTTTTCTTTAAAAAAATGGTTTTCAATATCGGTGAAATTTGTAATTTAAAGAAATGCGAAGATTTGATTAAAGTAAATAATTTTATTCATTTTATATGCTTTTATTTACAAATTTAATACAAAATGACTCCTCCCCTGGCTTGAACCCATGCGGCAATCCTTCTGGACATGCTGTAGATCAAGTTGTCCAATAGTTCTTATAGCAACCTGTCCCATTCTTGAATGGTGGCTTCCTTGATCTCTGACTGAGTTCTTGGAGGTGGCAGACGACTCTAAACAGGTCGCTTGAGAGCGACCCATGCGTGCTAGATTGGGTTTAAGTCCGGAAAGCCGGCAGGCCAGTCTAACCGCGTGATTTGTTACTCGCTTAGGAGCAGCGCTCATTCGTTGAGCTCGATGTGTCGGCGCATTATCGTCGACCAACACGAATTGATTACCATAATTTATCCTGAATGGTCTGATAATGCCTTCAATAACAAATGTCTTGTACAAATTAGCTGTCATAGATTCTTAGTACGGAATCAAAGGCGTTCGAAGTCCAATAATTTTCCGCCTCAAAAAGATACCGATTTGGCGCCTTGCTGAACGGTTCTAGTGGCAGTTCTTTACCTATCGGAATTTCCAGGCTTTCTTCAAAGTCGGACACGTTGGTTATCAGGGTGCGTAATAATCCGTGTTTTCCTTCAACGAAAAGACAATTACGCCAGACATCTTCTTCGTCTTCAACGTTTTGACGCTGCCTGGCCCACTGCAATCTGCGTCGCAGTCGTTCCCGTGTATTTAAAGGTGCTCGCAAGGATCTCCTTGATCGTAGTCTAGATCTCCCTTTGCGTACCGCTTAAGAAGATTTTTTGATTTTACCACCCTATTCATTGAAATAAAAACTACTTTATACAATGACATAATTTAACAGAAAAATAGAATGGAAAAAGATGGTTGGAATGTACCACCAGCTTGGGATCCAGTAATTCAAATAGTCAAACCCATGAAGAAGCAAAACACAGCAGACTTCATGATACTTTGAGCTTATTTTACGTAAATAGAAACAGAAATGATTAAATTATGTTCGGGTACTTGGAAATAACTATACTTGAGAACATTAGCTGCTATAAAATTATAAACTTAAATACAAATAGTTTTAATTAATTTAAATAGTTTAAATTGTAGTAGAGTTCAATAATAGTAGTGTTATAGTTCAAAATTATGTAATAAAAGTGTTCTAAAATAAACAACGCGACAAAATCCGTATAAATTAGTTTTATTTCAATGTATAACGTTCGCGTAAACGTAAGACAATATTACACCCTATTCATTTTTAAATTATCAGTTAAATAATGACCAGTGCGTCTCTAACAGGCTACAAGTCCTAAGTCATCTTTTAAAATACGCGACATGGTCCTAGGTGTTGTATTCATTTCCCGAGATAAAATCTTTTGCCTTCGGACAGAATTTCTTCGAATTCTTTCCTTCACTGCTTTGATTGCCTTTTTGTACGAATACTAGTACGTGAACGGCCAGATCTTTTTCTGTCACAAACAGAGGTTTCATTGTACCTATCAATAGCCCAGTACACAAACATTCGACTAATACCTAGCGGACGGAGAGTAAATAAATTGCATTTGTCTCCATACCTATTTTGTGTAATGCTATCACAGCAATTCGGTACTCTTTATCACCCCACTCCATTTTATTATCACAAAATTTTTAACACCGATTGACACGAAAATGAGAAAACACGATAAGAATGACAGATTCCAAATTCAAATGTAATATTATGTTACTTTTTTAATTGTAACAGTATTTATGGCTAGACTAAGTATACAGGATTACTGGTAATATGACGGCAATCCGTTTAGGGGGATGTAGGAGAGATCATTTGCAACCAAATGACCTACCATTTTCGGGTAATTTGAAATTTTATATTTTTGAAGATATCGTAAACATCGTCTTTGCTGATAGGTTTATGTACCTATATAATCTGTAAAAAATAATAATGACAAGAGAAAGAAAGTGTGCGACACCTATCAAATATTTTGTTTTAAAGGTGACAACAACACATGCATCGGTGGGTTTTATGATTTTGAAATATTTTATCTGATCTTTATGCTTACTACCCAAGTCAGTAATCACTTATAACATATACTTAATATGCCTTAAGCAAGTGTGTCCTGTATTTAATTTTGGCGGCCCATTGGTCGAGACCTTTCGCCCTGTCCGTGTGAACGCCCGTATCTATAGTCTAATATTATATTATATTTATAATATTATAAATAAATGATTTGATGTGTGAGTGATTGTAAAATTCGACTTAAAAGTGAAAAGTAGAATTTTATATGACTTTTATGTTTAAATTTAAGCTTACCTCCAATCTCATTACTGTATACACCTGTGCAGTCAGATTCAGCAGTAGTAATTATATAAAATACTAAGCTATTTTATTTGAGAAGCATCAGGGAAAGTTAAACTGTCTTAAAACCCGCAACCAATTTAAACAAAAGCATATTGCCTTCTCTAGCATATCGGGCAACATATAATAATTCTTACTCAGACTCCAAACTCTATAGATGAAATTAGCACTACAATTTCAACCATAAGTTAACTGTTCTAATTTGTGAGCAATGTTATTTTTATGACCCGTACTGGTCTCAATAGGAGCGCGCCTTTTCGACTGGGGAAGTCCTACCTTGTTATATAATATCGATACAAAAGTAGCAATATAGAAACTGTCGCATTTCGTTCGGTGAGTAATAGCGGTCAAAGGCCAATAACTCTCCTGATCCCTTCTCCTACTAATTTGACCAGTTTCCTCCAATAATAATAAATTATAACCTTGACTATGAATTATCCTTCTTAACATCCTTTAGCGTAGTTAATTCGCTGGTCTGATAATAATTAATAAGCTTAAGCGATACGCCGCCGTTGCTCGTGACCACCGAAGGGTGTCGTGACCGCGGCGTCTCTGACCCTGCTCAGATTGAGATATCAAAATTCGCAATTCAATACCAGGGTGATGCACAGGTTTGTTTTATAGTTATCATTTGCATTAGCCAGCGGCAATACTGGTTTAGTTTTTATAATCTTCATTAGAATATACGAATCATCATTGACCAATGCGTTAATAAGGCAACGAGTTCTAGTAACAATAATATAGCCTTACTGTTACTGTCCCTTTCTTATTTAGATCTCAACCAATAAAAGAATTACTACCAATAGGAACAGATAGTAATTTTTAATCGGTTTAAACATATTCAGTACCTACGACATATTTTCATTAAAGTTTAACGTAAAATAAAAGCATGCCATGATAAAAAAATTAAATTGCGAATATAAACATCCAATCAACATCTGTATCAATGCGGTTTACGACTTTATCAGATAGTGCTATAACAGATTTTATTGTTGATTCTATTTACACTAACTCAGTAATGTTATCTTCCATCTACGTAATGGTAAGGGCAAGTGAGCTAATTGTTTTTGTTCGTTCCAATGATCGTATCCGTTCAAAGCTCACGAGGGGCCGGACAAGTATATGCCCTGATTTATATTTAGTTCTGTGAAGATGTATCAAGTCCTAAAGCGTTTGAGTTCGCGTGTGCATTGTTTGCGTCGGCTTGTTTCAATTAATTGTAAAATTTTAATTAATAAAAAGTAAATTTATTTGAATTTAAGACATATGTTTGGATTATTTACAGCCTGTTGAGCGCATATCAATACGCAAAATAATGTTACCGAAATTGAACAAATAAATTTATATTTCAAGGAGACTGCTACTACTTATAAAATATAATAGGATATGAATATAAACCAAATTTCTTCTGGAACTCATGTTTGAATAACTTGTGATAATATTACTTGCCGTTTCCAATTGTATCGGTTCAGCATTACGGTAGGGATAATCTGTGTTTGCTTTAGCCTGAAGCACTGATTGAGCCATTTAATTTTATAAGTCGAATCTAGATAAATGGTGCTCGACCATGCCTTATGGTATTATTTATTAGATGTATTCATTTAAAATAAGATTTGATATATTTGAAGTTGCATATTTACACTTTAGCTCGGTTATACTATACATTAACTAAAAAGAAACAGAAAAGGTAACTCGAATAAATACAGAGTAACTTGCACACTTAGCAGATTGCCAAGTGTATAGGGATAGATAGGATTAGAATCGTACTTTGTTTATATTGCCATGTAAAAATATCTTCTCGGCATGTTAATAAGAATTTACTTCACGCTTTGAAAGATATATTCTGCTGATTGCAGTAAATAAATAAAAATGCCTTGAATTGCACCTGCGATTTTATGTAAACGATTACATTTGTAGGTTACTAATAAAAGTTTAAAATTCAAAAGTACGTTGGCTTGGCGCCCGACACAGTGCGCCTGCGCATACTTGTCGTCTGTGAAGAGATTTGCTTGTATCATATAATGTTTTATTTGCTTCATAGTCCAATTGTCTTTATAACGTGAATAACAAATAATCGGAATCGTCGAGTTTTTCGAGTTATGTTGATAGTTTATACACAAATATACTTACGTGAATATTATACAAAGTGAAGTTGCGATACTACTACAAAACGTTTAAAGCACATACGAAGACGTCCTCGGTCAATTTAATAATTTACTATTGATTACTTGAAGCTTGTAAATAGCTAGAGATCGCGATATAATATGTATTTAAGCGTGAAAGAGAAATTAATAAATATCAAATATATTTACAACACACTTTGTAAATGAAGAATTTCAAAACCTTTAAAATTGTGCTAAAGAAATAAATAAAACCCCGAAGCATAGTTCGACTCTGCGACCTTAGCAACGCATTGTGTTACATATGTATATGTACCTGGTTTATCGCATAGTTCTATGATTCGATAGATGGTAGAGAGATATTTCAACCAATAGGGCGGATCCATGAACAAATTAGTCGGTAACACGGCGGCAGTCGCAAGTTCGAGTTCTGCGTCATGATCGACTTTATACTCATTTATACTATTATCGCATATTAAAATCTGAATACTGTAAAAAAAACTGACATCACTAGCTATATAAACAAAAAGGCAACAAAAATAGTTCAATTACTTAATGAACAAAATAAAACGAATTATTAAGGTTGGACTGAACTTACTAACGACTAAAAAGAAAAATATTAGTAGGTTTTCAGAGTATTTGAGCTCATATTTTGCAATAATTTTGTAAATTTAACGAACTTCTGGCCGCAACATCGTTTCACGTGAAAGTAGTGCAACGAACACACTAAGTAATCGAATACCTATTTGAAAAATGTAAGTGTCTGTATTCACAATAATTTGATAAAAAGTATATTGCTGTAGTGCTTGAGATAACGGATTCCTGGATCAGGTAAAACTCTTATTGGGATTTAAAAATAGAGAAATACAATTCAATGATAAGGTTGACCCTGAATTTAAAAAGTAATGCCTTCCACAGTTTCTTTAATGTCAGTATGCGTAAATAACAAGTACTCATTAACACCATTTTATATGGCACCTGATACTAAATAGAAGTCAAACTGAAGAGCTTATTTAAATGATTAACGCTCTATAATTGGCTATGCGCATTTTGATAGTCAGTCAGTCGGACAGATAGGCAATAGTCCAAAACTGGCAGATTAAAGCAATATCCACTGTAAGGTTTATCGCGATAAGTATTTAAAAAAAGACGTGTACAAATTCGATACAATTCCTCAACATTACAATTTCAGTGTTTGTACAAACATAATTAATTTAAAAAATATTAAAATGCTACTGCAATAAATTACTATGCCATCCGTACAACAATCACAGACCTGTTAATAATTTAAAATTAAACTCTTAAATATATTTTCACTCGCAGTACGAAAATGTGCTCCAAGTCTTTTTACAGTCATGAATTAAAAGCACAATCAATAATGACAGTTTGAACAAAAGAAAAACTTTTAATAAAAGCAGTAGTTACAGGCATGTTCATGTGTCTACGTTTAACAGCGTGAGTCGAGATCGGTATCGAACCTACTTCTTTACTTCGCACAAACTTCACATAACCCTTACAAAGTGACCCGTTTCTCTCATAAACAAACTTATGGCTGTGGACATAAGATTCAATACCAAAATGAAAGTAGATTTTCAAAGAGAGTTTGGACATTGGTTTGTTCACATGTTGAAACTTTTGTCATGTTATCTGGATTGGATCTACCACTAAGTTTTACGGTAATCGTAGTCTCTGTGGTACTTTTAAAATATTTATGTCTTACATTAGTCGCAACATCAAAAACGCTCAGCACAGTAATATTTACATGATCTGCTGATAAGGGTTTTAATAAGTTTTTACTACAGGCTGTTATATCGAAATGCTCATGAAAACAAATGTTGTTAACGACCTTATTCATTGTTTATTAGAATCATAACAATTTGCATGGTGAAAAGTGAAATAACCACGATCATAGTATAAATTTAGCATAAAAATTAAGCAATAAATCGCGATTATAGTTACAGTATATATAATATTATTTATGTTAGACTAGACGATCTACTGAATTATTTATAGCATAGATCTATCGTCAGCCAGGTGAACAAAAAATCAACCAGAAGAATTTAAAAAATACGTATGCAGGTATTAAATTATAAGTAAGTTCCACATTACGCAGAAATGTAAGTATTAAAAATTCAAAAGCGATCGCTGGAAACCGTTGTCTCCGCCCAATGGGCAGCTGTGTCCCCATCCAGGACTCACTAAGCCTCTATTATGGTTCCCTCTCGCATAAACACGCCGTGGTCCCATAAAAGCGGTCGATCGCGCCGAGCTTCAATTTATTCTTGAAATTAACCTGTCGCATACACTTAAGAACTTGTGGGGCGCGTGTTTCAAATGAGGTACCCGCAGATTGCTATGTTTTGAATTGACGAACCTCCCTAATTGTCGTCATTATCGGCAAAATTTTATGAACAGTTTTAGTAACTGTTGTCCGAATTTCACACAATTTTCTTTCTTCTTAACCTGTTAACTGTTGGAATGACATGCATTAATAAAATCCTATTGTGTCTGGACGCCGGTGTGCTGCTGCGAGTCAATAAGTTAAAGGCATGCACATTTATTATGTAACTGTGTATAAGTACATTGAACTATGACAACATTATTAACGAATATATAGACAATTTATTGTAATGGAAAAAGCACACAAGAGATTTAACCAGTCCATAAGATTTGACAAAGACATATGCCCGTTTGATGAAGAATACCAGCCTCATAACAATATAGCAGATGCTATATCTGGAGCATAATTTATGAAATAATAGCGTTATGCGTATGAATATCAATTATTAGGACTTTTATTGCGTTTTTCTAATCGAGTAATTTTGTTTGTTCGATCGAAGGGCGTATAATATATTATAAAAGTAATTAAATTATATAAGAATGATTGATTTACAGGATTTCTAGGAAAGTTATATTATCCCACTACTTCTCTTAGTAGTGGGTAGTATTGGCTAGTAAGGACGTGCGCAGATGTACTACACCACCTGCTCAAGCACAATTTACTCGATTCATTACTAACTTAATCATAATCATTCTTTATGTCTTTTATATTTATTATTTGAACTTACTGAACTAGTGGTCAAAATCATTACATTTTCTCAAAAAACTATAAAATATTATTTTAATATCTCAATAAAAGCTTTTATGTTGATAAATGGATTGACTAGTTTAACTTTATGACAGTTTTTGCGTAACAAATCTATCAAATTTATTTATCAAGCAATTTATTTATTAAATCGATCCTTTGCAATGATTATATCACACATATATTTTTTTTAATTTACTGTTATACACCAACACGAATATTTTAAAGGTATAGAATATTCAAAAACGAAATAGCCGAAAATAGATAAACGTTTGACAATGTGTTGTATGACAGTATAATGTATTTACCTAAAGAATTTACTTAATGACTAATGATTACAATATTATCTATTTTGCTACTCATGTATAAATGTGTTATTGAAGAAAATGCAACCATAATACTATCCTTAATAAGGCATACTTCGTTTGACAACGGTCTTGCACTTTTCTGGTATAATTATTTATAGAAAAGAAATAGATGGAGACGACATTGCGTTGTATTTTTAATTTAGACTTTGCAAAACGTTTGTCATCTTATCTTAATATTAAGATATGTACATACATATCTTAATATTAAGATATGTACATACATATCTTAATATTAGTTTTAAAATGTGAATGATGGCTCAATGTCTTCCCGATGAACTATTATTGTCATTATAATTAAAATAAATTTTAATAAATCCAGACTGATGTTAGACACATCTTAAGACCTTCACACTTGTTTTAACATAATTTTCAATTACTATTCTAAATCTCATATTACAATTTAAAACGGTTACAGAAATCTTTAAAAATATCTTTAATTTAAAAAAAATCTTTATACAAATGCCGTGTTCATGTCACTCCTGTCACGTATTTTTCAGTAAGCCAACGACTTGAGGTACGGGCAGGTGCTGCCCGCGCGCACACTTCTTTCATTAAAATTAATACCAATGTCGCGTGTGCACATTCTTACTCGATAACGCCTCGGCGTAATTAAGGTATGGCTTAAACGAGGCCCGGCTCAAGCGGGCGCGCGCCTGCCACGCGCCCTACAACGGTACTCCTTGAAACGTTTAACGAGAAATTTTGTTTCCATCCATATTTCTGCTTATGGTATCAGATTAACAGGTCCGTTGCGATCAGGTGCTTGTGCAGTTGCTGGTAATTTGCTGTTTTATGTTTAAAATAAGAATAGTTTGTGTAAATATATGTATACTGCAGAAAGCTTAAAATTTCTAGAAAAGGTTTGTGACTTTTTGACCCAGAGGTTTTAAGAGCAAAATCTACTCATTAAGTTAGGCAGGTTGAAGTATATTTATAGTTAGCTAAACTGTTGTATCATTCAATTATATCTTATGATTGGCAGTAGATGACATTCTGAATCTGGTAAACTTAACGAAATCGCAACGAATTAATAGTATAAGTAGAATTAAACCACGTTATTCTTAGTACTACCATTGCTATATTATTTAGACTGCGTGTATAGTGCAGTAATATTAAGTACTCACTTGCTAAGAAAGAATTATTGTAGTAAAGTAAAGTATTATTACATAATTGAAACAAATAAAATTAACCTTACAGCCGATCACTGAAGGTAGATCAACACCAAAATTAGGTACCAGGCAGGCACTGCATGTCAATTGCTAGAGTTGGTTAAATGAATTAACAATAGCCAATTAAATCACATGGCTTACATATCACGAAGATGTTACTAACAAAAGACGAAAAGATATAGTCTGCGCCTCACAATCAGTTTCAAAATTCAATTTTTTCAAATAGATTTCTTTCTCTCCTAGGTTCATTTTTATATAATAAATTAAATAGAGAGTTAAGTATTTATTAATTAAATTATGTTAACTGTAAGAACATATTATATAATTATTTACAAATTTTGTCGTATGAGCAAACTGAGCAGTTACTTCAAGTAAGCAAATAAAAATTTTGCTGATCTATCTTAACGCATCATTATTATTGACCCACTTATTACCGGTACTGCTAGTTGCTTATGCAGGTTATTAAAATGTTATTATTGAATTGTAGTTATGTAAATTTATATTGCTAAAATAGTTTGTAAGCACTTCTTCGCCCGAGCCACAGGTTCAATCTAGTTCGGGCAAACAACAACAATGTATTTTATAAATTAATTAGTCATTTATTATAAATTATTGTACCTATTATTTAAATAAATAAATATTATTATTATTATTATTAAATATTATTATATTATATTATATTACTTCCTGTAAAGGCTTAATTTAAGCTATGTGTTATTGTTGGTTTAATTTAGGAATAAAAATCGGTTATAATTTTAATATTTTAGTGCACCTGGCATCATAAATTATAATCGCTATTGATATATTATGTTAATTTACTAGAACTCTTATTCGGGCACGCCCGATCGTGGCGGTAAATCCCGTGTTTGAGGAGTGGCTGGCGAGGCGGCATGGCGCCCTCACCTTCTTGGTGACACAGGTAATGACTTTTCACGGTTGTTTTGGCCAGTTCCTGTGTCGTATACACCGGCAAGAGACGCCCGGTTGTCACCACTGCGGCGACTGCTACGACGTTGTTGAGGACACGGCGCTGTACACTTTGTTTACCCCACCTGGGCATCGCAGCACCGTGAGTTGATCGCGGCAGTCGGATCGGTTGCCCTCTCGCTCCTGCCCGTAGTTCAGTCTATGGTCCGGAGTGAGAGGTCGTGGAACGCCGTCGCCTCCTTCTGTGAGAAAGTTATTTCCATCAAGGAGACGGCGGAGCGGGAGTGGGAGTGATAGAACCCTCTCCCCAACCGCAGAGCCAGGCGCCGGAGGGCGCGAGATGACCTCCAGCCACCCTGAGGTTTGAACTGGGGGTGGTGGGCTTCGTGGGCCTGCCCACCATCCGATCAGCACCAGGTCCGAGAGGCGGCGTGCGTGTTCCCACGCGCGCCTCTGTGTCGAGTCCGTCTCCCCTCTTGGGGGGAGACAGTAGGGTTTTAATGAGAGGTGCCTATTAGGTATATTGGGTAGGTCTTATCGTGTAGTAGCCTGCCGAAACCTCGGCGGGGTCGCGACCGCATACGAAAGTGATTCGCGCGGCCCCGTCGATAGCGGTTTTGTCTAGGAACACCGTGGTAGGTTTAGTCGGTATTCCGGGAGGTACATTACTATCATTTTATTCCATCTTTCTCTTTTACCCCGGTGAGTTCGACATAACCCCTCCGCCCGCGTCTGCGGAGGAGTAAGGGTCAATGCGGAATGCATGCCCACGTAAAAAATAAAATAGAACTCTTATCAGTAAACTAATCAAGTACGACACTAGAGTTATAACATAATCTTAATTTATTTCCAATATCATAAAAATTTAACTACGTTCTGCAAATTTTATTGCGGTTTATTTAATTGAAAACTTTTTATACTTCTACTTTACTCGACATTTCGAAACCTACTCTTCCTAAAGAGGTAGTTCTGCCAACAACAACAATCCTCGTACATCGGTTATGATATTATAAAAATGATTCTTGATTTTGCATCATCTACTTCGCAGGCACGGTGTTAAATGATACAAAATATTAAACGTGTATATCGAGTTTGTTTATTGGCAATCAGTATTGGACGTTTTATTTATGTTGGTCATCCTTCAGTTGTTAACAGTCCGTCGATGATGACGATCTTTAGGGCATCACAATCCCGTTCAAATCAATAAAATTGGTCTTAAAAAAAGATTACACAATAGCAAGTGATATAAAGAAACAATACTAATTATCTATTTAGGGCCTTCTTATCGCCGCAGCTAACGAGGTGTCGTAAACCTTTAAACGACTTCAACAAGCCTTGTTTGTCAGTAAATGAGGCGATTCCCTAAACTAGTCTTATTTATAGACCTCTGTATAAGTTCGAAGGTTTAGATATGTAAAATACAGCGTACTAAATGTTACAAGCTTACTCATTATATACACGTTATAATTGTTTTCAAAGATTAATGAAGGTTAAAATATAACTTTTTAATTAGATGTACAAGTAAAATAACTAAACTAAAATAAATTTTCAGGTTTTCAAAACTATGCAAGACAATGAAGATGCCTGTAGAATGGAAGTAAATAGAAACTATTTAGAAAAAGTTGATATAGAAACTAGAGCAAATACATATATTCTTGACTTATCCAAACTGAGAACAAATCAGCAATTACGAATTACTTAATTCGTCTAAAAAGAAAAGAAAGTAGCATTTTTTTATGCTTCTCGAATTTTTAATAATATAAACAAGCCACCTTGGTTTTTTTAGGTAGGTACAGATTTTGTTTTTAGATAAAGATTAAAAACGACTGGTCATTTTTTATCTTAATCTAAAATTCGAATATCAATCAATCGGTATTCGATTGGTCAATGCAAAATCGAATCACAGCCGAATCCTATCTCGGTCACTATCAGTGTCGAATTGTCGGAGTGTCTGCAAGTCGGATACGTGTACGTCAGGGAGTCCGACATCAAATGTCAGTTGTAGGTGGCGGCGACGGCGACAGATGCTATGTCCCGATAGCCTCTGTGTCACTGTCTTACAAGCTCCAAGACATACTATTTGCATTCTGGATGTCGTCGAAAGAACGTGTGTCGTCTGTCCTAGCACATGTATGCAGTAAAACAAGTACATTCTCCTATGGATACGTCCTTCAAATCTATTAATGAGTGCAGTTAAAATAATTGCTTTTTTGCACTAAAACGTTTTATTATCCCTATAAAATTTAAGTTACATGTATAACTTTGTATTACAGTAAATCTGCAAAGAAAAAGACATTAACATGTCATGGACTACTGCAGCATTTCTTCGTTATCTTTCCACTATATGCTGCGTATATAATGGAAACATACAGGGACTTTGCATAATTACAAACGTGCAATAGTCTTACGCCCATATTTCCAAAGAGCTAGGTATGGTATTGCACCCACTTTTAACTTATTTTGTAATTGTGTAGACAGCAATAGACTCAAAATACTAAATATTTTGAGTTTATTGCTGTCTACCGGACGCAGTTCTAGACGCCGTGTTGCTACTGAGATTTTTTTGTAGGAAAACCCAATTATACCTATTCGGGGAATAAAACCTGAAACATCGTATACAGCAGGCATACCTAATTGTCTTATCAAAAAGTATAACGTTAGAGCAAAGATCATTAAATGTTAAAGTATCCTTTACCTAATAAATTTGTATAATTTAGATCAAATAATCCTTTGATTTTCATGGAATCTACGAGTCATGGACACAATATATCACACCTTGTTGATGCGGAATGCCGAGCACTCCAATTGTTACGACTATGCCAGAGGTAAAATGTAAAACATTCCCTTTATTAAAACTTAATATGATCACCCTTTCATTCGATGAATAGGAGTCACTCAACGAGTCGTTAATCAAGTGATATTGGGTACGAATCAGGTAGTTCTATTATGTGATCGATGGCGGCTAGCTTTTCATCAATGATTTATAGACCGCCGTAATTTTTAAACATGGCATTGATGAGGCTTCAATAACCAACTGGAAGCTACAAGCTACTAATGTAAGTTACACTTGTTATCGTTCCGTTTTTCGATTCCATGACAGGCAAAAATTAAAGCGTCTCGTTTTTATAGGTATATATATTTTACCAAAGAACATACTGAATCGAGAATAACTGTACTGACAATAGAAAAGTTTCTTAGTTATCGTAGTAAGTAATTTTCGGCAAAGCTGTCGATATGCGTGTCCTGTCAGGCTAACTTTGTATGTAATGTTGCAATTAACCTTCAGTACTTAAGCTACAACCCCATGCTACTGATGCGGAACTCAATAAAATGGCAGATGACACATTTCTCATAATCATCGCCTCCCGATTAACTATTTCACCCTCATATCCCACGACGTGAAGCGTTTCCAGCATTCGTTTTATTTACAGCGAGTAATAGTTTAAATTACTCAGTAATGTCAAACAATTTCCGGCATAAGTATAAAGCTGTTTTAATAATAAACTGAACCGAGTGTTGTGGGTCCAAATCCCACACGGTGCAATTATTTTTGTGTTCCAAAAATGATTATTCTGGGTTTGAGTATAGTTTGTGTCTAGTAATTGAATATGTCTGTAACACAGTGCCTAACCCTAGTGCAGAGGTTGTCTTTTTTAATTCGATGTAAATTAGTTATTTTACAAAATTAATTAATAGTTATATAACGCTAATATTTATTGTTTAAATTTGTGCCAAACATAATTAAGAATGGGTGAGATGAAACATCAATGCTCACGATGCTTATATAAAATGGCTTGACTTAATGCATACAATCTTATTGGACATGTTAAACGAATCTTAATATGAAACTTATACTCATCGTTAGACGCTAACTATTTAAAATAATAACGCTATTTAAACCATGGCTTTGGATTGGTACTAAATTATTAACCTAGACTGTGACAATAAGACGTAACGTGTGATGTATTAACTTAAATTGGAAATTTTAGATCCAATTGTCTAATACTATACTACGGAGTTTTATATTACATAAGTTATTTTTTTATAAATTAAAAGCGGACTTCAAAATTCAAAGAAAATATGGTAATATATTCGAATTTAGTATTTTTACATAATTTAGTTTAGGTTGGCAAAATTTATGATATTTCTAATTATTAAAAATACTACTACATGCTTAAAGAGTTGTCAAATGCCCAATTAATATAAATAGTGACTTAACATAATAGTTGGTGTAAAAGTCAATTATTATATTAGATTTTTTTCATATTTGACTACCTATTACTGTCATAACGTAGCACGCTCTGATGTATCCGTAGCTTCGTTAAACAAATGAATAAATGATTGATTGATAGCCTTTTATGGCACAATTACATTATGAATAAAGATTTCTTAAGCCTGGTGAAGAACATACACGCAAAATTAAAATATTATTATCAAAAGTGAGAGTAAAATGCATACCTATACAAAAATTACCGAATTACGAAATATTAAGATAATGTGTAAAATACTCATACTTTACCTATCGTTTAGTAGTTTCTACAAAAATTACAGTAACATTTTATATAATTCGAGGTTCAAGGCGAGATCTCTTGATTACCTCGACGCATATTTTGTGTGATTCTAGCTATAAGTACAGCTGGATTAGTCATTTTAGCGTAGTCCGATTTATACAAATCGGATAAATCGACACTTATAATTGACCCCATCGCATCATACCAATATCATAAAATATATCAGAAGGGTTTTTTTAATTCCATTGTGTTTTATTTTATCCCTCTAATACCTCATAGCACCCTAACGAAACAACATCAATTACTTGCAATGAAAACAAGACGAAAAAATGATTAATATCACCCATTTGCACCTCGCTGTAGGTCATATCCGCCACAAAATCATGGGGCCCAACCCCACAACATGACTGGGCTGGCTTATGGCCCAAGTCAATTTATATCTAATACGTGATAAGTATTTATAATATTATAAAAATACTGATACGATAATGGTCGACGAAAACCATTACTTCATTAATTTGATACAATATGTATATCTTTCAAATATTGTTACCCATCTAAACTCATTTAAGACACAAACATTTTACGACCGTATATAAGAAATAATTCTATAATAATTTTGTTTTAAAGCTTATTAACCACTAATACAGCCTTAGCTAACTAATGAAAACAAATACCTAACATTGGAACAACCATATCGATTCAATTAGTGAAGCTAAACAGAATGAGAGTTATTCAATTCACGCAATCGTACTGACGGTAGCCGGTGCTTTGATCAAAGGCCCGGCGCAATAAAACAAACTTTGAGAAGTGCAATTCATAGTATTTTTTAATCTAATTGATGATGGGATGGTGAAGACGCCTGTGACTGTCACAAGGGCGGTGACTCTCACACGAAAAGAAATGGCATATTTTAATGAATTTTTTTCTGTAGCTACATATAATATATCATCTGCTTTCCAATGTTAAAAAATGTTGTCGATGTATTTAAAATTATCTAATGGCTGTTGAAGAATGCTAGACACATTTTGT
Organism: Catocala nupta; assembly: GCA_963675205.1. Taxonomy (NCBI): domain Eukaryota; kingdom Metazoa; phylum Arthropoda; class Insecta; order Lepidoptera; family Erebidae; genus Catocala; species Catocala nupta. The sequence goes on from OY776081.1 coordinate 11,068,623, forward strand.
AGCGTTATAAATTTATGGTTAAATGGTGTAATGCTACTGATAGAAAAAAAGAAATATAATAAATTATTACCATTCCTTAAAGTTATGAATCAAAGGGTTTTAATGATAATTGGTATTTTGTAATAAATGAGCAATGTTATAAAATGTCTTTATTTTCTTCGACGTGATAACTGGTAACCAGGTGCAAATAGCATTATGTCGAAATTAACATTATTGTGAAACAACTGAAATGTTTAGGACTCAAACATTTAATTCCTAGACAGAATAATATGCATAGTATTAAAAATATGTCTATTAAACCGATAAATACAAATTATGGACAAATTCTACATATGTTAGGTATTTACCTATGAAATTGCAGTTTTGTTTGAAGGAAATCTATTACGTTGTATTTTATAAAAAACTATTTTATCACCGTTTTAATGGTGGATAAGAACGCGGCGATATTGGTTGCTTAACATTAAGCCAAGTATGGTTTGCCATAAATTACCACAAACAGCAACCCTCATATAATTATGGCAAATTGGGACGACACTAAACGATCTAATCCACAGACCTTAAAATATCAATGAAGATTTATTAATAATACTTGTATGATAGATATATTAAAAATTATTAAAACCATCTTAGTCTCCCCGTGAATGGCTGCTATAATAGCAACCGAAACGTCGAGGCAAGTGTAAATTTAAATCTTAATAGTTTCAATAATTTTAAATAGCTGCTTAAATAGTGGTGAAGATCTCAGTAGTGTTATATTTTTATGATTATGTAGTAGTAGTGTTATTAAACAACGTGATAAAAGTCGTATAAAGTAGAGTTAAATGTGCTGAAAATGGTACAAATTTTAGCATGCCCTGATATTTATTTAGCATGCATTTTTACTATCTACAAGAAATTACGATAATGCGAAAATCCGCGATATATCTGATCGTAATTTTTGAGTCTTTTAAACGCCTCCACAATACAATAAATTCAAGCGCATCTTGGTCGCTATTCTGAAGTTGCAAGAATTGATTTTACTAAAGTTATTGTTAATATTAAATAAATAAATACCGATAAACACCATGTGTCTCTTATTAAGCAGGTTATAGTTATTATACATAAGTTACCGTACAAATAAACCACTTCAGGCTATTGAGATAATATTGATTTAAATATTAAGAATATTTAAAATTTACAAAAATATATTTTTATGCTAATTATAGCAAATTATCTCTCTACTTTTTGTAGCTGCACCGTGCTACTATAGCTTTGGATACATTTATATAATTATGAATATTAAACTTTTACTTGTTTGTTGTCGACCATAACTGTTTTTATTATTTATTTATATAAATTATTTCTAATAAAGAGAAATAATTAGTAATAGTACTTTGGATACATATATGTATATTATTAGGAATATAAAACTAACTTGTATGTTGTCGACCACAACTGCAAACAGACATTTGATTATTCAATATATTCGTTTCATCGCTAGCAAAGCAATTCATTTTATATTTTATGTTACAACTTACAACATTCAGTGGTCAGCAGAAAAAACTAAGCACGCGTTAGCCACCATCCCCGCGCCGCCGCCTACCGTTCCCCAACCACTACGCCAGGTACAGACCCGCACGTACAAGGGGAAGGGATGATCGAAAATAATAGGGGAAGAGAATTTTAAAATTTATATTTTTTGCAGCCGGCGCAGGTGATATAACGCGAGCGCGTGCGCCGGCGGCTCACTTGTACGTGAAGCTTCGCCGCCGCCGCTAGCTCTCGCTTTTTCAACCGAAAGCTCCCACGTAGCCTTCCCCTATCGCGCAGTGCTTTTCCGATAGCCGCGCTGACCGGTCGTGCTCTTAATCAGTCGTGAACGCCCGCGCCGCGCGCTCGTAAAATGTTACAAGAGATTCAACTTGTTCAAGGTCAGACGAACTACGTTGTCGTCGCGTCTGGATATCCTACTGCACCATTAACGAAGACGACCGTAGAAAAAAGAAATATAGCTATTGCACCGGCTCCTGAAAAAAATTACGTGACACATGATACGCCCCCAAATCTACAGTATAGAAAAAAGGTGCACTTCAAGACAAACCCGTACACTGGACCTCAGGCAGCGTCAATTGCGAGACGTAACGCCCGCGAACGTAACCGTGTCAAGCAAGTGAATGATGGATTCAATGCACTGCGCCGTCACCTGCCTGCGTCCGTTGTCGCTGCCTTATCAGGTGGCGCTAGACGTGGCTCCGGTAAAAAACTTAGTAAAGTGGACACTCTGAGAATGGTTGTTGAATACATTAGATATTTACAGCAACTGTTAGAAGAAAGCGACGCAGCTTTGGGCATTACTCGTGATCAGGAAAATAGAGAAAATATTCCAAATGGAAATACATTGCATCCAATGACATCAATGGATATGGATGACGGATTTTTCTATGGAAGTGGCTCACCTTGCTCCGATAAGCCGGATTCGCCTGCACCCTCGGAATGCTCCTCTGGGGTGTCTTCAGCTTACTCAGCTGAGCGGTACGAGGTCACAACATCACAACAACAACTTGGTCCAATGGATGAGGACGAGCTGCTAGACGTCATCTCATGGTGGCAGCAGAAGTAGAGTTTACGTAAGTTACATTATTTATTATTTACTTTGTTTACATTTTCAAAAGTCGTGTTATACTAAACTTTTAACAATATATTTCAATTTAATTCTTTTCGAACATTTATTCAACCCAATTAAAAATAAAGTTTAGAAAAACCGATCTGTAAGATAATGTTGAATTTAATAAATCTAACCAAATGCTATTTTTGTTCACAGATGACGAGTAAGATGACAAAACGGAAGAAACCCTCCGAGAACGATGGCATTATTTATTTGTAGTGTATTTATCGTTTTTACGAAAAGACTCTTGTATATCTAGTCAAACCGGTAGTGCCTTTATTTAAATTATAAGTCTTAGTACTGAATAGTGGGTAATAGATTAAGTGCTGTGCAGTGCAGTGTTATGTATCGATGTTTTGGACTGAATGACATTTATGTAATTTATTACATGTATTAATTTGTTCACTGAGCGAGCTGCACTTTAGTAAGATTAGCTATACTTTCATTAATACATAGTAAGTGCATAATTATGTACTTATACACATGACTTAAAATTAGGCCGTTAAAATAATATAATAATAATTTATAGTACATGTTACCTATCCTTTTATTACCAAGGCTTTGTAATAAAAGCGTCTAGTATTATCGGGTCAGTCGATGAATTTGTGTATATATAAGTATAAGGTAAATAGTGATAAGCAATTACGTTACGAAATTAAAATTATTTATTGAATTTATTTTTGTAATTTTAATTAATTAATTCTCTAAAAAGAAACCAGGGTAAGTAGTGACTAATGGTAAGTAATAATTCTTAGAAAGATAATTGACGCACTGTGCATATTTCGTGTGTCGCGAACGACTTAACAGACATTCAAACAACGGGCACAAAGAACATTCAGACTCAGAACAACCATTTATGGGTCACATATATTTTGTCCCGTATTCGAACCTTTAATATTGCAGTCGCTTCGCCCCTGCCACTATCGACATTGTGGTAGTGGTGAGACGACCACTTAAATCACTACACTACAAACGCCTTAGTAAGTATAAAGGACATTAAAGAACAATAATGGTCCTCTGTTCTGTTCTAAGGACCGATTCTCCTAGTGAATTTTGTTTAAAATAGAGTTCTATAATAGTCTCAGTGTCAGAATATCACAAATAGAACTTCGAACTAAACCTAACATCAAATGCGAATATAAATTGTATTTCATTTCACATTAACGTTCGCTAGATCAGAACTTCTATGTACAGTTTTTATTCCGTGAATTATATATTGGTCCATTATGGATATTAAGAAACATATTAAAGAATATTGTACATGAAATGTACAATATTCATTAACATGTTTCTTAAATTAATAACTACATATAGGTATATATAGGTAATTTTACCCTGCCTGTCTCATTTACTTAACAAATATAGCATACTGGTAGCCAGAAATACTACATAGAGACCATGATCACGTATAATGAATATTTCATTTTTTTTAAATAAATAATATAACATTTTCTAATAAATAGAGATATCTAATCTCTATTTATTAGAAAATTTAATATAATTTCTTTAATAAGTTTGTCGCTTACCAAATAAGACAATTAAGAAAAATAAACTATACGTTATGATATAGAGTTCAATTATAGTTGTAGATATATTATGAACGCTTACTCAGAACAATAATTAGTGGATGACACAAATAATTAAACCGTGTGGGATTTGAACCCACAACACGTAGCGTGGCGGCACCGGCGAGAGAACCTACTGCGTGCCCACTGCGCCACCATACGGGCAGTCATAATATTGCTTCGTTGGATCTAGTAAGGTATGTTTAAATACTCAAGAATAGCTGATCGTAAAGTTCTTGATTCGAGTAGTGTTAAACAATATTAATGTATATACATATTCTATGTTACAACATTAATAGCAACCTACATAATATGTTAATAAATCGAGGTACCTAAACATGATGTTTTTTGAAATAATAAACGGAGTTAATTTTAGCTAACGACATGTTAAACATCACATAATAAAATATACGTATTTTAATATTGTGTTAAAACCACGTAAAGTATAGGAACAGTCATTTGCCTTCAACTAATTATAATACAAAGAAAAAAAATTAGGTTGTTACAATAGCTTATAAAAACAGTTTCAATGATTGGAACAGTCATTGAAACTGTTTTATCAACAACAACAACACTAACATTTATCAGACACACTTGCGATATCAAGTTTTTTAATTATAGACACCACATAATGTCATAAAGTTTGAAGACATAAGCATGCATAATGTAATTTATTCTAAACTGATTCGCTCGGAAAATCTTTTGTTTTGAGATAATATATAGTCAGGTGCAATATGCTTTTTGCCCGACTATAGAGAGTTATCAAATTAACAATCTGTACATAATTAAGTACGAGCATACTTATCTGTCCTCTTGTAACTTTTAAGTATTTAACTGCTTCCACACAAATGCTACCATATTAACGTGTCGAGTATTCAGATGGATTTAATTTCTTATGCAATATTTTATAGGTACTTATTTAAGCTCTAACGTGATCGAACTTTCTTTAAACTATCTTTTATAAATTTTGTCTTCATAGCCATATTTATTCCAAGTATCAAATAGTTAGAAACAAAATGTCCTAAGTGTAGTATAAGTAGTACTGGCATGTTTTTGCAGACATATCTCCATTTAAATCATAGAGATTGTGACTTATAAAATCAAACAAACTTTTCTTTGTCATATCTATAGGTGGTACTTACATACAATAAATCATCATTGCCCAGATGAACTGAATTAGCAGCACGCGCGATCGCGACGAGATCTTTCCTAAAAATAATAAAAAATACCTCACACGAAACCAATCAACCATTATTATATGACACAAGGATGAGGGCAGATTCTATTAATTTATAACCAATGTGGGTGGATAAACCGGCATTATTTTTTTATAGATCGCAGAGCATGGACGTGAATAACTGTAATTTTGTGCTGTTTTTATTAAGATATTGTCAAGTAAATGTGGGGCATGTAGTCCTTACGCGTGGTAACATGCACAAATATATACCCCTGATTAAAAAATAGTTAACAATGCATATCAATTAAGAACTAGTAGAAAAATGTGTAAATTATATACAGATCAAATACTACCTAAGGTAGCTAATTAACAAAATCAGTCGAAGAGTCGATTAAAAAATGCTGGGTCGATATATTATATGTATATTTAACTAAAAAAACCTTGGTACAATTTATATTTGTACGTAAATAATGTTTAAGTTTATTGTTTGATTCTTTAACAAATTCATTTAGTTGCTTGACATGTGAGAGCGACCATGTTACCCTGTTTTAATAAAAACGTTATTGTTTTGATAAAAAATGACATGCCACACAAATGTATGATAATAGGCGTGGGTGGAGTTATAACAAAAGAGGATTGGTTAACACCAACAAACAACAATACCGAATGAAGTTTTGATTCGGGTGTAAAATTAAGTTTTCTAACATCGGCCCCCTTTGTCTGTTTCTTCATTTTTTCTTGTCACGCCTTCCACACAAAGAGACTGTTTGTTCTATTAACAATTTAACTACGATAAAATTAATGTTTTTGAACAATTCCACCAATTTATAAACCAACGGACTACAATTTGCTAACATAATGCTAACCACAAATGAACAATAGTGACTATTGTAATTTTCTGTTTACGTTTTTTGTCATTAATGTATCAATGGCTCAAAATGTTCAGATACTTACTGTATATTAATCAAGTTGCGCACATATTACTATCTGTGGAGCTTCCTGCATTCTCAGTATAATAAAAAGCTTCTTTTAGGGTGTTTATCTTGCTAATGATGTTTTACGATGTTGCTGCACTTGGCGTTATCGCACGCCGTCTCCTACGGTAGCCCTGCGGCACTTATATCTAACAAAATCTCCTTTATGTGTACAATATAAGGTTCTATTTCATGATAAATGCTATGTGATACAGCTAGTCGGTAGCATTCTCCCGGCGGCTGTCTCTTTGTCGCCTTTCATATCTGTAAGTAACTTAATTAATTGATTGAGTGCGGTAGCGACCATGCTGATTAGAACCTTTTTGTGCAACGTTCTAACGTTTGTTTAAAAAATAAAGGTACGTTATAGTTTGAATGATTTTATATGTTCCGGAGCTGATGATCTTATCTCTTGGGTATTAAATTTGGTAATTAATGTATGAACCTAAAGAAAAATGACAAGATTCGGCTAGAAAGTACTAGAAAAGTGCTAGTGACGTCTCGATGGCGTAGTGGTTAGTGTAACCGACTGCCACGCCTGAGGTCGCGGGTTCGATTCCCACACAAGACAAATATTTGTGTGCATGAACATGGATGTTTGCCTTGGTCTGGGTGTTTCTATGTACAATATGTATGTATTTACAAAAAAAAAGTTTATATGTATGTTTATCCATTGTCTAGTACCCATAGTACAAGCTCTGCTTAGTTTGGGCTAGATGGTGCTGTGTGTATGTGGTAGAATATTAGAATATTAGATTATTATTAGAATTAAAAATTCTCAGTCCATTGCTACAATGACAGAAATGTAGCCAGTATCAAAATCTTATATTAATTAATAACACTCAGGACACTTATAAGTATTTAAGTACCCTGACGTAAATCGCCAATTGTAACATGTTTTATATTAATATATTGTGATTATATTATGTAAATACGATAATAGTTCACAATTCAATTCCAACATATAAAGATTGGCGTTGAGTATAGTTCGTATCTGTTTGTATCATAATATAAAAATTGGCAACAATCTTGACATGTTTTCTTCATCAAAAATGTCAAACAGTTGCGACACTACGTCTACTGGCCACTTGATTTCGATATTTCCGTCTTTGTATGCGTTTTGAGTGTTTTCGTGCTATTGTGGTAAGTTATGTTTTACTGCTGTGCTTTTGGTCTTCGAATATTCTACTCCTTACGACTTATACTTCCTGATAATTCTGTTGACCTGGCTTGCTCTCACGGACATCTGCAGTTACATCACGATTTGCTTTATTAATTATGGTGTAAATGTCTTTCGGATGCGACGACATTCGACATTCAACGTAGAACTGTAGGTAGCTTGCCGTGAGTCGTAGCGTGATTGGTGGTGAAAGGTAATAACTTATAACCTTTCTCAATAAATACCCTAAACAATGCGATAAAAATTTTTGAAATCGATCTTGTAGTTCCTTAGATTAGTCCGTTTAAACAAACAAACAAACTCTTCAGCTTTATTACATATATAGCATAAATATTAATATTAAATGACTCTAAGTATTTAAATATTTTACCGGGTTTCGATAGGTAGATTTAATGTAATAAACACTAACATTTGAATTCCATACCATTTGCATCGCGCTCAAATAATGTTTTCATGAAGCTGTCACTTTTTATGGAGAAATTCTAATAAAAAAATAATTGTACTATCTAATTTAACATGTATTATTCTTTTTAATGATGTATATAGTTCATCTTTGTCGGATCTGGCCGAATCTAGTAGGAAGTCTAGGCATTCTGCTTTTATAATATGTCATAGACCTGATACTTGAGCAAATATTGAAATAGGTATCCAAAATTTGTAGTTTTCTTTTTATCCTGTCGACAATAAGTAATTTTTTTAAGTACTGCCCTGGTCTCATGTACAGTACTCTTCTTATTTACTTAATTTTATTAAAATATATTAAGATCCTAGAAGAATGAAAACAAACTATGAGTATAGCATGCATAGCTATTTCCTTAAATATGAGTTAGAATCAATCTTTAGTGTGCCTTAATGAAAAACTCTATGATGTTATCGGCAAGACAATGCCTACGCATGAATGCTTTTAAAATTAATTTACCGATCCATGAGAAACCAAGGCGGTTATACACTTACTTAATAATACCCATAAGGAGCTTCTTGAACGGTTTCCGACAGATCTACTCAACGAATAATAACCCAATTGAATATTTTGGGTTCGAGAACAAAAGCCGGCAACACGCCTGTCGGCCACATTACCGCCCTAGCACAATAAATCCAGGAGGTCCGTCGCCAAAGGGCTAATTACTCTGAATATCGGTTGATATACTGTCTACTTAGGAGCCGTGATGTATGGCTGCACTCAAAGGATTGGACGCCGCGCGCCCCCGGCACTGGCACGCTGCTACGATTATAAATAAGCATGTTTAGGATAACGATTGTCGACAATATGGTTAGACTACATATTAAATCGTACTAGAAAACATAAATTTGCTTTAATTATGAAGTTTATATATTGTCCTATAGGTGGCAACGTTATAAGGTATAATGTACCGCCAGAGACATTACATTCACATAGTAACTTATATTCCAAATCGTCATCAGATGAAATGTTTAATATATTCATTGTATTCGAGCAACAATAGCTCCCATGATCTAGATTAGTGACGCGCATTGTGACTCCAAAGGGTTGTGCGTATTGTGTAAGTACAGGCGGTGCGCCGCACATAATGCGCCGATACCCGAAAACATTTTAACAGAAAATTCGGGGCCTATCAATTCGTTAAGAAAATAAATATATAACTTTGACAGCTTCTCATTCATCATTTTTGATATTTTATATTGCAATGGTAAGAAATAATAAAGAAATAAATAATTTACATTTAGATATCCATACGTTTACATCTGGATGGATTAATTTTGATATTATAAATATCGACAATGTATCGATTGATGAAAAGGTTGCATACTTAATTATGCGCTCTAAATACTACTATACTAGAATCCATTTCAAAACTCTAATTAGGTGCCACTGATCACATTGTCAGTGGAAAAGTTGGCAAAGAAAATATCTACTCATAAATTATCCACCATAATAATATATATTATCTTATTACAACCAAAATATGCTATTTGTAACAACACAATGCTCAAAATAAATCATTAGACTAAGTCACTTGTAAAAGACTTAATCTTTAACCAAACTCAACCACAATGGCGTTGGTGGTCTGATAAGATCAAAACTCTTGCTTCATTCAACAGACAAATTGTTGGCTCACAGACAATAATATCAATAATATGTTTACAAAACATGTCATTCACAGAGAATTATTTTAAATGTTATTCTTGTACCGTGAAATTGATCTGCTACTACCCAGAATTGAGGGTAACGTTTAATGCCTTATTTTTGACACATTCTTTTACCGAAATAGATGTTCGCATTTGTTAAATATACATAAACGATAGAGCAACAGCTCCTTTAATGTAAGGCAAGTATTTTTCTATTCCCTAGAAAAAATGACGCTATAATAATAGTTTTAGTGCGGGTAAGCGCATTAAATAGTGCGTAAAGCAGATGTTTAAGAAGGTGACAGCAAGGTGTCCGGCGTCCACGAGCGCGTCGCTCAGGTGCCACTGTCACAAGCCACAGCTTTGTCATTGTCTCGCACTAGCGAGTAAACACCTCGGTCGCATTGTTTCAGATTTTAATTTAGTAACAATAATATCTTACTCAATTATAAGACTTCTAAGGCTGTAATATAAAATACATAAAATAAATAATATATACATAATAAATGATTTTAAGGATTGAAATTCAAACAGAAAATTGTTGAACGGTAAATATTATCAGAATATTTTAACATTTTAATTTATATTCTATACATACATACATATGTATGCAATAGGTACTCCGTCATCGTGAATATGATTATGTAGAATCACGTTTATATTGAAAACGACAGGACACAGACGTATATTACACTCACACTTGTCCTTTAAATCCCACGTAATAGTGGGAAAGTCTAATTTATTATTAGACGAAATATTTGCATGTATTTTTCAGAACAATTGCAAATAATCGCATATACAGAATCTAAGACTATTTTGGAACAATTATAAGAATCATTGCATATCTGGATCCGGATACTCGCCAATTAGCTGGTTATTATATATACGTAACACATTGACGGATACACTAAATAATTAATAAATGTTGCTTACGTATTTTAATTATTTTACGAATAATTTATCAAAAATAAACTGCAAAATATGAATGTCAATTAATATACGTAAAGTTTTTGGAATGAAGTGTCTGGCGTTGCTGTAATACAAGTTGCCAGATTCGTTAGTACAGATAATTTTGAGTTTATAGGTTATGAATAACAGTTATTTTCTTGAAAGAAATTACAAAAGAAAGTAATAAAACAGTGAATATTATGAATATGTTATAAATTTACAGTACGCAGACGGACTTTTAAACAAATTAATACACAATTTAAAGAATTCGTGCTATGTCAATAGAAACTAAGAAAAACTGACAAACTCACTTCATCGCTATAAACTTTATCATTAGAAATAATAGTACTATGCCATTTCTATTATATTCTGTCTATAGACGTTTATACCAAGAGCTATTATTCTCTGAATAATTATAATACAGATAGCATAAATTGACTCTTAGACTAGTAAATCAACATTCAAGTTGCTAATCGTCGTACGAAAATCTGTCTAACAATCCTTAAACCCGGTGCTTTTCCCTATTCCCAAGAGTTGAGCAAAGATTTGATATTTCTGATTATCCTACATCATGTACATATGTACATTTCACTATACAGTTATAATTTAAATATTTCCTTATTGTGTTTTGATGTATCTCTTCATCTTACACACGATAAACTGCCAGTCATATATTTAAGACTTTCTTTTTACAAATGAATGGATGAACTCACATTTTAAATGTCTTCAATCATCATTATTTGGTTCACAATTATATTTATCACCAATACTTTACAGTCCTAAAATATGACTATGTACATCTTTATGTTACACGATGTACGACACAACAAAAATATTTAAATTCGACTAAGCTACGCCATATGACAAATTTACTAAGCCTTCTTACTTTTAGAATCTGACGTAGTTGATTACTATGTAAAATAATTATATTGGAAACAATTTGATTATACTCGTATATACACTACATATTTTAACCAACGTAATTAGGCAATGTGATAGACTGTGAAATTTAAAGGTATGAGTTAAAGCCTATGGCACACACCTCTTGCAGTTTGAAGTTATGCGCGCCTTAGATAATTTAACATCGCTTCCTTTAACGATATTATCATGAGAAAACCTGCACGTATCCGAGTCCTTATTATTGTTCTCGAAGGCGTGTTAAATTGCCCAACCCATACTTGTCCAGCGTTAAAGACTATGACCCAATCCTTCCTTTATTCCAAAATAGATTTATGCCCAGCATCGGACAGATTATACAAACACAACAGTATACAGATAATATTATTAGTATTACTAAAGATAGTAGGTACTTTACACTACAGTTAATATTCATACATACACAACTGGTCTGCAGTCTGCAGATGTGCTACTCGTGCTATTGCACAAAAAATCAAGGTGTTCATCAAATGTTGCAACCGGTGTGCATCGGACAAACTATTTAACTATTACCTCGGTGACAGTTTGCGAAAAGCTTTCTCTTTGGAATACCCCTTTTACTGTAATATTTGTGCAACCCTACTCTTTTCCTCAGCAAATAATATTTATTAAAACTTTGGGCACATGCTATATCAGGTGCACATTTTGGATGACTATAACTGGTTAGGTGAACTATACAAGGTGTACCAGTGTAGTCACATTTTAGAGCCATTTGCTACTTATTACCATGACAAAAATTATTCTAAATGAAGTTTGCATGCTGCATGTCAATATTAGGAATTAATGTTTTTTTATGTTCGTACTTTGCTAAACATATACAGACTTGTAATCAGCACTAATGAGAAACTTTAACACACGAATCACACTCTCACAACAAACAAAAAGGAAAAAAAAATTCAACATTTCCTATTGCTTTAAATATTGGTGATTCGCTGGATGCCTTTTTAACTGACATGAATTGTCCATAACTAATTAATCTCGAGAAAGTTAATGGAAGGGAGCTGTCCATTGAACGTCAGTCAATATTCATGTAATAAGATAAAAACAACAACTGTGTGAAATTGTCGTGATAAATCACAATTTGTGACGACAATTTTATACAGTTGTTATTGCTCTTCACATAAAGTTTATCTTAATACCACAAATTTTGGAGAAGAAACGAATTTTCAAAAAAGAGTTAGTTATTAAACTTATTTTTTTGGCTCACATAACTATTTATCATGACCACATCTATATCAAATACACATCTATATGGTAAATCACCAGGTATAAACAGACGGCAGACAATATATACATCATAACATACCATAACTTCAAGCTTATTTCTCTAGAGGATCAGTAAAGCCGACGCAATAGGTTACACTAGCTATAATATATTCTAATATATATATTCTACCACATACACACAACACCATCTAGCCCAAACTAAGCAGAGCTTGTACTATGGGCACTAGACAATGGATAAACATACATATATACTTTTTTTTTTCTAAATACATAAATATTATACATAGAAACACCCAGACCAAGACAAACATCCATGTTCATGCACACAAATGTTTGACTTGTGCGGGAATCGAATCCGCGACCTTAGGCGTGGCAGTCGGTTACACTAACCACTACGCCATCGAGGCCGACATTAGTCCTAGGGTCTGTACTGTATCAGTAACATCAGTATTATTTTTTTCGAGGTTTTTGTCTAAACCAGACATATTAACCCCATCATACCTTTTAAGTAACTTGTTTCTTAATTTGATTATTATTGAAGAATATAAATTTACAACCGCATTTAGTCACAGACTGCCTTTGCATTGTCACAAGTGCAAGTGTACGCGCCATAATGTCATCCTATTGTCTATTTTAGATTTATATTAAAACACATACCTTAGCCCAAATTATTTAATCTCTATAATACTATTAAGGTATTATTGTTATCATCTTTATTTTTTTTTATAGTCAGTAGTATATGGCATAATGGCTACAGCACCTTGTTAATCTGAGTTGTAAAATACTGAAAGTATATTTAATTGGCGATTTAAAAGAGTGGCCGTGAGTTTCTTGCAGGTTTCTTCTCATAGGCTCAACTCTTTGCCTGAACCTAGCAACTAACCTAAATGTAGCTTCAGTAACTTAGTAAACTCACTAAACTATATATTTTGCCGTTCATAAGTGTTACTTTGTGACTTAAATGAATAAATGATTTTTGACTTTGAATTTGACTAACATTAGTAATGTCATTTTGACATAAATGCTATTAAGTATAACAAACCATTATAGGTACATGTTAATAAAGGGAATTTACAAATTAAGTACTGCTATCATATCACACATTTTTAGCAGCCTCTGAAGACAGTACATCCTATACATATAGATTAAAGTAGTAGTACCCCACCCACATCTAATCTATTTAACTTAAATTCATTCAAACTCGCTCTCGTTCATTTCTATTTCAGACACAATCCATCAGCAAGTATAAAACACTTGCTAATGGATTGTGACCCGAGCAAATTCTTAACATAATTTTCACAATATGTTCTTAATTTAACACTATCAAAGTACAAGCGAAGGCTAGCTTTGTATACTGCGGTACCGAATACCTGTCTCCTGTGAAATATGAATAAAATGTTTTTTCCAAAAATTAAACCTTTTTAGTTTAAATCTAGATATATGTTCCCTATAATTGGGTATATAATTTATACAAATACCATCTACGACGGCCAATTTGCATAAACGATCACCTTGTTCACTACCATATAGATCAATATGCGCTGGAATCCATTGCAACTTAAATTCTATACTGTTCTTTCTCAAACAAATAAATGCTTTAAAAATAATATGAGTATAATATGTAGATAAAATAAAGTCCCCTCGAACATGGCCGAATTAATATATACATTTTATATAAACAATATGAAATGTCTATGAAATGGCTCTAACAATTTTAACACCGAGATAGTTGCTTAACAACGCACTAATAAAGATACACTTTCCGGTTTACAAGGCGCTATAAAGGCCTGCTTTTCTTCATAATATCATAGCAGTTATAACTTCGAACCTATTAATTCGTCAAAATTTGAATGTCAATGACGCTTGGTAAAGCAAACAACGGCGCACCAAAGTATAGCAGTAAGTTAAATATTTCACTCGGCGACGTTTACACGAGTGTTAACGAGCTATCCTTCTATAAAATGTTTTGTGTCCACACATAAATCTTGTGGAAGCCAGTAGATATCACAATGCGAACGTATAAATATTGTGTAATAATGATATATGTATATTTAGAACGAAACATAAACGTATGTGTTTTCGAAAGCCTATGCGTGGCGTAGAGTATGTTTGATCATTTTACTTGTACATTTAGTTTATGTAGGTATATAAATTTCATTAAATGACCACAGCAAGACATATATGTAAATGTTTATGTGATTATTACCTTTCAGTCTATTAAATCTCGAGGTCGTAAAAAATTATATACATATTATATACCTATACATTTTGCTGCGCGTTTATTGTCAAAAAAAGTTGAATAATTCCTCATTGCTTCGACTACCTAATGACTTGGAAGATTATATAAGTTAGTATATTCATATATTGTGGGTTTACATTTTATAGGTCCAATGATGCAGCGGCGTTTGCGCAGATAAATAATTTGATCAGCAAACTTTAAGGTCCGTGTTTCGTGAGCAACACAAGCCGCCGTGTCGGTACACAATTCAGCCGATTTGACAACATCTGAGATCGGTATCTCAGATGTTGTCAAATCGGCTGAATTAAACAATTTTGGTTAGTTCAAAAGATAGAGCCTAATACCTGCAGAAATAACAAAGCCTTGGATAAATATATTACTGGTTTTATATAACATAATCTACAATAAAATGCCAATCTATAAATAAAATTCTATATATTTCTATATATACACTTCAATAATAGTCTTTTAACGTATATTATTTTACTAATTGCATTGTGTGTTTAGGGTATTACCGTGTCCTTTAATTTAAGTGTATAAATATGTTTTTATGTTAATTGTCATTATCACTTATTATAATATTGTAATAATCGAGATATAACTCAATACCGAAAACTTATGTATACATTGTATACTTTTCGCCATAAGCTTAAATTGTTTAATAACCAAATTAATTATTTTAAATGCCAAATAATGATACCAGATTCCGATAATGAATTATATGAGTTCTGTGGTATTACATCTCTCATTGATTAAATTTAACGCCTTCAAAAGTGTAAAAACCGCGATAATGTTGTCCTATCGTCATTTACTTAAGTGGTTGATAACGTGTGTGAAAAAAAGAAAAGTAACTTTTTTAATTAACACATTAAGGGCTGATATCTTAATCTGTATGGCGCCAATGCTAAAAAGACTTCACCCCACGATAACAGTCTCGACGAGTTTCTCTTTATCAAAGCCGGGACATATCTATGGAACGGGATAATAATGTGCAAAAAATCAAAGTTTCTTTTACAGACTTTTACGACACGTTTTAGAATCTGGACCACCCTACAGCAAGAATGTGAATTTATCAAGTACATACCCAATATCTAAGACAGGCACGATACCACAAATCTCTACTTTGAATATATATGGATTCATACGTAATAAACAATTTTTTTTTTTTAAATTACATATTTGTTTACGCCGTAATACTTTAATACGCCGACGCTTATAACTTTTTGTTTGTCATGAGGTTTTACCTCATGTACCATAAACTATTAAATTAAAATTGTTCACTATCAAATGTTGGAAATGTTCATTACGTAGATATAAAATGAGCATTTAAAAATAATACGCCTCCGAAATTTCGTACTAGATAGCCGAAATAAACTTCGAATAATAATTACTGGCGGAGTCGACGCGACGTGGGAAACAGTCCTAAGGCTGCGATCGCTATACTCTCGAGCATAAATCACACTGCATAACACAAGATTTATGCCCACTAAATGGATAATAGCAATTATATCTGATTAATTTTAGTCCGTACTTCAAAGTACGAAACTACCTTATGATTCACATAATTAATGAAAGGTGTTGCATTATCACTTACATATACTACTGACATTAAATACCGAGTAATACCGGCGATAAAGCTGTAAATATTTTAATAATCAATTAGTTTTACTTACAAATGTTCAGACTATAAGAGCCTATCTAAAGAACAATTTCAACGAACCAAGTAAATGGAAAATCAACATTAATGACCATTTTATCTTTTTGTTTATTATGTACATTTTAAAATAAATTGTACATGCTGCTGGTGATTTAAAATATGAACTTGAATTAAGTTTTTTTTTATATTTACTATCTAATTAATTACATCTAACCTATATATTACATTGGATATAAGAATATTCTATACCAGTAAATGTAGCATTGCAATTAACCATTCCAAAAATTGTCAGGCTTGCAGATATTTATATTTATTACATAATATGTAAAAGATAAAAATGGTTACTTTGGGCAACCTTAGGGGATAGACACATGCTATTGACAGATTTAGTACGGGGTTTTATAAGTTTGTTTATTGATAACTTTATTACAAAGAACAATATATTCTATATTATATATAAATATAACTATTCACACAGACATTGATATTCGACCACAATAATTATTGAAAATTTGAGAAATAAAATATGAATTTACATTTTGCCAACATTGAAACTAAATAGTACTGAAATGTATATCTTAACCCTAGATAGGTATAAAAAAAGAACTAATTTAGCTTTTATTTTATAAATAATACGAAGGCTTATCTATGATTAATTAATAAACAAAACAAAATTGGTTGACAAACAGATATGAAAAAGATACTAAACTGTTTTGTCTTCCCCTATTTATATATAGACAGTTCTAATGTAGGTACATGTAATATTATGTCATAAACCTTAAAATGAAAGAAATTCTAAACGATGTAAAAATCGCATCAACGTCCTTTGCGCAGATTAGAACTACGTCGACAAATAGACAGACTTGGATAGAGACTTTGTTTTATACTATTTAGGGAATAGCTAATTCGTTTCTTTTACAGTAACAAATAACTGCTTTGTGTGTAGCAATATTTCACACGGGATAATAATCTTTAAAATATTAAGGCAATTATAGAAAGCTAAAACGAAAAAATAAATAAAGACAAAAATCCTTCGCCTACGGCTGCTTTGTGGAGGGCCACTGTACAAACCACATTTGAAACATATTTTTTTGCTACATTTTATGAGGGAAAGACGCTATCTATACGATCTGGTCGTCGTGATTTATAACATCTAACCGCACTAAACACCGCTTGTTAGTATTCAGCTTAGATGTGCATCCAATTAGTAACATTAGAATTTTGTTATACGTGATCTACCATATCGAAGAATCGCGATTTATGGGAGTTTTAATGCTGTACTCGTCTTTTTGCTCGGATCAAATGCTGTGAGCGTTAACGTTGAGCTATAGGATATTCGTATCAACATTAATTTGACTATCTTATTTTTATCGTACATACTGTAACTAATATACCGCATATGTAATTTATATGGTTTAAACGAAAGCATATTTGGACAACGTACATAATGCGTAGGTTATGTTTATATAACACATACAATGAACATTAAAATGCCAATGTGAGTTTATTTATTTGTTACGCTATCAGGCCTTAACTACTCGATCGATAATCATGAAATTTTGTATTCACAGTATCAGACATAAAATACTGTTCCGGGGGGATAGAAATTTATTGACAAAATTAAGGTGAGCTAAGCCACTTTTTCTGATATCGCGATTCAGCGCCGTCTACCCAGTTATTATGATAATAAACGTTAAAGGTACTTTAGTAAAATATAATTTAATTTGATTTCAACACTGTATAATACCAAACTTCTTACGACAACTTTGTTAATCAGCTTAAATAAGTGAACAGACAGAGCTTAAATAGCTGAATGTAATTATTTTGAGAACGTAACCTAATTTGGGAACAGAATTTTATTTGGAATATCAAATTTCTACCGGGATACAGTAGATCCCTTTTTCTGTACTCCAGGCGTCACGTTGTAATTCATTCATATTAGTAGGCCGAGTTGTTATAGCGGACGACCGTCTAAAAGTTTATTTTTTTGTATCCTTCGGGAATAGTAGTTATTTTCTGGATGAAAGTACCCTATGTCTTTTTCTGCACCCCTGACAACATGTGTGCGAAATTTGATGATGATCGGTCCAGTAGTTAAGGCGTGAAAGCGTAACAAACAAACAAACAAACGCACATTAGCATTTATAATATTATATATAAGTTAGGATAAGCCACGTGAGCCGCGATAGCTCAGTGAGGAGACCAACAGACTGCAATGCAGAGGGTCTCGGGTTCGAACCCTCGTCGCGCACCTCTGACTTTCCGAAGTTAAATGACTTTTCGAAATTATGTGCGTAGTATTGATTGACAATTATTGCCTGCTCAGTGCCTCGGAGAGCACGTTAAGGCGTCGGTCCCGACTGCCATGGACATCTATGGCAGTCGCTATTGGGGAAGTTGACACAAAAGAAACCACTGGGTCGAAGTGTCGCCGGTCTGTACTGACACAAGATAAGATAAGATAGGATAACCCACTGACAAAATCTAGTAATGTATTTTTCGTTACTTTAATATAAATATATTATATATAATAAAACACAATAATTAATATTCAGATTAAGAAACTAATATATTAAACTTATTTCATCGTATACCATATTTTTTATTTAACTATTGAGTTAAATAAAATGTATGAATTGCTTTATAACTATATATAATTGCTTTATAACTATGTTTATTTGTGCTAAATAAAAAAATCATTACAATATAATTAAATTCAAACATATAAGTACTGATTTACCTTTAAGACAATTGATATAATACCCAAAATATAATTTCCTTAATTTTTGTATAAAATTAATCATAAATGACAAGTACCTATAAATTTTATTGTATGCCAGAAATATTTATTTATTTATTTATTTATTTATTTAATTTTAAAGAAAGCTTACAGACTAATATACATATGGATAGATAAGAATAAATATTTACTATTGCTAATAACAAGCTTTCACATTTAAATTATATTACAAGGCACTATAAAAAGAAATTAAAACTTAAAAAAAACAAACTAGCAAGTAAAACCAAAAAGAAATACACAATATGAGAAACAAAACAAAACGGGAATACAAAAATGATAGATACAATGACTAATTAATTATTATTCAATTTGATCTCTGTCATTGCCGCCAAAGTAATCTAAATTAAGAATACGTCTGATTTTCTGTGCCTTAGTGCAGAACAAATCAATGTCGTTTTCTAAAATGGTACTGTTAACAGCCCTTGTGCTTCGTATACAGAAAGAATTCTGCCTATAATTAGTGGTAGCAAATGCTACATCTAAAAGCGGACGCTTCCTAAGATGACTATGATTTGTTCGTAGATTTATTTTGCTCAACAGGTCTGGACAGTCAATTGCACCATTTGCAATATTAACTAAAAAGCATATATCGTTTGCATTACGCCTCAATTCCAATGGCAGGAAATGGTATCTTTTACAACGATGCTCATAGTCACGTGAATATTGCCGTGCTTTGTAATCTAGGTAACGCAAGAACTTTTTCTGTATGGCTTCGATGCGGAATTTGTATACTTGGTATTGTGGGTTCCATACTTGAGAAGCGTACTCAAGATGGCTACGCACAAAAGAGCAATATAAAACCTTAATCGGTTTCAGAGTTTTAAAACTGGAGCAAGTTCGGATTATAAAACCTAGCGCTTTGGACGCTCTCTTTATGACGGTGTCAATGTGAACATCGAAAATTAATTTGCTATCATGCTCTACGCCGAGGTCTCTTATTGTATTTACTTTATTTATTGTTTGACGATCAAAATAATACATTGAGGGTATTGCTGATTTTTGTCGAGAAAAAGTGACCTGGCAACATTTTTCAATATTCAGTTGCAGTTTATTGCGTTTGCAGTAGAAATTAAATCTATTAAGGTCTGATTGAAGTTTATTAATATCAGATACACAGCTAACTACCTTTAGTATCTTCATATCGTCAGCGTATAAAAGAACTTGAGAATTTATGAAGCATGTTTTGATGTCGTTTATAAATAAAGTAAAAAGTAATGGCCCCAAAATTGAGCCCTGAGGTACGCCTGAAGGTACTTGAAACCAGTTTGAAGAGTATCCCCTTAACACTACTGTCTGCGTCCGATTGTCAATATATGACGAGAACCATCGATACAATTCTCCGTGTATTCCTGCAGCAAAAAGCTTATGTAAAAGCACGTGATGTTGGATCCGGTCAAAACATTTGGAATAGTCGGTGTATATAACATCAACTTGGCACCCTTTATCCATACCGTCAGTTATAATATCATTAAACAATATTAAATTTGAAGTTGTGGATCGTTTTCTAACGAAACCATGTTGTTCATTAATGATGTAATTTTTCATTACTGAGTAAACCTCTGCGTGCACTAAACGTTCCAAAATCTTGGCCAATAAACATAATTTTGATATTGGGCGATAATTTTCTACTAGAGATTTGTTGCCTTTTTTAAAAACTGGCGTAATAAAAGCAGACTTCCATATTTTAGGAACATATCCTTCTTTCAATGATCTTTCAAACAGCTTGCAGACAGGCGATACCAAACTATCCGCACATTTTATTAAAAATATAGGATGTATTAAATCTGGTCCATATGATTTGGAAGGATCTAAACTCTTTAACAGGTTTAGTACCGCGTCGGGACATACAGTTACAGAGCTCGCGTTGACTGGGCTGATTAACTCATATTCTAACATTACGCTATCTGCAGGGTCAGGTTCTTGATAAGTGGATTGAAAGAACGACGCAAACAACGCAGCAAATGGTAGAATGTTATGCACTTTATATTCTGTAACATCTTTGTAACAATATTCTGACAAATAAATGCATCATTATTATTATTATAGTACCTATCATACATATTTGAAACAAAAGACAATTACTTCAACAAATTATAAAAATAGCATTCAAACCTATAGAGGCAAGAATATTTTTTAAATTAAGGCTTTAAAGCTTACATGTACATATATAGATCATTACATAAATCACATTTGACTAAGTCAGACCTGTTTACTGACTTGAAAACTAAAACTAAAAGATAATAATTCTGAATTCATTCTAAATATGGATTCTTTTCTTTTAACTTGCTAAATCAATATCATCATTTATTAAATATATTAGTAGAAATAAAAAAATTATATGTTATACCTATATTTAAAAAAAGATTCTGCATGGAAGGTCACTTTCATCTTATACCCCTCAAAGATTAGCAGAGGTGAGTTTAACCCACATTATAGCTGGCGAAATGTCAATGTGAATAAAAGGTTTTCCTCTACCTCTATTGACGTCTACCGCGCGCAGTTATGCGTCTAAAATTGTGCGCAGTTGCTGCTACTGACAATTACTAGAGCGAAAAATTTAAAATAATTTTGCTAGTCTGTTCTAATATTCAAATTACAGCTATTATTAGAGTTGGGAGACCTTAATTGGGCTGGTCATATCACAAATCCTCCTCTATGGTCCCAATATGATAATCGCGAAGAAATAAGAATATTAAATTAACGTTTCGTTAGTTTTCACAATTTTTGTTGCATAGATCATAATCATCATTATGAATATTTAAAATCGGTGTAATTTAAAAAGCGGAATTATTGTTAATAATAATAATAGTAATAATCAATCAATTTCAACACACAGCATCATCTGGTCCAAACTAAGCAGAGCTCTATGGGTACTAGACAATGGATAATCATAGGTACATATTATATACTTTCTTTTGTAAATACATACATATTAAGGGTTACGAGCCCGTTCACCCCTAAAGGTTCACCCCCTACTAGGTATTTGTCGCCTTTCGCCCCTCCAAATAATTCTAGTACCTTTTCGCCCCTTATTATAAGATCAAAAAAAGTAAAGGTTAGTTTAAGTTAGATTCTTTCTTAAACCCACCCAAAATAGGAGCCCAGCGAAGCGGGGCTCCGTTTGATCTCTTTAAAATATTTTAGTATGCATATTTTGCTGTGTTTGGTGGAACAAAGGCAAAAAATTTAGGAACAGTTATAGTCCTTTTTTACTATGAAACAATAAAGATATGACTAAGAGGCGAAAGGTTTCGCTAAAAAATAATATATCTTGTTTTATCTCTGTTCTCCCGTTGATAAGGGGCGAAAGGGCTCTGAGTTAAGGGGCGAAACTACAACTTTCTATGAAAGGGGTGAAAGTCAAGGGGCGTACTGGCTCGAACCCATATTAAGTATACATAGAAACACCCAGACCAAGACAAAAATCCATGTCCATGCACACAAATGTTTGACTTGTGCGGGAATCAAACACGCGACCTCAGGCATGGCAGTCGGTTACGCTAATCACTACGCCATCGACGCATGTTTTTTTTGTTGTTTTGAGGAAGAATTGTTTTCACATCAATATTTCAAGCATCGTAAAATAACAGTGCACTTCACTTATAACCTGTCACGACGCAATGCAACTGAGGCAGCGGAGGACAACTTTGAATAACCAAACGTTAGTAAATATAGTTTTTGATCAATTAAAATGAGTATAGCGTATAATATACTTTTTAAAACATTCAAGCGATCCAATGAATGCACTAGACCAACGACGGCAGTGTTCCCCTACATCACTTAAGTTTTCTGTCATTGATTCACATGCAATTAAGGCAATATCCAAGTAACAGTAGGTATCGCAGACATTTGCATTAATCTGAATAAAAATACTAAAAAACAAAAGCATCGCAAATGAGCGGATACAGCCAAGGTGAGTCCAGGCTCCCACGGTGAAGGCTCAGAAAATAGATATCGATATGTCGACATATATTTATAACCAAATATCGGTATTCAATTATATTTTAAAATACGCCTTTGTTTATTGTGGATAATTCACCAACAAACAATAAAAATCACGTTTTCGATTTAACACAAAGCTGTAAAGTCAAAACAAAAGAGTGAACACAATTGTTCATACACAAGTATAAGTATTAGCATGGTAGGTAGGCAAGTATATGCTAACTTAAAACACTGCAGAATAAAGAATTCACAGTCATCTGCGGATTAACGAATGCTCCCGCTGCCGACAGGACAACACATACGTGCATATTTCTCGAGAAACAGTAATATACATAAATATGAGGGATGTAGCTGTATTTTGCTTAACGTCGTCCAATAAAATAAAATATGATGTATAATATAATACAGAAGAAGAAAAAGTATTGCGAATTTCAATAATTTTGCTTTATTTGTTAGTGTTTAGGTTTGTAATAATTAAGTCATTTTACCACAATCCAGCATGTAATCCTGCTCGGCCTGCGCGGTGGCGAGAGACACCATGATATGCGCCGATTCGATAAGTCACAAACTTATACACGCAGCATGAAAATCACGAGATTATATAATCGAGAGCCTACACAGCCAGAACACATATCAATTGTAAATATTTATCATTATCGTTATAATTTAGCTTTTATACAAATTTATAACGATAGGTAAAATCTATACTTTTCTGGTATTTGACCTATTTCTCAAGTATTCCATTCTATCAGTCCGTATGTCACGTAGCCCACCGCCGTAGGGTACAGTCAACCGCCCAGGAAGCGCAACTCAACGCGCGAATAAGAAATAAATTCCCTGGCAAGCGTAACAAAGGTGAAGTAAAAAGGAAGCGTCCACCCCCTAGGCCATGCGCAGGCGCGGGATTTATACACGTGCCTTATGGCTTCATGGGAAATGAAAAAAGCGGATTTGCACACAACCTATAACGAATGTAAAAAACTATTCTCCATGCAGAAATTGCACCTGTGTTTATCACCCGCATATTAGTAACAAATAAACTTTATTTTATTTTACATTAAAACGCTGCTCTCTAAAAGTATTCTCGACTATTTCATAACTATTGCGCACTAAATACATGATAGATTAGTAATTGCAGACATGCAGTACAACTACATGTGTTCGGTCACACGGCCACAGAAATTCATAAGTATTTGAGAGATTTGAAAATGTTTATTGTTTATAAATTATATTTTATCTTCATTCATACTTAATAGATACCTATGTTTTGGAGCTACAACAACGAGAATTAAAGAAAAATAAACAAAACAGCACCCAAAATAGTTTAATTTAACTTTACATTGTGAATTAATTATTTATATGACACTTTCCTTTCCTTTTCTTCTATTCTTGAGATATTGAGGGACACACTTTGTTACGTAACAATATATACCTATATGGTAAGTACGGCAACTGCCGCAGACATTTTCAAGCTGGTGGCATTTTTTATTATCTCACTCACCGGCAGTCTTAGTTATTAAGACCCGAAAAGTTTGTGCATTTAGTATTAAGAAAATACTGTTCGAAAAATTTATTTTTCAAAAAGTATATTATTAACTTACACGGAAAAATGTACATGTAGGTACGAGCATTTGCTCTTACTAATACGTAATCTTTCATAAAATATATATACTATTTAGGTATTATATATTTACACAAGAACAAAATACTGCTTTGTTGACAAAACACAGCTTTGGTGAAAATTAGCATGGACGCATGAAGCCTCTGGTAAAGTAACAAAAATACTAATGAAAAGTAAGAATAATACAAAATCAACAAAGTACACGAATAAAAAGCTAAAATACAACGCTTATGCCCGATCTTAATGTACTTACATTATGTGCCTCGCTTAGCTGCCAGGACATACTTAAACTTCATTATATTAATAATATTAATTCATAATAATAATTTGAGAACTCTAAAGCTATTGTCATACAAGATATAATCAATCCGACCTCTGAAATGTTTCATGTCGTCAATAAACCATTGTACTACCTCACAAACAAGCAAAGGCTGCATATGAACCAATTGTAAGCTTACAAAAGCTGTAGAGTAGTAAATATCATAAAATTATTTTCTTCTACGCAAAAAATTCTCCTGGTATTGAAATATTATTAGCTCTCATGAAATTTGCCATTTAAATACAATTCGTAATCACATAATCTTATACGACTAATTGCATAATCTTATACAACCAATGTAATCTCCTAGTCAAAGCGAAGTCCAATTAAATATTACAATATGGCATATAAATCAGAGAGAGAAAAGATCAGCGTAGCTATTATATTTATTGACAGTCGTGAAGGTGGAAGATGCTTGTCTTACAAACGGAGATAAACATCACTTCACCATGTTCTTTCACACCTCCGCTAGCTTTAACATGACTGTATACAAATAACCAGGCCATAAGTTAAGTAACATAAAATAAGGTTAGCTGTTAAAATTTTCTTAAAATGTGGTCGCTTATTTAGCTAACACTAAGGTTTTTATGAGATCCATTAAAATATTTTAGGTACTACAAAACTGACAAAATAGTGCGCGATGGCATGTATCATACATATGTACCAAGAATCATGCTCAAGATTATTCAGTTATATCTTGTATATGAAATAACTGAATAATCTTTCACATACCAGGCCACTCAGAAAATATTGCGAAAAGAAGTTTTTATGTATGAGAGACCCAGTTACAATCTATTTAGAAAAATGATTCTTTATAAGTAAAAATAGGTAGACGTACGTTTCAATTTCAAAACATCCCTCCCCATTTTTTGCGAGCTAATTTAAATTATCGTGTCTCATTGAAAAATGGATCTGCGCCGGGAACTTTTCCGCGCTATGATTTTTCACGATTTCAAATGTCGCCTGAAACCGGACGAATCCCTTCACATTTTATGCGAGCTAATTTAAATTATCATGTCTCATTGAAAAATGGATCTGCGCCGGGTTCTTTTCCACGCTATGATATTTCACTATTTCAAATGTCGCCTGAAACCGGACGAATCGTACGATAGATGAAGACCCTTCCAAGGCAACCGTGTATCGTTGGTATAACGAAATCAAGGGCGGTTGACTAACTTTGGGGGACGAAGAAAGGAGTGGTCATTGGTTTAATCCAAGACAATAGGCGAGTTACGTTACGTATCAGGAGGATCGGGAAGCCTTCACGTGATTCTACACGTGCATCTTCGCGTGAGGAGGATAGTTTCACGCTGGGTGCCGCACAACCTCACCGATGCTTAGAAGCAGGCCCAGGTGGAATGGTGCCGGATATGATAAACAAATTTGAAGCAGGCTCGTCTCGGCGTGTTTACGACATCATTATAGGTGATGAGATCTGGATTTATCAATACGATCCAGAAACGAACCGTCAGTTGCCGGCTTGGGTATTTTAAAACGAATCAACGCCTACCAAAGTGAAGCGATCTAGAAGCGGGGGAAAGATTTTGATCGCGAGCTTTTTCAATTTGACTGGTTACTTGGTGTCAATTCCTTTACGGAACCAAAGAAGCATCAACGCCGAATGGGATACTACCAAATGCTTGGTAAAAGTTTTCTCTGTTGTGAGCAACAAGCGACCAAACATAGGGCTCCGCGGACTACTGCTCCACCATGACAACGCGCCCGCGCACACAGCGCTCAAATCAAGGGACTTCCTGGACAGCAAACCGGTCAAAGTCCTGGGTCCTTACAGCCCTGATCTAGCACTGCGTGACTTCTTTTGATTCCCGAAAATAAAAAATCTGCTCAAAGGGATACAATTTTCGTCGCCGGAAGATGGGCTGTCAGCGATCGAGCAGGCTGTTAACGAGGTGTCTGCGACGGACTGGTAAAATTGTTTTGAAAACTATTTCAGTCGCATAAAACTTTGTATAGAGGCTGATAGAGAGTACTTTGAAAAGATTAAATCAATTCAACTGTTTGTGATTGCAAAACTAATATCTTCACAAATTTTCATATTTATACTAGGGTACACATAACTTGTTGTGACATTTATTATTGTTAATACAATAATTTACATCCATTACTACAGTCAGGTATACTATTTATTTATTAATAAACAGTACACATATATACTGACAGTATTCTTAAAATATCAAAATATCATCAATACTCATAGCCAGCTGCACTCACTGACCGGTAAACGATTAGCGAGGTTAAGCAACGTTGGGTGCGGTCAGTCTATAGATGGGTGACCGCTTAGTGGTATTTCATCTGAGCGTCTCCGTGCTTCGGAGGTCACGTAAAAAGTCGGTCCCGGTTGTTGCCAAATCGACAACAGTCGTTAAGCCATGTCAGAGGCCTACGGGCGGCTTGAACAACTCTTGACAACAGGTTGGCCACTAACCACACGAAAAGATAAGAAGAAGATAACTAACACATTTTTAAGACGCGCCGTTAGTCCAACCCTGAATTTACAAAGTAATAAGCAGTTTTATACATTATACATATGTATGAAATGCTGCCAATATTGTTACATGACTTATGACAAAGTCGTTGACTCGTTGCACGTACGTTAATGATGACCTAGTGCACTGTAATCATTAAGCATCTTGTTTAAACGACGCCGATCAACGATTACTTACGATCTAGGAGAAATTAAAATATCACAATGAATAAATCGGAAGCTGTTATTATTATTTAAATCTACCCATATAACTAAATAATCCTTCTTCTCAAAAAGTAGCAGATAGAAAGAAATAATATTTTCATTTCCTGTTTAGCGTGCAAGTAAAGTTTGGAGAGCAAAGTTTTTGCATTGTATTCGCATCCGTGGGAGCAACTACCTGACACCCGCAGCGCAGTAATTTCTTATAAATCGACATCGAGTGAGATATCCACAACGAAGCTTCTTTTCCCGCTGCGAAGGGCCGCAGCGCGGGCGCAGGGCACGGTCCAACAATGAGATACAATAGAGCACATGATCTAGATTAGTGACGCGCATTGTGTCCTCAAAGGGTTGCAATGCTTTGTGCTCGTACAAACGATGAGACCGCGTATTATGCGTCGATACCCGCAAACATGTCCACTGTGAATTCGTACTGATTCTATGAATTTGTAAAGAAAATAAATATAACTTTTGACAGCCGTCCACGCATCGATGCTATCGGTGCTTGTCGATTGTGCATACTTGCATGCAGTCACACCGATGAATAAATAATATACAAGTTGTAATGCAAAATATAATTAGATTTGATTATAATATATCAAATTCAACCTTACTTTCACTTTTTATCATAATCAAATTGTAAATTTCATTTTATTACAATAAATAACCAACAGTTATAATTTAAGCTAAATGAAGGCTTTGACCCGTCAAGACAGGTAAATGTAAAATATAAATCTACACTTTAAGAGCCCTCTGATTATTTATAATAACTGGCTTTTGACGAACATTAGACAACTAATAATTAAATCACTTTTGGTTTGTTGTAGCACTAATGAATATTTCCTTGG
Organism: Catocala nupta; assembly: GCA_963675205.1. Classification (NCBI taxonomy): domain Eukaryota; kingdom Metazoa; phylum Arthropoda; class Insecta; order Lepidoptera; family Erebidae; genus Catocala; species Catocala nupta. Next base: position 11,097,513 of record OY776081.1, read on the forward strand.
AATTAATTTAGGGGTTGTTTTATCCTTTCACATGGTATGGCGGTATTTAAACCTTCAGGCTATTATTTTTTACAGTAATATGCTACACAAAATGCTATATGCTATATGCTACACAAAATTTAAATCTGAACATTAATGCAATAATATTCAGATTTAAAGTTTGTTAAAAGAAACAATCCGGTTTTATTTTATTAATGCATAAAGAGAATTGGGTAATGTAATGTTTATTGATCAGGTAATCTACCGTTTGGTATATTTATTTAATCTCAACTTACTAACCGTATAACATTAACCTAACATACGGCAACTTTATTTACGAGAGATCTTATAAAACGACAAACGCCTAAAAAGATCTGTCTAGTTACACCATTCGCAAGCATAATATTAGAAACGATAAAATGCCACTTGACATTAATAAAATCTAAACCTGTCCGCTTATGTCCTTTAATAGAGAAGTCAAAATATTTTATGGATGTAAATGTTAACACTTTTGTCAAACGAGATCACCCACAGAAAATACAAAAGGAACCGATGTAAATCTTGCCTTTTATGCACCGATAGAATTTTAGATGCAACCCCATAAAATATAGATATGAACAAAATCCTAAATGCAATAAAACTCTACAGACCGTGCTCATACATACGAGCTTAAAAAGCTCAGCTCTATATTTTGGAAAATCTTGTTCTATGGTATTTTTTATACGCAACCTGACCGCTGTCATTGTTAATTGTACCTCGTGAACTAAAAAATGGATGAATGGGTCCAAGCGCTGTCTCTGAGCACCCAACGGGTGACATTGTTAGAAGCAATTTGTCTTACAAGTTCAGATTCGATCTTATATTGGATATCGGTTTTTCGCACCTCATGTCAATTACTCGTATGTTTTATATTTTTCTTGACGCCCTGTCAAGAAAAGATATAAACATAAGTATAAACACATTTTTTATATAAGTGTGCGTTTGGTAATGTAACTTTATCGTTTTATTGCGTTTCAGCATATGGTACAATGATACGCGGTATCGAGCTCTTTCATTCAAATGTACCCCTTTAAATCAATGCCTGACCATTCATCACGCAAGTGACACTTCTCGCATTGAGTGGACACTAGAGCGTTAAATTCAAGACAATCTAAACACAACTCTAACATATAGTAGTACAACCAGAATTCGGTCGCGGCACCCCACAGTTAATTTACAGAACTAAACGCAGATGCAGGCATTATTGTGTACGCTCTATCTAATTAGATAATATAATTAAATAAAAACCCATTCTCGCCTTTGGGTGGTAAAGATTTCGATATTCGTATCAGTGTTTTAAAAATAGAAATATAAAACGCTTGGCTTTAGGATATTAGATAATGACTGTATATTTATATTCAAAGGTAAATTGTTTAATGTTGTACGAGAGCATAGAAATATTTTTAAGAAAAGTACATTGATCGTAATCGTTAACTTTCCATAAACTTGATATACGTCGTCGTAAAAAACTAAAAGCAATTCAAATAAAGTAACTTTTTCCGAAAACTACATGCAGTGCATTGATGAACAAAAAACGGCGGAAGAGGATGGGACCTACCAATATTAGTTTTATATCTGTTAGAAAAAAGCTTGACACTCGAGAGGGTGATTGTCAATCAGAGTAACAATAATAATGGGTACCCTTTGAGAAAATCGAACCCTTTTTGGTTTTGCACCTGACGCGGAAGCTATTCGCACAGTACGTGGGAACATGATTTTTCCAAATTTTGGATAATACATTTTTGTAAATACCAGTTAGAATATGAGTATAATTTATCAGTGATAATACGAGTATATTCAAACTAGTGGAAATTTTCTTGACATTGATACAGATCTTATCACTAAAATAATTAAACCCAGTAATTGAACAGTTAGGTAATTACATACATTGTTGGCATATAATCAGATATTTAAAAAAACTGTTGATTTCTAAAAACGAGATAGGTATTTATATATTATATTTATCAATTTTTTAATAAGAAAATAATTATGTAACGAAAGGTTTCAGCGAAGTCTTAAACTTGATTTGGCTACATGCCAGTGTACTTATCTAGTTTGCACTGTGATGATACCTACACTAACTGTCCGTCACGTCCTAAATACTACTAACAATGAACACGCGCGAATAACAAGTAGGTATAAAGAAGCCAAACAAAATAAAACCGTATTCCAGTTATATAAGATACATGTGGCATATTACCCGCATTTTTAGAAATACACGCACCACTGCATTAATGGTTATGCTATCAGTGGTTATCTCCGACGTACAAGTTTACAAGAAATTCCTACAGTTTATTATTTTACTTTGGTAATTTTAGACAGTTTTATTTTTAGTTATTCGGTAGATTATTTAGCTTTAGCAAAATTTATAAACCAATCTTCCGTATATTAAGTTCTAAAGTTTTTAGTTTTCTCAGTAAAGTTAAAGTATATCTCTAAATAGTCAATAAAATAGTTTATACAAATATCTGCTCTACCAGACTCAACTTATGATTATTAGTAATATTATATATGGATATGATAAATATTACTAATATACTGATATTAGTGATATTTTACTTAACAGTTTTGTACTCGTAGTAGTAGATGATATATTCATGATATTTATAAATAATTGAACTTAAGTAAATTATAGCTCTGTCGAATTAGAACTAAAACATTTCATTCGTAACATGACAGAAAGATTTTGTGTGAGAATTCAATTAAACACATATGCAATGAGAACAAGTCCCTATTGACACTACGTACATATATATTTGGAAGGATGTTATTAGGTCATTACTCGTCACCCTCAAGTTACATATTATAACATGACGGAAACGATGGGTTCTGATAATTTGGGTGCTGTCATAACAACGGATACAAGCCACTTAAGCTTATTTCGCCTAATTGAATCCTAGAGCATTAAGCCTCTCAAACCTATAATCCTTTTTATGAGATTCACGCCGACATTTTAAGGATCACTTTTAGCTGTCTCCTTAAAAGTTGTTTTTTGTCGATGTATAAATCTAGAGCAAGGTGGATTTTATTTTGAATAATCAAAGCTCCACCCAAATTGTTTTTGTTTATGACCTGTGTTCGCCGAACAAAACGAAGTGGGATGATAAAGTTGACGTCAATTGACGGAGATAGAATAGAGCATCCTACTAGATCAAATAATAATATGTGCTTAGCTTACATTTTCATATAAAACGCTCAGCTTATAGTGTAGTATCTGTTAATTTGATAAGCAATTACCTATAGTGTAAAGTTTGAAAGATCCAACGGTTAGGTCAATCAGCCTGCCCTACTCTTGCTCGAATAGTACTTAAAGTTGTTCGCGTAGCTTCTTTGAATATATATTATACGACAATCAAAATATTTCGGTTATTAATTTAGCTATATCATCGCGTCGCTTAACCGATTATAATCTATATCTATGCTAATATTATAAAGAAAACGAATTGATTTTTTGTTCGTTTGTAAGGGTTTAACTCAAAAAGTAATCAACTGATTTTAAAAATTCTTTCCCCATTAGAAAGTTATATTATCCCCGACTAGCATAAGCTATATATTTTTTTAGAGTACTGTTTCTAGCAAAGCCTAACCTACTTTTACGCGAGCCAAGCCGAGAGCAAAAGCTAGCAAGGTATATATAGGCAGGCATATCATAGTTACTCTTACACAACTAATCAATATTTGAAGGGATTGGGTAAAAAGCACTTTAATGTGGTTATACAATACTTGGTCAACTAAGATACATACATGATAAAACAAAACATCAATAAAATTGACTAAACAGTCATTTACAATATGCATTCAAATAGGTTTTAATAAATACATCATAGCTCGGATTATCGTTCATGTATAAGCAATCTAAGGTAATCCAATTGTAAAATTATTTGACTTTTTGTAGCTACTTGTATCTACATATCATCTTTCTACAATGACATCGATAGAAATTGAATGTACAATATAATCAATAATTCCTATTATAAGTTATTACAGTAAGGTCATGCTGAGCGCAGCGGTGTTCTATGTAAATCACTGCGTTGCCACTGTCCTGTCCACTACACCGACATCTTCATCCGTGTCTACGTAATGATGGGATCACTTTACTCGGCTTACTCGATTAATACCTGCAGGAACGCTGAGTTCACGGAAAATACAACTTTAGTATAGATAAGGTGTCCATAACGATCCTGTTAAATTTTCATAATAAGCTCTGATTATTAAGCTTGTTTAATATTTAATCCATTTATTCAACTTGATTTATTAAAACGAGTATGTTTATCGAATTAAAAGAATTTCTCTCATAAACTCGAGTGCATATCGTCGTTTGAATGTATCCCATCACTAGCTTATGTCTACATAAATATATACACAACGACATATTTACGAATGTTACCAGTGTTACCGACTGTAAATGTGTACGTTTATAAATTACGATAGACAGTAGAAAGCCTCATGAATTTACTAATATTTATTAGACATCCCGGCTGCTGATACTCACACATTTTAAGCTTTAAAATCACATAAAAATATATATTTGGTACACCTATACGTTACTAAAATAAGGACATTATTCGGTGATTTCTAAAAAGTTCCTTGTATCTCATTTGTAGAATATAAAAAGTCTCAGAAGTACGTGGTAAACGTTATTGCACAATTTAATACACCAAATAACAAATAAATTTTGTTATATTGTATTCTTTGAAAAGCGACCCAAACTACTCTCATATTTAGTGCAACCACCGCACTATAGTATTTAAAAATATGAAAGAAATATTGAAAAAACAGCAACTTGAGCATCATTATTTGATTTATTTCAAGCGGAAATCTTTCTCAAATTGCATAGCATAAAAGTGCATCTTCCGATTCCAAATATTGGTGAATGTATTTTTTTTTTATTTAGTAAAGTGTGCCACGGTGAGAAACAAAATTATAAATAATTTCATTTTGTTTAGAAATTAGAAATATTTCTAACAATGTTAACCTTTAAAATACTATCAGATATCACAATTCAAATTGCCGTGAAATCTGATACTTTACAATTCGCGGTCAAGTGGCTACTAATTTAAACATGATATAGATAATAATAACTTAAAGTAATTATTTTTTTAGACCTTGCTTCTTGTTAACAGATGTTTCATGTTTTAGAAAATATAACTATATTTTCTAAAACATGAAACATCTGTTAAAGTAAACTTACTAAGATTAAAACATATACAAAAGCAATTGCATAATAAGATATTGACAATATTTAACGCTACACTGCCAACACTGCCTGTGTTTGATATCACTAATTCAATTGTGATTACATATATGCATACATACATATGTTCATTGTTCAAAATTTTTTTGTAAGATTAGCATCACTAAATTAATAACAAGAGGCGCAATTATTAATACTAATTCAAAATACTATTGTTGATTAAGATTATGGATTTCGATCTTCATGTCTTAGTTGGTTAGTAGTTAGTTAGTGCGAATTCTAGACTGATGTACAAGCAACAGCTTGACAACTAAGAAAGCATTAGACATCATCGAGTTTAATTTACATTACAAAGATGGATTTCCATATAACTACAATAAATACTAATTTGTACCTATATACTGTAGTTGAAATCAAAGTATCAAAATACATTATTTTCAGTTTAATTTGCTGTAATCAAATTTTCTCTAACCAACAATAAAAACGTTATAACGTATCCAAGTATTTTTGAATCAGTTACTTCTATATGCTACAAACAGGTCTTACTTTCGTTAGTATCATATACTAGCTGTGTGACCTGTGGGCTGTGGCGCGTCGATCACATCGCAAGTTCCCAGCGCCGGAGGAAGCCGATATCCGACAATAATTATTTATGTACCTGTCTGCCGCTAGCCTTATTTCTTCTTTCCGACAGTATGGATTAAGTACTGCCAGGATTACTGGTTGAAAAATCTTAAACGGTATACAAACACTAAATAAAATGAGATTTATTACTTTAGTTTTATAAAAGTGCCGTAAATTAACCAAAAATAAATGCGTTGTTACTTAGCTTAATATATTTAGAGAATACGTACTTAGCTGAAGAGAATAAATAAATAAAATGGTGTTATCAATACAGTTTAACTACTATAAAATATATGTGAGAAAAATTATAGTTAGCGTTACCAAAAGTTAACTCGTTTATCGGAATCTATGCATGTTAATTACGACTTCGTTGACTTTCAAAATGATGCTTTTATTACCTAATTACATACATAATAAATAAGTAATCTAATGACATGATCATTATGAGTTGTAAAGTGATAAATAACATCTTAAGCTCAGCGTTAAAGATCAAAACACTTGCATATAATATATCATGATACACGTATATTAGTACATAATGTATCGTTTTGTAATAAATCATGTGGCGGTCGGAGCCGGGCCATAAACCATTTGCATAAGCGATGGCTCTTACTTCGTCCGTATCATTGTACCAATTACGTCTTTTACCTACCGCCACACATAACTGTTTTTGAACATATAAATTATGTTATTGAGATAAATATGCTTACGTTGCAGTTTTGCATCGCTCACACTTCGTCATTTTAATAGTTTAGGTTATTATTTTAATAGCTCAATAATATCAATATCGACAACGTCAGGATTACGTACCAAAAATGTGTATTGTTGATCTATTTTATCCAAACACATTCACTAGCAATACATTATTATTTAGCAACATAAAAGCAGAGAAATTACGAGAATAATTGATCATAAGCGGCACAATGGAATAACATCAGTTTAGAAAATATTAATACTATTAGGTAATACTATTAATATAATATTCTATCACATACACACACAACACCATCTAGCCCAAACTAAACAGAGCTTGTACTATGGGTACTAGATAATGGATAAACATACATGTATACATTTTTTTTGTAAATACATACATATTATACATAGAAACACCCAGACCAAGACAAACATCCATGTCCATGCACACAAATGTTTGACTTGTGCGGGAATCGAACCCGCGACCTCAGGCGTGGCAGTCAGTTATATTAACCACTACGCCATCGTTATGATCGTTTATACATAAATGATACATGATTGCAAACAATGACCATCAAAGAACGAAAGCAACAAGAGACACTATTATTATAAACACCGCTGCCCTGATTTACTAAAATATTAATATAAGTAAGTATTGCAAATAAACGCGTTTGGATAGTTTTTATTAGAAATGGAATAAACAATACTAGCATTTATATTAATAGAACACGATATATAATAAGATATTTCATACATTGCACGCGTTGTACTACTTTAAACATTAAAATTAATAACTTTCAGACAATCTTAAAGTACGACAATACTCTAAATATCCATTCTTACTTATCGTCGCGTTTTCGCAAATAGCACGAACACAACAAAGCTCACAAGTCCTCAATAATAAGCTTACTTATACTAAACCGATACTAATAGTTTTAATAGGCAGTTTCCGGGATCCGCCAAAATTATTTGATTCCTTTGTAACAATTTCTTACACAAAACGGAAGCAAATAAAAGTAATGCAAGGTAAACCTTGGCTTTTTAAAAGCTAATCTTTTGTAGCGTATGAAGTAACACGAATTGTAGTTCCGATCGCTTCCCACGTGCCGTTTACCGTGCCTGGCGATCGTAAAAATATTAATCGCAATTACGTGAGTTAAAGTTTGCAGTCACCGGCATTAGTTTAATTACTCGTTAGCTTCCTCTTCTATCAGTATATTCCATAATCGTAAACCACAATCTGCGATTGCATATAAATCTGTTTGTTTTACACACGGACGTCAAGACACGTGAGCTATTAAAAGTTTTATTAAGCCTAATGTAAATTTATGTTGACGATACCATGAGATATAGAAGGATATCTTGTTTCTCTAGTATTATTTAAGTCAGAATAATCCTGTATACATTTCCCCCTGTGTAGACAAATAATACCTTGCTATATCTTTATAGGTTATTGTCAAATATGTCACTCCGGCTAACAAAACATATAATTATAATCAGATTAATGTAAATTGTGTGAATGTAATTTTAATAAGTTTAAAAAATTGAATTACCTTATACGGATTATTTGAAAAGTACTTAATTTATTTTCTTGATTTTTATAACCTAAACCGCGATTAAATCCGTATCAATTAGTTTATGACTAAATATCGCGTGTCAATATTATTTAAATGAGCTTATCCTTCGACTACGTAAACCATTAATATCATACTCATTCTCAATATCTGCTAATAAGCTTATAAAATTGGTTCATATCTAGTAATTTTTCATGACTAGTGCGCTCTTCAATTCGTATTCAATTTCAAATTCAAAAACAGAAATAGTTTTTATTGATAGAGCGGTACTCAATAGGTGAGACACAACCGGTTTGGTTTATTTATTTGGTTTTCACAACATGTATGTTGAACATGGAAACTCTGTGTGCCAAATATAAATAGTGCCTACCATTTTTATTCGTTGCGAGCTTCTTTGTACCTTTATCAGTGTCTTTTTATTCGCACATGTAAATGCATTTAGCTCCCACCTCCTTATCTTGGCGAACATCATTAATCTTGTATAACAATGTACCGAAGCGGTGAGCGAGTTTCGATGGCTTAATCAAGCCTCATGCTTGCTGTATCTACGTTCTTTTTAATCTACAATGATAAAATATTTTTCGCAAGCCGTCATTTAAATAAGAGAAGCACTCAAGAGACAGCTTAAGGATTCTTTGGATAATTTAAATCGATTTCATGTTTCTTTATTTTATTATTATATTTCTTTATTTTTATACAATATTTCAGATCGTTTAATACTTAAAAAACACAAAAAATAATCTAAACAAATAAATAAAATTGAAGTGCCTGTTTGTAATATCAAAATAACAGCTATATACTAAATGCATATGCAAGTATATAGAATACTCATATTAAAAAATTCTATTTTTAAATTTATTATCTCTCTGTCCGTCTTTTTGTTCCTGCTAATCCCCAAAAATGGCTGCACTGATTTTAACGAGACTTTCAGTGGCAGATAGCTGATGTTATAAGGAGAAACAAAGGCTTCATTTATTTTAGAAAATGTTTACATTTGACGATAAATTTGATTTATAAGAATACCATTCATGATATTTAATTCACTAAGTCTAGATCGATAGCACTCTAGTTTGAACAATTTTAAAAGAATTGGCCTTAATAATAATAATAATAATAATCCCTCGTGGACAGTCATCTCATCATGAGACTAACACATTATCGGAGGGCACAGTACACTAGCTTTTAAAATATCAGCTTCACCTTGTGATACAAACAAAAAATATATCACCAGGTTAAACAAAAGTGCACAAACCGCAGGGCAGCTTATGGCAAGCTGAATGTGACTGGCAACACTGCGGCCCTGAATGACTCAGAGGACGAAGCCCTAACCCGCTGGCTTCGTCCCCGGCTTGCCGTTACTGGTTGGCTGGGGTGGAACTTCAAGTGCGCCCGTAGTACCTACTCCCAAATCTGGCTTGCCTTAGTCGGCCGGTCAGAGAGGGGCCGCTAGAGCTATACGCTTGGGGTTGGAAGTGACATTTACTCGGTCATAACTACGGAGAACCCGCTCCGGGTCTCCGTTGTCACGAAACCCGTAATGGTGTAACCGACGCCGCACCGCTCGACACCCCTAGCCGCTCACACCGGTGTTGCCCTCTGCTGCCTGTAAGGCTTGTATGCCTACGGTGGCTATTCAGGGGGCCCATCTAGTGAGTTGCCGAGTCAGCGTCTGCCCATCCGATTGATGCTATTAGAGTATTCAGGGCAAACGCCGATTTTCATCCATAGTTACCAATATACCGGTCCATCAAACACCCATTCCCATAGCCCAGACATATTAGAGGACATATGTAGCAATGGTCCTGTGCCTCCTGTGGCTAGTGCCACTGTAGATGTTCCATCCCACTTTAGACCTGGGACGAAGCCAGCCGGTTAGGGCTTCGTCCTCTGAGTCATTCAGGGCCGCAGTTTTGTCAGTCACATTCAGCTTGCCACAAGCTGCCCTGCGGTTTGTGCACTTTTGTTTAACCTGGTGATATATTTTAAACCTCTCGAAGGGCCTCTTCACGTTGGACCTACATATGACTCCATGTAAGCCTCCTAAAGGGGCCAGATATTTTTCTAATATGTTATAAAAATATATGTGATAAGAGAAACATAATAATAATGTCAGCCCTTAATCTGACCCACCTGACCCAGTGCGGTTTGGCAGACTCCACATATATTCTATTCGAGAATATTTTGGAGAACTCTTAGACATGCAGGTTTCCTCACGATGTTTTCCTTCGCCTTTAAAGCGAGCGATAATTAACTACACATAACTTCGAAAAGTCAGAGATGCGTGACTTGGCGTCGAACTAGAAATCGCGTAAAATACACGGACGCAAAAAAAAATTTACTATATGCAATGCACTTATGCATAAAAATTCCGTAATGGAAATATCCATTACAGAATTTCTCAAGCTCAGGTGTGTTTAACTACTGCTGATCAAAGAACTGCCGAAAATGCAACAAACCAATCAACGACGACTTTAGGTTTATATAAAAGGATTTAAGGATTGAAACCACAAATTATGATAGTGTAATATTTTGTATTTTATATTGTGTTAATATATTTTAAACATATATACAATTACTACTTATTTTAAATAAATATTTTACACAAATATACAATCACAGCCATAGCAGAAACTTAATGATTTATAAAGTTAAGCGAAGTAAATACAATTTAATTTCCGTTAGGTTAGTAATAGTGTTTTATTACGAAATTATGACTAGAAACTACACAATTTATTTGAGTTTGTTAATCATTTCCACCAGGTAATCGCATCAAGTAAATCGCCTTCATCCAAGGGCCTTACTTGCTCAGCCTGTAGTGAGTAATTTTTTAGTAAAGACCTATCTGAATACTCTGATGACACCCCAGATGAACTGTCTGAACCGATAGGTGAAGGTACAGATTCTGAGTATGGAGACTTATCACCAAAAATTCCTTCATCAACTTCGCATAATTTTGAAGATTCCACAGTCTGAGCTTCCACAGGCTTAGAAATTCCAAGAGCTGCATCACTTTCTTCAATAATGTTCTGCAAATATTTAATGTATTCCACGACCATTCTTAGTGTGTCTACTTTACTGAGCTTCTTCCCCGATCCACGACGCGCTCCATCTGACAGCGCAGCGACAACAGCGGATGGTAATCTTTTCCTCAGAGCATTGAATCCATCGTTCACTTGTTTCACACGATTTCTTTCGCGAGCATTTCTTCTTGCAATTGATGCTGCTTGAGCACCAGAATATGCATTGTTCTTGTAATCATATTTATTCTTAGCAATCGGCAAATTCATAGTTAAATATGTGCTTTCAGATGCTGGTGCAATTGGCACCATTCTAGGCACATCGCTTTTGATGTAAGCAATAGGATAGTCTGACACTTTATACTGAACACTTTGAATCATTATGTTGTCGATTAAAAAATCTTATGCGCACGCGGCGAGTAAAATTTAGAATAGTTTACGAGAGCTTCGATCTTTTCGGCACTGGCCTAGTGAATGAAATCTATGAGCCGATGTAACACGTTATATGGGCGCGCCTATACCAAAAAAAATGGATAGGGCCCGTCACTCCACCACTTCGAAACACTTTTTTGGATTGTTACCTGGAATATTTTTAAAAGGTGTACTCGCACTAAAACGTACACGTGCCATTGAATTTTAAAATTCTTATAATGTTATATAATTTGTTGCTATAAATATCTTCGGCAATAATTTCTAAAAGATTTCTAATTATTTCCAGTAAAAATATGTAGTTCTAAAAACAAACAAATTTATATTTTACCGTGAGCCTCAGAGCAAATAAATGACTCAGATATGAGCAGCAAACATTAGATATGAGCAAAGCATCAGAACCCATAATCGAAAGTTGTACGATATAATTTGCATTACGATCAATAAACGATAAAAAACTGCATATCTAGTACATGTTGCCATAAAATAACTACTAACTTTAATCTTTTCTTTACTTTTTACTTAGGTATGTATACTAACATTGCAGCTATCTAACAAAGTAAAACTTTATTAGCTATCATTAAAATTAGTTAAGTGGAATTTTAATATTGCAATGTTAAAACAAAGATTGTGGCGCTATGTGCATCATCAGCTGTTATTATCACTGTTACTTACACAGACAAAGTAAGTTTTATTAAATTCAATTTAAAAACACAAGTAACAGACTTACGTGGTCTTGTGAGGCTTGGCGCAAAATTTATTACAGCGAATAAGATAAAAAACATGAAGCAGCTTCTTTTCATTTAGACTAATACAAAAGACCGTATCCAATAGAAATACCAACAACAAAACTGGCAAGAAAACATATTTATTTGAAAACATATCTTATTCTTAACTAACTAAAGTTTAATTTAGATGTTGATGGATTTGATTATTGAAGCATTTTATTTGCTTACTCAAAGCTTTAGTAAACATTAGAATCTGCGCACTGGGCGGCAATACATTCAGTGAATATCTGAAAAAGGTTACCTCAATTTGGAACGCAGTGTCAGTATTTTACACGCTTTTGAATAGTGAAGGACTGACTATTGTCACATCCATTGTGTTGTAAAAAGATTAGACAAGGAATGTGGGCCAGGCCATTGAGACACAGACAAGAATGAATTGTTTAGAAGCTTTCAATCATCCATTGAAGAAGGCGCTAAAGTGATTTTAATAGACTCGGTGTCGCCGTCGAGAAGCAATTTACTTTGATTGTTTGTTACTTGTTCAGTATATTGCATTATTTTCAATAAGTTAAATACAACAGATAGCCAATATGACAAGGATTCGTTTTAATTGTATTGCATGTCTAATTGGGGAGTTTAATTAAATTTGTGTCTTGTGGGCGCAAGTTACAGCAGATTTGATTTTAAAAGAACAGAAGTTTCACTTATACCTCTTGCCCATATTTCATAAAATAATATTTTAATAATAGTCTTATTCATTTATCAATTGCTAGAATGACAGACATATTTCAAAACAATTATGCCGAGCCTATAGCTCAAAAAAATTAAGGAAGTTAAGTATTACAGAGAATCGAATTTAATTTTTAATAAGTGGCGGATATATATATTTTATGGCGGTGCCCTTGTATGTAAGATATCATTTTAAAAAGTTCACGACAATACATAATATTAAGCTATTTTGAACAAAATAAACAACTTTTCAGGATAAACAAAAAACGGTAAAATACGCTCAGCGGTAAGATCGTGTTTGAACAAGAAACATCGAAATACCTAAAGTTTCGCATTAATAATATAATAAGAAGAAGTAGGTGTTTGATCTTTTAGTAATTTAACATATAATTTAACATATTTTACAATAACATAATTTAGTAATTTTACATATTTATGTTTAATTATTTGTATTTACATAAAATAATTTCCCCTAATACATTTACCGATACCGACGTATCTTACGTTCGTATCATTGTTTGAAATCTTACTATATAATTTGATTACCTGATTAGTTTGCCAGTATTTCTCTCTTAGATTTCCTACTCTTAATAATTTATTTATCCCAAAACATAATTGTCTTGTATTTTATAGTTAAGATTAAGATAGCACATGAAAAGCTTTACTTACTTAATTAGGTTTTGGAGTTGTCTACATATTTCTTAGTCTTACATGAAGTACTACTAGTTTTAAAGCTATTATTTGTTACTTATCACGTATTTACACATTTTAGTCGATGGACAAAAATCAATATCATTGATCATTTTAGTACAAACCTTCTTCTACCCGCGAGTGTATTTGCAAAGTATTATAAAATTGGGGGAGTGATGGGAACACAAAACTCATGCACAATGACGCCACGGGCGTGCTCACAATACTATCGTCAAATAACATTTAGCCAGCCCACACTTTAGAAAATCGCAAAATAGATACATCTCACGAGTACAATGAACCTTGTATGAGCAATCTAAACCAATAATTATTTGTCTTTGTATTTTGTACATATTCACTTTTAGATATTTTGAAACGAATGTAACAATTACCTAAAAGGAATTATTCTGTACGTTGCAATAGACATTTTCTAAGAACATATTTAAACGCTCTCAAAATACTGATGATAAACTTGTCTGCTTGTTTATCAACGCATTTATGCACGGGAGATGAAGTCTAGAAAAAGTGAACAAGCACTTCGCTCATCAGTAAACAAAAAGTAAAGTCATGCTTAACTTACAAAATTAATGGTCTGTTATCCTTATTCGTTCGCCATGCACCGAGGACAGTGGCGACATAGCTATGTGGGCAGTACACGAGTAATAAACTCATTCGAAGGATTATTGGTAGACAAGGAGCAATCAAGTGACAGTTCCATTACGTGGCCACAGTCTAGCTAATATTTATATACCGTTGAGACCAGTCGATGCAGATACGCGGCCCGGTGGTCCATCGTGTACTGGAAAGTCTTTGATCGATAAAGTTGTAACTTTAATTACTAAACTGGAATCGAGGCATGAAAAGGCACCGCGCCACGCGTCGTGGACCTCCATAGAATACTTCTACTTGCTAAAGCTGCCGCTAAAATAACAACAAGTTCAACCGAATACATATATAATATTTTTATGTATACCTATATATCTTGTACTGATAAGTTATAACTGCAAAATGAAGAGGCGGAATAATTCTCAATTTTTAGGTTCAGTAATTCAGTAACCGCCGTTAATAATTATTGTAAACAAGATGACATCAAATGATGTACTTACACAAAAAATAGTATTCTAGAATTCACAAAGACATTTTTTTCTAACTGCATGTCACATGCATCTGTGTTTTATTTATTGGTCGTATAATGGACCTTATGAAAAAGGTAAATACCAAAAACAAGAAAATTATGAGTTCTAGTACTGTTCTTCTTTATATTTTATAAGGAAAACTGCTATGAGAAACCTTATAGTTTTCTTAACCTTAGTGAACTCATTCAGAGAACAAGCCAGTGTCAATCTATAGGCCATGTTATTAAAAAAATTGGCGGATCTGATTGGATTTTGGTTACAATGACTTCAAAAATAACATTACAGATGGCCAATCCGATACCATAGCGAATCGTTAGAGAAAAGAATAGTGTTTGGCACAAGCCATATAGAGAGCGCACCTTGCAGGCATGTGTGCAATCCTTTAGCATCTGCCGATCTTGCACTGATTTTTATATGAATAATATGACGAATTATGTCTGAGCTTTTATTTGAGATGGCACCTTACCGGATGCGCGTCGACAGCGGATGTTGGCTTCTATATAATTTTAGTATTGCGAAATACAACGCCAATAAAATTTATATTTCTATCATTAACATTAAAACTGTATATATAAAGTATAAGATATGAAAATCAATTTTTTAACCGTATGTAAAATTCAAAGTAGATGAAGTTTTGCAAACTTATCTAATATATATCCACTCATATACAAGTTTACGAAAACTTATCGCAGAACATACAAATATGACTGGCCATGGTTGTTTTGGCCGGTTCCTGTGCTGTGTAGGACGGCAAGAGACGCCCGGTTGTCACCACTGCGGCGACTGCCGCGACGTTGTTGAGGACACGGTGCTGCATACTTTGACGGATTGCCCCGCTTGGGCATCGCAGTGCCGTGAGTTGGTCGCGGCATTTGGATTGGTTGCACTCTCGCTCCCGGCCGTAATTCAGTCTATGATCCGGAGTGAGAAGTCGTGGAACGCCGTCGCCTCTTTCTGTGAGGAAGTCATTTCCATCAAGGAGGCGTTGAAGCGGGAGAGGGAGCGCTTAAACCCTCTACCCAACCGCAGAGCCGGGTGCCAGAGGGCGCGAGACGACCTCCAGCCACCCTGAGGTTTAACCTGGGGGTAGTGGGCTTTGTGGGCCTGCCCGCCATCCTATCAACACCAGGTCCGAGAGGCAGCGTACGTGTTTCCACGCGCGCCTCTGTGTCAAGTCCGTCTCCCCTCTAGGGAGGAGACAGTAGGGCTTATAAGTGAGTGAATGTCTTTGGGTAGGACTCTTCGTGTAGTGGCCTGCCGTTTCACGGCGCGGGCCAAAACCTCGGCGGGATCGCGACCGCATGCGCAAGTGATTCGCGCGGCCCCGTCGATAGCGGTTTTGTCGAGGAACACCGTGGTAGGTTTAATCGGTATTCCGGGAGGTACATTACTATCATTCTTATTCCATCTTTCTCTTTTACCCCGGTGAGTCCGACATAACCCCTCCGCCTGCCCCCGCAGAAGGGTATGCGTCAATGCATACCGCCACGTAAAAAAAAGAACACACAAATATGTCAATATGTTCAAAAGTATCATTGTATGTAATAGCCATTCTACGGATTGGTGAACGCAGGCCCGTGTTAGTTAGGCAAATACCCACTGCAAACAGTTCGCCTGTACGCACCAGCCGTCTGCATTAGGCTCCAGACATTTGTGTACAGCAATTCGGTTCTTTTTATCACCCCACTCCATTTTAATATCACAAAAATATTTAACACTAATTGGTGCGAAAATGAGAAAACACAATGAATATTCATATAAGAATAACAGATTCCAAATTCAAATGTAATATCACGTATTTTTTTTAAATTGTTACTGTATTTCTGGCCAGACTAAGTATATAGAGGTATAGAACCTTCCCTCAGCAAAAATTATGCAGTCAATCTCATTTTTATATCAATTATATTTTCTTATGGTAAATTAATCTGTTAAGGATACTACTGTTTTCTTTGTCTCATTGAGTAAAATTTGTATCAATATTATTTATAACGCTGAACCACGCAACTCGATCATCGACACCGCAATTATTCTGAAATGTATACAAAATAATTAGGTTATTGAGAAAGAAGAAAATCTTCAGCTACATAATTATCTAATAGAGAACTTTGTATTATATACACTATATACATATATATATAGACTAAACAAAGTAGTCTAAAACGACCAAAAAACCAAATCAAAGGCCTTACAAATATATTCTACCAGAATTATATCTAGCTAGCTACTGTTCGTCGTGGTTAGAACAATTGTTAGCCCCGTGGCAATTATATTATCAGTTCGAGTGAAGTGTTATTGGAGCTTTTGTTTAAAAATGTAAAGAAAATGTAATACTTGTAAAAACTGATAAGCCTTCTGTAGTTTGTGAAGATTTTGATACGGTACGCAAATAGGATCGCATTTTATTGTGTGATTATAGGTGGCGTAATGAAGGAGTGGGATATTATATACTCCGGCGGGGCGTGTGGGACTCACCAGCCGAGCGCTGGTATACCCACTAAAAAACCTGGGGTGTTCCCTCTCTCACCCAATGGGGGGGCCAGTTGGGAGTCTAAAAAGATTCATCCATAGCAGGCCCCCCCGTGTGAGTGCCGGCCGGGTCAATCGAACCCGACCTCCTCTCGTCCCCGGGGGAGAGCAATTCACTGCTCTCCCCTTTCGACGTTAGAAGGCGCGCGGGAACACCGCGCGCGCCCTCTATGGGTTCTTAAGTCACGGGTGGCAGGGTCCCCTCAGGCCTTGCCACCCAGAACCCTTAGGTGGGAGGCAGGAGAGCGGCATAAGCACGTCTCCTGCGCCCCCTCCGCCGGCGGCGGACGTCCGGGGCGTAAGGACCTTCCTCACGCCCCCGCTCCGCCGCCTCCTTCTGCGAGATGACAGCCTCGCAGAAATACCTAACCTAACCATTCGAAAATATTCAGCCGTAACTTAAGTTGTGTATACCTAATAATTATAACACAAATTATATAAACAACTTGCAAACACAATTTTTAAAACCCGCATATTTCTTGCTGATAGCAATTTTTTTTTGGTTGCATTGCTCCCCAAAACCGTAAATCCGACCCACATTAAGACGTCAATAGCATCTTACCTATCAATCCTCTACAGGGACATGTCCTTAATAAAGTTATACGCATGACAATACATACAGAATAGCGCATTGTTGTATAACACTACGCATCCCATTGACATTTCAGGTTTTTAGTGGTCCTTTTAGCCTTTGTGTACCTACATTATGTTTACAATAACGACGTGGACAAGGTTAGACGCTTAATTATCTTAATGCCGCATTTTCTCAAAATATTTAAACGTTCTCGCTGGGCGTTCCAAAATTAAATTAGAAACTTTTAGTGTGATATTAAATGTTATAAACGCTAATTAATCGCCACGATCCGCGGCGCGTCCCGCGGAGAGACGCAAATTTAAATTCTATTAACAAACTATAACCATAAATAGTTGTAATTAGCAAACTGGTCAAATACTTCATAGCAACGGCTTAATTATTATTTTAATGGAATATTATAAGCTTTTAACATAATTCATTGTTTAAAGAGTGTCATTAGAGGTGAACCGCGGGATGACGTCGTTATGAGCTATTAAAAGGGCCGTTTGAGTGAGGTTATTTCACTAAAAGAAATAACTTAAATAAGTGCCCGAGTTGAAATATTACACTAATCTTTCTCTACCCTGCCCGACTATAACGGGTTTATTTTGGCTGAAATATAATTCTTTATTCAAATTATTTGGTTATAATAACTAGCTACGCACACACGAGTTGGTATGTGAGGTCTAAAAATCTTAATAAAGATTTGATTAATTTTACATTTTTAGCTTAAATAGATAACCAATTCCATGACCCTAACGTCAAAAACATAGGATATCCATAGAAACAATTTCTTTTGTTAAAATATTAATAAAGTTCATTAAAACCTGATTAAACAATTTTATATAAATATGCCGTATATTGGTAATATAAATGTTTATATTATAGTGATCAACTAGTTGGCCGTACCTTTATTTCAGATGTCAATTATGCCCGTGCATTATATCGGAGCCTAGCGTTTGACTTTTATAGAGCCACTTCGACTGGTCACTCGTAGATAAGCGATCGACGATTTTATTATTTACGAATGACGCGAAATTATCGCCAGTTATTATTACGGGGAGCATGTTTCCCTTAAATTGCTAGGCCACAGTAACTCCTACCAGACCGGCCCGTGCACTTAAAGTTTTACGATTATTACAATAATTACAAATATTTTTTAAAAGCAATCTGTGTCTACTATTGGACACCGACAGATATAACATTTAAAATACTCAAATCACAGACATTATCTGACAATTGATTGCACCCATGAACGGATTTACTAACGTGAAATATTCGAATTTTGCAAAGATATTGCATATTGTTGATTTTATATGTTCCAATTAGAGAACTATAAACAACACCGGAGTCATTGAGGTAATTAAATTAATTATATGTCACAATAATCGGTACATCCATAAAACATAATCAGGAGATAACTAAGAAAAATAACAACTGTAACTTAGGGACCACCAAGGCCGAGAAATATATCAAAATAACGAAAACACGCGTATGTCTTCGTTTAAAGAGACCGGTGCTCATTACCTAATTGATCGTAATGCGTTATTAATTCAAATCATACCAACTTCGCTTTACATATCCGACGCCACGTTCAGGGTGGTCCAACAAGCGTTAATGTTCATTTTCTAAAATGTACCATTAAAAATCGCTATCGTTAAGGTCATTTCTACTGAACAGTAGGAGCATTATAATCAATGATGCACCATGAAAATTTATTACTAATTTGTTATCATTTTTTACTTAAGTTTAGTGTGAAATCGTAAGTATTCAAAATGACGTAAAATCATATTTATACTCTTCTATTTTATTGAGACCTTTACAAAAATTCCATTCGTGAGAGGGTAGCCTTTTAATTTCTGTTGCTGTTGACTTAATTTACTTTTTCTACTCGACCGGGCAGTATATAGTACAGAATATCGACATAAAGTAAAGACAATTAAACGTAAAGACAATTTACGTACTGTTGCGTTTCAAATGGTGACTGACAGTGCCGACAACCGAAAAGCACATTGCAGACATCTTTTCTCTACCTCCTTCAACCCCTTTATAGGCGTAACTGGTGGGTTCAGTCATTAAAAAAGGCTGCGGTAACTATTTACCATAAGGCAATCGATCGTTTGCTTGTTTGTCACCCTTTATGGCTTGGTGGTAACGCACAGTGTCTTGTTTTCTATTTCGTGGCAATCGCTTCTGTGATTTAAAAAAACACAGCGATGTCTATGAGCGGTACCGCAAGTAATTATATATTTTAAAAGAGATAATCTCCCAATGAAACGAATTTGCCATGAGTTTACAATATAGCTTTCTTTTTGACTAATTCTCATAAGAGACAGGGCCACTTAATCTTTATAGTGCCTTAAAATCACTTATAGACGGGTCTTGCCGCCAGATGCACACATTTGGTTCTAGGTATAGCGAGCTAGTGCATGCTTATTAACCTTACCAATTGTCTTTTGACCAATATATACTAAGCGCATCTCAAAAAATTGCTAACGAGAATCTCAAGGGAACAGCTGTCTTCCATATCTCCAAATCTGAAATATGCGTGCGTCACTTTCCAAGGTACCTCCAATGTCTACCCAAAACAACAGTTAACCTAAGTTAGGGTCAAGTCACTTTAGATATGACTCCACTTTTTAAGCGAGTTTATCGCGAAACTTAGAACTCAGCCTGTTCAGTAAAGAAACCGTTCACCCGATATAAATGCTTCGTACCTGCCGCGCAATATAATATTTAAGTATCAATGACAGATACCGTAGCCTCAAAACAGTCGATTGAACTCATATGTACATTAGCTTTGAGACGCGGCGGGATAGCTTGACCCTGCAGTATGCTACTCAAAAGACAATCCATGTTTCCTTCCTCGGTTCACTCGGTTTAACTAGAAATTGTACGTAATTTACAGTAGTATTGATATGCCTAATTAAGCTAGAGATTACGTTCAGAACTGAGGAGCTCGACTAGAAAATACCTACTTTCACTCTATAGAAAACAGCAATCAAACAAGCATGTTTTGTTTGCCTACGATAAGTCTGGCTTCCAGGTTTCTTAAGGAGGCACTGCGCAATCAGCAAGTGACAAAAAGGAACTTTAACACAAGCATGTCTTTACTACCTGAAAATATTGTTTATATTTATTATATTTAGGATCTATATGTAAATATCCACTAGTATTATATTTTCCAGTGCGGTGTAGATACAATCAGAATAGGTACCATAGTATTGTAATAAGCTCAACTAACAAGTAGTTATTATAATAATGGAAATTGGGCCTCCCGTCAAGAAAACTGTGGTCATAAATTAAGAAACTCTTTACACACGTTATTAGCTTGTTTATTCTTTCACTAGGCGTTAAGAGAATACCTATATGTACTCATTTACGCAAGCAATTATATTTAGCACTCGTACAATGAGCCATAAATCACGTGTAACCATTACTCGTATTGAGAAAATAAGAAGTACAAAAAAATTCACATCCACTGCTTGATGGTCTAAAGTTGATGTCAATTGAAGCTTATATATATACATATATTATGTACTTACGTAACGTTACGTAACGTAACGCGTTGATGTCTTTTCTATAGTCGATGTGCTATTTAACATACATATTATTATTAATCATAAGATTAAGAGATGTTTTGTAATAGCTACATGTGCTCAATACAAATATGTTTTAATATTGTTTTAATTTAATAACTTTTAATATCTACGATAAAGTGCTGTAAAGACTAAAATCTGTTGATCACATTATAATAATAATAACTGTAAAATAAAAATCATCTTAAAAATATAAGTGTTGCATATATGGAAAGAATAACTGCAGTTGTAAACATAATTAGTGTGGCCATAAATACTGTTACAATTTAAAAACACATAATATTATATTTCAATTTGGTATTTGTCATTCTTATATGAATATTCATTGTGTTTTCTCATCTCAATCGGTGTTAAATATTTATTTGATATTAAAATGGAGTGGGGTGCTAAAGAGAACCGAATTGCTGTGATAGCATTACACGAAAGCCAAATGCAACGTTTGAAACTCTTCATCAGCTTGGCATTAGTCGAATGTTTGTGTACTGGGCTATTAATACTGTGTGAGAGAAAAAGATCTGACCGTCCACGTAGTATTTGTACAAAAAGGCAATCAAAGCAGTAAAGGAAAGAATTTGAAGAAATCCTGTTTGAAAGTAAATGATTTTATCTCGGGAAATGAATATAGCACCTGGAACCATGTCACATATTTCAAAAGATGACTTAGGATCTGCAGCCTCTAAGAGATTCAGATCATTATTTAACTGCTAATTTAAAAATGAATAGGGTGGTAAAATCAAAACAACTTCTTAAGCCGTACGCAAACGAACGTTACAGAAAAATGTATTTACAGACAAGAACATTTTTATTATTGAGCAATGTTTTAACAAGCAGAATGACCGAACTTCCCAATTAGTCAGCAGTGTACAACGAAGGCATTATTCGACTACAGTGATAGTTTGGTTGGGTGTTAGCTGTCAAAGAGTGACGGAGAAAAGGTGCCAAAACATCGGCACGAGTGTATCAAGATAAGATGCTTGATAAGGTGATTGCCTCATAATAAGACCATGTTCCATAACTAAGAATGGTCCTTTCATCAAGATTCAGTATCAGGTCAAAAAGCTCGGTCCACCCAAGCGTGGTTGGAAACGAACGTTCGGAATTCCATCAGAGCTGAACACTGGCCGTCAGCTAGTCCCAATCTTAATCCGCTGTATTATGATTTATGGTCAGTTTAACAGAGTATGTCACTACTCTGCGCTCCACAACACGCATAACTGACGTAGGTGTTAATTCCGCAAGGCTGAAGTGGGACTGGGCCGGACACGTCTGTCGCATGTACCCAGATAGGTGGGCACAAATTTTGACCGATTGAGTGCCAAAACACAGCCGACGGCGACGGGGCAGACCTAAACGGAGATGGAGAGATAACTTGGATATCTTTGAAAGACTGGCAATGAATGTCTTCGGATAGAGCGGCTTGGAAGTCCAAGGGAGAGGCTTTTACCCAGCAGTGGGACATAACAAATGGCTAAGGAAAAGAAAAAGAAAGTATGGCATGCTCTAAGCGCCATGATAATTTGGAGTCTCTAAAACAATCTATAAGACTAAAGACAGCGCCAGTGAAACATTTCCCGTGGAGCGAGTGCGTGTTTCTATTGATAACTGGCCTCAACGTTTAAAGTACTGAATGATCTTCATATAGTTTTAATATATAAACTAACACACATTATAGTAATAAATGTTTTATGCAATAGAAAAATAAAGATTTTTCCTTGTAAAAATATTTATGGCAAGACTTAAGGCCTTACAGAAAACACACCTACATAAATGTTTTCCAACTTTATTGGTGATACCAAACAATGTGTTATTTAGTTGTCAGAATTCACACTATGAAGTATTTACACCAGTTAATCATGCCTTCGATACCAATACAAGCAGTCTTGTAAATCACTTGTATCCACCAATCAGTCGGTATTGATTTTACTTAAGAACACCATCTGTAAATAACTAAGCAACATTTACGATGAAAATAAATATGAAATTAAAAGGAAGTAAAAACTCAAACGCCTATGGGTTCACGATTTGAATCAATCACGTCATGTGTATGGAGAATAACATACGCTGTGTCGAGAGATACAAACACATAAGAATAAATTTTATGCCGATTTTAGGATGTCTCAAGATTGTTTTGAGTATATACATGACTAGAAGCAAAAATAAAGAAACTTGACACAAATTGGAGATGGGCTATCGGTTCAAGAGAAAGGCAATTTGTTTGCGGTAAGACATTTTAAATAATAATATTTATAATAAAAAGTAAGCTAATTAATAATAATATTTACAATAAAAGAAATCTAATTCTAAATATAACAGTATAATTAACACAACATGCTTGATACATTTTTGTAAGAACCTAATACAATAATATAGTTTAAATTAACAAACTACACTTAGTATTTAGAATAATAAAATAATTACAAAATAGTACTCTAATTTGACATAGGCTTTAAACAAACAATATTTATTGAACTGTGTTCGCCTCCACGCAAGGCATCCTCAAGACTGTTTAGCAATAAATGATGGCATAGAAAATAGTTCATTCGTTGCACTAAAGTCCATTCCTTGAGACCGCTGTTTAGAAGGGTGAAGTTATTTCGAAGGACCCGATGTTTAACTATGGATCGCTATTTGTGCAGAATTGCAAGTCCACACATACCAGACCATATGAATCAGTAACGTTAAAAGGGTTTGATATCTTTCACAGATAAATAAAACTAAAATAATTATAACAATTATATATAACTAAATAATAAATAACATAGTTATATTATAACTAGATAACAATTATATTTAAAAATTACGGGTAATGTAGAAAATTGCAAATATCTAAATTATCATTACTGTCATCTTCTGGTGATTTCGGATTATTTAAATTGTTTGATTGATTGAATGAATCGTTCTCCCGTAATGTAGGGAACATTAACTGGGGCTATTGTGCAAGCAGATGAATGAGATGGTTGCTGTGGTTGTGGATCGATGGAATTTTGTAATAGGTCTAATTCGGTGTCGGAGAAAAGTTTAGCAAGCTGCAATTTTTAAGTGGCTTGTTGTCGAGCAGGAAATTTTTAAATATTTCAGCGTAGCTTAAAAACAAGTGGTCAACTTCGTCAAGACCCCTTCCTTTTTGACTATTTAAAAAAAATTAAGTTACTATTTTCTTTACGTTTTCTGCAATTTGATGTTGATGGTTCCAAAAAATTGGTTGGCATGATATCTAAAGGTGCGGGTGGTGATATTGAAGATGATGGATTTAATGGCGGTGAATGAGATTGGTTGGCGTCCCGAATAGCTATTTCATGGTTGGTGTGTGTAGACTGTACATTTGACGCGGTAGACCTTGTGGCGATATGTTCACCCAGAAAGCTCAGATGTGAGCTCCATAGATATCGAGATTGGACTCTCTCACTTCCATTCGAACCTTTTACAGCCTTTTTGTACTTTATGTAACTGTCTCTTGTACATTTCCATTTCTTTTTTAAAGTATCACCTGTCGAAAATGAATATTAGAAATATAATTACAATTAGACATGTATTATGTTTTCATATATTCTTGTTTTAGATATCTAATCACCGGTGACTCTTTTCAAAGAATTGCCTTTTCCTTTCGTGTTGGATGCTCTACAGTTGGTAGTTTTGTTAAAAATGTATGCGCAGAAATTTGGAATAATCTTCAACCCACATATATGCCAAAACTATCAGAGGATGTTTGGAAGGAATCGGAAGCTGGCTACAAGGAATTATGGAACTTCCCAAACTGTGTTGGAAGTCTAGATGGAAAGCATATTGCCATTAAATGTCCTCCTAATAGCGGATCTAATTACTATTGTTATAAACATTTTTATTCAATTGTTTTGCTTGCAATTATAGATCCATATTACGAATTCATAATGGTTGATATAGGAAGCTATGGACGTTTAAGTGACAGTGGAATCTTTGAAGAATCTATGTTTTATCAATCATACTTAAATGGATAATCGCTGTTGCCACCAAAACCTTTGCCTAGTACTGAAGACCCCGTGCCTCATGTGTTAATAGGAGACAAAGGCTTTGTCTTAAAGCCGTTTTTAATGCGCCCTTTTCTTAGAGCCACAGTTATACATGACGACAGAAAAAAAACCTTCAACTATCGTCTTTGTCGAGCTCGACGTATTGTCGAAAACAATTTTGGCATCTTGGCACAAAAATGGAAGATCTTTCACAGACCTTTAGAAAGTAATGTTGATAAGACTATACTTATTGTTAAAGCAGCATGTTGTTTACATAATTACATAAGAATTAAAGAGAGATCATTTTCATTCGATTAAATCCAAAGATAAAATGAATCCAGAGCATTTATTCCAATAAGTTCCAGAAATCAGCGATTCTCGCATACAGCTTTTGAGGTGCGAGAAAAGTTTGTTAGTTATTTTAATAATAATCCTGTATTGCATTAAGAATAATCAAATATAAATAGTATTTATACCATAAAACTTACTGTTTTGATGTAGCTCTTGCTATCGAATTCCAAACAATTGAGTTTATGTTATGTTTTTATAGTCTTTATGACTTAAATCGTATAAAATAGGATATTTCCTTACAGATTTTATTAGCCGTTCGGTATCCATTTTACAGGCTGGGTCCAATTAGTCAATGTCACAATTTCAGAAAAATATAAAGGTAGTCCTTTATATTTTTCTGACATTGTATCATCGTATGCCAACTATTTGCCCCTTTGAATTTCAGGCGTAACCGAAACGCTCCATCTATAGAGCGTTTGCAATGCAAACTGCTATTTTTATATTTTCTATATTTAAGTATTCATTCATTCATAACAAAAATATTGTGTTGAACATATTTGTTTAAATTAATCATTTTTAACATAAATTGTAATTAAGTACTAAATTAATAAAAACTTGTGGATTCTCAATCTATTAAATCTATTAATCTATTATTTATTATATAATCTATTAATAATTATATATTATTAAAAAAAAAACATGTCATTTTAATACAAAATTTATGTCAAATAAAAACAAATAATTTATATAAATAGAAAAATGACAACTTAAAATGGGTGCGCATTGTCTTACATAACTTTTCAACTCATATCATCGGAGGTCTGAAAATATTTCTCATACCATTTAAAATCATTATGATCATTCTTCATAAAAAATTCAAAAACTAAATATTAAAAAATATTATCATTGAAATTCATAATATCACTAATTATACACTTCGTTTAAACTAATATTTCTTTTCATATATTTGTTTATACTAATGATCGAAACTCATAATCATTCGAATAAATAACTATAATATTCATAAATGTGTTTTATTCTAATATTTGTTTTTATAAATTTCTTAATCATAAGTGTTTTATCCATATTATTGGTTTCTTTTGCATGTTATTTAATGCGTCATTCTTCAATTTGTTTATAGTGCTGTGTACCTGCAATGGGAAAAATAAAAGGTAGTAGCAAATATAAAATAGAAGGTTAAGTCAAAAATGCGACTCCACTGAAAATCAAATTGCTACCAGAAACGAGATGCTACCAGACAAGTAGGTTAGTTTAGGTTAGAACTGTTAGGTTAGAACCAACAACGCGCGAGCGTGCTGCGGCACTCGCGAGCCGAGCGAGCGAAGCGAACGTGCTGCGACAGCGGCCGGCGAAGCGCCAGAAACAAATTTTTGATAGAAAAGTAGACAGACACACCGACAGATACGGAAAATGACATTATGAGTTAAAATATTTTCTTAGTATTGCCTTTATTAATACAAAAATTATGATAATTGTCTGTTATAAAGTAAGCTATTCTGAACAATTACGTTATGAGTTGAAATATGATCTTAGTAACAATATTATTAATTAAAACAATATGATCATTGAATGTTATGAATTAAAAAGATCTGAAAAAAATTATAAATTTAAACTGGTTATTGGTAGTAACAGTATTAATAAAAAAATATGATCACTAACTCTTATGAGCTCCGTTGGTAGTAATAAAAATGTATAAATAAAAAAGTATGAAAAATCAAATTATGAAGAGTGATTATTATGAACACAAATCTGTAGTAAGACAAAGAATAGGATTTAGAATTTTATGTGAGCCAATATGGACCCACTTAAAATACTAATACGAAAAAAATAATAAAAAAACAACAATGAAATGAAATAATATAAAAATAATGTATTATAATCATATCATATCTTTGAGGTATTCACCGACACTGTAGTGTGCTCAAACTCAACACGCGTTTCGACGCCGACCCTCTACGCGCTGTAATAGGCGTAATGGTTTTAATGTTCACCTTGCCACTGCCACTACGCCGAGTGCTGTGTATTCGATTGCCACATGGGATATACCGGATGGGCAAAAATCTGTGTAATCCATGAATAATTCATTCTGTCCGTGTTTTGCATGATTGTACCCTACCTGCGTACCTATTAAAATGTAATTCTCTGTATGCCTGAAGTACTGTGGGATGAGTGTATGTATAAGTTTTCTTCTTTAAGTTAAATAAGCATAAATACAAAAATAACATATTTTTGTATTTATTCTTTTTTCTGTTCTTAATTTATTGTAGTCATTCTGAATAAATTTATTTGAAGGGCAAATAAATGAATATTAATTTAAATAATGAATTAACCAATTGAGCCGCAGCAGCACACCAGTGACCAGATACAACATATTTTAAATTATATCTGGTATTTTAGGACTTGACAGATTTAATGAAAGTTTAAGCGAAAACAACGCAACTATAAGTTTAACAGCTTACAAATCATATACATATAAAGTTTTATTATATTATAGGTCTTCTATCAAGTATTACTCATTGCTTATGCGTTAGACGTTCCTACCAAACAAATTATTGTCATGACTGAGCAGGACATATGTTTGTCATTAATATAAATATCAATATATTCATATTTCCATTGTCACATTGCACGTGGTACGCAATGCGGAACTCGCCGCTATATCGCTACACCGCATCGCCCTTGCTGCCCGTATGTCGGTAGAGTCATTAGTCTGAGATTAACAGCTATTAGTTACAATGTATTAATTGACATCAATGTGACGTATTCTGTATGACAATTTCAATTAATTACATAGATAAAGAATAACATAATATTTATCTATTAAATTATTTTGTGGCTTGTATATTACATAGTTCTAATTTATGGCTTTAAAATATTCAAGTAACGTAGGAAATAAATTTTGTAGCATATTATAGATCTCGCAAAAACTAAACAATATAAGAAGCATATGCAAAGTATTTATTGCTACTGAATAATAATATTAAATTGAAGGATTAAATTAATATTAAAATAGAGTATAATAATACTCCACTCAATTCTATGAAATCTCTATACTCTTCACAAAACTTGGCTACTCTTCGAGCTCACTGTTATTTGGTTACTATGATGGCTAACAAGCATATGCTAACTGGTCATGGGAACTTACAATCACTTGCAATAGCCTTGTGCAATAGTGATAACACATCACTCGTACCAATTAAATGAAAAATAAATCTCATCTTTATTTCAATTGCTCTAGAAAAAACTGTGTACCGATAGATTACTAGAAAGTCGTCGCTGGTGTCGTAACGGCCATCGAGACGCATACACAATTATATGCCTGTAACTGCGGTTTTATACATAATGTCGTTCGTATCATGCATGCGTCAACAAAGTGAAGCTTGACACCCGCCGGTGGCAGCCCGCTCCCGCCCCGCTACCGCCGGCTGTTTGAACGCTCTCATACAATTCGGTACATTACAGCTCAACAGAGCAAGCGCACGTCCCGCGCACGCCCCGCTCCCGCCGGCTGCTTGACGGCCGCTATTAAAATTAATTAATACTAATTATATTTAATTTTACACTCTTCCCCGATCTTTCGGTTACTTTACATCAGCCATGGTCACGGGGAGACACGAAACGTCAGGGACAAGTGTAAACTTAAATAAATATAAATAGATTTAATTAATTTAAATAGCTTAAATTGTTGTAAAGTTCAATAATATTGTGTTTTAAAATAAAAAATAAATATGATTGGCGATTGACTATTTATATTATTCAGCAGCGCTTTATGTAAGTACAATCCACGCTATTTGAGTTCATCTTTATAATATAATAATCTATACTAATATAAAGAGGCAAGATTAAATTTTTTATTTGTAAGGTTTTAACTCAAAAAGTTATCAAATGATTTTAAAATTTATTTTATTATTAAAAAGCTACATTATCACCGAGTAACATATAACTATATTTTACATAAAAATAGTTCTGTTAGTAACATAACCTAACCTAACCTACTTTTACGCGAGCGAAGCCGCGGGAAAAAGCTAAGATAATATAAGTTAAAAATGCTACCCCAGCTATATGCGTTAAAATCAATAGTTTTGTTTTTTATTGGTACTAGTTTTTGGTACCAATAAAAAACAAAACTATTGATTTTGTTTGTGTTCATTTGTTTTTGTTTGTGGTATTTTAGCCGTATCTATTGCCTAATGAATTTTAATTACTGACTTAATAACTTATACTGAATAAACAATCATGTTTCCAGGAGACAAAATTCTTTCAATTCCAGCATTAAATCAGGACTTCATTTTAAATTTAAAAATAAATTAACAGTTGAGAACCAGTACGAATATACGTTAGCGAATCTGGATAGTAACATTCTGACTTCTTATTTTTTAGTACTAACAATTATATAATTAAACATAAAAATAAATATGAATCCGTTAACTAACGCTATAGCCATCAGTCCATCACATAGTACTGCAGTCATAAATCAAAAAATATTTACCTGATATTAATTATAATAATAATAATAATAATAATAAGCCCCCCAAATCCAACCATACGTCCGAGTCGAACATCTGACTCACGTGGGGGGCGGACACGCGACGCATATAAATGGTATGTATTACGGGCGCGGCTAACATGGCACTGGACACCCATACAACATGGAGAATTCAGTAAGGAATACACGTATAGGACCGCTGCCTGGGGACCGCCAGGGCCCGTCTGGAGCTGGCGCTGGACGTGGCAGCATGCGAACCGTCAGTGGTCGTAGATTGAGCAGGCGGGTTACGACCATCCAATCTACTACAGCCGAAACAAGAAACACACCCGCAATAGACACTCCACAAGAATCGGCAAGAAGTGTTTTGCAGGACATGCTACCTGCAACCACCCTTGCCGGCAGAGACCGGCAGCGAATGAAATGGACTGACGAAGTTAATCGACAACTACTTCGCTGCTACTACACTGTTACAAATTGCGAAACAAACCTCACAGGATATCGCCCAACACTTTACACTAAATTCGTAGAAATTTACCCAGATCTACATATCATATCAGAGCAAAGATTAGCCGATCAAGTACGTGTCATACATCGTAATAATAGAATTTCAACCGTAGAAAAAGAAAGAATTAAGAACGAAATTGCTGAAAATTTACGTGTCCCGACGTCCACAGAATTAAATCAACTTAACACAAATCACTCAACCATAATAACAAATTCAAATAATCCACAAACTAATCCAGATGCACAACAACTAAACCCACATAATTTATCAACACACCTCGAACAAACACTACCTATAAATTCGCAAACAACAGACACTGATACGCAGTTAATATCATCATTGACGTTATCACCAACACCATACACACAGACCCAAACATCAAATACTGAAACCGTTTTAACTGAAGACACAAGCTGTCCAGAGAAACTCGAGCATTTATTTAATGAAATTATAACAGATCCCACTACACGCCCAAACCTACCAAAATTAAAAATAACAGCTAAATCTAAAACCACAGTAAGAATACTAAATCAGCTGATACACTATCAATTAATAAACAACACACAACCGACTATTGAAGCAATACAGGATCTCATATATTGTGCAGCTCTGACAGTAATAACAACTCATAATTATAAGAAAAATACAGAAACTGAACCAAGACGTAAAAATGACAGTAAACCAGCATGGGAAATACGTATCGAAAACAATATTACTACACTGAGAAAAGAAATAGGCAGATTAAACCAGTTTATTAGGGACAACTTATCAATAAGAAATAAAATTAAAATGGAAAGACTTTACAAAAGTAAAGAAGCAGCAGTTGAAACTATGGACAAAAAGACACAAAAATTACAAGCTTTGTCAAAAAGATTACGTAGGTACAAAAAATCTAGTCAGAGGCATAGAGATAATATAACATTTAATACCAACCAAAAGCTGTTTTATAGAAATTTTAATACAGAAGTGTGCATTAAAGATCCACCTAACATTACGGAAGTACAGACATTTTGGGAGAATATATGGTCAAAGCAAGTAACACACAACTCTGAAGCAGCCTGGATTAAAGAGGAAATAGAAGAAAACCAGCATTTGGATCCAATGGCAGAAGTTGTAATCGATAAATTAGATGTAGAATCAGCAATAAAAAAGACCCTGAATTGGAAAACACCTGGCCCTGATAAAATACAGAACTACTGGTTGAAATATTTTGTAGCTACCCATGAACATATAGCAAATGCTTTCAACGAACTCATTCAAGAACCGAACACACTACCCATGTTTCTCACACAAGGTAATACTTTCTTAAAACCAAAAGACTTAGATACTAAAAATCCAGCTAAATACCGACCAATAACATGCCTGCCAACATTATACAAATTACTTACATCTATAATTTCATACAAAATAAACACACATTTGTCACAACATAAAATTATAGCAGAAGAACAAAAAGGTTGTAGGAAAGGATCAAGGGGGTGCAAAGAACAATTAATTATAGATACCGAAATACATAATCAGGTTAAGCAGTCTCACAGAAATCTTTATTATGCATACATAGATTATCAAAAGGCATTTGATAGTGTACCCCATTCATGGTTACTTCAAATTTTAAAAATATATAAGATAGATGTTAAACTAGTAGAGTTCCTTTGTAAGACGATGCAAAACTGGACTACAGTGCTCCACATAAAAACAGAAAAAGGATCAATGAAGTCCAATCTAATAAAAATAGCTAGAGGTATATTCCAAGGGGATTCTTTAAGTCCTCTTTGGTTTTGTATGTCTTTAAATCCGTTATCCCGAATCTTAAATAAGTCTGGACAAGGATACATAATACACAGAGAAAGTAACATAAAAATATCACATTTATTATACATGGACGACATTAAACTATATTCTGCTAATAGGCAACAAATGAACCGACTATTAGAACTAACTGAAAATTTTAGTTCAGACATTAAAATGAAGTTAGGAACAGATAAATGTAAAATTAATAGCATCATTAAGGGAAAACACCACGACACCGACCCATACATACTTCACTCACAGCAGAATTTACTTATTGATAAAATGGAAATAACAGATACATATAAATACTTAGGGTATGCACAAAGTATAGGATTAGATCATAATAAGATAAAGGAAGAACTTAAGATAAAATATATTGATAGGTTAAATAAAATATTAAAGACAGAGTTATCAGGTAGAAATACAATAAAAGCAATTAACACATACGCAGTTCCTGTCTTAACTTACTCATTCGGTATTATTAAATGGTCAGCTACAGATTTAGATCGGCTAAATAGAGTAACACGAACAACATGTAATAAACACCTTATACACCATATCCACTCAGCTACAGAAAGATTCAATCTTAAAAGAAAGTTAGGAGGCAGAGGACTAGTTGATATAAAAAACTTACATAATAAACAGATACACGACATTCGCACATATATGCATAATAAAGCCACTGATAGTTACATTCACAACTCTCTCACATACATTCCCACATCAGGTACACCATTAAAACTAAATGATAACAATTTTAATATTACACAAGACCACATAACAGATGATCAGAAAATTACAAGCTGGAAACAAAAATCTTTACATGGAAAATACCCTCACCAGTTACAACAGGAATATATAGATAAAGAAGCATCAAACGCGTGGCTGTATAGAGGAAACATATATAAAGAAACAGAAGGATTTATGGTCGCAATCCAAGACCAAATCATAAAAACAAAGAACTATCAAAAATATATAATAAAAGACCGTACAGTAGTATCAGACAGGTGCAGGTTATGTAACACAAATCAAGAAACAATAGACCACATTACAGGAGGATGCCCCTTTCTAGCGAACAAACAATATACAGAAAGACACAATAATGTTGCAAAACAAATTCATTCACTCTTATCTATAAAATATAAACTAGAAGAAAAAACAGAACCATATTATAAATATAAACCAAAAAACGTACTAAACAACGAATACGCTAAACTTTACTGGGATCGAGACATTATAACAGACAAAACAACTACAAATAATAGACCAGACATCACCCTTACACTCAAACAAGAAAAAATCACATACCTAATAGATATATCAATACCAAACTCTGAAAATATTAGAAAAAAATACACGGAGAAAATTCAAAAATATATACCATTAGCAGACGAAATAAGACAAATGTGGCATCAGCATACAGTTAAAATTATCCCAATCATAATTTCATCTACAGGACTCATTCCAAAGTCACTACATACATCACTAAAAGAATTAGGCTTACATAAAAATTCATATATAAAACTACAGAAATCCGTTATCATCGATACTTGCTCTATAGTCCGGCGATTTCTAACATCCACTACTCAGACACCTACAACAATACTCAATGAACCGACCCACTTGGCGTAAGCCCGTGAGAGGTTCACACCCACCAGCATCAAAGCTGAGAATTGAAATATTTTATAACCCATAATAATAATAATAATATTCTACCACATTCACACAACACTATCTAGCCCAAACTAAGCAGAGCTTGTACTATGGATACTAGACAATGGATAAACATACATATATACTTTTTTTTTTTTGTAAATAGATACATATTATACATAGAAACACCCAGACCAAGACAAACATCCATGTTCATGCACACAAATATTTGTCTTGTGCGGGAATCGAACCCGCGACCTCAGGCGTGGCAGTCGGTTACACTAACCACTACGCCATCGAGGCCGACAAACATGTGCCCGCGGTTTCACCCGCGTTTATGATTACTGCGCCGGCCCCGTGGGTCGTAGCGTGATGTTATGTAGCCTATAACCTGCCTTAGTAAATAGGCTATCCAATACTAAAGAAAATTCAAATCGAACCAGTATTTCCTGAGATTAGCGCGTTCAAGCAAACAAACAAACAAACTCTTCAGCTTTATAATATTAGTATAGATAAGCCATTGTCAGAATTACTCACAGCAGTAATTCATGTGCATTTAAAACTGTATCATGCAATCAAACTGAATCAGATCGAAAGTAATAGGACTCATAAATTTATTAATTTTATCCCAGTACAAAATAACAAAAGAAACTGAGATAATCCTGTTTAAATGAAATAATTAATATGTTTTAATAGATTTCATTTTACTTAATTATCGCATTTATTTATATTATACACATAACGGCAAGTACTTACTTAATTTAAATAGTAGTATTTATTTAATCGCGAAAAGAAGCATCTAAACTTGAGAAAACTCATTCAAATAAAAATTGCATACGACACATGTATTAAAACTGTTCCTTAAAGTACAATAAGCTATAAGCAAAGACCTAACTGTTTGATGTCCTTTATTACGAAATATAAAACAATGCCTAACGATTACATTGAAAAAATTATTTTAGAAAAATAAGATCAAACATAATGCATGTTATACTTATGTATCGAAATGTTCTAAAGAACAAATACAGATCTAAATATCTAATTCATTTGGTTTTCCGGAGGATATGAATAATGGCTAGGTATAGGGACATGAGTGAACGTACACAGAATCCTACTGATTTTACTGATTATCTCACGACCAAGTTGATACCAGTTCGTTTCTCGGTGGCACGGCGCGTCTGTAACCCAGACAGTGTCTGCACACGCTGAGAACATAATAGGCTAAAAAAACAAATTAAGAATTTGAACTAACATAGTAGTAATGCCCTACGGTCACGTATCGTGTCTCGTATCATGAATGTTACATCTTAACTACCTCGTTGCTCCCAAATCATAAGTTTGCGCTTATGTTTGCGTACAATCGTCAGGATCAATATGTCTTAGATAGGATGACCGGATCGGAGAAAATGCCATGAAATATTTTTGAAAACTTCTCAGCGCACGAAGTCATTACAATTTTAA
Source organism: Catocala nupta (assembly GCA_963675205.1). Classification (NCBI taxonomy): domain Eukaryota; kingdom Metazoa; phylum Arthropoda; class Insecta; order Lepidoptera; family Erebidae; genus Catocala; species Catocala nupta. Next base: position 11,133,244 of record OY776081.1, read on the forward strand.
ATACTAGTTTATCTTAAATTTTTAAATTGTCCTAATATGGTTCCCACGTTCATTTATAATATTTTTTATTGTAGGTATTGTAGGGTCAAGAAATTACGATGGATTTTATCTACAGCCGCTTAGCTTTAGGCTATTTGAATAGCAAATGATGTATCCATTTCGGTTCGATCATCTCTCAGATAGTCGGTACTAAATTAATACTCTTTTACTTTGATAAACAAACAGATATTTAAATATCGGGATGATGTATTCACTTGATTTCCGCCGATACCAAGATTGTGGCAACAGACTTGATACGTTGCAGTATTAGACACTTTGTTATATCAAATTATTTTATGTTGCATCTTTCGATAGTTCGAAAATACAAATAAATACTACCTTACATATAAATTTTGGCGGCGACTTTGTTCGCATATGTTATTAAAACTTAACATACATATACATAAAGATATAATACCTTTATGGATTTGTAAATAGCAAACAATTTTAATACGATTTGAACACTGCGCCGTACATAAACAAATTAGCAATTATTTTATAAACTAGTCTTACATCTTCGCATGATGCATTTCCCAGAGTTTGAAGAGTTACGTCCATCGCCTACCCTGGACGTAATTTTATACATTTACATATTTCATAGTGACGTATACTTTGTGATGGGTATATTTGCATTTAAATTATTGGAGTTTTAGATTTAAATGCGACTGTGCTCAACGGGATACCAGCGTTGCATGGTTAAGATGTAGTGCCCCTGTCTTATATAGAGTTGACGACATATCCCAATATAATTCGAATACAATTGTACAGATCGCTTTTATATATCATGGCCCTAACAGGCTAGAGACGTGTGCTACACCAGGGTTAATACTTGTTTGTTACTGAACTAGATAAAAAGGCGCAGTTGTCCAGACAGCAAGCCACTAGCCCACCTGCTGATAACACAGTATCTTTTTACAGAGCTCTATAACCCATTGTCATAGCACTTATGACAAATATGTATATAGAAAATGCAATTAAAACAAATATAAAATTTAATTTTATTGCAAGTATCAAAATCTGTAACATAACATTGTAATCGTTTAATCCTTGGTTTATTTGTTTGCCGAAAATAAGCGAGTTGGTTGAATAAGTAATAGCTTAATACTACGTTGTGTCGGCTAAGGTGGCTGGTTTCTCGGCTCCACGCTGCTTCGAAGGGCCTCCGTCTAACTTAATACATGTTATTAACCAACGAAACAAACAACTGCCTGTAACAATAGCCCCGTTCTGCTGCAAGTTTTATCTATATGTTGTGTGAAATTCAACAGGACATAAAGTATATATTGTAGTGTACTGAGAAGACACACAGTAAGTGACCACGCAATACAAATCGATAAATTAAGTTTGTGTGACATTGTTGCAAAACGAAAAATGTTTACAAAGTCATGTTTATAACGTAGTTAGCATAACTAGACGTATAAGCGGCAATTGATCCCGCTAGACTATAGCACACAAGGTAAATTGGACAGTGGACAGAAAGTCAGATAGAGAATCAGTTACATAGAAAAATAATTACATGTTTAGTAGACTTGGCAGAACGAAGCTAGTACGAAGACTCTTAATTATTTCTAGTGCATCTAATAACATAGCACAGATGATTTCAATTTTAATAAAGTCATCTCGCGATTCATCAAAATACCTGTGTGACGGTAATTAATATTATTTTATTTATAAAATTTATGTATCACACAAATCAAGACGCGCACCGGTAATGGTGAAGGGACAACCTAATCCGCAGTGGCAGCCACCCATGCAATCAATTCTTTCATTTAGATGGATTTATATAAACTAACATGATATATTGGAGAAAATGAAGCTGCCTAGCGCCGATAAGTCCCTTTTCCATTTTCAGATTCCTCCTCCTCACCGAAGACACCGTGCGGCCCACACCACACGCAAGTAGGCGTCATGTGCCGCCGGTTGCCAAGAGCATGACTGCCCGAAATCTAGAGTTTTCTCCACCTCGGGTGGTTACCCAGCGCGACAAGCGTGAACGTTTATCATATGATGTACAAGGGTAGAATATAACAATAAATCAATTACCTTATTATGGCACTACTTATAAACCTTTTGTTCAAAGGACTAAACGAGACATTAAAACAATAATTAGAAATATGTGCGCTTGGCAAATATGTGAGGCTCGAATCTAAGAAATATACTCATGTAGTCATGACTACCTCGTTCTCAAACTGTTATTTAACGTAGCGTTGCCTTAAGCTTGCGTACAATCGTGAGTAGTAGAGAGGTACGCAGGTCGTCTTTTAAATGGTTTGCTGCAAAAAATAACAGCAGGTAGTCTGGCAATACACCCAGTAGATAGCAATAGATTTGTCCCCTATAACGTAGGATCTAAAAATATAGTTCAATAAATGTTCATAAAACTCACCTGCCAACTCCTCTGAGAATATACATACAGGTATTAGGTACGTATTTTTAGATCTGTAGCACCTACCTTCTAAATCTAAAATACTTTGCTAGGAATGAAAAAAAATAATGATTATGATGTTGGTAACAATAATCATAATATAACCCGAAGGCCGAAACACATTTACGCATATTCATATGCCGTGAGTTTTCATATCCCTAAATAAATAACATGAATGCAATTTTTTTTCTAAACGAACGATGGCTAAATGCTGCTACTGGCTAAATAAGGATTTATAAACATTTACCTCTATTCTTTTACACGCACTCAATGAAAGAGCTGCGGCCACCCATCTAGCGCCCCACGCGGCGTCCTCCGCCACTGTGACGGATCCCGGACACGCCCCTCATTTGTTATACAAATTTTATACTACCCTCCGAGCTAAATCTCTGTTCTGAGACTCATCGAAAATTCGCTATCTACATCAAAGAATGAGGGCATCTTGAGCTGAGAACTATTTCTCTTTGTGTAATCTTAGTTTGCTGCTACTATTATATTAAAGATAAAAATACGCGAGTATCAGCTGTATACTTTAGTAAAGGATAAATAATTATAAATTAACTAACTTGATGTGAATTTGATCAAGATTCGGTACTTGTTCAATGTACAGATACTATCATATTGATAAAAAATGTATTAAAGAATATTTAGAATGTGCAATTAAATTACTTTGTTTAATTTGATTTCTATTTATTTAGTTACAATTTACATTGTATTTGAATTTGAACTAGCCAAAACATAAGAAGTACAATATAAACAAGAAATCAAGAAACATTCACACAATATGGTTTACATTGATACAACATTTATATCAATATAGTTATATATATTTATGTTATTTATAAATCCTTTATACATACATAGGTGTAATAGAGACATCTTATAATAAAAGACGAGCAATACGTAATCTATATATTAATACGTGAAGCAAAATCTTTGTACCCCTTTTTATGAAAATTGAGGGGACGGAGGAGTATGATCTTTGGCACAGTTAAAAGTTTATATGGAGAAGGAGAGGCGAATCCTAATATTTTTATAAAATATACATTAGAAATCCAAGAAATTTATGTTAAAACACTACACGCACACAACCATGCATTTGACAAACGCAGTCGAATCCCGTTCGTATTAGTATTACGCCATTGTTCGGTTGATGTCGTAGGATTATTCGTAACTACATATGGTTACATATCTTAAATACTGTTAAATGTGATTATAAGGGTATAGTTATATGCAATAAAACCTTAATAACGATCACTTAAAATTTAAATCAATTATGATCGAATTTCGACCACTTGGCGACCGCTAGTAATAATAATTAGGGTCTATACTCAGCATCATCATGTTTGGAGATGATACTGAAAGACAGGACAGGCTGCATATTTTGGATTCGTAGCACATTTAAAGTACGGATGTCAACACAGCCTGCCGACGTCACAATGCTTATGCGAATTATAGCGATGACGACCACTGTCGTATTTAATGAATACGAAAAGCAAAATTAATAGGTTAAACTGCCATTTGAAATTAAAGGCCAAATTTAAAACGGAATGAAGTCAAAACTGATTTATTTTTGGTGTCTTTAACTATGTGTATTAATAGAACGTTAACAAGAAGTTATCATTAATGTATTTAATTACTGTATGCAAATTAATTGCTTGATACTATTTTTTAAATAGTGACACTTGCCATTAATGGAGTTCAAAAATATAAATGAAAGAACGTACAATATTGTTTAAAATATATTCGACAGGTATGGTACAAAGGCCTCCCCGTTTTATTGAAGCAGACAAGAGAAGTACCTTTAACCTATCGGAAATCAAGGCCTTGTATTTTATTAGGACAATGTGTAGTTAGCATATTCGACAGCGAACATGACGCTTACATTAAAAGTGCCTCCGATCGGTAGTTTATGTTTCATATGCAGTTACAGTAATTATGGAATACAATAAGAATCGTCGATAATGCAGTAACACCATCGATGATTCTAATCGCATCCCGTTATGGAAGACGTATATGGATTTGTAAGTTTAGTAATTTACAAATAAATTAAGAGTACCCAGTATAATACAGACCATTTCATCGTTAATTAGGTACTATTGATTTGCAGGTTTATGGACAAATTCGCAGTATTTTACGTGGCAATTAAGACTTAATACTTTGTAATATAAAATCCATGCATACAATATTCATATTACGTGCTGTAACAGAGTCGGTATTATATATATTTAAAAATCAATCTTATGAACAACACAAAAGATTATAAGCAATTTGGTTTACAAATACTTATACGGAATTCTTTGAAATTAGACTACTTTATCCGGATCGATGTTAATTAATATTGTCTTATGTTTACGCGAATGTTATACATTGAAATTAAACACTTTATACGGATTTTGTCGCATTGTTTATTTTACTTTAAAACACTGTTATTACATAATTTTGAAAACTCTAACACTACTATTATTGAACTTTACTACTATTTAAGCTAGGTATATGTATTTTTAGTTAAAACTATTTATATTTAAGTTTACACTTTGCCCCGACGTTTTAGTTACTTTACAGCAGCCATGTTTACGGGTAGTTTTGAAAATTATGTAATAACAGTGTTTTAAAGTAAAATAAACAACGCGACAAAATCCGTATAAAGTGTTTAATTTCAATCGATGTTAATTTTTAAAACACAATAAGTACATGTTTTCGGAATTATAAAAATTATGTAATACTACAGTGCTTACTACTACTATTAAAATTACCTTATACACATATTTTTCTTAAATGTCTACTATGTACAGATCATATGTCAACCATTAACAACTTTATTATTTGTACCTAAAGATTATTCTAGAAACTTAAAACAACTGGAAAATTTCACGAAAACGAAGTGGCGCTATACACTTGTATTTAATGCTTGCTAGCTGGAATCCAAATCCAATACTTTTCCTTATACCTATACTGTAAGCACGTATGTCCAGGATTATTCACGTTTGTCTCGAGGTCATTGTTTGTTTTTACTGCTTTTTTGAATATCGAAAACGGTTCAAATTGAATTTCTCATAATGTGGTATTACTTTTTTAAGATATTGAGGTAAATGGCTACTTATGAATGCAAGAGTAAACAGTAATACAACTACCGATCACATGCAATGCGCAGAATTAATCCAATAAAAGCCGTGAAGAAATTTCATTAAATTCTCTATTACCTGAGGACAATGCAATTGTACGGGGGCAATCGAGATTGAGACGGCAGGAGCGTATTGCACACTGCGGCCTCAGGGAGTGGAACCGCTTCTTGATTAAATAAACCTTCAAGAAAACGTCACGCCGCCGGCACACTACGTCAGTCTTCGGCATATCGCACCGGCTACGTACCATATTCACTTGTTCCTTTATTATTTACCAATGAAGGTCGTGTTATTGTTTATTTCATTACACACCGTTCAAAACTAACTGTAGATTTAAATTGTTTACTGCCTTGCGGAAAATTACACCCATTTTTGTTGCATATTTTTATACATTAACTTGATATATTATACATACATACGTGCATCATTCAAATTATTGATATTTGATAGTAAATTTATCCTTGCCAGCCTTTTTATACAAGTCCTTCGAATTAGGTATTGCGATTAAAATGGAGTAATTGTAGATTGCTATACTAACACTGTATGAAATTTAAAAGTATGAATGATGCACGGATGGTGTAGTAGTTTGAGTAGTTGCCATGCCACTGCCAATGCTGTGGCTTCAAATCCCACACAAGATAAACATTGGAGTGATCCACAAATGGTTGCTTTGAGCCTGGGTATCTTTTATGGCCGTTCTTTGAACGTTTGTATAGATCACCGCATAGGAACTACTCCTAGTGCAGGAGTTGTATTTTTGAGAATCTGCTTATTTATATTTCAATAACATAAGTAGTACGGTTTATATTATTAATTTAAGAACAGGAACCAAGGACATTTTCGCTTTTAATAAAATTCCTTCGTCATACTATAAAAATAGAATTTACAAGACAAATTACGATGTTTGCCATTATGTAATTTATAAGTACAAATAATAACGTATATCAGCAGTGTGTTTAGTACACTTGGAACCTTATGTGGCGCCGTGAAACATACGAAACCGATTTATTAAATAATCAATAATAATAGCTTGGCTAAAAAAAGTGAATTAGCAAAAATAGATAGGTACATGTACCTACATCTATACACATTACGATGCGTAGTTCTTAGGTGGACTAGATTTGGTTTCAAAATACCTTTAAATAATATAGGTATTGATTATCTAAGTGAATTTCTACCTGCCATACAAAACTATGCAAAATAAGTAATCCAGAAAGTATGCGCCAGTAAAAATGAATTTCAAATTAAAACATGTTAGGATTTAATAAAATTATCAAACATTTCGTTCCATCGTAAATTATGACGTCATAAAATTTAAGATGCGCCGTAATTCATGCAGTGATAAAGGCAACTATGACGGGTATACCCTGCTTTATTGTGAGTGTGGAATCTATTAAGCACGTTCACACTGATACAAAATTATTAATTTATATTTTAACATTGAAATTAAACACTTTATACGGATTTTGTCGTGTTGTTTATTTTACTTTATAACACTGTTATTAAATAATTTTAAAACTTTAACACTACTATTATTGAATTTTACTACTACTTAAGTTATATATTTTTTAATTAAAACTATTATATTTGAGTTTACACTTTGCCCCGACGTTTCGGTTGCTTTACAGCAGCCATGTTCACGGGGAGACTAAGATGGTATACTTGCCTGTTTTAAGATCTTAACGCTTCCTCGTATGTCTTTCTTGGATGATATCTTGACACACGTAGGAATGAGATTACGATCACGACATCTCTTTAAGAAATTTAAAGATGTTACATATCTTGCGCGCTTAGTTTGTAGATCTTCTAACCGGCGTATTTTAGTTATAACATTCGCGTAAACATAAGACAATATTATATTCTAACGTTTTTATTTTTAATAGATTCCATGGCATGTTCACAGCATGTACATATATATATGGTATTGTTTTAAGTTCGGTAATGTAATGCTAATTCTGAAAAGTACATGGCAATCAAATTTTTATATAATAAACCTTTTTTATATACTAGATCTTAATTTTTTTGTATACGTATTAGCAAATACACTGATGAACCAATTTAGAGAAACGCAAATAAAAATATAAAGTCTCGTGTTGTAATTATCGTGGTTACTGACTACAAATATATCAGACAGTAAACCCTTATAAAATTCAGAAAGTTTTGAAGTGTTTTTTTTTCGAAGTTCATTACTTTTTGTGTAATGTGATGTTGTGTAATGTGTTATGAAAAAATGCAATACTACGCATTCACGTAGTATTGCATTTTTTCATAACGTGAATTTTGTTTGCCCACTTTTGGATTAGTGTTTATTGACTGTGTTGTTTATCGTGTTAAGTGAGAATTGTTCCAAATAAACTGAGAATGCGACATCTAAACGTCACTCTAGTTGCTTGGGCTGTTACTTTAATTGAAACTGGATGCACCTTCATATGTAGCCCAAACATTACGAATAACAAAATCTGTGGTACACCGAGTCGTCAAGAGGTATCAACAGGCCGGACACTATACGAGACCTGCAAGACGAAAGTCGTAAACGGAAAACTGTGGACAGAGAAAACCGATTTATCGTTACCAGCCTGCTAAGAACCCGGACCTTAAGTAAGAACAAAGCTCCAAGAAGTTGCAGGGGTAAGCACATAAAACCTCTGAGAGGAAGACCGAAATTGGCCGGTATAATATTATTTTGTTGCAGAATTCCTATCTAAAAATAATAAATAAAGATTAAATATAAAATTAGTAAACATAATTTACACAACATAATAACTTATTTATAAAAATAAATAGATACCTACTTATAAGAACATAATAAGGTAATACGGCGATCTACAAGAATACAAATAGTGCTTTATAAGCTTATATGGATTTGTTTAGAATGTTTTATGTTTTATGTGAACTAGCTATAAATAAATAATATTTCGCGGTGCCCTCTAATTTGCTATGGCTGTAAAAGCCCGCTAAGTATGAAGCAACTATTATAAAAAATTTAAGGCCAAACTAATGTATGTACACTTAGTTTGTAAATAAATGATTTGAATTTGAAAATAGGAATCACCAAGCTTAGAGTCCATTCTATTCACAGGTGAATCTAGATTTTACCTGAAGCTGGATGATTAGTATATGTTGGAAAGGTGTTACGAGGAGTTATTTGTAAGGGATGTTACGATCGTAGTTCTCGAATACCTTAGAGACGTTGATTTTATGTCAGGTGAGCACGCTGGCCACCCCATAGCATTTGCTATAGGGTGGCCAGCGTACTCGCCCGACTTACACTTAATAGAAGATGAAAGGGATAAGTTTGGAAGACAAAAGCAGTACAAATATCCTACCTCCTTTTATTTGAGGGATCACGGAAAAAATTCACCGCAATCCCTCAAGTTTTTATTGATAACTTGATTGGGTTGAATTATTCGAAGAGCTCGAGGGGGCAACACTAAGTACTGAAGTTATAGACATTTCTAAGCTTTATTAAAAAATAAAATATTAGGTACAACAAAATCTGTTTCCTGTAAATTTCTACTTTATTTCTTAACCTTTGTGGATTGATCGTTTGTTTTTCGACGTCGATAATTTTAAATTATCGAAAAATAAGCAAAATCCAAATTATGAAACTTAATTGTAACTAATATCTATGATATTCCGATTTACACAGACTTAATTTGCGTTTCTATAAATTTGTCCATGAATGTAGAATAACTGACATAAATTAATAAGTAATAAAATATCAAGATATTGATATGTAGGAATTAATCAAGAAATATCCAGCAGAAAGAAAGGATAGAAACTGTTTAATAATTACTCAAGTCATTATTAAACAGTTTCATAACTAAACTACTAACAATAATGTAAACTACTAATTAAGAATGTCAAAAATACATTAAATTTTTTATTACATGCTTTGTCGTTGGAAACTTTTTGGCTAATATGAGTGTTTACTTACCATGAGCACATTACAATCGCATCTCAATATTACATAAATCAATAATCAAACAATGACCTCGGTACGGTAAAGGAACTTACATAAGTCAGTTGGGTATCCACGGGCAAACTAATAAATTCAAAGGATTGACTTGGCGGTGTGGTGAGAACTCGTCCATTTACAGAAGCCGCCATATTACGAGGGCATAAATCTAAGCGAAGTCATCCGAGTGTCGTCGGACGCCCCGCTCGCCTCGTGAATGGACCGCTATGAAGCATGGCCCAGGCTTTAGTCGGCCCTTGGACCACGGCCGCATCTCAACTACCACCGTAAACGAGACGTTTTGACAACCACCGATATATGAATTGAAATATGAAAGCCGCTGATACGAATGACTCGAGTATTAATGTCACAAAATAAAATAAATGTCATGTTAAGTGCATTGCTGCGATAAACTGACACAGATATGCAATTAAAATGATGCTACAAAATTAGAAACTATATTACCAATAGAAGATACTGGAATGTAAATTTTCTTTTTTAAATAATATACTGGGCTCGCTAAAATTGTTTAATGCGTAAAATAACTTTAGGTAGTCTATATTCCTACGAACCGGACTTATATTATAAATAAATTCATCTCTCTTTAATCATTTCTTGTGAGCAGACGACGTCAATTTGGCGGCTCTCAACTTGAATTCAAAGCTGATGAAAAAAAATACAATGGGATTATGCAGGCCTAATGGTCCTCCGAACATGGGCATTAATCTCGTCATACAATATTGATGCATCCACAATTTATTGCCGATGCTTAGACGAATCATAAAGTCAAAACGGCTTATTAATGTGTGAAGAAACTCACCTCTTCTGGAAATCCTTGCCAAGTGACATATTTTTATGAACCCCGCAGGGACTCGTTAGTAAAATATTTTGTTTCCATTCGCAGAATACAATTGAATGTGAATCTCAAAAACATAAGTCATTATTTTAATAATCTTATCTAATGTTCATTCGTTTGAAGAACGATAAAAAGAGGCTATTGACAAACACACTTTCAAATATAAAATATTAACGAGAACTTCAGTTTGAGTGGCGCGGAGCCATTGAAGAAGTCTCAGAGTTGACTTTAATCTGCTTAAAATCAGGACACATTCGCTTTCAGAGCACGTTCCGTGATTGAATACGATTTAATCTGTTTCTCCGTACAAACAGAAATTCCCAACTCCCTCAATGAATTCTTAATCGTTGAATATTTTACCAAAGCATGCATGTTCTGAGTTATGTCTATAAATAATTATATATCTAGCACACATAAAGCAATTTGTATTATATTATAAAAATTATAGACACGACTATATAAAGATTAAAAATGATAATAAATATACAAACTAGCTGACTTGCGTAACTTCGTCTGCTTCACATAAGAGATTTTTTTCCGTTCTTGCAACATTTTTCATTGCTGCTCTGCTCCTATTGGCCGTAGCGTGATGTTATATAGCCTATAGCCTTCCTCGATAAATGGGCTATCTAACACTAAGATAATCTTTCAATTCGAACCAGTAGTTCCTGAGATTAGTGCGTTCAAGCAAACAAACAAACAAACTCTTCAGCTTTATAATATTATAAGATAAGATTATTATATATAGTATAGATATGATAAAATGTTAACTTATAATATATTTCAATGTCATCGATAATGTCACCTGTTTGTTAAATGCATCGGAGAAATATAATTACAAAACCCTAAAGATAAACATTGACAACATTAAATTCATTATCAACAGTACATAAAATCCCTATTAAAATATTATTACTAGTATTAATGAAGTCTTACTCCTTTTGCAATATTCGAATAAGCGATAAATAAAGCAGCGAATGTACATACCTACGTAAGGGCGTAACGTTTTATTGTAATGCAAATCTGTGTTTTTCTCAGTATTAAAAGTATTTAGATGGTAACACGTGACGACAGGCGCTGCAGGCAAGTCCGCGGACGCAAATTATGGCAATCTTAACACCTTCGAGGCGCTAACTGGCCTACACCCTGCAATTTCATCCGACGTGCATCATGCGCTGGTGCGGCCGCTGCCGGCGTCTGCCATCGACGCTACACGGGCACTGATTTCCTTTAATTTAATCATAAGAATGTTTCTTTCTAACTCTCATTATATTAGTATTGTTTATATCTGACATTTAAGGCACACTCGTATATATTTGCCTAGACTTCTATAAATTTTTAAAATAATTGATTGTAGTATCATACGCAACTATATCACTTCCTTAAATATGCTTATAAAGTAATATAGTAAAAATGCTAAAGGTCCATAGAGGACTAATATATTCTTAAATATTTTATTTTATTTTCATATGAAATATTATTGCCCCTTATTATTATTGTCTACACTTAGGTATTAAGTAGAGTTTTAGTCGTTCTCAACATGTAACTCTTTATTCATAAATCGATGGATAGTATCATATCTGTATTTCTTGACAAAGTTGGGCAAAACTTTATCAAATTAAAGTTGCACCAGTTATGTTAAAACCGTTACGTAACGTCACTATGCCGATGCCGCATTATTACAGAAATAAATAGCTCATCATTATTATCAAAGCCCATAGTAAAATTAAAAAATCCTTGCTATTGGGCGCGTCATCAGTAAGTAGATACCAAATAAGTAGTAATAAAATACCAAATTTAAGATTGCCGTCAATACTTACAAGCCGCTATTGCTAACTGTAATCTAACCTTGTCGTAAAAATCTAATCACATTATTTTCTTATTTTACAATTTCGTCTCGTTGGTCTTGGGCCTTAGTTTCCTGTTCCCAGCTCGAGCTAAGTGCCATTAGATTTTCCTGTTTAAATTATCAGTTGCAAAGAGTCTAGAAATGAGCCCGGTAGATTACGACGAGTCTAACAACACAGCTGACAAAATATAAGAGTAATAGTCCTCTACTTACATTTAGTGGACAATATTCCTTAATGCGTGTCTATATCATGTAACCATATTTTTCTCATTAGATAAAACTTAAAGAAACGTAGATATTTTTGAAATAGGATTTCGGTCCACTATTTAGAGGAATCTAAATTAAAAAAATAAGTTTCACAAATGTGCAATGATGTTTTTTAAACTTAATTCCCTGACCTTATCTCGAATATAAAAAACCTTAGTACTTAAGTAATGACATGAGCGAAACTGTGGACACAGCTAGTGATTCCAAAACTATATCTAACAATTATTTTTTTTAAATATTTATATTAAAACAAAGCATTTAAAGCTAATTGGTATCCTATATCTCTACATTTAAGCACCGAGCTATCTATACTAATAATAATATTATAAAGAGAAAATATTCGAATTTTTTGTATGTTTGCTTTTTTGTTTGTTTGTTTGTAAGGATTTAATTCAAAACTACTTAACTTATTTTAAACATTTTTCACCATTAGAAAGCTTTATTATTATCACCGAGTAACATAGGCTACCTATGTATATTTTATTTTAAATAAAGTACTGTTAGTTTTCTTTTTTTGACGTGGTATTTCTAAAGTACTGTTAGTGGCCAAGTAACTTAACTTAACCTACTATTACGCAAGTGAAGCCGCGGAAAAAAGCTAGTATTTTATATGATCGCGTAAATAAACACTAGATATCTAATTATGATCTTAAAGTTTGTGTATTTAGCATAACAATTCTTAAAAGTAGTATTTGCAACTATTTGCTTTCAGTCAAATGTGAATTATCATTTAGCCAACAACAGTAAGGGCTGTTGTTTAGATAGATTTGATTTGATCGAAGCAAATGATCGCACTACCTATGGCCGATAGGATATCATCAAACACTAGGTGGCTACAAAAGGCAATGCGTTTGTAGCCACCAACTCATCAAGCAATTCGAGGAATATTTAATATTCCTATCCGGTCGAAGCTAAAACCGACAAGACAAGCCTCTGATTTTTAGAACTATGTGCGTATCTCATGGTCTTTTCGATTTAACGGAAATGCAAAATATCATAAAGAAACTGATATGACCTGAATGTTTCCATCATGTTCTCGAAGTTGTGTAAGCGTTGCCAACTCATATTTATCTTAGACTATAGATAAACCTATTTACTCCAAGGAAGGCCATTGCTTAGCAGTAAGTTAGTATATACAAACAAATCCTCCAACAAAATTATCAAACGTCAACTTACTGACTGAGACTGATGTAACTCGTAATGCAGTTAATCAGACGTAGACTTATTTAGTATAACAAAAGACATCGCTAAGAGACACATTTACAAATTAGTAAAAAAATGCACAATAGAAACTAATCATTCATTAATAAAAACAAAGTCCAGTTTTATCTATGGTTTTCCTATAGCAAATTGAGATACAACAACATAGTGCAGAAGTAAGTGCGTGATAAGATTCCTTGGCATTGCAGAAAGCGTTAAGCCTTCTAGAATCTTATACCAATAACATTTATCCCAAACTGGATGATATGATCGGCGGTAAGTGCAATAAAAAAACACATCTGTACATACATAGACGCATGCTGAGTGGCTCTCATCCATATATGTATTTGCTGGATTCCAAGCTGCTATTGTGAATTTCGTAAGATATACTCAACAACAATTATCCCAGCCCCGGAATAGAACTCAGGACATCATGATAAGACGCCACCTTAAGCCTAAACGAATGCCACGGGACCAACGAGGCAATATAAAAAGGCTTCCCAAATTGTTGTACAAAACCAATCTCTGATTAAATCTCGATACAAAGGCGTGTGGCGTAGCTGCCGAACGCAACTGTGTGTAATACAGTCCACCGTTCATCGTAGCGCGGCTCCCATGTCTACCGGACGCACCGAGATGCTCACAGAAACAATAGCCTGAATAAAACGAAACAAGCGATCGATTTTTAAATCAGCCGCGCAATCTCTGCGCAGTGTAATCTTACAAATATTTATTATATGTCAAAACAATATGCCGAAATGGAACGCTTATTGCGGTTTTTACAAATGTGTCTGGTTTGCTGCGAGCGCTCGTTAGCGTGAGGTACGATGCATTGTGGTGGTACAATGGAAGGCGGGGCGCGGCCGCAGGCGCCTCTATAGCGCGGGAAAATGTGCGCCACACTGTTTCACTTTTAAATCAATGATGCTCATGGTCAACTATCCGTATATACTATAACACAAACGCCTCTAATAGTGAAATAACACAAACACCTCTAATAGTGAATTTTCATTTTATATAGTTAAGTGCCGCCGAAAGGAGTAGTTATGTTATGAAAGATATATTATGCCAAAGTGATCTTACTTGCTTACATTGATTTATTTAAAAACACGTGGTAGCTTATGTCGACGAGCGTGCATAAACAAAATTATATGCATGAATGGTAGCAAGTAGAAAGTCTAGTGTCTACCTAAAACTCTAGTAGATTTAAACAGACACTATAGTATAACATTATCGGTGCCATCAGGAAACATACTGAATTATATGTATTTACTAATCTATAAAACAAATATAGTTTCCTTTACTTATTAATTAATTTAGAAAATCATACAAATATTTTAACTAGCATTGTAAATATCTGAACCAGTGATAAACTAAATGTATTGCATAAAGCTCTATTATATGTATATACAGCGCGTAATAGAAAGTTGTGGTCATATTTTAATTGAATATTGGACCTCTGTACCTGGCCCAAACTCAAGGTTTCAACTAAATAATAATTAAATAGTAAAACTTGGGTCTTAAAAATGACGTTAGGTACTTCTTCGCTACTACTACTGATTTGAATTAACTGTAGTTTAATAACTGTCGAGGTTGCTAGTAACATGCATGGCATATCATGAAAACCTATGATGTAGAGATATTTATATATATATGTAGTTTTCCTCGTATTTTGTCATTCGTCGTACAAACTTTGATAGCGTAATGCTATCGAAGTTTGCGCAACTAAGTACTATTCTCATACATACAGCTTCCTCACATCAATTACTGGACAGCGGCACAACGCATGGTTACGAAGCCTAGTTAACGGGTTCTCCTCCTGTATCAGAGGAATTTCACTCGTTATTCCACAACGTACATAAATACATTGTATACTACGTTAGGTCTAATATATAATATAGTTAATATATCTGTATAAGTAACTCAAGGTTATGATACCGAATCTAAAATTAAAATCGCACACCAAATTAATTTCATAATAAACACTGCAAAACTTTTATAATAACCATATCTTATAAAAGTTTCTGCAGTGAAAATAAATAAGTACATGAAAGTAAAATGTCGACTTCATTTAAGTTTCATTAAAACTGAAGCTCAGTCTAAGCTTACACTTACATAAATATGTACATGATATTGTCTTCATGTTTTGCGACAGGACTCGTTTTTTTATTCAGCCTTTAAATAAATAATATCATAACATCCCAAAGTCCCGTTGTCTTCGATAGCGTTTACGGCGCGTGGCCCTCGCAAGCACGGCCACAGTTTTACGACTAAATAATATTCTTTAATTATAATGAAGCGTCATGGAGTAAAAAGGCGGCGCACGCGACATCTGTATTAAATTTTAATGGAATAAAGTTGCACCTGCGGTCGGTTTGCGAGTCGATCACTACATTCGAATGCCAGGAATCCACTAAGTGTATCTAATTAAAAATTAATTACTACAGCTTCCAATCCTGATCAGAATTTGTGTTGATGAGCTTTCGATTTAAGCTGCGCCCGTTTTTAGAAATCTTTCTTCAGTGTCGCTTAGGTTCAATTAAGATATAAATAGTAGATATTTATTAAGATTTTAGGCGAAACTTTCCACACAGATAAACGTAGTTCTGGATTAATACATGGTTTTATCCGTGTTTGAGTTCCAGTGAATTACACGCGAGTCGAGTAGAAGCTGGTACTATATAAAATACGCACAACTATATACATTTGAACGCCACACCACACTAGCCATTTCTCCTTAGACACTAGTCAGCTTTTACAGAAGTTACACCCTAATCACTCTAAACAAGAAAAACTCTTTATATCTCTCCTCTTACCTCTTTATATTATAAGGTTTTAGATTCCTATATTAAGTATTAACATTTTTAGCGTCAACCATTAGTTATATACTAATTTGGTTTCTAGTAAGACTGCAAACTGCTGTACTTATCTATATTTTTGTTACTAATAAGTTAAGCATATATTCATGTAAACGATATAATTGAAATGAAAACTTATTTAGACGCGTTGAGCACTTTTTGGGTGAACAAAAATCATGGAACTCGCGTCATCGTCGCTGAACCCTTTCCATGAGCTATATGTATACTGTGTATATATGTGTACTTTTTGGGTGAACAAAAGGCGTGAAACTCGCCTCATCGTCACCGCACGCTAGTTACTTAGTTTTCACTTCTATCGGCAGTCCCCAAAGACTGCCCTGCATGTAATTTTTTACTTTGACTTATTTCTATCGCATTTCTTACACTGAATATTTGCAGCTCATATCAATGGCAAAGCGATTGTACATGATCCTAATAATATTTGTATTATGTTTGCTAATTTGCATTAACACAATACCATCCAAACATTTGTTATAAAATTTCGTCTTTCTTCTTTACGACAAGTGTGTGTGTACAAGGTTGATTGTAACCAAATCAGCGAAATGGGCCTGAGTCTCTTAATACCTATAAAAATTATTTATTAACTTTCGCGCAAAAATAATATAAATATTTTAAATCGTTTCACCAAGCGTTGTAATCAGGTCACAAAATAAATTTCAGGCTGTAATATCGTCTCACTTGCACTTGGTATTCTTACTGGTAATTACTTTACTTTCTTGTCATCAATATCACTTATCAATAATTTACTTTAATAAAAGTTCCACTGTGTGAGTATAAGAAAGCAAGGAGCTCCGAACAGGCATCACATCGCCATGTACTTAACCTGTGTACTTAACTACGCAATTAATAACACAGCTGAGGTAGGTACTGGTCATTATAACTGCCTCGGGTCCATTCTAGTTACCGTCACTTTGTATAAATTATATAAAAATAAGCACAAGTAGAAAGGGATGCATATATGGTTACTAGTGGTGGTCAGAGAGTGATAGGTGAGGTGGCAAGGGCAGGTGTCACGGGACATCTGCTGGCCCACAGACAGGCACGTGGCTCAACCCTATAAACCGACCTCCACAACTTCCAGCCGTAGGAAAAAGTTAAGAAATCCTGTAAGAATTAATTTCATATTCATTCCAATACAAAGCTTTTTCTATTTGACGAATACACGAAGGTTTTGTTTTAACTATTATTTGATTAGTCATGGTGGTTTGTAATGACAGACACCCCGCATGACTTCTTTGACTTAAGTTTATGTAATCTTTAGATTTAAGAAAATTTATAAGTTTGTATATACGTATATAATGTTGACCGCCAGAAATAAATATCGTTGTTGTAGTATTAAAGAGCAAAACTAAAAGAATTTAAAAGTAGACGTATGAAAACACGGCGGCTTAATTTATTGTACTTCAATTAATGCATACATTGCCATTTAATACAGTCTTTGTCTAAGAGTTGTTCTGCGAGAAATAGTATGCGAGAGAATCTACGGTGCCGTATTAGTTATTAATTGTTTATATAAATTATAATTATGAGAAATGTTTTTGTATTTAATCTATGTAATTATCGTAATCAGTATGTAATCTATGTTAATTATTGTAATTGGTTTCTTTAACCGTTGTAATAACCAATAAATAAAAAATAAAAAAAATTCATTTCTTTTTCTTAATTTTTTGTTTACGTGGGTATGCATTGATGCATACACCTCCGCGGGAGCGAGCTGCTGACTAGAGTGCGCGGTGCCTGACGTTGGTGTTGGACTCGCAGGGGTATGTGGTTGGCCGCTGAGGACGACATGTTCGTTTGCTCGGCAAGCACGTTGCATTCGAGCGTCGGACTAAGGCGCGGCCAGTGCGAACCAGTCGGTCGCATGAGGCACGGAGTTGCCTTTAGCGAAGTGGCAGTATGGTTTCACTGCCGCAACGCATCTCGGGCGCTTGCCTGCTCAGCAAGTAAAAGTCATAGCTGGAGTGACTCGGGCCATACCCGGCTTGTAGGCCTATTTGGGTAGGCGTACGGATGTATGTCGGGAAGTGAGCGTGCCTTACACAGCTCCGGTACCATACTGGAGCTAGGGAGGCGGCTTCTCCGTCAGCTTCAGCGAGGCTTTCGTTAGCAACTCCCTGAGTTGCGGGTGGTGAGCGGCTTTATTGCTCCGGTACCTATCTGGAAGGTATGTAATAGGTAGTGTCACTTGGGCACGAGGTAGCTCGCTTACGAGAACCGGATCTCTGAGGTTAGGGTGGAGAGTTGGGATTTGGGGACAAGACCTGTCTATAACTGGGCCCGGAAGGTGCTCTCGGGCGCTGGAAGGTACAGCGGCTCCTCTAATATAACCTTACGGTTGGTGTAGAGGAACGCTATATCATAAACTGGGATAGTCGTAGAGAAAGGGGATGTCCCCCCCGAGAGGGGGAGATGGATTCAAAACAGAGGCGCGCGTGGGTACACGCACGCTACCTCTCTGACTTGGTGCTGAATGGATGGCGAGCAGGCCCACAAAGCCCATCATCCCCAGGTCAAACCTCAGGGTGGCTGGAGGTCATCTTGCGCCCTCCGGCGCCCGGCTCTGCGGTTGGGGAGAGGGTTTAAATGCTCCCTCTCCCACTCCGCCGCCACCTTGATGGAAATCACTTCCTCACAGAAGGAGGCGACGGCGTTCCACGACCTCTCGCTTCGGACCATAGAATGAACTACGGCCGGGACCCAGAGGGCAACCGATCCGACTGCCGCGATCAACTCACGGCGCTGCAATGCACAGGCGGGGCAAACCGCCAAAGTGTGTAGCGCCGTGTCCTCAACAACGTCGCGGCAGTCGCCGCAGTGGTGACAACCGAGCTTCTGTTGCCGGCGTATACGACACAGGTACTGGCCAAAACAACCGTGGCCAGTCATTACCTGTGTCAGCCGGGTGAGGGCGCCGTGCCGCCTCTCCAGCCACTCCTGAAACACGGGACTTACCGCCACAATCGTCGCGTGCCCGAAATAAGACTTAGTCTAACATTATAGAGGGCAAGCTTATTAGTCTACCGGGCAGCAGTCCTAGACTCAAGACCGTTTATGTCAGAAACATTTTTGACGGGAAACTTGACATAACTTTAAGAACTCGTGCACAGCATTTATATAAACTACCACTGCGTCACCGCAGTCTCTTTAATATGAAACATTCTTTAATAAGGTGTAATGTAATCATCATCGGTAGACAGCAAAAATACTTATAGAATTGCCATTTGTTATGGACTGTTTGTTATCTATGTCTATAATTTAAAAATTACAGTCTAACATCAGACACCGGTCAGGCAGAATATTTAGACAGATATTAAGATTTAAAATGTATAATTTGAAGTAGATAAACACTTGAACCATTGCGCTACCCAGTACAGTACATACAGTTAATCAATTAATATAAATAATATAAACTAAACAATGTAGGTTTTTAGTTTAATACTTACTCTAACAATGATTTAATTTAAAGATTTGACTACAAGGAAAACGTAATGGTTTATTTAGGTGTTTGCCTTAACATTGCAAGTGCGCCAAGTATTGTAAACATCATATGAAATTGCGGCGGTCGGTCGTTGAATCTTTAAATGTTCGCGAAGTATTCCGCGACAATTGTAAAATCCCAAGTATCAGGTTCTTTCTATAAAAGTATTCCTTACAATAAGTCGACTTATTTCACACGTTTTTATAAAATAGGAGTACAAGAGGAGTGGTCAAATGTTATAGCACCGCTTCTTCTTCTCCTAAAATAACTTAATTTTACATTGCCTTTGATCCAAGAACCGAATTTGATATACCTACGGACGGATAAACTTTTTAAATTATATTAAATCATTTTATTTTTGTATAAGCGAGATGAATATAAAAAATAAAGATAGGCAGAAGAATTCTATTTATACAAAAACGTGTAACAATAACGACATTATAGAAAGAATTATCTAACTGCTACTTGCTATAGGTACATGTTATGGATATAGGTTGCTTACTAAGGTACTCCTTTTGGAACATAACCACCAATGGCATTAATGGCATTCTATTATAAAGTAGTATATAATCAATAAAAATCCAATTTAAATGCATGTAACATTGTAAAAAATAAACAAGACGCGTAGACGCATTGAGAATTGATTACACTGCAGAACAGCATGTCTGGTGATTGGGTTATATTACATGATATCTGTGACTGAAATTTTCTGATAGATCAGTTCTAGTTAACTTTTTATAATAAAACACAATATATTTAAAGATTATCTTATTTTATTTAGTTCTTAAGTTGAAAAATACTTTCTTTTTTGCCTTCCTTGCTAAAACTGAAGATAGACAGCTGAGCTTATTATTATTATTTATATACTCTCTGCAAGTGAAACAAATATTATTCGGATTATTCACACAAACACGTCTTGACGATGCCATATCAAATTATATTAAAATACCTTAATATTTTCTAATTATCAGCAAATTTAATGGAAGCTACAACTCGTAAACAAGAGCTGTTACAAAAAAAAATAAGGGGTTTCAGCGACGTCGACTTAGTAAACATCATGTGATAAAACTCATTCATCAGACAAAAGTTGCAATTTTTTGTGCAGTGTTAGGTATGAAAAATAATGTGATTTATTTGCTTTAGTAGACGATGTTTCGTGTAGCTTCGGATGACTGTAATGACCTTTTTCAGTCATTCTCTCAATATTTCCAAATCCATGCCCTACGTAACGTGAATAATTAAATGGCGGTATCGCACTCGTATTGAGGTAGGCTAATAGGCAATAATATAATAAATCAACATCAAACTTCAATGCATTTTAATATTAGTAAAAGTTGAATATTATGATTGTTTGAAGATTCAATTTTATTTTAATCGATGTATGCTCATCAATATTGGGGACTCGGTTGTGATAATTAACGAAGAAGTTGTCCTAAACTGCAAACTCGCAGAACGCACTGTGAAACTGAAGACATTTCATACAACATGGTCTTCAAAGATTATGAGCTTAACTTAATAATATCCATTTATTTATTTGAACATAAGATAGGTTTAATGGAAAATAATCATTTGTTAAGACTTATTTTTTAAACATTTACTACCACATATAATGGACTAATTACGTATATATAATCAGGATACTGACAAGTATCCTGATTATATATACGTAATTAGTCCATTAAAAGTAGAACTAAATTTAAAAGGCGCACAGTTATGTAATTAAATACACCTCCAATGACACTTACCACCATTGAATTATCTGCATGACTTTATTTAATAATAGATACCTAATCAATTTTTTTATGAGCTTTTAATAGTATTCCATCATAGAATAGTCAGATGCAGATTTCAAACTTTTGGTTTTAGTTTGTATCACAACACATTTTGTTCTAGACGTGCAATTATTTAAAATGATGTAGGTAAATGTAAGCGTCTATTTATTTGCATTGTTAATTTTTTATGTGTGTAATGTATAAATAGTTTGCATTTAATTTAATATTAATATAATAAAAACAAATAGCTTTAACAAATATTCACAACAAACGGGTCAAAATAAAGAAATATTTTTTTACAACAAACGCCTTATAAATGTCGACAAGCAACTAACAAACTGTTTGGTTGCTATTCATATTCAGAATTACAAAACGTAGGTACTTGTCAGACGAGTAAGTGTAACAAGAATATATAAATAATTTTACACTTTGTAAGCGACTTCAGTCTATAAATATATTGTAAGTATTAACTTGAAAATCGATCAATAGGTCGTACAATTTATTTACGCCTATGACACCACCGTCGTGCCAACCCATTCCTATAACAAGCATTTAGCTTAGCTTGAGTGGAATAAGGGGTTTACAAAAATACTTATATTCATAATTATACATACATAATTGTGTGGTTTAATTGAACATTAAAGTCGACTTCTTATTAAAAAATGCCTTGCGACGAGATTTAATTTTACTTTATATGGCAACGAAGTTCTAGGGACAGGAGATATATTAAGATACTATTATCCCGGGTGTCGGGTGCGGCCAAGCGCAAAAGCGACTCGCGCAACGAATGCGATAATAGATAAATTCATCAATTCGCAACGGTTGAATACCGACTGCTTAAATAAGTTAATGTAATTAATATTTGTTGCTAGCTAAGAAATAATCTGTTATTATTACTATTGAGTTGCTTCCACTCACAGATTAAGAAATAATCTGTGAGTGGAAGCAACTCAATCCCAAGCATTTTTATCTTCTACATACAGGATATCCGGTAATTAATGGATAACCTGGAAATGTCTTATAGTAGAACTGCAGGCAGTTTAGAAAAAATTTAAAATAAAAATTGATATTTTTTTTAAAAGTGCAGGTTATATTAGCATATCATATTTTTGACTGGCTATCTATTACCATAATTAGTGTTTAATAATAAAACAACAAAAAACCGATGGATTTCATTCATTTATGTTCGTAGTATACAAGGAAGCTATACATGGTAATTTAAAAAAAACACATATCTCAGGTAGTAGTTAGGATAATTTTTTTTCATATTTTTATCTGAACGGTCATCTGTTCCACTATAAGACATTTCCAGGTTATCCATTAATTACCGGACACCTGTATATTCAGTGACTGAGTAATAATAACCTTCCGAATATAATTTACGTTTTACAACTGTTTTAAATTTATTCAAACTTAGATTTTGAATGTCACTTGGGAGTTTATTGTACTCGTATAATCGCACACATTTGCCTGTGAAAGACTTATTAATTTTTTGAAGCCGGGGGGGCGGTAGCCGGTATTATATAATGTTTTAGTAGGGTAAATACTCTTTTAAGTAGAATTTTTATGTCATATGTTTGTTTTGTACGTGTTGGTTTACTTAAACATTATAAAAATATGTATATATATGTTTTATACGGAGTAATTTTTGAATTATGATGAAATTGACAAATAATTATTTGCTAAGTGAAATATTTATAATATATATAATTGATAGAATATGAAGTAAGCATTACAGTGTAAATTAAAAGAAGTTTCATAAAAAATTTCAAGATAGCAACAAATATTAATTACATAAACTTATTTAAGCAGTCGGTATTCAACCGTTGCGAATTGATGAATTTATCTATTATCGCATTCGTTGCGCGAGTCGCTTTTGCGCTTGGCCGCACCCGACACCCGGGATAATAGTATCTTAATATATCTCCTGTCCCCAGAACTTCGTTGCCATATAAAGTAAAATTAAATCTCGTCGCAAGGCATTTTTTAAAAAGAAGTCAACTTTAATGAAAATTAAACCACACAATTATGTATGTATAATTATGGAAATAAGTATTTCTGTAAACCCCTTATTCCATTCAAGCTAAGCTAAATGCTTGGTATAGGAATGGGTTGGCACGACGGTGGTGTCATAGGCGTAAATAAACTGTACGACCTATTGATCGATTTTCAAGTTAATACAATAAACATTTATAGATTGAAGTCGCTTACAAAGTGTAAAATTATTTATATTTTCTTATGTTACATTTACTCGTCTGACAAGTACCTACGTTTTGTAATTCTGAATATGAATAGCAACCAAACAGTTTGTTAGTTGCTTGTCGAAATTTATAAGGCGTTTATTGTAAAAAAATATTTCTTTATTTTGACCCGTTTGTTATGAATATTTGTCTAAGCTACTTGTTTTTATTATATTAATATTAAATTAAATGCAAACTATTTATACATTACACACATAAAAATTAACAATACAAATAAATAGACGCTTACATTTACCTACCTACATCATTTTAAATAATTGCACGGCTAGAACAAAATGTATTGTGATACAAACTAAAACCAAAAGTTTGAAATCTGCATCTGACTATTCTATGATAGAATACTATTAAAAGTTTATAAAAAAATTGATTAGGTATCTATTATTAAATAAAGTCATGCAGATAATTCAATGGTGGTAAGTGTCATTGGAGGTGTATTTAATTGCATAACTGTGCGTCTTTTAAATTTAGTTCTACTTTTAATGGACTAATTACGTATATATAATCAGGATACTTGTCAGTATCCTGATTATATATACGTAATTAGTCCATTATATGTGGTAGTAAATGTTAAAAAATAAGACTTAACAAATGATTATTTTCCATTAAACCTATCTTATGTTCAAATAAATGAATGGATATTATTAAGTTAAGCTCATAATCTTTGAAGACCATGTTACACGAAATGTCTTCAGTTTCACAGTGCGTTCTGCGAGTTTGCAGTTTAGGACAACTTCTTCGTTAATTATCACAATCGAGTCCCCAATATTGATGAGCATACATCGATTAAAATAAAATTGAATCTTCAAACAATCATAATATTCAACTTTTACTAATATTAAAATGCATTGAAGTTTGATGTTGATTTATTATTTTATTGTCTATTAGCCTACCTCAATACGAGTGCGATACCGCCATTTAATTATTCACGTTAAGTAGGGCATGGATTTAGAAATATTGAGAGAATGACTGAAAAAGGTCATTACAGTCATCCGAAGCTACACGAAACATCGTCTACTAAAGCAAATAAATCACATTATTTTTATACCTAACACTGCACAAAAAATTGCAACTTTTGTCTGATGAATGAGTTTTATCACATGATGTTTACTAAGTCGACGTCGCTGAAACCCTCATTTTTTTTGTAACAGCTCTTGTTTACGAGTTGTAGCTTCCATTAAATTTGCTGATAACTAGAAAATATTAAGTTTTTTAATATAATTTGATATGGCATCGTCAAGACGTGTTTGTGTGAATAATCCGAATAATATTTGTTTCATTTGCAGAGAGTATATAAATAATAATAATAATCTCAGCTATCTTCAGTTTCAGCAAGGAAGGCAAAAAAAGAAAGTATTTTCAACTTAAGAACTAAATAAAATAAGATAATCTTTAGATATATTGTGTTTTATTATAAAAAGTTAACTAGACCTGATCTATCAGAAAATTTCAGTCACAGATATCCCATCAGCCATGCATCTCCTCGCCGTGCGGCAGCAACTTAAGATTCGGGATGGTTTTTATAGAGGGCTACACCCTCGCAGTCCGGGCGGTGAAGCCAATACCCTCGGTCCCGTCAGCAGCCGCAAGACGTGATTCACGACGCTGCATAGTACGGGGTTATGATATGTTCTAGACGGTGACAACGGGGACAAAAGACAAAAGAGGGGAGGGGGGTTCAAGAAAAACAAAAGAGGGGACCAAACAGAAAACATGACAAAAGAAATCGTCAAAGAAGAGACCCCGATGTCTGTTCGGCGGCAGGGTGAGTGCACGCCGAAGCCATCAAAAGGGGCTCTCCCATGTCCACTCTAAAACAGAGCGGTACCGGAAGAGCCGGGCTCAATAATAGGGCCGCCGGCCTGGGGATGGGACTAACGTCCATGCCCCCGCCACCGGTGCCAAACGCGACGGCACAAGGCACCGGTTGTCAGAATATTAGCCGCCAGCAACAATGAAGAGCATTGATGCTGGCGCCCAGGGTATAACTCGGGGAGGCTTTCTGACACACACCTCGAGACCTCATGCACAACAGTCACATTAATTACCACTGCGTCACCAAGGCAGTCTTATAAATAAACTTAAAAGACTTATGAAAGACATATTTAAGCGAACATAAAGCTTAACTATAACAACTAGTTTACTAATGTAAAATAAGGTAATCGAGTTTCTTATCAAATTATTTCTACATTTAACTAGAGAACCTACTGTTACTAATATAATAGTAACTAATAATATTTGTATAATCTCCTATCGGTATGTTTCATGGTTATGCAATGTACTCGTATTAGATCGGTGGCGCCGCTTTCAAGAATTTTCTAGAGAAAAATGGGCATCTCATCAAAACGCAGCTACTCACAAAGATCCAACCTGTTTATAATTATTAATGAAATTACTCTATGTACTGTAGACAAAAAAATTATAACAGTTGATTTATTTGCCAAAAGATGATATATAAATTTTTTTCGATATATTTTAAGTTTTACACAAGACCTATTATTTTTTATTGTGATTTGAATTAAATTAAAATTTAAAATAAATTAAAATTTCACATTACCCTGCTAATCGCTTATTCCTTATAACTCCTTGTTAACCTATTGATTCGAAGCGCCACATCGGTGGACAGACACAATAGATTTCTAATCATGTTAGGTACTTACCTATTATAAGACTTGACAGATTAAAATGGTAACGAATTCATAGTTAGTTGTTCCATACATACACCTGTGTATTATCTTAGGCATTAAAAACCAACTATCCGGATCAAAATGCTGAAGAACCACAATGGCTCTATCTATTTTTAGGCAAGTGTTTTAATAGATCTTTTAGTAGGGTGACCATGTTCTTAACAGAACACCATAGTATTGTAACTTTGTTAAATAAGTACATTGTCGTTCTGCGTTGTTGTATTTCGTAACTTAGCTTTCATATGGTTCGATGTTTATTATGTAAATTCCTAAATAAATAGGTACCTTGGAAATCAATTTCATCAAAGCAGAGCTTGTAAAATCATAATAGTAAAATAGTATGTAGTTAATATGCAGCTTAATGGACCGATGTTTATAGAACGTTGACATAGTTAAGTCATGACTGGATACCATTAACAATGTCATATATGTAAATGCGTGAATGGCCATGGCAAGTTGTAAGTCCGGGCGGGCTATTATGAAATATTGTGACTCAATATAGGAAGTGAGCCAGTCCATTGATTCTAATCTAAAATATTAGTAACTCTGTGTTTTCGAAGGTCAGATGCCAATCAATTTGAACAAAACTAATTTTCTAACACTGTAGAGCTAAAGTTTACATAAGTAGGTCTAGCACAAATAATTAAACTAGTAAGACTGGTTTTATTGTGACCGACACAATAAAAAATAAGATACTAATGAGATACCGGTTGCCAATATACAGAATGAGGTTTTTAAAAGGTATATCTTTAGCTCTTGCAGTTAAAGATAGAAATATGTTTTTAAAATCTAATTATCAAACGAAATTACACCAATGTAAATAACCATTTCTTAAACTTATTTATATTCACTTAAATGTCGACAATATATTGATTTCTGCTGTTATACCAACAGAAATGCTATTCATAATAATATTAATAAAGGTGTGATTTTATTGTCTTATGTTTACGCGAATGTTATACATTGAAATTAAACACTTTACACGGATTTTGTCGCGTTATTTATTTTACTTTATAACACTGTTATTACAAAATTTTGAAAAACTCTAACTCTACTATTATTGAACTTTACTACTATTTAGGCTATATATTTTTAATTAAAACTATTTATATTTGAGTTTACACTTTGCCCCGACGTTTCGGTTGCTTTACAGCAGCCATGTTCACGGGACAACTACCATCATAGTCTCCCCGTAATGTAATAACAGTGTTATAAAGTAAAATAAACAACGCGACAAAATCCGTATAAAGTGTTTAATTTCAAAGGTGTGATTTGTCTATTTTATAAGAAGAATAATAATATTATAACTTAAATTATTATTATTCTTCGGAGCTGTGCCTGTATATGGCTAATATTACCCACTCAGACACACACACATATACTTTTACACAGAGAGACAATCCTTACAGAAAATATTTCGTGCCAACTATTATCTTTTGCTCTTGTATGAATCTTTTTATTTTATTCTGAAATAAATGTTTAATATAAATTTTACATAACCCTGTACAAATCGATGTAAAGTAACATATGCCAAGTACAAATGTAACTGATACTTATAGCACAGGTTAACCTAGTTGAAGTCTGTCACTTCAACTAGGTTAACCTGTTCTGTTCATGATTGTAAATCGAAATATGGTTATTCAAATAAACGTTTTATATATTAATACGTAAAGCAAAAACTTTGTACCCCTTTTTACGAAAATTGCGCGGACGCAGGAATATGAAATTTGGCACAATTAAAGTTTATATGGAGAAGGAGTGGCGAATCCAAATAATTTTATAAAATATGCATTAGAAATACATTAAATTAATGAAAAAGCACCCTGTATATAACATATCACAAGTAAACACAAACAATTCAAACTATCTTATCATAATAGGCATAACAATGCATTACCACAGAAAGTGAATGTCATTTGAACAGCAAGGTTAATGAGTATGGAGTTCCAAATCTCTAAGAGTTACGTCAACAAACTTATAAAAATAAATTAAGATCAATTTGATATCAAGAGAAATTAAAAACTTATTCGCCATAGACGTGGTAATTACATTAATATTATGCATAAATTACAAGGAATTTATGATATCTCGTTCCTGTCAGGCATGCAAATATTACCAGTAATTAATATTTATTGTATAACATAAATTTCATAAAATTATTCTTTATGTATTATTAAGTCTTACAGTTGTAAAATTATCTAACTGGTTTTGACACATGAATAAAAACATACTGTAAAAATTATAGGTTCTACCATAATGAATTAAAATATACCTTAACCTTTCAGAAACAAATTTTCGTTCTGTGATACTGATGACTAGGTATCAAACCAACATCGCCTTTTGCAAATAATAATTATCAATTAAGGTTAGTTAAATCATATAGTACAAGTCTAGTAAAAGTAAATAAATAACGAAAACGACAAGATCTAATTTTGTAATAAGTATAGCATAATTATATTAAAAGTTAGAACGCGAATCCTACGTACACTAGCCAGTTTCAGTAGATATAATTATATTTAAATATACCATCTGGGTCCCACTCTAAAATATCCCAACATAAACTAAAACTTAGACACAGTATGGCTAGGCACGCGACATCACAGTTCTAGACTGGTAACATTGACAGGTTTCCTAAATAGGAGGGAGGACTCACAAGAATGCTGAATTGAAAATAAAATAAGACGAAACCTTTTTACATTAGCATGATACTCTCTCTGACTGGACAATTAATACTAGCCTAAGCACTAGTACGAGTACGACGACATATCCTTATATTACTATAATGTGGTATGCAATCTTATTTGCATAGCAAAATTGTTTTATTTTTACTTCTATATTTTCTATATTTAGCGGTTTCGGACTATAATTTAATACAAAGCGTACGATAAACTAAAATACATATTATGTATGTATATACCTACCGAGTTTATTATCAAAACTGCTACATAAAATTGGCTATGTAGGACATCAATCACTTCTTAAGTCCTTAATCCCGTCCGATAAACCGTCCCTATATAACTGCATTCATAAACTTTATCAGGTAATCGTACTTGTAAAAATTCAAATTGAGTTGAGGGTAATCTGGGTAGTAAATATTTTACCATAATACCCGACAAATTGTAAGTTTTCACCTTTGTTTTCACACAAATCAATAAAGCTTGTTGGCTAACGGTGATCTTTTTGGGCATTGTTTATAGATTCATACTTCGTATGTGACTGTTATATAGGTACGCGTATTTACAATATACTGGGTGGCGCAAAAGTAATGACCCTATTTGGTTCAGCTACAACTTCGTTTCTAAATTAGAAAACTAGAATTAGTTTTTTAAATTTATATATTTGTGCCATGAAATTTAGTTGCATTATGATTTAAATATGATGTCTATTAAATATTGAATATTTTCCATAACTAGCCGTAACACTTCCTGCGATATGTTTCTTATTTCTTGGTGTATGTTTTCTTTTAAAGCTACGGGAGTCTGTGGTTTGTTCACATACACCCAAAATTTCAAATAACCCCAAAGAAAAAAGTCCAGACAGGTGAGATCGGGTGATCTAGCAGGCCAAGGCAAATTGCCAAAACGAGACATAACACGGCCTGGAAAAGCATCCCTAATTAAGTCCATAGTATCGAGCGCTGTGTGTGCCGTGGCGCCGTCTTGTTGGAACCAGGTGTGCTCCAGCCCCATTTCATTCAAATTGGGTATCAAGAACTCACGTAACATGGTTTTGTAGTGCTCACCAGTGACAGTTACCGCATTGCCTGCAGCGTCTACAAAAAAAATAGGGTCCTATCACTCTTTCTACACAGATGCCACACCATACAGTAACTTTTAGTGGATGTAAAGGTGTTTGTTGAATAATGCGCGGATTTTCAGTGCCCCAGAAGTGAGTATTCTGCTTATTGACATGCCCCGAGAGATGGAAATGCGCTTCGTCACTCATAATCAATTTTGAAGAAAAATTATGCTCTTCAAGGTTGAGGTTTATGATGCACTGGCTGTACTTTAGACGATCTCGGTGATCAGTAGGAAGCAGCTGATGAGTCATCAGAGTTTCATACGGAAACATCTTCAATTCTTTGACCAAAATTCGCTGCAGAGTCCGCCTGGAGATCCCCAATTGAGTGGCACGTCGCCTCGTTGATGTTTATGGACACACTTCCACATTTTCGCACACAGCCTCAATATTTTCGGCTGAACGGCCTGTTCTTGGTTTGCCAGATTTACGTCTATCCAATGTTGACCCAGTTGCTTCGAGGCGTGTGGCAAAGCATCGAATAGTGCGACCAACCGGTGCCGGACGGTGGGGAAATCGTCGACGAAATTCACGTCGTGTTTTTATCACTGATGAATTATTCCGTAAAAACATTGACACGATTATTCCACGTTCTTGGGAAGTAAAGCGGTCCATGATTATTTTTAGTAAATTTTACATTTGATTACTGCAAAATTTTCAATATCAAAATAACAGATGTCATAAAAAAATATAAGGAATTTCTATAGGGTCATTACTTTTGCGCCATCCTATATTTTCAACTAGATTTTGCACGCGGTTTTGTTCGCGTAAATGTGGGTTAATTAACTTAAGTTAGGTTAGATTAGTACGGGGTGTGTGGCCAGAGAACCTCCTAGTGTGCCTGACGGCTGCTGGTCCTTTCTACATTTCTCGTGGATTGGAACGGCAGTCGTTGGGCCGGTACACCCCGGGCAACACGGGTAATAATGTCCTTTCGGGGGCATTATTACTCGTGGCTAATACTCTGGCACGCGCGTAGGGAACCCGAGGCATCTTGTCTCGGGGCTATCGGCCCGCGAGGGCCGCGCTCGGGGGTCTCAAATCCACGTGTTCCTTTGAATAGCGGAGGACACGTGGATTTGAGACGGGGGGGATAGAGGAAGAAAACCTCTTTAAAAAATCACCAGTCGGAGCCGTAAGGCCCAACAAGAGGGGGTCTCTCGCGAGACCGCCAACTCGTAGCCCGGACCCGTAGGCGTCCGGAGCGAGGGCCGCCACCTTTCGAGGTGGGGGTCGCGGAGAAGAAAACTCCTTAAAAAATCACTCGCGTCGTCTCCGCTCCTCAGCTCCCCTGTAGCAGGGGACTCCGAGGTTGCGGAACCGACCGTCCACTCCAACTCAGCTCTCCCACATTGGGGGACCCGGGGAGGAGTGGGCCCCCTCCAGTTTCACGTTCCCTTGCACTCCTCTGTTATCAGGGCTGGCAAGGGAACGACGACTAGAGGCTACCCTGCCGCGCAGGGTTGAAGGCTGCCAATAGCTCTGGCTATTGGCCGCATTAGGCGGGGGCACATAGGGGAGGGGAAACCTAACCCTGCCTCCGTCTTCATATCGTTACCCGTTGAGTGTCGTTGATCACGTCTAGCGGCTCAACGGGACCGAGGGGCTTGCCTTAATTGGCCGGCCCGCGAGAAGGAAAACTCAGACCACCCAACAGCGAAGTTGTAAAAACCTCTGGGCACCTGCCGTCCCCCAGTAGTATGTAGGCCTTCCCCCGGAATGAGCGTCACCCGGGGGTCGAGTATAATTCGTCTCTACTCGTGGGTATAACATGGAAAATTTAAAATTACAAACACCAGTAGATGTTAAGGAGAAGAATATGGAAGAGCACGGAATCCCATTGCGGGACTCCAAGGGGCGCTTTAAGCGTCCCTCAAGACTACTTGCCAGCGATGGCAAAGGAATGGGGGCATGTACGCCCACGTCGTTGGCGTCGACGCCTGACAGAAGCCGGAGGAGCTCTGTCAGCCTCGGCGTCGAGTCCGGGTCCGAGGACCTGGACTCCCACGACCTCAGCGGCCGGGCTTCTGTGACCCGGAAGCGCAGCAGGTCGCAAGAAGAAGCGGAGAGCAGCGCACCAGCCACCAAGGTGCCTACGAACCGGGGGGTTTCGCCGTCACGATCCGTGACCCCGACTCCGTTTAATAGGCGGGCATTGGTCGCCCGCAACCGACAAGAGGGGGAGCGCGCAGCAGAACAATTTGTTGCGCAGCTCCTGGACGAGTCCCGGCACCCGAGCTCGGATGTAGACCTCGTCCAGTCCGCCGCAGACTCTGTGGCCGCCATAATTACGGTGGCCACAAAGAGTCAAAACTTGAAGGGCACCTTCACCAATGCCCTCAAGAAGGCGGCCTCTCACCTCCAGGAGGTGGTGCATACGCTCGCGGAGCGCACCACCTCCGACGAGACGAGGCGGTTGCGGGCGGCAAACGACCGCCTTGCAGGGGAGGTGGCTGAGCTCCGCGCTGAGCTCAGCCAAATTCGGGAGTCCATGCGGCAGCCGAATGCCTTACCTCTTCAAGCAGAGGAGCAGCGCTCCCTGCTGACTGACGCGCAGCTGCGCCAGGTCATGTCGTCCGTTGGGACAATGATCAACGCGCGGCTGGGGAGCCTGGAGGCAAGACTGCCTCCAGAACCGCGTCGCCGTCCACCACTCGCAGCGGACAACCATGCGTCCGCTGCTAGGGACCCAGTGCCCACGTCGGGCCAGCGGTCCTATGCGACGGCGGCGTCAGCGTCGGTCGGCGTCCCCGCAGGGTCGAGACCTGGGAAGAAGGGGACTTCCAAAGCCCCTTCCCAGTCCCAAAAGGACTTCCCGCCCTTAAGGCCGAAACCTGCGGGCTCAACTCGCGCCACGGTGCCGAAGCAACGTGCATCAACGGGTGCGCCACGACAGGCCTCAGTCCCTGGTCCGTCTGCGCCTGCCAATGAGGGCTGGCAGACGGCTGGGGAGAAGAAGGAGATTCGGCGTCAGAAGAGGCGCGAGCGCAGGAGCGCTGCGAGGGCTGCGGCTGCCGAGCGGAAGGAAGGGCAGAGCAAAAAGGCCAAGAAGAAGAGGCCCGGGAAGCTCCGACCGCCAAGATCGGCCGCCGTTGTCATAACGGTGTCGCCGGAGGCGGTGGAGCGCGGCCTTTCATACGCCGCCGTCTTCAAGAAGGCGCGGGAGAGCGTCGGTGTGGCGGACTTGGGCCCCACCGGTGCCAGGACCCGCCTCGCCCAAACGGGGGCTCGAATTCTCGAGTTCCCCGGTGCGGAGGGCGCAAAGACGGCGGACACAGTCGCAGAAAGGCTGCGAGGGTTGTTCGGGGCGGAAGAAGGCGTCAAGATCGCCAGGCCCGTGAAGTGCGCGGAATTCCGAGTCGCGGGCCTGGACGATTCGGTCACGCCTGGCGACGTCCGGGAGGCTATCCAAGCCAAGACTGGATGCCGCCTGGACGACGTCAAGGTTGGCGCCATCCGCCCCGGTCCCGGCGGTGTCGGAGCCGTGGTAGCGCAGTGCCCCGTCGCAGCAGCCAACACTCTGGTTGCTGCAGGAAGGCTCCTCGTGGGCTGGAGTTCCGCCAAGGTCTCCTCGTTGGCGGCTAGGCCCGCGAGGTGCCATAAATGCATGGCCGAGGGGCACGTGCGCGCCAATTGTAGAAGTGGCTTCGACTGCAGCGGACTGTGCTTCCGCTGCGGCCAGCCGGGGCACAAGGCGACGGACTGTTCCGCCGCCCCCCATTGCCCCGCGTGTGCGGCGGGTAAATTGCCCGCCGATCATTTAATGGGGCGAAGGGGATGCAACCCTCCCCGGGCTTCCAAGCCTAAAAACGTCGCGGGTAGCCAATCGGCCCAAGCTACCCCCGTCGTCGTCGCCGCTCTTCCACCGTCGCGGATGGAGGAGGATGTGGTTGCAGGTACGTCGGCCCAATAATGGACCACGACTGCACCCTCCTCCTCCAGGCGAATCTCAACCACTGCGCCCGTGCGCAGGATCTCTTCCTGCAATCCATGGCGCAGTGGTCGATCGGTGTGGCCGTAGCCGCGGAGCCCTATTATGTTCCTCCCCGCCCAAATTGGGTGGGTGACTGGGACGGCTCCGTGGCAGTCGTCAGCTCCACGGCTCCGCGTTCCCCGCCCTTGTCGCTCAAAGACAAGGGCTCGGGATACGTGGCGGCCGAATGGGGGGGAATACTCGTTTTCGGGGTCTACTTCTCCCCCAACCGGAGTCTGGCTGATTTCGAGGTCTTCCTCACATCTCTGGAGACCTCGATACGGCGTTTGGCATCAGGCCGCGTCCTGGTGATGGGAGACTTCAACGCAAAGTCCGAGGCGTGGGGGTCTCCCAGAACGGACGCCCGCGGTAGAGCGGTGGAAGAGTGGGCGAGTTCGGTGGGCCTCTGTCTGCTCAACAGAGGCACCACCGACACTTGTGTTCGGCAGCAGGGCGGGTCGATAGTGGACCTCTCGTTCGCTAGCCCTGCTGTCGCACACAACGTAAGGAACTGGCGAGTCCTGGAGGAGGTCGAGACTCTCTCGGATCATCGCTATATCCGAGCAGAGATCTCCCGGAATCCCCAGGACCCAGTTAGGGGTCACATGGCGGACAGAGCTCCCCGATTTCCGCGGTGGGCTGTGGGTCGTTTGAACCGGGACCTGTTGGAGGAGGCAGCCATAGTGCAGTCGTGGCTGTCTCCGGTGCCTCCCGACGAGGGGGTCGATGCTGCGGCGGGCCGCATTCGCGTTGCGCTTACGCAGGTTTGCGATGCGGCCATGCCGCGCGTCCGACGTCGGCCTCCTAGGAAGGAGGTCTACTGGTGGTCCCGGGAGTTGGTGGACCTCCGCGAGGCCTGCATTCGTGCCCGGAGGTCCTACACCCGCAGCCGGCGGCGACGCCGCGACGATAACGGGGAGGGCCAGCTGTACGAAGCGTACCAAGCAGCGCGAGACGCTCTGAAGCTGGCCATCTGTCGCGCCAAAGAGCAGTCGCGGCAGGAGATGCTGGAGGGACTCGATCGTGACCCCTGGGGTCGCCCATACCGCGCGGCGCTGAGCAAGCTCCGCGCGACGGGCCCCCCCCTTACCGAGTCCCTTCAGCCTAGCTTCCTCACCGAAGTGGTCGAGGGCCTATTCCCGCCACAGGCGGAACACACGCCCCCGGCGATGGCCGCAGAGGCCGAAGTCCGGGAGGCCGACGAGGAGGACGTGGTGGTTCCGCCTGTCACGGAGGCGGAGATGGGGGCGGCCGTTCTGCGCATCCGCTCGAAGCGGACCGCCCCCGGGCCGGACGGAATTCCGGCCCGAGTGTTGGCCCTTGCCCTTGACCACATGGGCGACCGCCTCAGGGAACTGTTCGACGCGTGTCTGTCGTCGAGGCGGTTCCCTGAGTGCTGGAAGGTGGGGAGGCTAGTGCTCCTGCCCAAGCCGGGGAGAGCCCTGGACTCGGTCGCGGCCTACAGGCCTATCGTACTGCTGGACGAGGCGGGGAAGTTGCTGGAGAGGATTCTCGCTGCCCGCATCGTCCGGCACCTCGAGGAGGTGGGGCCCGATCTGTCGGACGCCCAGTTTGGTTTCCGCGCCGGGCGTTCGACGATCGACGCCATTTTGGCCCTGAGGGCCGCGACCGAGGAAGCCGTTAGAGGAGGCGGCGTGATGTTGGCGGTGTCCTTAGACATCGCCAACGCATTTAATACTCTGCCATTCGGCAGCATCGGGGAGGCACTCCGATTCCATGGGGTGCCCGCATACCTGAGGCTGCTGATGGCAGACTATTTGGAGCGGAGGTCCGTTTTGTGCGAGGACCGAGCAGGCGACGTCGTGCGCAGGGCAATATCGCGCGGTGTTCCACAGGGGTCCGTCCTTGGCCCTCTCCTGTGGAACATCGGCTATGACTGGGCCCTGCGCGGAGTCTTACCCCCCGGGCTGAGCGTATTTTGTTACGCTGACGACACGTTGGTAGCAGCCCGGGGTCGCAACTTTGCGGAGGCGGCTCGCCTGGCCACCACGGGGGTCTCCCAGGTGGTCGGGCGAATCGAGGCGCTGGGGCTTAAGGTGGCCCTCACCAAGACGGAGGCCCTGTTGTTCCATGGCCCCCGTCGCGGGCCGCCTGCCGGCGCCTCGATCACCGTCGGCTCGGTCCTCGTACCGGTTCAGGCCCAGATGAGATATCTGGGCCTGGTGTTGGATGGACGATGGCTCTTCGACGAGCACTTCCGTCAGCTCGAGCCCAAGCTGGACGGCGCGGCGTCCGCCCTGGGGCGATTATTGCCCAACCTGGGCGGACCCAGTTTGGCGTGCCGGAGGCTCTACACGGGGGTAGTCCGGTCGATGGCGCTCTACGGCGCACCGGTGTGGGCGGGGTCCCTGACCGCCCAGAACCGCGCGCGGTTAAGCCGACCGCAGCGCACTTTGGCGGTCAGGGCAATACGCGGTTACCGCACCGTGTCCGCAGACGCGGCATGCGCCCTGGCCGGTACTCCCCCGTGGGATTTGGAGGCGGAAGTGCTCGCCGACGTTTATCGTCGAGCGGCCGAATTTCGGGCAGGCGGAGGCGGTCGCCCTCCGCTCGAGCAGGTGCGCGAGTGGCGCGAGGCCGCTCGACGAGCCATCGTGGCCCGATGGTCAGTCCGGCTGGAGGCTCCACGTGCGGGTTTTCGCACGGTGGAGGCGCTCCGGCCGGTCCTCTCGTTGTGGGTGTGGCGACAGCACGGGACCCTTTCCTTCCGGCTGGTGCAGGTATTATCCGGGCACGGGTGCTTCGGATACTACCTGCACAAGGTCGCGAGGAGGGAATCGAGTCCCGCCTGTCACCACTGTGATTGTGGCGGGGACACGGCGCAGCATACGCTGGAGTTCTGCCCGGCGTGGGCGCAGCAGCGTCGTGCCCTCGTCGAGACCATCGGTGCCGATCTCTCGCTATCGGCCATAATCCGCTCCATGGCCGATAGCGACAGGAATTGGAGTGCAGTCGCCTCCTTCTGCGAGAACGTCATCTCGCAGAAGGAGGCGGCGGAGCGGGCCAGGGAGGAAAGTCTCCTCGCTGACCCGATCCGTCGCCGGCGAACTGGGCGGCGTCGGCGCGCCGATGCGCGCCTGATGCCACCCTGAGTAGGGCTGAGGGTGGGAGATCGGGGTATTTACTCTCCCACCCTCACCCTTCTGCGTAGTGGCGGCGTCTCTGGTGCACCCAGACGCCGCCGCCATTGTTGGTGCCCGCAGGGCGTGGGCAGTCACTGGGTGGGTCGTTGATGTCGTATCAGGTTCCAACGGCCCACCCGTCAAGGTGAGGTGACGGTGCACAGGGGGGTTTTAGTCGGTATGCCGGTCGTGTCATCTTGACCGGTGAGCCCGACATAACCGTCCCACTGCCCCCCGAGTGGGACGGTATGCATCAGGAGCATTTCCCCCCTCAAAAAAAAAAAAAAAAAAAAGGTTAGATTAGTACACTCCCGCGGAGGACCGGCGTCCCGCCTGGGCGGACGAACTGATGCGGGCCACGGTGGCTCAGGCGCGCAACGTGGTTGATGCGTGCCTGGCCAACTATGGCCTCACGCCCGTCCCTTTTTTTTTTTTTTTTTTGATTCCCAGGAAAAAATGCTTGATGCACTACCCGCCGGCTAGGGGACGGCACCGGCGGGGCGTGTGGGACTCACCAGCCTAGTGCTGGGATACCCACTAAAAAAACCTGGGGTGTTCCCTCTCCCACCCAATGGGGGGGGCCAGTTGGGAGTCTAAAAAGATTCATCCATAGCAGGCCCCCCCGTGTGGGTGCCGGCCGGGTCAATCGGACCCGACCTCCTCTCGTCCCCGGGGGAGAGCATTTCACTGCTCTCCCCTTTCGACGTTAGAAGGCGCGCGGGAACACCGCGCGCGCCCTCTGTGGGTTCTTACTCACGGGTGGCAGGGTCCCCTGAGGCCTTGCCACCCAGAACCCTTAGGTGGGGGGCAGGAGCGCGACATAAGCGCGTCTCCTGCGCCCCCTCCTCCGGCGGCGGATGTCCGGGGCGTAAGGATCTTCCTCACGCCCCCGCTCCGCCGCCTCCTTCTGCGAGATGACAGCCTCGCAGAAGGACCTCATTGCACCCCAGCACCTGTCGTCGCCGACCATCATGGATACGACGGTCGGCAACGAGAGGTCGGGGCCAATCACGGCGACCAGGGCACAGCGCTCCTCGGCCCACGCCGGACACTCCTCCAGCGTGTGCTGCGCCGTGTCCTGGTCGCACTCCTCGCAGTGGTGACACCTGGTTGTCGGCTCCCTACCGGCTATCTTGCACAGGTACTCTCCGAAACAGCCGTGTCCGGAGAGCACCTGAGTAAGCCGGTAGGTGAGCGGTCCGCGCCGTCTGTCCGTCCATTGCCTTAGCACCGGACGGACAGCCTCGACGGTCCTCACCCCGTAGCGGGGCTGGGCCAGCCTTTCCTCCCACTTGGCCTCGAGGACCAGTCGAGCCTGGGACCTTCGCGTCTCCACCGCCCCGTGAGTGGGTTCCTCACCATGGAGCCGGAGGTCCACGCGCCAGTGATACACCGACGCTTGGACCTCCGCCTCCAAATCCCAGGGCGGCGATGCCGCCAGGACGCACGCCGCCTCAAAGGAGACGGTGCGGTACGCCCGCGACACCCTGATCGCCATCGCCCTCTGAGGTTTCCTCAAGAGGGCGATGTTTCGGCGATCGAGGGCGCCGGCCCAAATGGGCGACCCGTAAAGGGCCATCGACCGCACCACCCCCAAATAGAGGCGGCGGCAGACGACACTCGGCCCCCCGATATTCGGCAGCAGAGAGCTAAGCGCTCCCGCCGCCGACATCAGCCGGGGGGCCAGGCGGCTAAAATGGACGCGAAAGTTCCAGCGGCCGTCGAGGTGGAGCCCCAAGTATTTCATACTCGGCTCCACCCCGATGCGGACCCCTCCAACTATGATGTGGGCATCTGGTGGCGGCGCCCGCCGAGGCCCATGAAATAACAGGGCCTCGGACTTTTCCAGAGCCACCTCCAGTCCCAACATCCTAATTCTACCGACAACCAGGGCCACCCCTGCCGTGGCAAGACGGGCAGCTGCCCCGTAATCCTCTCCCCGGGCCGTGACCAGCGTGTCGTCGGCGTAACAAGTTACGCCGACGCCCGGGGGCAGGGCGCCCCGCAGCACCCAGTCGTAGCCGATGTTCCACAGGGTCGGTCCAAGAACGGAACCCTGCGGAACACCGCACGACACCTCCCTCCGGAACGTCTCTCCGTTCCGCCCCACACAGAACACACTCCTCTGGTGCAGGTAGTCCCCGACTATTCGGCGCAGATAGGGAGGCACCCCATGAAATCGGAGCGCCTCCCTAATAGTCGCCCACGGCAGGGTGTTGAACGCGTTGGCGATGTCCAAGGACACCGCCAACACCACCCCGCGCGAAGCGACCGCCTCATCCGAGAGGGCCTTGACGCGACTGATCGCGTCAATCGTCGATCGGCCCTCTCGGAATCCGAACTGATGTTCGGACAAGTCGGGGCCCACCCGCACCAGGTGCCTGGAGAGGCGGGCAACCACTACTCGCTCAAAGAGCTTGCCCACCTCATCCAACAGCACTATGGGGCGGTACGCGGAGGGAGAGTCCGCGGGGCGGCCCTCCTTTCTCAGGAGGACCAGCTTACCCGTCTTCCACATGGCAGGGAACCGTCCCGACTCCAAACAGGCGCTAAACAGCCTGAGGAGCCGGTCCCCTAGGGCGTCGTAGGCCAAAACCCAGGCGCGGCCAGGAATTCCGTCCGGCCCCGGGGCGGTGTTTTTGCCCCGGAGCCGAACCATTGCCGCGCCGAGCTCCGCCATTGTTACCTCTGGCGCCCCGGCATCGGCACCGCCCTCCTCAATATCGGGCGGCGCCATTTCGGGAGGCGTGTGCTCCGCTCTCGAAGGAAAGAGAGCGGAGACCACCTCCTCTAATTGCCGGGGCTGGAGACTCTCGGTGACCGGTGGGGCCCAGGGGCGCAACTTGCCCCTGACTGCCTTGTACGGGCGGCCCCACGGATCTGCCTCGAGAGTCCCCAGGAACTCTTCCCATCTTTGGGTTTTGGCCTCACTGATGGCGGACTGCAGGGCGTGCTTCCGCTGTACATAATCGCCCCGCAGCCGTGCCTCCACGGTCGGGTCACGGTACCGCCTGCGTCGGCGGTACCTAGTGTACTGGCGACGCGCCGCAATGCAAGCGGCGCGTTTCTGACTAATGTCGTCAGACCACCAGTACACCTGACGCCTTGGAGGTCGAGCACTGGCCCGGGGCATCGACGCGTCGCAAATCTGCGTCATCGCGCCCCGGAACCACTCCGCCTCCGACTCAACCTCCACAGGCCCTTCACCCATCGGGGTCCAGGCCTGGACGATGGAGGCTTCCACCAGCACATCTACGTCGAGACGTTTCAACGCCCATCGTGGGGACGACGGGGTGTGCCCTCTCCTCGGGCGATCGTCCGGGATTGCCGGCGAGGCGGAGATGTCGAACCGCACGTAACGGTGGTCCGACAGTGACTCCGCCTCGACCAGCACTTGCCAGTCCCGGACGCGGCGCGCTACGGCAGGGCTTGCGAACGAAATGTCCACAATGGACTCGCCCTGCCAGCGCACGCACGTGGCGACCGATCCCCGGTTAAGAACCACGAGACCGGTCGCAATCGCCCACTCCTCCAGCGCGTCGCCGCGAGCGTCGGTGACAGGGGATCCCCAAGCCGTTGATTTGGCATTGAAGTCCCCCGCCACCACGATCGGACGCGATGGGTACCGGTTAATAACGGCCCCCACCGCGCCCAAAAATTGCTCAAACTCGGCGAGGCGCCGGTTCGGAGAAAAGTACACCCCGATCAGGACGGTTCCCTCCCAATCAACACATACATATCCCTCGCCCCTGTCTGTCATCACCAGGAGCGAGGGTCCGGACGAGACAATGGCCGCCGAGCCCCCGAGGTCCCCAAACCAGTTGTGTCGGCTGGGGACGCAGTAAGGCTCGGCGACCACGGCGATGTCTATTAACCACTCCGCCATGTGCTGCAGCAAAATATCCTGCGCCCTGGCGGAGTGGTTAATATTCACCTGTAGGAGGCGATGGGCCATAATTAATTACGTGTCCATCGCCTCCGTACTGCTCCCTGCTTGGGACGGGGCCGGGGCGGCCGGAGTCCCGGCGACCGCCCCTCTGGCCCTACGTCGTTTCGGTGGGGAGCAAGATTTGCTCCCCATCCGGTGCTCCGCCGGCTTTCCTGCAGCCAAACAGAGGCTGCAGGAAGGTTTTGCTGCGGAGCAGGCGGCGGCCTTGTGGCCGGGCTGACCGCAGCGATAGCAGAGATCGCTGCGGTCAGTTTCGGCGGTGCATTGCTGCCTCACGTGC
Source organism: Catocala nupta (assembly GCA_963675205.1). NCBI lineage: Eukaryota > Metazoa > Arthropoda > Insecta > Lepidoptera > Erebidae > Catocala > Catocala nupta. Next base: position 11,175,183 of record OY776081.1, read on the forward strand.
CCCGGTTCGAGGCAGCGGTAGCACCGCCTAGGCCTCGGCTCCAGGAGATTCACCTGAGCCGAGACCATCCCGACCAGCAAACGGCCGGCCGCCACCTTCTTCGCCGCGGCGATGGGGCAGCGCACCACCACCGTGCACAAGCCACTATCACCGCGGCGCATCTCCCCCACCCTGACCTGCGCCAGGGGGCAGGCTCCGGCTTGTGCCACCGCAGCGGCGACATCCTCGGAGGAGGCCGAGTCATCCAGCCCGGTTACTCGCATTTCTGCGGACTTCACCGGGCGGGAGATCTTGACCTCCTCAGGCGAGAACAGGGAGCGGAGTTTATCCGCTACCCTGTCCGCCTTGTCGCCGGAGGTGGCACCTGGGACCTCCAGAATTCTGGCCCCAGTGGCGGCAACCTTAAAGTGGACGCCTCCGGCGAGGCCCATCTCGGCGAGATTATCTCTCATAGCCTGAGTGGCCTGCCGGAGGACGCCCGCATAGCTGCCGCCCTGCCGGAGCCCCTCCTCTGTCAGCTCCACCACAATGGCGGTGGAGCGCGGGGGGCGCAGGTCGGCCGGGCGGAGGCCCCTCTTTTGGCTGGGGGCCGGTATAGCCCGGGAGGCCTTCTTTTTCTTCTTCCTCTTCCTCTTGGTGACCTCCGTCCACGGCTGTTCAGCCGAAGTAGAGGCCACCGCGAGGGGTTGGGGCTGGGAGGCGGGGCGCCGCGGTGCCACAGTGACGGTCGCCCTCCCCTTGCCCTTCCCCTTCCCCTTAGAAGAGGAAGCCGATGGTGTGGGGGCAGATGTCTGCCGCGCAACCGGTGGGCCGGAGGGCGCCGGGCCAGCCGGCGTGCCTCCGACCATCCGGGGGCGGCCCCCGAGCGGAGGGCCCGGGGTGGGGACGGGCGTGAGGCCATAGTTGGCCAGGCACGCATCGACAACGTTGCGCGCCTGAGCCACCGTGGCCCGCATTAATTCGTCCGCCCAGGCGGGACGCCGGTCCTCCACGGGAGTGAGGGGCTGCGCTTTGCGCCGCGGGAGAGGCGGGAACTCCTCCCGCGGCCTCCCGGCAGGCGCCCTGGCGGTGGCCGAGGGCGCCTTGGCGGCGCTGGCCCGAGCGGCAGTGGCAGCGGCCGCCTTCATGGCCGCCACCTCCGCCCGGAGCTCCGCGAGCTGCCTATGCAGCCCCTCGTTCTCCGACCTCCAGCGCCTCTGGAGGTCGGAGGAAGCCCGTCCCCACATGCCGAAGAAGGCCTCCCTCATTTCTTTCGTCGCTTCTTTAAGATCCCGGACGAACCCCCCCTTTAAGTTGCCGGACCGGGCCGCCACCCTCAGGACGGTCTCGGCGCCAACCTCGAACCGCTGCCTGAGGTCGGCAACCGAGTCCCCGGCCGAGGGGGACGCATCCGGGACCTCAGCCGTCTTGGGGGCATCCCGACGGGCAGGTAAAGGCTGCCCGGGGAGCCTTCTCGTGGAGGGAGGCGGCATCGGGGAACCAGCCTCTCCTTGACAGGGCATCCCCTCCACCACCTCCACCTCCGTGTCCGAACACGATCGTGACGGTACGGGATGCGTGGTTTTCCGGCGCTTCGCGGAAGTACCGGTCGTCGCCCTAGGTTTGAGGGTGAGGGAGGCATGAGTATCCTCCCCCTCCTCTCTCGCTCGTCGAGCCACCGACGAGCACCGGCTCTGAGGCCGACTGGCCTCCGAGCCCGAGCCCGCCTCGGACCCGGACTCGACGCTGACGGAGCTCCTCCGGCTTCCGTCAGGCGTTGGCGCGCTTACATCATCGCTGGCGCGTTGACGTAAAGCACGCTTAAAGCGTCCTTTGGAGTCGCGCAATGGCACTCCATGCTCCTCCTTCCTCTCCTTCTCAACTTCTTTGGGTTTTTCAAAAAGATCCATGTTAATCCCACGAGTAGAGCCGATATAAATTCGACCCCCGGGTGACGCTCATTCCGGGGGAAGGCCTACATACTGCTGGGGGACGGCAGGTACCCAGAGGTTTTTACAACTTCGCTGTTGGGTGGTGTGAGTTTTCCTTCTCGCGGGCCGGCCAACTAAGGCAAGCCCCTCGGTCCCGTTGAGCCGCTAGACATGATCAACGACACTCAACGGGTAACGAGTTCATTGGAGCAGGGTTGGGTTTCCCCTCCCCTATGTGCTCCCGCCCGGGCCTTACAGGCTCCGCTGGTGATTTTTATAGAGGTTTTCTTCCTCGCAGCCCGAAGGCCCCCGGTCCTGTCAGTTCAGGACTCACGCCCGTCCCTACCCTGGGCCCTCCGCTTGGGGGCCGCCCCCGGATGGTCGGAGGCACGCCGGCTGGCCCGGCGCCCTCCGGCCCACCGGTTGCGCGGCAGACATCTGCCCCCACACCATCGGCCTCCTCTTCTAAGGGGAAGGGGAAGGGCAAGGGGAGGGCGACCGCCGCTGTGGCGCCGCGGCGCCCCGCCTCCCAGCCCCAAACCCCCCCGGTGGCCTCTTCTTCGGCTGAGCAGCCGTGGACAGAGGTCGTCGGGAAGAAGAGGAGGAAGAAGAAGAAGAAGAAGGCCTCACGGGCTACCCCGGTGGAAAGAAAGAAGAAGGGCCTCCGCCCGGCTGACCTGCGCCCCCCGCGCTCCACCGTTGTGGTGGAGCTGACGGAGGAGGGGCTTGCGCAAGGCGTTAGTTACGCGGGCGTCCTCCAGCGGGCCACACAGGCCATGAAAGGCAACCTTGCTGAGATGGGCCTCGCTGGAGGCGTCTTCTTTAAGGTTGCCGCAACTGGGGCCAGGATCTTAGAGGTCCCAGGTGCCACCTCCGGCGACAAGGCGGACAGGGTGGCCGAAACAATTCGGTCACTCTTCACGCCTGAGGAGGTCAAGGTCTCCCGCCCGGTGAAGTCCGCAGAAATGCGGATAACCGGGCTGGACGACTCGGCCTCCTCTGAGGATGTCGCCGCTGCGGTGGCACAAGCCGGAGCCTGCACTCAGGCGCAGGTCAGGGTGGGGGAGATGCGCCGCGGCGAGAGTGGCCTGTGCACGGTGGTGGTGCGCTGCCCCATCGCCGCGGCGAAGAAGGTGGCGGCCGGCCGTTTGCTGGTCGGGATGGTCTCGGCTCAGGTGAATCTCCTGGAGCCGAGGCCTAGGCGGTGCTACCGCTGCCTCGAACCGGGGCACGTGAGGCAGCAATGCACCGCCGAAACTGACCGCAGCGATCTCTGCTATCGCTGCGGTCAGCCCGGCCACAAGGCCGCCGCCTGCTCCGCCGCAAAACCTTCCTGCAGCCTCTGTTCTGCTGCAGGAAAGCCGGCGGAGCACCGGATGGGGAGCAAATCTTGCTCCCCACCGAAACGACGTAGGGCCAGAGGGGCGGTCGCCGGGACTCCGGCCGCCCCGGCCTCGTCCCAAGCAGGGAGCAATACGGAGGCGATGGACACGTAATTAATTATGGTCCATCGCTTCCTACAGGTGAATGTTAACCACTCCGCCAGGGCGCAGGATATTTTGCTGCAGCACATGGCGGAGTGGTCAATAGACATCGCCGTGGTCGCCGAGCCTTACTGCGTCCCCAGCCGACACAACTGGTTTGGGGGCCTAGGAGGCTCGGCGGCCATTGTTTCGTCCGGACCCTCGCTCCTGGTGATGACAGACAGGGGCGAGGGTTATATATGTGTTGATTGGGAGGGAACCGTCCTGATCGGGGTGTACTTTTCTCCGAACCGGCGCCTCGCCGAGTTTGAGCAATTTTTGGGCGCGGTGGGGGCCGTTATTAACCGGTACCCATCGCGTCCGGTCGTGGTGGCGGGGGACTTCAATGCCAAATCAACGGCTTGGGGATCCCCTGTCACCGACGCTCGCGGCGACGCGCTGGAGGAGTGGGCGATTGCGACCGGTCTCGTGGTTCTTAACCGGGGATCGGTCGCCACGTGCGTGCGCTGGCAGGGCGAGTCCATTGTGGACATTTCGTTCGCAAGCCCTGCCGTAGCGCGCCGCGTCCGGGACTGGCAAGTGCTGGTCGAGGCGGAGTCACTGTCGGACCACCGTTACGTGCGGTTCGACATCTCCGCCTCGCCGGCGATCCCGGACGATCGCCCGAGGAGAGTGCACACCCCGTCGTCCCCACGATGGGCGTTGAAACGTCTCAACGTAGACGTGCTGGTGGAAGCCTCCATCGTCCAGGCCTGGACCCCAATGGGCGAAGGGCCTGTGGAGGTTGAGCTAGAGGCGGAGTGGTTCCGGGGCGCGATGACGCGGATTTGCGACGCGTCGATGCCCCGGGCCAGTGCTCGACCTCCAAGGCGTCAGGTGTACTGGTGGTCTGATGACATAGGCCAAAAACGCGCCGCGTGCATTGCGGCGCGTCGCCAGTACACTAGGTACCGCCGACGCAGGCGGTACCGTGACCCGACCGTGGAGGCACGGCTGCGGGGCGAATACGTACAGCGGAAGCACGCCCTGCAGTCCGCCATCAGTGAGGCCAAAACCCAAAGATGGGAAGAGTTCATGGGGACTCTCGAGGCAGATCCGTGGGGCCGCCCGTACAAGGCGGTCAGGGGCAAGTTGCGCCCCTGGGCCCCACCGGTCACCGAGAGTCTCCAGGCCCGGCAATTAGAGGAGGTGGTCTCCGCTCTCTTTCCTTCGAGAGCGGAGCACACGCCTCCCGAAATGGCGCCGCCCGATATTGAGGAGGGCGGTGCCGATGCCGGGGCGCCAGAGGTAACAATGGCGGAGCTTGGCGCGGCAATGGTTCGGCTCCGGGGCGAAAACACCGCCCCGGGGCCGGACGGAATTCCTGGCCGCGCCTGGGTTTTGGCCTACGACGCCATAGGGGACCGGCTCCTCAGGCTGTTTAGCGCCTGTTTGGAGTCGGGACGGTTCCCTGCCATGTGGAAGACGGGTAAGCTGGTCCTCCTGAGAAAGGAGGGCCGCCCCGCGGACTCTCCCTCCGCGTACCGCCCCATAGTGCTGTTGGATGAGGTGGGCAAGCTCTTTGAGCGAGTAGTGGTTGCCCGCCTCTCCAGGCACCTGGTGCGGGTGGGCCCCGACTTGTCCGAACATCAGTTCGGATTCCGAGAGGGCCGATCGACGATTGACGCGATCAGTCGCGTCAAGGCCCTCTCGGATGAGGCGGTCGCCTCGCGCGGGGTGGTGTTGGCGGTGTCCTTGGACATCGCCAACGCGTTCAACACCCTGCCGTGGGCGACTATTAGGGAGGCGCTCCGATTTCATGGGGTGCCTCCCTATCTGCGCCGAATAGTCGGGGACTACCTGCACCAGAGGAGTGTGTTCTGTGTGGGGCGGAACGGAGAGACGTTCCGGAGGGAGGTGTCGTGCGGTGTTCCGCAGGGTTCCGTTCTTGGACCGATCCTGTGGAACATCGGCTACGACTGGGTGCTGCGGGGCGCCCTACCCCCGGGCGTCGGCGTAACTTGTTACGCCGACGACACGCTGGTCACGGCCCGGGGAGAGGATTACGGGGCAGCTGCCCGTCTTGCCACGGCAGGGGTGGCCCTGGTTGTCGGTAGAATTAGGATGTTGGGACTGGAGGTGGCGCTGGAAAAGTCCGAGGCCCTGTTATTTCATGGGCCTCGGCGGGCGCCGCCACCAGATGCCCACATCATAGTTGGAGGGGTCCGCATCAGGGTGGAGCCGAGTATGAAATACTTGGGGCTCCACCTCGACGGCCGCTGGAACTTTCGCGTCCATTTTAGCCGCCTGGCCCCCCGGCTGATGTCGGCGGCGGGAGCGCTTAGCTCTCTGCTGCCGAATATCGGGGGGCCGAGTGTCGTCTGCCGCCGCCTCTATTTGGGGGTGGTGCGGTCGATGGCCCTTTACGGGTCGCCCATTTGGGCCGGCGCCCTCGATCGCCGAAACATCGCCCTCTTGAGGAAACCTCAGAGGGCGATGGCGATCAGGGTGTCGCGGGCGTATCGCACCGTCTCCTTTGAGGCGGCGTGCGTCCTGGCGGCATCGCCGCCCTGGGATTTGGAGGCGGAGGTCCAAGCGTCGGTGTATCACTGGCGCGTGGACCTCCGGCTCCATGGTGAGAAACCCACTCACGGGGCGGTGGAGACGCGAAGGTCCCAGGCTCGACTGGTCCTCGAGGCCAAGTGGGAGGAAAGGCTGGCCCAGCCCCGCTACGGGGTGAGGACCGTCGAGGCTGTCCGTCCGGTGCTAAGGCAATGGATGGACAGACGGCGCGGACCGCTCACCTACCGGCTTACTCAGGTGCTCTCCGGACACGGCTGTTTCGGAGAGTACCTGTGCAAGATAGCCGGTAGGGAGCCGACAACCAGGTGTCACCACTGCGAGGAGTGCGACCGGGACACGGCGCAGCACACGCTGGAGGAGTGTCCGGCGTGGGCCGAGGAGCGCTGTGCCCTGGTCGCCGTGATTGGCCCCGACCTCTCGTTGCCGACCGTCGTATCCATGATGGTCGGCGACGACAGGTGCTGGGGTGCAATGAGGTCCTTCTGCGAGGCTGTCATCTCGCAGAAGGAGGCGGCGGAGCGGGGGCGTGAGGAAGATCCTTACGCCCCGGACATCCGCCGCCGGAGGAGGGGGCGCAGGAGACGCACTTATGTCGCTCTCCTGCCCCCCACCTAAGGGTTCTGGGTGGCAAGGCCTCAGGGGACCCTGCCACCCGTGAGTAAGAACCCACAGAGGGCGCGCGCGGTGTTCCCGCGCGCCTTCTTACGTCGAAAGGGGAGAGCAGTAAAATGCTCTCCCCCGGGGACGAGAGGAGGTCGGGTCCGATTGACCCGGCCGGCACCCACACGGGGGGGCCTGCTATGGATGAATCTTTTTAGACTCCCAACTGGCCCCCCCCATTGGGTGGGAGAGGGAACACCCCAGGTTTTTTTAGTGGGTATCCCAGCACTAGGCTGGTGAGTCCCACACGCCCCGCCGGTGCCGTCCCCTAGCCGGCGGGTAGTGCATCAAGCATTTTTTCCTGGGAATCAAAAAAAAAAAAAAAGGTTAGATTAGTAGCCCCCCGGACCGATCCTGTGGAACATCGGCTACGACTGGGTTCTGCGGGGCGCCCTGCCCCCGGGCGTCGGCGTAACTTGTTACGCCGACGACACGCTGGTCACGGCCCGGGGAGAGGATTACGGGGCAGCTGCCCGTCTTGCCACGGCAGGGGTGGCCCTGGTCGTCGGTAGAATTAGGATGTTGGGACTGGAGGTGGCGCTGGAAAAGTCCGAGGCCCTGTTGTTTCATGGGCCTCGGCGGGCGCCGCCACCAGATGCCCACATCATAGTTGGAGGGGTCCGCATCGGGGTGGAGCCGAGTATGAAATACTTGGGGCTCCACCTCGACGGCCGCTGGAACTTTCGCGTCCATTTTAGCCGCCTGGCCCCCCGGTTGATGTCGGCGGCGGGAGCGCTTAGCTCTCTGCTGCCGAATATCGGGGGGCCGAGTGTCGTCTGCCGCCGCCTCTATTTGGGGGTGGTGCGGTCGATGGCCCTTTACGGGTCGCCCATTTGGGCCGGCGCCCTCGATCGCCGAAACATCGCCCTCTTGAGGAAACCTCAGAGGGCGATGGCGATCAGGGTGTCGCGGGCGTACCGCACCGTCTCCTTTGAGGCGGCGTGCGTCCTGGCGGCATCGCCGCCCTGGGATTTGGAGGCGGAGGTCCAAGCGTCGGTGTATCACTGGCGCGTGGACCTCCGGCTCCATGGTGAGAAACCCACTCACGGGGCGGTGGAGACGCGAAGGTCCCAGGCTCGACTGGTCCTCGAGGCCAAGTGGGAGGAAAGGCTGGCCCAGCCCCGCTACGGGGTGAGGACCGTCGAGGCTGTCCGTCCGGTGCTAAGGCAATGGATGGACAGACGGCGCGGACCGCTCACCTACCGGCTTACTCAGGTGCTCTCCGGACACGGCTGTTTCGGAGAGTACCTGTGCAAGATAGCCGGTAGGGAGCCGACAACCAGGTGTCACCACTGCGAGGAGTGCGACCGGGACACGGCGCAGCACACGCTGGAGGAGTGTCCGGCGTGGGCCGAGGAGCGCTGTGCCCTGGTCGCCGTGATTGGCCCCGACCTCTCGTTGCCGACCGTCGTATCCATGATGGTCGGCGACGACAGGTGCTGGGGTGCAATGAGGTCCTTCTGCGAGGCTGTCATCTCGCAGAAGGAGGCGGCGGAGCGGGGGCGTGAGGAAGATCCTTACGCCCCGGACATCCGCCGCCGGAGGAGGGGGCGCAGGAGACGCGCTTATGTCGCTCTCCTGCCCCCCACCTAAGGGTTCTGGGTGGCAAGGCCTCAGGGGACCCTGCCACCCGTGAGTAAGAACCCACAGAGGGCGCGCGCGGTGTTCCCGCGCGCCTTCTTACGTCGAAAGGGGAGAGCAGTAAAATGCTCTCCCCCGGGGACGAGAGGAGGTCGGGTCCGATTGACCCAGCCGGCACCCACACGGGGGGGCCTGCTATGGATGAATCTTTTTAGACTCCCAACTGGCCCCCCCCATTGGGTGGGAGAGGGAACACCCCAGGTTTTTTTAGTGGGTATCCCAGCACTAGGCTGGTGAGTCCCACACGCCCCGCCGGTGCCGTCCCCTAGCCGGCAGGTAGTGCATCAAGCATTTTTTCCTGGGAATCAAAAAAAAAAAAAAAGGTTAGATTAGTAGCCCCCCGGACCGATCCTGTGGAACATCGGCTACGACTGGGTTCTGCGGGGCGCCCTGCCCCCGGGCGTCGGCGTAACTTGTTACGCCGACGACACGCTGGTCACGGCCCGGGGAGAGGATTACGGGGCAGCTGCCCGTCTTGCCACGGCAGGGGTGGCCCTGGTCGTCGGTAGAATTAGGATGTTGGGACTGGAGGTGGCGCTGGAAAAGTCCGAGGCCCTGTTGTTTCATGGGCCTCGGCGGGCGCCGCCACCAGATGCCCACATCATAGTTGGAGGGGTCCGCATCGGGGTGGAGCCGAGTATGAAATACTTGGGGCTCCACCTCGACGGCCGCTGGAACTTTCGCGTCCATTTTAGCCGCCTGGCCCCCCGGTTGATGTCGGCGGCGGGAGCGCTTAGCTCTCTGCTGCCGAATATCGGGGGGCCGAGTGTCGTCTGCCGCCGCCTCTATTTGGGGGTGGTGCGGTCGATGGCCCTTTACGGGTCGCCCATTTGGGCCGGCGCCCTCGATCGCCGAAACATCGCCCTCTTGAGGAAACCTCAGAGGGCGATGGCGATCAGGGTGTCGCGGGCGTACCGCACCGTCTCCTTTGAGGCGGCGTGCGTCCTGGCGGCATCGCCGCCCTGGGATTTGGAGGCGGAGGTCCAAGCGTCGGTGTATCACTGGCGCGTGGACCTCCGGCTCCATGGTGAGGAACCCACTCACGGGGCGGTGGAGACGCGAAGGTCCCAGGCTCGACTGGTCCTCGAGGCCAAGTGGGGGGAAAGGCTGGCCCAGCCCCGCTACGGGGTGAGGACCGTCAAGGCTGTCCGTCCGGTGCTAAGGCAATGGACGGACAGACGGCGCGGACCGCTCACCTACCGGCTTACTCAGGTGCTCTCCGGACACGGCTGTTTCGGAGAGTACCTGTGCAAGATAGCCGGTAGGGAGCCGACAACCAGGTGTCACCACTGCGAGGAGTGCGACCGGGACACGGCGCAGCACACGCTGGAGGAGTGTCCAGCGTGGGCCGAGGAGCGCTGTGCCCTGGTCGCCGTGATTGGCCCCGACCTCTCGTTGCCGACCGTCGTATCCATGATGGTCGGCGACGACAGGTGCTGGGGTGCAATGAGGTCCTTCTGCGAGGCTGTCATCTCGCAGAAGGAGGCGGCGGAGCGGGGGCGTGAGGAAGATCCTTACGCCCCGGACATCCGCCGCCGGAGGAGGGGGCGCAGGAGACGCGCTTATGTCGCTCTCCTGCCCCCCACCTAAGGGTTCTGGGTGGCAAGGCCTCAGGGGACCCTGCCACCCGTGAGTAAGAACCCACAGAGGGCGCGCGCGGTGTTCCCGCGCGCCTTCTAACGTCGAAAGGGGAGAGCGGTGAAATGCTCTCCCCCGGGGACGAGAGGAGGTCGGGTCCTATCGACCCGGCCGGCACCCACACGGGGGGGCCTGCTATGGATGAATCTTTTTAGACTCCCAACAGGCCCCCCCCATTGGGTGAGAGAGGGAACACCCCAGGTTTTTTTAGTGGGTATACCAGCAGTAGGCTGGTGAGTCCCACACGCCCCGCCGGTGCCGTCCCCTAGCCGGCGGGTAGTGCATCAAGCATTTTTTCCTGGGTATCAAAAAAAAAAAAAAAAAAAAAGATTAGTAGCCCCCCGCGCTCCACCGCCGTTGTAGTTACGCGGGCGTCCTCCGGCGGGCCACACAGGCCATGAAAGGCAACCTTGCCGATATGGGCCTCGCTGAAGGCGTCTTCTTTAAGGTTGCCGCCACTGGGGCCAGAATCTTAGAGGTCCCAGGTGCCACCTCCGGCGACAAGGCGGACAGGGTGGCCGAAACAATTCGGTCACTCTTCACGCCTGAGGAGGTCAAGGTCTCCCGCCCGGTAAAGTCCGCAGAAATGCGAGTAACTGGGCTGGACGACTCGGCCTCCTCCGAGGATGTCGCCGCTGCGGTGGCACATGCCGGAGCCTGCCCCCTGGCGCAGGTCAGGGTGGGGGAGATGCGCCGCGGTGAGAGTGGCCTGTGCACGGTGGTGGTGCGCTGCCCCATCACCGCGGCGAAGAAGGTGGCGGCCGGCCGTTTGCTGGTCGGGATGGTCTCGGCTCAGGTGAATCTCCTGGCGCCGAGGCCTAGGCGGTGCTACCGCTGCCTCGAACCGGGGCACGTGAGGCAGCAATGCACCGCTGAAACTGACCGCAGCGATCTCTGCTATCGCTGCGGTCAGCCCGGCCACAAGGCCGCCGCCTGCTCCGCCGCAAAACCTTCCTGCAGCCTCTGTTCTGCTGCAGGAAAGCCGGCGGAGCACCGGATGGGGAGCAAATCTTGCTCCCCACCGAAACGACGTAGGGCCAGAGGGGCGGTCGCCGGGACTCCGGCCGCCCCGGCCCCGTCCCAAGCAGGGAGAAGTACGGAGGCGATGGACACCTAATATTAATTATGGCCCATCGCCTCCTACAGGTGAATATTAACCACTCCGCCAGGGCGCAGGATATCTTGCTGCAGCACATGGCGGAGTGGTCAATAGACATCGCCGTGGTCGCCGAGCCTTACTGCGTCCCCAGCCGAAACAACTGGTTTGGGGACCTCGGAGGCTCGGCGGCCATTGTTTCGTCCGGTCCCTCGCTCCTGGTGATGACAGACAGGGGCGAGGGATATATATGTGTTGATTGGGAGGGAACCGTCCTGATCGGGGTGTACTTTTCTCCGAACCGGAGCCTCGCCGAGTTTGAGCAATTTTTGGGCGCGGTGGGGGCCGTTATTAACCGGTACCCATCGCGTCCGGTCGTGGTGGCGGGGGACTTCAATGCCAAATCAATGGCTTGGGGATCCCCTGTCACCGACGCTCGCGGCGACGCGCTGGAGGAGTGGGCGATTGCGACCGGTCTCGTGGTTCTTAACCGGGGATCGGTCGCCACGTGCGTGCGCTGGCAGGGTGAGTCCATTGTGGACATTTCGTTCGCAAGCCCTGCCGTAGCGCGCCGCGTCCGGGACTGGCAAGTGCTGGTAGAGGCGGAGTCACTGTCGGACCACCGTTACGTGCGGTTCGACATCTCCGCCTCGCCGGCGATCCCGGACGATCGCTCCAGGAGAGTGCACACCCCGTCGTCCCCACAATGGGCGTTGAAACGTCTCAACGTAGACGTGCTGGTGGAAGCCTCCATCGTCCAGGCCTGGACCCCAATGGGCGAAGGGCCTGTGGACGTTGAGCTAGAGGCGGAGTGGTAAGACGGGTAAGCTGGTCCTTCTGAGAAAGGAGGGCCGCCCCGCGGACTCTCCCTCCGCGTACCGCCCCATAGTGCTGTTGGATGAGGTGGGCAAGCTCTTTGAACGAGTAGTGGTTGCCCGCCTCTCCAGGCACCTGGTGCGGGTGGGCCCCGACTTGTCCGAACATCAGTTCGGATTCCGAGAGGGCCGATCGACGATTGACGCGATCAGTCGCGTCAAGGCCCTCTCGGATGAGGCGGTCGCCTCGCGCGGGGTGGTGTTGGCGGTGTCCTTGGACATCGCCAACGCGTTCAACACCCTGCCGTGGGCGACTATTAGGGAGGCGCTCCGATTTCATGGGGTGCCTCCCTATCTGCGCCGAATAGTCGGGGACTACCTGCACCAGAGGAGTGTGTTCTGTGTGGGGCGGAACGGAGAGACGTTCCGGAGGGAGGTGTCGTGCGGTGTTCCGCAGGGTTCCGTTCTTGGACCGACCCTGTGGAACATCGGCTACGACTGGGTGCTGCGGGGTGCCCTGCCCCCGGGCGTCGGCGTAACTTGTTACGCCGACGACACGCTGGTCACGGCCCGGGGAGAGGATTACGGGGCAGCTGCCCGTCTTGCCACGGCAGGGGTGGCCCTGGTTGTCGGTAGAATTAGGATGTTGGGACTGGAGGTGGCGCTGGAAAAGTCCGAGGCCCTGTTATTTCATGGGCCTCGGCGGGCGCCGCCACCAGATGCCCACATCATAGTTGGAGGGGTCCGCATCGGGGTGGAGCCGAGTATGAAATACTTGGGTCTCCACCTCGACGGCCGCTGGAACTTTCGCGTCCATTTTAGCCGCCTGGCCCCCCGGCTGATGTCGGCGGCGGGAGCGCTTAGCTCTCTGCTGCCGAATATCGGGGGGCCGAGTGTCGTCTGCCGCCGCCTCTATTTGGGGGTGGTGCGGTCGATGGCCCTTTACGGGTCGCCCATTTGGGCCGGCGCCCTCGATCGCCGAAACATCGCCCTCTTGAGGAAACCTCAGAGGGCGATGGCGATCAGGGTGTCGCGGGCGTACCGCACCGTCTCCTTTGAGGCGGCGTGCGTCCTGGCGGCATCGCCGCCCTGGGATTTGGAGGCGGAGGTCCAAGCGTCGGTGTATCACTGGCGCGTGGACCTCCGGCTCCATGGTGAGGAACCCACTCACGGGGCGGTGGAGACGCGAAGGTCCCAGGCTCGACTGGTCCTCGAGGCCAAGTGGGAGGAAAGGCTGGCCCAGCCCCACTACGGGGTGAGGACCGTCGAGGCTGTCCGTCCGGTGCTAAGGCAATGGATGGACAGACGGCGCGGACCGCTCACCTACCGGCTTACTCAGGTGCTCTCCGGACACGGCTGTTTCGGAGAGTACCTGTGCAAGATAGCCGGTAGGGAGCCGACAACCAGGTGTCACCACTGCGAGGAGTGCGACCAGGACACGGCGCAGCACACGCTGGAGGAGTGTCCGGCGTGGGCCGAGGAGCGCTGTGCCCTGGTCGCCGTGATTGGACCCGACCTCTCGTTGCCGACCGTCGTATCCATGATGGTCGGCGACGACAGGTGCTGGGGTGCAATGAGGTCCTTCTGCGAGGCTGTCATCTCGCAGAAGGAGGCGGCGGAGCGGGGGCGTGAGGAAGATCCTTACGCCCCGGACATCCGCCGCCAGAGGAGGGGGCGCAGGAGACGCGCTTATGTCGCTCTCCTGCCCCCCACCTAAGGGTTCTGGGTGGCAAGGCCTCAGGGGACCCTGCCACCCGTGAGTAAGAACCCACAGAGGGCGCGCGCGGTGTTCCCGCGCGCCTTCTAACGTCGAAAGGGGAGAGCAGTGAAATGCTCTCCCCCGGGGACGAGAGGAGGTCGGGTCCGATTGACCCGGCCGGCACCCACACGGGGGGGCCTGCTATGGATGAATCTTTTAGACTCCCAACTGGCCCCCCCCCATTGGGTGGGAGAGGGAACACCCCAGGTTTTTTTAGTGGGTATCCCAGCACTAGGCTGGTGAGGCTGACTAGGTAGGGGACCTCGATGGCTTGGTGGTGATAATTTCACTGGCCGCCACCGGTACTTCGTCCTTCGAGAACGTCATCCGAGGATAGGGCTATGTCGCAGCACTCGTAGGAGAAGCGGTTGTGGTGGGTGGTTACTTCTCTTCTCTTGTACCAGAGTCTCCGGACCCAATTAGTTGAGGAAGTGGTGGCCGCTCTTTTCCCATCTCGGGCGGAGCACACTCGTCCACCTATGGTTCCACCTTCTAAGGCACCCAACGTGGACTTAGAAGACGACGTGGTTCCCGTTATGACCCATGTAGAATTGCGAGTGGCGGTGTCAAGACTTCGCTCCAAGAACACCGCCCCAGCGCCCGTCGGCATTCCAGGCCGTGCGTGGGCTCTGGCCTTAGAAGAGCTTGCGTTCCGACTTGGAGGGCTCCTCAGCAAATGTCTAGAGCAGGGCCAGTTTCCACGTGAGTGGAAGGTAGGGGAAACTGGTCCTGATGAGGAACGAAGAGCGCCTGGCGGACTCCCCGTCCGCCTGCCGGACCATCGTGTTGCTAGAAGAGGTTGCTAAATTATTCGAATTAATTATTGCGGGGCATCTCGTCCAGCGTCTTTCTTCAGTGGGCCCGGTTTTGGCGGACAACCAGTATGGTTTCCGTCGCGGGTGCTCCACAATTGACTCTATTCTGCGAGTGAGGAACCTGGTGGAGGATGCAGTGTCGAGGGGTGAGATCGTCTTCGCGATGTCCCTAGACATCGCGAATGACTTTAACCCGTTGCCTTGAAGTTGTATTAAGGAGGCACTCATATTTCATCAAATGACGACCTAACTCGGCCGCATTGTTGAGGTATATTTGTCAGCTCTTCCTGCTCTAGAGACAGCACGGTCCGAGCTCTATTAGGTCCTAGTGGAAGAGAGGAGAAATCGAATTGTGCATCCCACGATCATGGCGGTAAGGCCTATTTTAGAGGAGTGGCTAGAGGTGGCATAGCGCCCTCACCTTCCGGCTGACACAGATAATGACTGGCCACAGCTACTTTGGCCAGTTCCTGTGTCGCATAGGCCGGCAAGAGATGTTCGGTTGTTATCACTGCGGTGACTGCCGTGACGTTGTTAAGGACGGCGCTGCACACTTTGGCGGATTGCCCCGCTTGGGCATCGCAGCGTCGTGAGTTGATCGCGGCAGTCGATATGGTTGCCCTCTCGCTCCCGGCCGTGGTTCAGTCCCTGGTCCGGAGTGAGAGGTCATGGAACGCCGTCGCCTCCTTATGTGAGGAAGTAATTTCCATCAAGTAGGCAGCGGAGCGGGAGAGGGAGCACTTGAACCCTTTTCCTAACCGCAGAACCAGGCGCCGAAGGGCGCGAGATGACCTCCAGCCACCCTGAGGTTTGACCTGGGAGTGATGGGCTTCGTGGGCCTGCTCGCCACCCGATCAGCACCAGGTCCGAGAGGCGGCGTGTGTGTTCCCACGCGCGCTTCTGTGTCGCGTGTCCGTCCCCCCTCAAAAGAACAGTAGGTTACAATTTAGAACTGACCATAGGGTAGGTCTTTTTTCTTGTTCTAAGGACGTGTAGTGGCCTGTCGTTTCATACGGCGGGCCGAAACCTCGGTGGGGTCGCGACTGCATCTGAAAGTGATACGCGCGGCCCCGCCGATTACGGCTATGTCGAGGAACACCGTGTTGGGTTTAGTCGGTATTACCAGGATGACGCTTACCACCTTTCCCCCGGTGAGTCCGACATAATCCCCCCTACCGCCCCTACGGAGGGGTATGCACCAAAGAATACCCCCACGTAAAAAAGAAAAAGTACCTTTTTCTGGATGAAACCTACCCTATGTCCTTTTCTGTTCCCCCGACAACGTGCTTACCTACACGTACGAAATTTCATGATGATCGGTCGAGAAGTTAAGCCGTGAAAGCGTAACAAATAAACAAACTCACATTCGCATTTATAATATTAGTTAGGATACAATTATATATTTTGTAAGGTACAAACTCTCCCAAAGAAGTTTTGATGAAGGTATTGATTAACTAAAGATATATATGCAAAAACCTTGACTTGTAATAATTATCAGACAAAATAGTTGGAAAATGTTTGGAAAATGTTGTAATTTCTGCTATATTGCAACTACCAATAACATATACAATATCAATCAGGTAGGCAATACGTGTGATTTGTACCTCAATACAAATAATTACAACACGGTTAGTCAAAGGCAAGACTGTTTAGAAAAAACTAATAATTATGTACCTATTCTGTAATCACGATAACACAACGCAGCCACGCCTTTGGTATGCAATGTACGCATAACATCGTTACCAAATACATAATTATTTCGCGAAGGTGGTAAAATGGCACTGAGCCGACCTGATGGCTAGCTACTACAGTGGCCGCTTGTCTTGCCAGTGTTCATAGTTGCCTATTTGACTATGATCTTTTGTAATGTAATTCGTTACTCGAACCGCACTAGACTAGCCAATTCATAGGTTTCAACGGGGATCCCAGTATACCTCATTAAATTATTATTTAATCTTAACAAATCTATATATTAATACGTAAAGCAAAAACTTTGTACCACTTTTTACGAAAATTGCGCAGACGGAGGAGTATGAAATTTGGCACAGTTAAAGTTTATGTGGAGAAGGAGGGGCGAATCCTAATATTTTTTATAAAATATGCTTTATAAATACATTAAATTAATAAAAAACACTACACGCACACAACCATGCATTTGACACACGCAATCGAATCACGTTCGTAGTATTTCGGCATTGTTCGTCTGACGTCGTACAATTCCTAGTAACTATGGTTACCTATACCTTATTTATATGTAATAAAGTAAAAAAGAAAACAAAGTAGCAAGTTTAGGAATTTTGGTCGAATTTTGACCCCTAGGAGACCGCTAGTATTCTTTAATCGTCTTTAAAAATGAGCAATAACCTTTTGCGTACATATGCGTGACTAGATGTGCCCAAGGTTTCACCCGCGTTTATGATTACTGCGCCGCCCCCGTGGGTCGTATCGTGATATTATATAGCCTATAACCTTCCTCGATAAATAAGCTATCCAACAATAAAATAATTTTTCAATTCGAACCTATAGTTTCTGAGATAGTAGTGTGTTCAACCAAACAAACAAACAAACTCTACAGCTTTATAGTATTAGCATAGATGAATATATAAACTATTTTAAGGGTGATTTTCTACAAACTAAGATAGAAATCATCAAATTTTACATACCAAATATACAAACCATGTCCATCTCCGTTCCGTCTGCACACACCGCATTAAGAACATTGCCACACTATTTTGGGCGTTGTCTCAATGTATAGATGTATCAGAAAATTATATTTTATTGTGCATTTATCACATGGCTATAAAGGCTAAACGAATACCTTAATTATTGAAACAAATGTGATTTTTAAATAAATTAACATAACTATTACTTATTAATATTTATAGTTACTTAACATTCAAGTCATATTATTGCATTAATGAATAATTTTCGAGCTAACCGACTTAAATGAATTACCAATCTGCACAATTTTATCGTACCTTTTTCAGTGGCCAACGATATCGTAACATGATTTATAATATTTTAATTGCTAATATAACCAAAAGTAGACATTAACATTTAAAATTGCGTGTCTATAAAACTGTAACAATGGCTATCGAAGATCAAGATACGTGTCTGCTGATGATTCTACAGATTCTAATTTCTTATGGCAATCAAAAGATTAAAATATTCTTGGGATCTTTGTGATATGGATCTACATCATATTATACGTCAAACGATGTAGATTCCAAAAATAAAGTATCACATTCACACACTTCACGCAAAGGATATATTTAGTTTAAGGTGTTTTCCAAACTTATATTTTACGTAGATACTAAACTCCAGAAAGTTATTTATATTGCATGAACATTGCTACATATTATAAAACAAAGTCCCCCGCCGCGTTTGTTTTCCGTCTGTTCGCGATACTACTACTAAACAGATTTTTATGCGGTTTTCAGCGTTAGTCAGAGTGATTCACGAAAAAGGTTTTGGTGCATAATTTGTTAAGGTTTTGTACTACCCGTGCGAAGCCGGGACGGGTCGCTAGTAAAATGTATAAAATACTCGTTTATTTATTTCATCATTTAAACAGATTTAGATACAGATATTATAACTGATAGATACATAATCGCTATAAAATGTACAAGATCACAACCTTTTTTTCTAGCTTAGCTGATTTATTTGTATATTGTTTTATATTAATGTAGCTACCACGTAAATAGATAATCATATTTCATGTTGATTTCTAACCTCTATGTATAACCTATAGCTGCAGCATTAGTGGAAGCCTTGTATGTTTTTGTCTTATGTGATGGGCCGATGTATAAATATTTCAAATTAAATCTTCACTTTTATTGACATAAAATTGCTCATTACATTACATATTAATAGATATCTAATTTTGCAATATCATTGCAGTAAAGTTACATCAGCTTGCCCGAATATCGTTCTTATAAAGCCAAAACAATTTAAAATAATGCCTAATTTGAATGCTGCTGATAGCAAACATACCACTGGCCCTCCAGGTGGTAGGCGATATCTTAGTGTTGTCATTCTGTTTAACTATAGATTTAATCATCAGCAAATTACTGGTAAGTATTACAATCATCGCCTTTTTTTTTTTAAAGGCAACGCCTGCGCAATTAATGTAATCTTTGTTAAAGAAGACTTTACAAATATTCAAATAACGGACATGAAGTACACCCAGACTCGGTACAACTATTTGTGGATAATAGAATTTTTTGCACCGTGTGGGCATCGAACACGTAGCACACGGCGGAGTATTAATAGCCAGGCAACCACTTAAACCACTTTGCCACATCCGTGCAACTTTAGATTTTTCTGAGACTAACTTTTGCTGTTGCAACTGTACACTCAATTATAGGTACCGAGGCACACCAACAAATATTTAAATGTGTTCGTTATATTAATTAATGTATAACTGTTACTATAGTCAGTTATATGGCAATTTTAAAACTGTACTTAAGTACAGATGCCTTTGTGCTACTAGCTTGTGCTAATAACTTCTTTCTACACTTACATGCATATAGCAATAGTTCAAAACTATTCTGTTTTATTTAATACTTTACCTTATTTCGTTACAATCATTGCACAGTTGAATACATTATCTAATGTTGTTGTTCTCGTAACTATGTAGTTCTGAATGATAACCGGTAGGGTATTAAACAAAAGTAATTAACGTAATAACTCGAATGCACGTGGAAATTTATCTGTACTATCTTTTACATTGGTTTTGAAGCAATGCCTAATGGCATCGCACTGGCACTCCTCTTCAGTCATGGGTTTGAATTCCACCCAATGCACTACCACGTCAAACTATAATATGCCAGTTATTATTACTTGGGGGAATATTAGTAATATGTTACCCCAATCACTAGTGATATTTGAGAGACAATTGTTGTTATAAATAAAAATAATGTACTTAATGTATATGTAAATTCTAATAAAATATATCTACAAAAAATCATATACGTATATATATATAATAATATAATATCAGCCCTGTATCAAACTGTCCCATTGTTAGACACGAGCTTCTTCCCAGTGTGAAAACGGTTTAGGCCATAAGTCCGCCACGCTGGCCTAGTGCGGGTTGGCAGACTTCACATATCAACGAGAACTATATGGAAAACTGACAGACATGCAGGGACGAAGTTTTCTTCACAGTTAAAGCGAACAGAACGATAATTAACCATTGAATATATATATAACTTCGAAAATATAGAGATTGCCTGCGTTGAGATCGAACTCGACAGCTTTGCGTGGCAGTCTAACGGTCTCGCACTGGGCTATCGCTGCACCTCTATAAAACACGCTAATAAAAAGGCTAAATTAAACAAAAATAAGAAAACTTGGTTAAGATTCCAAAAAGTGTATGATAAGCGTTTGAATCTATATTAGAAAATTTTAAATAAATTGAAATAATAAATCATTAAGATGCATTGAGCTCTGCATTGGTGAGAGTCATATATGGTTATTTAAAATATAATATGCCACAGCTACCGATTCCTTATGATAGAAATCAAGTGAGAATGCTATTTTTAAGCATAATAGATAGTAGCAATTTAAATTTTTCGTCACAAATCAGCGAAAAATATAATTACTATGAGTAATTCATTGTGTGTTAGCTGGCGAAATGGGATTCCAACTCAATCATGACGTAAAAGCATACCGGAGTTACGATTGTAGGCTCTATTTAGAAAATTGTAATGTCCTATACCGCACCGAGACAAAAAAACATAGCAACAATCAAACAAATCTAGACTTTACAATGAAGTGTAAGTAGAGGCCCAATTGTCGTGTTAAAATCTGTTCAAAATAGAATTCCAATCTAGTCTAATAAACGTCAAAATTGGGCTGAAATATATGATCATATTTGACATTTATTTTAATATCAATGAATACCATCTATGATATATTTAAGGATACTGAGATACATCAATAAGATAAGTGGCTCTCTGGTGTATCGTGTTTATAGTAGTACTTGTAATACATTCCGAATCAACTAAGTTGCAGTTATAAGGAATAGCTCAGAATCAATACTTTCAAATCATTAGCTTGATGTGTATTTTTTGTCAGTTCTACGAAGATATTGCAATGAATCTGTACATAAGTAGGCATAAATATTGTATTTTAAGGCGTGGTATTATTTATTTTTTATAAACTGCTATTCTGTCGTATCCGGGATAAGATTATATTAAAAAAAACTAAGTTTTAACTATATTTAGGTAATAAATATTCAGAGAATATTAAAATCTTATAACAGGCAGAAATATTGAGACAGGAACAGTTATATCGAAAGTGAATTATGTTTTCCTTCTTCTTTTCGTTTTGTATAATTGTTTTGTTACATTCGTCATTAAGAATCAAATACAATGGCAAAATGTCCCCAATGTTTGTGTTGTCCCCAATGAAATGTACAGTATGCTTAGTGTTCTTTTCAGTATTGGTGTAAATGCCGGGACATTACGTGCACGAAATAAGTTTCAGTTGCAAATCATAATACGAAGTCTGGTATTTGATATAACTTATTATCTCCTGCATAATATTATAATAAATTTCGTATTAATTACGATTGAATAATGAATTATACAACAATGTGTGCAATGGTTATAAAAGTTTAATTTATATACGAAAGTTAAATATTTACTTACTGTTACATAATTACATTTTGTTTAGTTTCTATCATAGATTAAATACCATATGCTAAAGTTAGATAAGCTATGAAAAAGAGAAAGACCATAGTATAAGAGTACATTATACAGGGTGATTTTGAAATCGTGTAATTCCTTTTAACCACGCATTCTACTGGTGATATAGAATAACCCTGACCATATTTTTATTTAATTAGATTTATTTTTTTTGAAAAATTATTATTCCGATTTTTTCGTAAAATGGTGTCAGATAGTCATATGTTAACCAACCGAGGCAATTTTAATTTTTTACTAATGAAAATAAATAAACATTAATAATTAATGTCGTAAATAATAACGGGCGGTCCTTTTTATTGCCCCTTATTATTTACGACATCAGTTATTGTTATGTTATTATTTTTAAATTAGTAAAATATTAAGATTGTGTCAGGTGGTTAAAATATGGGGTGCGTGTCAGAAAACCTCCCCGTGGTGCACCCTGGGCACCAGCAACAATGCTTTTCATTGTTGCTGGTGGCTAATATTCTGACAACCGGTGCCATTTGACGCGTTTGGCACCGGAGGCGGGGGGATGGACGTGAGTCCCATCCCCAAGCCGGAGGCCCTATCCTTGGGCCCGGCTCTCCCAGTACCGCTCTGTCTTAGAGTGGACATGGGAGAGCCCCTTTGACGGGTTCGGCGTGCACTCACCCTGCCGCTGAACAGACAACGGGGTCTCTTCTTGTCATTCTGACGATTCTTTCCCTCTCTTTGTCCCCTTTTTGTTTTGTCCCCTGTTTTAGTTTTGTTCCCCCCTTTTTGGTTCTGCGTCCAAATTTGTTTCTTGTCCCCTTTTGTTGTCCGTCGTTGTCCCCCCCTTTCTTCTGACTTTTGTCCCCGTTGTCACCGTCTAGAGCATATCGTAACCCCGTTTTGTGCAGTGTCGTGGATCACGTCTCGCGGCTGCTGACGGGAGCGAGGGTCTTGGCTTCACCGCCCGGACTGCGAGGGAGTGGCCCTCTATAAAAACCACCCCGAATCTCAAGTTGCTGCCGCACGGCGAGGAGATGCATGGCTGATGGGTAGTTCAGTCACTAGTGCGGCCCCCTCAGGGTACCTGCCGTCCCCCTGTTGTATTAGGCTTGCCCGGGTATTGGGATCTCTGCCCGGGTCGACGTTTATTTCTCCCATACTCGTGGGTATTATTATGGATACATCATTAAAATCAATTTTAAAAAAGAAATCGTTGAGAGAGAGGTCGCGCACGCCCAGTACTGCGCGTTCCGAAGAGGAGGAGGAGATCGTGCGGTCGGAGCACGACAGCGATGTTGTAGAGATTACTCCGGTGGCAACACCGGAGAAAGCTCCGCGCAAGCGGTCGCGTTCAGCGCAGGAGTCGGAGACAGACGGCTCTAGTGATGACGCAGTATCGGCTGCAAAAGTGCCGACAGCCCGACGTGGACGCGGTCGTCCACCCACCCACGGTCGTTACGTGGGTCTGGGCAAGGCGAAAGCCGAACTCGCTGCCGCATTGCGGAAGGCCGATGCTGAGGAGCGCACGTCGGAAGATAGTCTAATTGCTATGGCAGTCCAGCGGGTCGCTGCTGGCAGGAAGCAGTTGGTGGTGGAGCAGGATGCTGAAGACTTGCCGGTGTCCCAGCTGAAGACCCGGCTTAGTGACGCCCTGGAAGCAATACGTCTGGTCTCCCGGAAATCGAAGGGACTAAAGGGCACATGTCAAAAGGCCCTCAAAGAGTCCCTCGAGGCCATTCGGGAGATTGCGGAGGCCGTCTTCAGCCGCACAGTGAACGATGAGGTGCAGAAGCTGCAGATGGAAAACGCTCGCTTGGCGAAAGAGTTGTCCGAGCTCAAGAAGAGACAGGAGGTACTCGAAAAGCGGCACGACCAGGGCGCAAACAAGGCCGATACGGACCTTGTGGCTCTCGTCCGACAGGAGCTTGGCGAATTTCGCGCCAAGCTCTCGGTCATGGAGGGTCGGCTGCTGCGCTCTCCTCTGGCTGCAGATAGAGCTAGAGTGCCTCCCCCTCCTTCTCCCTCGATGCCTGCGCCGCCAACGTACGCGGCTAAAGTGAGGTCCTCGCAGCCCCCTGCAACTTCACCAGTACCCGATGCAACAGCTCCGGTCAATCGAGGGGGCAGGAAGAGGTCGCAGGCTAAACGTGCAGCTGCCAAGGAGCACCCCGCCACTCCCATGCAAAAGCCAGCTGCTATTGCGCAGAAAGCCGACGACTGGGAGGTTGTCGGTCAGAAAAAAGAGGCGGCGAAACGAAAAAAGAAGGTGGCCAAGAAAGCTAGACAGGCGGCCAGAAAGGCGGCAAGGAAGCTCCAGGCCCCTCGCTCCACTGCAGTTGTTTTAACGCTGCAGCCGGCTGCTATCGAGCGAGGGACAACATATGCGGAGCTCCTTAAAAAGGCGCGGGTAGCAATCGACCCCGGCAAACTGGGGATAACAGCAGGCTTGCGGTGCCGGACTACCCAGACCGGTGCCCGCCTTATTGAAGTGCCGGGAGTCGCAAGCGGCGACCAAGCGGACCGCCTGGCGGAAAGTCTCCGTCAGGTTCTGCAGTCGGAAGAGGTCCGCGTCTCCAGGCCCCAAAAGTGCGTTGATTTGCGCATCACGGGCCTGGATGACTCCATCACCAAAGATGAGGTCGTCGCTGCCGTCGCCAAGACCGGAGGGTGCCCTGCAGATCAAGTCAAGAGCGGTGAAATTAAGCAGGGCCGCTCCGGAATGAGGACGGCCATTATTAGCTGTCCCGTCGCCGCCGCCAAGAAACTGGCCGATAGCCGACGTCTTTTGGTGGGGTGGGTTTCGGCGCAAATTAAAGCGCTGGAGCCCAGGCTCGCCCGATGCTACCGCTGCTTATCCAGCGGCCACGTGGGTGTCATGTGCCCCTCACGGATTGACTGCAGCGGCCGCTGTTTCCGTTGCGGTCAGCTCGGACACGTGGCCGCAACGTGTGAGGCCACGCCGCATTGTGTTTTGTGTGCGGCGGTGGGCAAACCAGCGGAGCACCGGGCGGGTGGCAAGGGGTGCACCGCCACCAATAAAAAACTACCGCCAAGATCGCCTGCCTCGACGTCGGCATCAATAAGTGCCGCCGCTCCCGCGGTCAGGGGGCCGGAGGTTAATATGGAGACGTAATGCCTCCATGCCTCCGTCTCCTCCAATGTAATATAAACCACTGCGCCAGGGCTCAGGATCTTCTCCTCCAGAGCATGGCGCAGTGGTCAATACATGTCGCCGTCGTAGCCGAGCCCAATTTTGTCCCTCCCAGGGCTGACTGGGTAGGGGACCTCGATGGCTCGGTGGCGCTTATTTCGCCGGCCGCCGCCGGCATCCCGTCCTTCGAGAACATCGTCCGGGGACGGGGCTGCGTCGCAGCACTCGTAGGAGAAGCGGTTGTGGTGGGCGGTTACTTCTCACCCAACCGACCTCTCGCCGACTTCGAGGAGTATCTCCTCGAACTGACCGTCGTCGTCGCTCGAAGCCACCCTCGGCCCGTGCTCGTCGTCGGGGACCTCAATGCCAAATCCTCGGCTTGGGGTTCCGCGACCACGGACGCGAGGGGTGAATTGCTCTAGGAGTGGGCCGTAGAAAACGGCCTGCTAGTCCTCAATCGTGGGTCAGTGCACACGTGCGTGCGTCAGCGGGGCGGGTCAGTTATTGATGTCTCTTTTGCCAGCCCCGCACTAGCACGCCGTGTCCTAGGCTGGCGCGTCGTCGAGGAGGTGGAGACGCTGTCGGACCACCGCTATATTCGGTTCGACGTCTCCGCCCAGACCTCCGACCCCCCAGCCCCAAGGGCCCCGATTGGGGGCGGTCCGCGTTGGGCTTTGAAGAAGCTAAATCGGGAGGTCCTCCTGGAAGCCTCCATCGTTCAGGCCTGGGTGCCAGCACCGGCCAGGCCTGACAATGTTGAGATGGAGGCCGAGTGGTTCCGGGAGGCCATAACGCAAGTTTGCGATGCGGCGATGCCTAGAGTGCCTGCAAATATTCCAGCCAGGCGCCGGGTGTACTGGTGGTCGGAACATATTGACGACCTGCGCCACGCTTGCGTGGCGGCCAGACGCCAGTACATCCGGCTCCGCAGGAGGCGTCGCCGCCCTCCCGATTTCGACGCCAGGGAGGCGGAACTGTACGAGGCCTACAGAGCGGCCAAAAGTACGCTAAAAGTAGCCATCAAGCGGGCCAAGGATCTGGCCCGCCAAGAGCTGCTGGGGACTCTGGACCTTAATCCCTGGGGGCGTCCATACCTTATGGTGAGGGGCAAGCTTCGCCCCTGGGCGCCCCCCTTGTCCCAGAGTCTCCGGCCACAGTTGGTGGAGGAGGTGGTGGCCGCTCTGTTTCCCTCACGGGCGGAGCACACTCCTCCGTCGATGGTTCTGCCTTCCATGGCGTCCAGCGCGGACTTTGACGACGACGTGGTTCCCGAAGTGACCCAGGTAGAGTTGCGAGCGGCGGTGTCGAGACTACGCTCGAAAAACACCGCCCCAGGGCCCGACGGCATTCCAGGTCGTGCATTGGCCCTGGTCCTCGAGGAGCTCGCGCCCCGACTCAGGATGCTCCTCAGCGAGTGTTTGCAGCAGGGCCAGTTTCCGCGTCAGTGGAAGGTGGGGAAACTGGTCCTGATCAGGAAGGAAGGGCGCCCGGCGGACAGTCCGTCCGCCTACCGGCCCATTGTGTTGCTGGACGAGGTGGCTAAACTGTTCGAGTTTATAATCGCGGAGCGCCTCGTCCAGCGTCTTTCTTCAGTGGGTCCGGATCTGGCGGACAACCAGTATGGTTTCCGCCGCGGGCGCTCGACAATCGATGCAGTTCTGCAAGTGAGGAGCCTGGCGGAGGACGCGGTGTCCCGGGGCGAGGTCGTCTTCGCGGTGTGTTTGGACATCGCGAATGCCTTCAATACCTTGCCCTGGAGTTGCATTAGGGAGGCACTCGTTTTCCATCGTGTGCCGACCTACCTCCGCCGCATAGTCGGGGCATATTTATCCGAGAGGGTAGTCATCTACCCGGGTCACGACGGTTGGAGTCGGCGAGAGATGTCGTGCGGTGTTCCACAGGGATCGGTTCTGGGTCCGCTCCTGTGGAACATCGGTTACGACTGGGTGCTGCGAGGTGCGCTCCTCCGTGGCGTCGGCGTCATTTGTTACGCCGACGACACGCTTGTCACGGCGAGGGGTAAGTCGCACCGGGCGGCGGCCATACTGGCGACCGCTGGGGTCGCACAAGTCGTTGGTCGTATCCGGCGGTTGGGCCTCGAGGTGGCCCTGTCGAAATCCGAGGCTGTATGTTTTCACGGCCCTCGGAACCGGCCACCTCCAGGGGCCCATATTATGGTAGGAGGGGTCCGCATCGGCGTCGAGTCAACCCTAAGGTATTTAGGTCTCTTACTCGACAGCCGATGGGACTTTACAGCCCATTTTCGTCGTTTGGCCCCCATTCTTCGGGGCGCTGCAGGCGCGCTCTCGCGCCTGCTGCCAAACCTTGGGGGGCCAAGCACCTCCTGCCGGAGGCTCTACGAGGGGGTCGTGCGGTCCATGGCCCTATATGGGGCCCCAGTGTGGGCAAACAACCTGACGGCCCGTAACATCACGGCGCTTCGTGCTCCACAGCGCGCCATGGCCGTCAGGTTGATTAGAGGTTACCGCACGATCTCGTTCGAGGCTGCGAGCCTCCTCGCCGGATCGATGCCATGGGACCTGGAAGCGGCGCTCCTGGCGTCGCTCTATCGTTGGCGCCAGGAGGCGCTAGCACGGGGCGAGGGACCGGGTTTTTCCGCAATCAAGGCGGTAAGGTCCGAGCTCCGCCAGGTCCTAGTGGCTAATTGGAAGGAGCGACTTGTGCACCCTAGTGCCGGGCACGCCACGATCGTGGCGGTACGTCCCGTTTTTGAGGAGTGGCTGGAGAGGCGGCATGGCGCCCTCACCTTCCGGCTGACACAGGTTCTGACTGGCCACGGTTGTTTTGGCCAGTTCCTGTGTCGTATACGCCGGCAAGAGACGCCCGGTTGTCACCACTGCGGCGACTGCCGCGACGTTGTAGAGGACACGGCGCTGCACACTTTGGCGGTTTGCCCCGCCTGGGCATCGCAGCGCCGTGAGTTGATCGCGGCAGTCGGATCGGTTGCCCTCTCGCTCCCGGCCGTAGTCCAGTCTATGGTCCGGAGTGAGAGGTCGTGGAACGCCGTCGCCTCCTTCTGTGAGGAAGTAATTTCCATCAAGGAGGCGGCGGAGCGGGAGAGGGAGCGTTTAAACCCTCTCCCCAACCGCAGAGCCGGGCGCCGGAGGGCGCGAGACGACCTCCAGCCACCCTGAGGTTTGACCTGGGGGTGGCGGGCTTTGTGGGCCTGCCCGCCATCCGTTCAGCACCAGGTCCGAGAGGCGGCGTGCGTGTTCCCACGCGCGCCTCTGTGTCGAGTCCGTCTCCCCTCTAGGGGAGACAGTAGGGTTTTATGTGAAGTAGAGCCTATTTTGGGTAGGTCTTTCGTGTAGTGGCCTGCCGTTTCATACGGCGGGCCGTAACCTCGGCGGGGTCGCGACCGCATGCGAAAGCGATTCGCGCGGCCCCGTCGATAGTGGTTTTGTCGAGGAACACCGTGGTAGGTTTAGTCGGTATTCCGGGAGGTACATTGTCTTTTAACATCTTTCTTTTACCCCGGTGAGTCCGACATAATCCCTCCGCCCGCCCCCGCGGAGGGATATGCGCCATTGCATTCCCCCACGTAAAAAAAAAAAAAAAAAAAAAAAAAAGGGGGTTAAAATATGACTATTTGAAATCATTTCATGAAAAAAATCTGTACTCTAATTTTGCCGAAACCATTATTCTAATTAAGAAAAAATATGGTCAGGGTTATTCTATATCACCAGTAGAATGCGTGGTTAAAAGGAATTACACGATTTCAAAATCATTCTGTATATATTAGAGCGAGTTGGATCTTTTTTTTATTGCCCTTTGGAGGCATGTTAAAATCCAACGTGCTAACTTTGTAGTTTTATTTCTATTCCTTTAAATATTATAATATAATCGCATTCGTAATTATTGTCTATTTGTATGTGCCGATAAATTAGGAGACTACACGCAAAGATGCATTCTGTAACTATTCCTGCGAATGATTTATTATTTTGTTAAATTAGTTCTGTCACCTTTAGTAGGTATTAAATTTTATTATTTTGTTTATTTCAATGTCTATATTTTTCATTAGAGCTACGTTTGATAACTCGTCATGCTCAGAAACATTACATTGAGCCTGCATTGTTATATTTATTACATTTTTCTTAAATTATTTTAGGTTTTTCTGACTGCGCGGTTTGCGTAGTAGTTTAAATGCTCGCGTCGTTATGAGTGTTGCGAGTTGGGATCCTACACAGGATACTTTGTGTAATGGTTGTCCCTGAATCATCTTTGAATCCGTATATCGAATGTTAGTGAAATCAGTATAAATGTCTAATATTGTTCTAATAAAAAAAATAAAAGAACTGAGGTTGAAGTACAGATGATCGGCAATAGGGATGGATGACAGGTTGTATGTATTATTCGTTAAGGGGCTTAATGCGATATTTTATATTGTTTACCTTTAGGTGTGACCTATTAAACATGTTGCACCAGCCCTGCTAAACTTTTGTAAGCTTGCGTTTATTCCTGTCACGAATTCTGTATATAAAACATATATTTTTTATTTAATGCGACCCATATTATATTATGTACTCGTATTCTCCATTATTTTATGTACATTAAACACGAGTTACATAATGCCCTTTACCATAACGAATAGGTACTATCCTAAACTTTAATAGTCAAAACGACGTGGTGGTTTGTCGTCGCTATCGTCAGTGGTCGTCTCGCTACTACCACTGCGTTGAGTGTTCGATCCACACACAGTGTAAAAATTTTCATGTTCAATCGTCCAATGTTCCAATGTTTGCAAAGTCCCTCGTGAAACGAGAATTATATTGAGCAATCTTTAAAAAAATGTCGTGCCACATTTATGTTAAATAAAACATATGTTGAGTTGTTTAGATAGGATTGCCAAATATGTTAAGCATATATATTTTACAATAATACTAGTCTCTGTTTATTGCGCGATCACAATTAGCGACATGGAATACTACATAATTATCACTTGTATTAAAATTAATTTCTTCTACACTCCGAATGCACTGAATTGATATTGACGAGGTATAGGGAAATATTGAACAATAAACACTCAGGATCCAATGTAAGATCCATATATGGATATTAAAAAAGTGAACGAAGCCACACTATGTACATTTAAGATTCGAATGCCGGTCTTCCGCGCGAACTAACTTACCTTAATCTTCAACTCTATAACACACATTAGATTGCCTTCTGACCAAGTCCAATTTCGATGTAAACCGCCAGCCACACCGATTACCTATATTCATAAACATAAAGTTTACACCGTGAATAATTCAGGTAATCGTACTAATTTGCGTCTTATATAACGAAGAAGGAATTATCTAGATTAGGTAATCATTTTCTCCTAACAAGCAATGATGTATGAAAACATATCCGAGAAATACCTCTTCTTAGAATTCTGTTGCGTTGTTTAATGGTACACGAGTACTATTTGTCGTGCACGGCTTATTTTAATTTTATTTGATTGTTACAACACTGCATACTACTCACATAAGTGCGTGCACTGTGTCCTTGACCACATAAGATATATATCCATACCTTCTAATTATATTCAAATATAATTATGTGCATACCTTATCGCACGCACGCACGCCTTTTCATACCAGACGGACAGACAAAGACTCAACGTTTTAACTTCATCATATGGAATATCAACTTAAAAGCAGTCGACGAAATTTAGCGTCGTTTCCACCACCGTTATCGCTTTTGGCCTGAATTAACAGTAAAATCGCGACTTATAAGTTCATTGTATACTGTATACTTACATAAAGATTAGCAATAACATATTGCTTCAAATGATTTACTTATTCCATTTATAATATTAAAGTTTCAACTTAAATATGTACATACATACATACATACATAGATTCACGCCTGTTTCCCAGAGGGGTAGGCAGAGACTACGGATTTCAATTTGCTACGATCCTGACACACTTCTCTGGCTTCATTCACTTTCATAACATTCCTCATACACGCTCGCCGGTTTAAGGGCTCTTGACCTGGCCTTTATCCAGTACGTCTCCGATCTGATCAAGAAACGTTCGCCTAAGTCTTCCCCTTGCGACTGTTCCATTCACACTAGCCTTATAAACTTTCTTAATCAGTCTTTTATCGTCCATTCTTTCTACGTGCCCAAACCAACTTAACATACCCTTTTCTATTCTCGTCACTATATCCACTTTTATGCCGCATCTCTCTCTAATCACACTATTCCTTATTCTATCTTTTAGAGTCACACCACATATATTTCTCAGCGCTCTCATTTCTACAGCATTTATTCTGCTCTCATGCTTTTTTTGCCATACCCAACTTTCACTTCCATGCATAAGTGTAGGCACTAATAGTCCTCTATGAACAGCCAAACGTGCCTTTTCGGATACATTTCGACAGTTCATAAAAGCGCGTAGAGCGCCATTCACTTTATTGCCAGCAATCTTTCTTCTTTCAATATCTCCCCCATGTGTACCATCCCTTGTAGACAAAGTACCCAAATATACAAACTCTTTTACTTGCTTTACTTGTTCTCCATCAATCATAATATTGCACATCGTCATGCAATCCTCCCTTTCAAATACCATTACTTTCGTCTTGCTTACATTCATTTTCATTCCTTTACTCTCAAAAGCACCATGCATAATAGTTACCATCGCCTGCAACTCTTCCGCGGATGACGCAAGTATTACTTGGTCGCCGGCATAAAGTAGACATTTGACAAGTAACTCATTAATTTTTAATCCCCATTCACAATCTTTTAAATCTTTCAAACAATTGTCCATGTATAGGTTAAACAGCCAGGGTGACGCTACACATCCTTGTCGAACACCTTTTTCGATATTAAACCATTATGTGTAAGTCCCATTTACTTTACATTTACTACTTAAATATGTATTATTAGAATTATCCGACCAAGGGGCAGAGTCAAGTATTGCGCCATCGTGACGTCACGTGACGTAGTAGACAGTAGAGAGGGCAGCGGTCGCTCACAGCACAGCTAGCGGAGCACGCTAACTTTGTTGGTGGTATTCGGACGAGACGGACGTATTTCTATAAGCGTTATATTGTGATCAGTCTTCATATAAAATTAAAGTCTACTTTTGGGAAACTTATCTCTTCTTCTTTTAAATCTTCTGTTTTATTTTTTAAGGTCAGAAGTGGGATAGATATAATACGAAGTCTTGCTGGTTGTTGTCTCTGTTAATCATTTAAAGCAATTTTCATATTTTGTTTTGCTCCTTGTCATTTTTAATTTTAAATTCAGTGTTGTGGTGAGTTATTATAAACCGTAAATACTCTTTAATTTAATAATGTCGGGACGCTCTTCGCGATCTCACGAGAGATCTAATAATTCACGTAGACACCGTAGTAGGTCACGTAAGGAACATGTTCATTCCCATCGTATCTCTCGTAAGCGACGTCGTGATAATTCATGTGCTGGACGTGATAGTCCTCGTAATCACGCACTAGAAACGATTATGCACGCAAGTCGTTGTTGCGTTTAAATATTGTGAAAGGGCTATCAGACGATCTCAAAACGGCTATTGTAATTCGAGGTATCACAGATCCCCAAATCAAAGCCACTGCCTCTAACGCTAAATTACAACACAATGAATTGGTAGAATTTTTATCCGTTTATACGAAGCCTAAGACAGATTCTCGAAGTACCCGCAATTTCGTTCGACCGTTGAATTTATCCGACCCTAATAAACATAAGGCCTCTAAGCTCTCTTGTTCCAAGAGGCAGAAAACAGAATCTTATAAACCAACTGCCGGCTTAGTAGTACCACATAAAACTCCCATATCGTGTACCTACTATAGCAGGATAGGGCATACCGTTGATAAGTGTTTTGCCAAACAACGCGTCGAATCCAAAGGTCAGAATAGTAGTAATGTAAATTTTTGTCAAACGACGTCCGATACAGTAATACAATGACAGCGGTAATTAATAAGATTACTGTAGACGTTTTTAATTGATAATCGTTCTGATATCTCTTTGATTTCTGATACAGTTCTCAAAAATCTAAGTTGCAATAAAGTCCGTCCGTCGTATCGGTTAATGTGTGGAATAGGTAGTCAGGAAATAGAATCTACATGTTATGTAACAACAGTGGTTGAGTTTCCTGAGATATCAATAGAGGTGGATTTATTTGTTGTGCCTTCCAGTTGTATTAGTGAATCTTTATTGCTAGGTACAGATGTACTAAATCGTAAGGGAGTTACTTACGTACGTACGACTGACGGACAACGATTGACAAGGGTAGATAGTGCAGCTCAGGTATATCACATACGTGATTTAGAATCTAACTTAATAAATACACCATTGGTAGAAGAAAAAAACATCGTTTGTTTTCGGTAATTAGTGAATTTTCCGATTCTTTTGTTACTGGAACAGCGACATCTACTGTCAATATTGGCAGTATGGAAATTAAGTTAAATAGTGATGTTCCGCTGACGAAAACTTGCGGGTCCGTGACATTATAAGCGATCTATTGAGTAAAGGGATCATCCGAGAGTCGCAATCGGAGTACGCGAATCCTATCATACTTGTCAAAAAGAAAGATGGGTCTGACAGGATGTGTGTCGACTATCGCATATTAAATGCAATTACTGGTAAAGATAAATTCCCTTTACCCTTAATTGTTGGTCACATAGATAAGCTAGGCAACAGTAGATTTGTCACGAGTTTGGACATGGCCACTGGATTTCACTAGGTGCCCCTTAAAGACGAAGAATCTATTAGGAAAACTGCGTTCATCACACCTGAAGGCCATTTCGAATATCTGAAGATATGGTTTAATGAATGCACCGGTGGTTTACCAAAGGATCATATCCAAGACTCTAAAACACTTAACTGACACTGGGAAGGTCCTTAATTATATAGACGATGAGCTGGTTCTGTCAGATTCCATAGAAGAAGGGCTAGATTTATTGCATCAGGTGCTCACATGCCACATGAACACAGGTTCTTCAATAAATTTAAAAATTGTTCCTTTCTAGATACACAAATTGAATATTTAGGAAGACTCAATTGTCAAGGTTAGATACGCCAGAGCCCTAGGAAGGTAGAAACTTTATTAAATTTAAATTAAACTACTATATACGGATTTTATCGCGTTGCTTATTTAGCACTGTATTACAAAATTTTGTAATACAGTGCTAAATAAGCAACGCGATAAAATCCGTATATAGTAGTTTAATTTCAATGAATAACATTCGCGTAAACAGAAGACAGCTTTATTAAAGTCACCCAAACCTACGAATGTTAGTCAAGTGCGGCAATTTTTGGGTTTAGCTAGGTGTTTTCAACGTTATATACCTAGTTACGCAGTTAAAACTGCTTGCATTGCAAGGCTTACTAAAAAAGGTCAACCATTTACTTGGGGTGAAGAACAAGATGCGGCACGTAAATTAATCCTTTCTCGTTTAATGGCAGATCCTGTACTTGCGATATTTAACCCAAAATTGCTCACTGAGATTCACACGGACGCCATTGTAATCGGTTATGGCGCGGTTTTGCTACAAGAACACGATGGTAGACGAAAGCGTGTTATCGGATATTACAGTAGAGCAACTCACGGCGCGAAGTCCCGATATCACAGTTCTGAGCTCGAGACTTTGGCCATAGTGAAAGCATTACAACGTTTTCGCCACTATCTTATTGGTATCGACTTTAAGATAGTGACGGATTGTAACTAGCTGAAATTGACCGAACGAAAGAAAGTTGTCATCCCACGAGTAGCCGGTTGGTGGCTCGAGTCTACTTGGAAGATTTTCGTTTTACCATCAAATATAGGAAAGGAGTCCTAATGCAACATGCCGACTTTTTAAGTCGAAATCCGGTGAATGTGTCACATATTCGTCGACCTAATAATTGGGCTGAAATTGCCCAGGACAGCCGATTCTGAGACACAGGAACTGATGGAGAAATTGAGAGACAGCCAGTTGGATCCATCCCGATATTTTGTAAAGAACAATCTTTTGTACTACAAGTACAGTCCCACCGGCGAGGAGTCACGTCTCTTATGCTTGATTCCAAAAGGTCACAGGCTGAGCCTTCTACGCGTATTTCATGATGATTATGAACATATTGGCATGGATAAAACCGTCAACTTGATCTTACGTCATTTTTGGTTCCCGGGTCCAAGGCAATTTGTAAAAAAACACATAAGCCATTACGCGGTTTGCTTATCACATAAAAAAATCCCTTGGGCTCCGCATCAGTCCACAGAATCTTGGACTAAACCTGAAAGTCCCTTCTCCACTGTTCATATGAATGTGTTAGATCCACTACCCGAGTCGAATGGGTTTAAGTACGTTTTGGTACTAGTAGATGCCTTTTCTATATTTTGCCTCCTATATTCATTACACAGAAAGGATACTGACGAATTAAAACTTGTCTTTACAAATGCCATTTCTTTATTTGGTACACCATCCTTAATTTTAATCGATCGTGGTAGAATGTTTGAAAGTTCAGGGTTTCAGGATTGGGTCTCCCTCCGGGCTAGGATGTGCCACCCTCTTAATAACGCTTGAAATGCACCAAGAAAATGGTCAAGCCGAACGATACTGCCGTTTTGTCTTGAACATGTTACGTGTCGAGGTAAACATTAAAGGCAGTAGCTGGTCCGACACACTGTGGAAAATTCAACTAACTCGTAATATTCAAGCTACTATTCAAGTTTCACCTCTGCAACTGCTTATTGGAATTGAAGCAACCACACCTGTATTGAGGGCGCTGGTGAGGGATGTAGCATTGGAAAACTCGCATTCGAACCGCGAAGCACTGATGGCTTTAAGGCGACAACGTGCTTCAGAACTCTTGGAAGCGAACCGGGCCAGACAAGACCAGCTTATCAATAAAAAAGAAACAGAAAAGAAAGGCGGAAACAGCCACGTGTATATGCTTTGGGCAATTTCGTGTTTGTCGCCAAAAGTTCAGAGTTCCGGCAAGTTGGATTCCGGTATGAAGAGTCCCTATAAAGTCATCCAGCAGTTCCCACACCACCGCTACGAGTTGAAGCTCTTAGCAGGGTCATATGGCAAGAGGACCCAAGCAGCAGCGGAACACATGGTTTTATGGCGCGGAGAGTGGACGCCGGATACGTATGCAGCCTTCTTCACTGGTGGTGAGTGATTTAGCCACGTGTGCTTGCCCTATGGCAGCTACCTATGGCGTGTGCTTTGTTTAAAAGCCACGTGCGCTTGCCCTATGGCAGCTACCTATGGCGTGTGCTATGTTGTCTAGAAGCCACGTGCGCTTGCCGTATGGCAGCTACCTATGGCGTGAGCAGTATTTCTTAAGGGAGATTATGTACCTCTCAACCACATGCGCTTGCCACATTGCAGCTACCTATGGTGTGTTTTGGCAACCTATACTAGCTGGCATAGCGTTGTTATGGGAGACTTCTCATTAGTTATGATTTCAGAATATATTTTTATTATTGAAACAATTAGATAGCAATGTTCTTGCACCGGTCGTAGCTGTTTAAGTGCACGCTTGCAGTTGTGACACGGAGCTGTTTATTGTTGTCACGTATCACGTTACAGAATGATTTGCTATAATAATGTGGTTTTTTTTTTAGATGACGATGATCCCGATAATTCCCAGGACTATGAGGAGTCATCCAGACAAGATGCGGTCGAGGACGCCTCGCTGTCAGGAGAGGCCGTATTAGAATTATCCGACTAAAGGGCGGAGTCAAGTATCGCGCCATCGTGACGTCACGTGACATGAGCAGTAGAGAGGGCAGCGATCGCCTGTAGCACAGCTAGCAGAGCGTGCTCACTCTGTTGACGGCATTCGGACGAGACGGGCGTATTTTTATAAGCGTTAAATTGTGATCAGTTTTCATATAAAATTATTTATTTTATTAAGTCCACTTTTAGTAAACTTACCTTCTTGTTTTAAAAATCTTCTGTTTTGGTTTTAAAGAGTATGTTATAATAAGTATAACAAAATGAATGGTGTTGTCGTTCTTCTTAGAACGACAATATAATTTATTTTATTAAACAGTAAAGTATTCAGGGACAAGACAATATTTGCTGTGATTAACTAAATATAAATAATCATAAGTATGTTAAAGATAATATGATTG
Source organism: Catocala nupta (assembly GCA_963675205.1). Taxonomy (NCBI): domain Eukaryota; kingdom Metazoa; phylum Arthropoda; class Insecta; order Lepidoptera; family Erebidae; genus Catocala; species Catocala nupta. Next base: position 11,211,471 of record OY776081.1, read on the forward strand.
TTACATGATTGATTTGATGTATATTGATAAATGTACTGAACGCCATAATAACTAGGTAAATTGTCTGGATAGTTAAAGTTGACGGGTAACCATCGTTTTGGCTCATTTCACAAAAATGTATAACAGTAATATAACATATTTTCTCTGATATTCATATGCTATTGATCTAGTCCTAATATTTTCTGATTTTTGATATTTTCTTATGAAATTTCAGTTATTGCCTACATTTAATTTCGGCATTACGTATTACCATAAACGTAAACACGAGCCACTAGGCTAACCTAATGGGTCAAACTAAATATTTATTTCTAAAATCTTACTTAGGATTTTTAGCCTCACCACTACTACTGCGCCAAATGTTGTGGGTTCGGTCCTCAAACGGCATCAAATTTTGTAATTCACAAATAGTTAGGCCGAGGTCGGATATTATTTGTCTTGTAATGGTTTAAAAAGTTTCTCGCGATACAAGATTAATTTGGTTCCCTATCCATTAGCATAAAATTTTAAGACCTAATATAACTTAGCATAATGTTGTTTGGCATAATTATATTTTCGCATAATATAATTACGCATAACAGCTTACGCATAATTTTTTAAGCATAATTTCTCTAACCATAATCATGATTAAGCATAATATTGTAAAGCATAAATTTATTAAGCATAAAGTTCTAAACCATAACTTTTTTAAGCATAATATCCTAAAGCATAAATTGATGATGTGTTGAATGAGTTTCTGTCACGGCTCCGGCGCTGCGGGCCTCCGGCGGCCCCACGCGTGCTAATCGTCGCAGACGGCTTTCGCTCACCACCGCAGCTTCGGCTTGTTGGCCGGCTTCGCCGGCCAGCCTTAGCCGCGGCGACTCGCTCGCAGCCGCCTGCTCCTCAGCCCGCGGGCCGCCTCGCCCCTACACGCCTACGCGATTTTAAATAACACTCTAGGGGTAGGACAAACAAGACTACGTGAAGTCGGTTTTGCAGCAATTCGGTTCTGTGACTAACTTTTGTTGCACAGCATATTACAAGCAATTGCTAAAAATATACACCTAAAATAAATAATTAAGGACTACTATTTCAATCAGTTAACTTCTATCTGAGTTAACTTCTATTATGCTAAAAGTCTTTAGGCCTACTAACGTTATGCTAATAGTCATTAGGCCTACTAACGTTATGGGAATCAAATTTATGCCAAAACAAATTAGTCTTTAACATGATTATGCCAACATAAAATGTATGCCTAAAAAAAGTATGCCAAAGTATTATTATGCCAAAACAAATTGTGCCAAAATCGTTATGCCGAAGTATATTAGGACAAAAAACATTATGCGAAAAGGAGGGATCCCGATTAATTTCTTCTTTTAAACAAGAAGTAACAAGATCTATAAACATTTTGCATTTTTGTTTTACTAGCCGCCCCTCGCATCCCATGGCTCGTAGCGTGATGTTATATAGCCTAATATATAAAAAAAGTAAAGTTAAGTAGCTTTCTAATGGTGAAAGGATTTTAAAATCGATATCGTAGTATTTTAGTTTATTTAAAACCAACAAAAATACAAACCTTTCCTCTTTATAATATTAGTAAAAAAGTATAGATTGACGGTATTCTTAGTTAATAATTCTAACATAACGTCACTTTTGAATATCTCATTAAGAACAATTTGTTGACTCTGTTCATTCGTGCTTCATGAGCAATGTTGAGAACAAAAACCTTTGATCAATTTGCTCAAGTAGAAAATTGCAAACGCAAGATACTCTCGTTTCCTTTAACTTTTAATGTAGACTTGACAACTGAGTTCGACAATCATAATTCCAAATAATGCTAGTAATGAAAAAGAAGAATGCTTACTTTTTATAGAGTGCGGATTTGTACCTCTAATTGCTATAAAAGTAAATGATCGCCGTACACAAAAACAAAGTAAATGACTCAACATATGTAGATAGATAATTACTAAACAGATCCGGTTGACGTTAAACGATTGCTGCTACTATACGAATAAGTAATAGTTTATTTTGTCAATACGTTAAGTACCAGTTTGTGAAATTCCTATTAATATACTTTAGAAATGTAAATTTATTTTTTATTAATGTACAATCTAAATTACTTTATGTGCTAGAAATCGATGCCACATACTTTGCTCCATTCTGGGTAATGGTATTACTTTCCTACCCCTCCTTTTTCATAATTGGTGATAGAAACCGGATTTAATTAATCTTTTTCTCACTTAATGCTTGGTTCGTGCAGGATGAACCTATTATACCATTCTGCCATCATAATAGCCACGCCAGCTTGTGTTCTGACTAAAAGCGTAATAACTGTTCCTCTCGCCTTGTCCCGTTAAATAACCAGCGCTCAGGCGTAAGCTTAATATCTTGAACGTCCATAAGTCTACTAGACGGTATCCCAGAATTGTTAGGTAAAACTTGCGATCCCGAGCCGAACCCTGTTACTACGTACTTTTTCTATCTTGCCTACAAAGCCTATAGATTCCCATCTTCCTGAGAAGTTGCCCATGTTCACCAAGTTTCCAATAGTTAGTATAAATGGCTGGTGCTCTTAAATCAAAACCTAAAATTTTAGTGTTTTACAAGGTTTACAATATATCATAGCATATCAATGTATGTTCTCAAATGATCGTCATTTGAGGGTATCATTGCTATTTGGATGATCACAAGGGTGGTGATACGCGTTATATTGCCCAGTATATCAAAAACTCGGTACGTTGTACAGGAAAGACCCGTGGATTGGTAAACAATAATACTAGACCTGCTTATTATTGTTCTCGCGGATGAGCACTAGTCTATTTATTAGAACACATATTTTCGATCCACTGGTCTGCGGCAATCTATGAAATCTGCCAAGCCTTTTCTCATTTTCAATGACGTTGTAGAGAGAGTTCTCAAATACGCAGGTTTGATCACGATATTTTGTTTTAGTGTTAAGTCTAGCCTAACGTATATTTACACACAGTACAATAGAGATTCTAGTGTAAACGCCTAAAATGAGCTAGATTGAGGGTACTCATTAGCAAGCAGTAACTGTAAAAATATATTTCGATACTAATCGTAAATTGTAATTAAATGATTATTTCTGGCGATATCGCTATATATGAAAAAATCTTTAAATAGCTTATTGAAACAGCAAAAGCAGCGAGATTACGTCTAAGTAAGGGACGATCGTATTGCTTTTACAATTTAGGCACAGAATCCATTAGAAAAGTATTAACATTTCGTACATTATTTTGAATAATATATAAGTCGCACTCTATGTTAGCCCTAAGAAGCATAATGATCTAACTTGTAGATCTGGCCAACATTTAAAAGAACCTACTCTGTCTAAAATGGACAAATTCAAGGACGATTATTTCAACTCATCAGCCACATAAAGCCACAATGTATTCCTGGCTCTGAACTCCTGTAGGGTGGACTCCGGACTGGTCCTGAATTGTGTTAAACCCCTTAACAAACTTGGCAGGAAAAAACAGTCAGGCTAGTGTGGGTTCCGGGGCACGCAGGGGTGCAGGGTAATGAGGAGGCTGATGAATTAGCCAAGAAGAGCTCGGAGTAACTATTTGTGGGCCCCGAGCCATTCGTAGGACTCTCTGAGAGTACCGTCAAGGCAGCTTTAAATGCACATGGCAATGATAAACACTGGCTAGAGTGGATGGCCCTTAGATATCTAGAACACTCCAAGAAATTAATTGCAAACAAAGCCACGCCTGAAGTCTTCAGGCTTCTCCCTCTGAAGTGTACGCTGCGACTGATGCAGTACATTCACAGGAAGATAGCTCAGGCATAGATCTCGGAGCCGACACAAAAGATCCCACTGTGTCTAAGTTGCGCCGGTCTACACTGACTGGCTCCCGAATAAGATAAGATTTCTGGTTACCATGAACAAATATATCAGATAAACAACTGCAACTAAAATACGTAACCACCATCGTTAATAATAATTAATCATTCAAGTTGTCAGAACGCACAATGTAAACTTGCTAATGTAATTATAGCAGGTATGATTATAACGATTTATCGTCTTTGCAACATGTTAAATATCGATCGATAACCCGACTTTCGTACCAATTCCGTTGCGATTCAATTATTACAAAAGTAGCCTAGTTCTTAGGTACGCTTACCTTACAATTAAAAGGTCACACCTATCATACGCGAAATATATTCCAATTAAAATATTTTTGAATGTATTAAGTGTTTAAAAGAACAAGCCAAAATACGTGAGGCAATACGCTAAGCTGTTTCTGTAATACTAACCTCTAACATATATATGCTGGACTGATTATACTGTTCCGTGGTTATTCCGTACAAAATGACAACTATTTTTGTACCGAGTCGAAGCGCCATTGCGCGTACAATTAAACTATTTTGACATTTAAGTATCTATAGCAAATGACTGTTGTTTGATAATAAGCCTCTTATCAGAATTTGAAGTATTTAGCGTAATTTTGTAATAGATTTTGTCTGTTTTATTTTATAGTATTGTTAGTATTTTTAGTATTTATTTTAATAATATTGTTGGTACCTAATTATTTTTCTGGAGTCTGGCATTCAAATAAAAAACGGATAGTCAGCGAGTCTATATTATTGGAAGATAGTACTATTTCTACATCTTCAATAGCGCTAAGTATTTTTGCCATTTAGGTCGTTAAGTTTGTCGATATCAAAAGTAAATTGTTGTTTATCACAAGAATTAGTTCCAACTACACTCACGACCGCTCTCAGCGCAGAAATGGCGAAAGTCATATATTTAATAATGATAACCAATTCAGCATAAATATACTCGTATCATAGATGTTAGTGGTCTTATACATAAATAATATTGAGAAAAAAAGATTCCAATATCATTCATTTATCAGTTAATGAGCTTACTAAGTTACTAAAGATTAGGTTCGGGCACGCCATTTGATAAGTTCCGATTTTGAGGAGTGGCTGGAGAGGCGGCATGCTGCCATCATCTTCCGGCTGACACAGGTAATGACTGGCCACGATTGCTTTAGCCAATTCCTGTGTCGCATAGGCTGGCAAAAGACGCCCGGTTGTCATCACTGCCGCGACTGCCGCGATGTGGTTGAGGATACGGCACTGCACACTTTGGCAGATCGCCCCGCCTGGGCAGTGCAGCATTGATCAGGGCGTCGGTATGGTTACCCTCTCACTCCCGGCTGTGGTTCAGTCCTTGGTCCGGAGTGAGAGGTCATGGAACGCCATCGCCTCCTTCTGTGAGAAAGTAATTTCCATCAAGGAGGCGGCGTAGCGGGAGAGGGATCGTTTCATCACTCTCCCCTTCCGCAAAACCGGGCGCCGGAGGGCGCAAAATGACCTCCAGTCACCATGAGTTGGACCCGCGGGCTTCGTGGGTCTGCCCGCCACCCGATCAGTACCAGGTCCGAGAGCGCGGCGTGCGTGTCCCCTCACGCGCCTCTGTGACGTGTCCGTGACAGTAGGGATTAAAGTAGTGGTGACCAAAGTGTAAGTCTCTTCGTGTAGTGGTCTGTCGTTTCATACAGCAGCCCGAAACCACGGCGGGGTGGCGACTGAATGTGAAAATTAGCGCGGCCCCGCCGATTGCGGTTTTGTCAAGGAACATCTTGGTAGGTTTAGTCGGTATTGCCGGGATGTATATACATTATCATCATAACCATCTTTCATCATTTCTCCCCGGTGAGTCCGACATTAACCCTTCGCCCATCCCCGCGGAGGGGTCGAAGAGAGTCAGAAGTCATGCATACCACGTAAAAAAACCGTAAAAACAACTTTATTTACTAGTTTTAGGCTAAGACCTATAATAGGATACTGTATGCTGTATGACTATATGATACGTTATCTACTCTATGGTACTTGCTAACTAGTCTTCTTCTTCTTCGTGTCAATGGTTCTAGTTTGAACTATATATTATTTGCATAATATTCTAATCGCGTTAGGAGTGGCCGCACAAAGCTCTGATATTGTGCAAGTGTTTGGGCAAGAAGGGGATACCAACAAATGTGCCATTGTCTGCTCCAGCTCACTACAGTCACATTGAGCAAGGCCGAGCTTTTTGAACCCCCACCTACACAAGTTAGTTCTACAGCGGCCATCCTGGGTGCGAAATCTATTAAGGGACTTCCATACTACACATGACAGGGTGTAACCAGGTGGTCCAAGTGGTAAAGAGTCCTGTGGTGTGGTATAATGTGAGGGTGGGGGATTATGGCGGGAAATGCTAACTAACAAACACATAATAGTATAGTACATACATACATATTTTCACGCCTGTTTTCCAGAGGGAAAGGCAGAGACTACGGATTGCCATTTGCTACGATCCTGACACACTTCTCTGGCTTCATTCACTTTCATAACATTCCTCATACACGCTCGCGGGTTTAAAGTGCTCTTAACCTAGCCTTTGTCCAGAACGTCTTCGATCTGATTGAGAAACATTCGCCTAGGTCTTCCCTTTGCGACTGTACCATTCGCCCTATCCTTATAAGCTTTCTTAGTCAGTGTTTTCTCGTCCATTCTTTCTACATGCTCAAACCAGCTTCTATTCTCGTCACTGTGGCGTAGATAATTAATTATTGTTGTTATTAACTATGGTTTAAAATAAATATGTATTTAACTAGATTTATTTAAATAATTTATCTTTAATAAAACTTAAAACATTGTGCAACTGGACAAACAGTCCAGATTTCATATTAGCGAGTCGATGCGTTGGCTGGTATGCGACCTACGCTTGCCGTCCTGCTCACGCGCACGGTCTCGCTCCTGCGAGCGGGCGGAGCTTGGAACCTTCCAGAGCTCAGCGCGGGCGAGGCCGGCCGGCCGCCTGTGACCGGCAGTCGAGTAAAACCACCACAACGCGCACCCTGCGCATGTCTGCCGACGCACCGCGCTTACGCTAGCTTCTTTATAAATATATTATATCTGCTGTATACATTCCTGTGCCGAAACCTGTGGGAATAAACTCGTCGTCGCATACCACTGCCTTTCATTACTTGGCTTACTCCTTTCACTTCGCAACAACTCCACAGTCACTATATCCAGTTTCATGCCACTTCTCTCTCCAATCACACTATTCCTTATTCTATCTTTCAGAGTCACACCACATATGTTCGCAACGCAACGCAGATCCACTTTACGTAAACGATGTTGGATGGTTTGGTCGCTTATCAGCAAGCATCATGGCGGTCATGTTACGCTTCCGTCGAGCAGTATTTTGGATGTACCGGTCCTGTCTGCGAGTGGTGATGCGAGCTCGTCCTCCATGTCACTCGGCTACAGCATTTATTTATTCTCGCTACAGCATTTATTCTGCTCTCATGCTTCTTTTACCATATCTAACTTTCACTTCCATGCATAAGTGTTGGCACTAATAGTCCTCTATGAACAGCCAAACGTGGCTTTTCGGATACATTTCGACTGTCCACAAAAGCGCGTAGAGCGCCATTCACTTTATTGTTAGCAATCGTTCTCCTTTCAATATCTCCCTCATGTTTACCATCCCTTGAAAACAAAGTACCCAATTATACAAACTTTTTCACTTGCTCCACTTATTCTCTATCAATCATAATTCAAATACCATTATTTTCGTCTTGCTTAGATTCATTTTATTCCTATACTCTCAAAAGCACCATTCATAATAGTTACTATTGCCTGCAACTCTTCCGCCGATAACGCAAGTATTACGTAGTCGTCGGCATAAAGCACACATTTGACAAGTAACTCATTCATTCTTAATCCTCATTCTTTTAAATCTTTCAAACAATTGTCCATATATGGTTAAACAGCTAGGGTGACGCTACACATCCTTGTAATAATAAATAATATAGTATAGTTTAAGTTAGAAATAGAAACTGACGGATATCGGAGTACTAGCAGTCGCCTAGTGGTCAAAATTCGACCAACATTCCTAAGCTTGCTACTTTGTTTTCTGTTTTTCTCTATTACATATAAATAAGGTATAGGTAACCATAGTTACAAGGAATTGTACGACGTCAGACGAACAATGTCGAAATACTACGAACGCGATTCGACTGCGTGTGTCAAATGCATGGTTGTGTGCGTGTAGTGTTTTTTTATTAATAATAATGTATTTCTAATGCATATTTTATAAAAATATTAGTATGAAATTTGGCATTGTTAAAGTTTATATGGAGAAGGAGTGGCGAATCCTAATATTTATATAAAATATGCATTAGAAATATATGAAATTAATGAAAAACACTACACGCACACAACCATACATTTGACACACGCAGTCGAATCGCATTCCTAGTATTTCGGCTGTTCAGCTGATGTAGTACCTACTATTCTTCGTAACTATGGTTACAAAGCAAAAAAACAAAGTAGCACGCTTAGGAATATCGTCAATGAAAGATCTTTTTATTCATCATTTGTTTGAAAAAGTAAGTAAATTAACATGACGTAGACTTGACGAAATCGAAATTAAATGTGATTATAAGGGTATAGTTATAGACAATAAAACCTTAATTACTAATAATAATACACGGGCCATTTCTCAGTGTGAGAAGGGTTAGGCCGTAGACGCGAGAACAACGCTGGCTCAGTGCGTGTTGGCAGACTTTACATATCTTCGAGAACATTATGGAGAACTCTCAGACATGCAGGTTTCCTTACGATGTTTTCCTTCACCTTTAAAGCAAGTGATAATTTACTATTTAATACGCATATAACTTCGAAAAGTCAGAGATGCGGCAGTCCAACGGTTTCCCACTAGACTATCGCTGCTACTTACTTAATTACTATAAAACTTAAAATTTAAATCCATTCTGGTCGAATTTTGACCACTTGACCACTAGTAACTAATTATTACCTGTTTAATATATATATAAAGTAGGTACCGTAAGTAAGTAAGTACATTATATTAAAAGTAACCTGCGTTTTTTGACTATTGTTTACCAAATTTTAATTAGGTATCCACTATTATTCCATAAATTTAAGTATTATGGACTGTAGTATACAATGAATTTTATTACAACTTGTACAGTCATATAATGTTGCATGGTCCTGAAGATACAACCACGCCTTTTTAAAATGGATAATCAAACTGGCTCGCGATAACATGTAATCGCGTTATATCGGCGTATCGTGACCAAACGTCACTATGCATAACATCTCTTTACCGTTATCAGTTAACAAACAATTATTATCAAACGCCTAACAACAGATTACTCAATAGTCAATACATAACACATAAATCACTCCCTATAAAATCTTGCATACCTACTGCTTTAATAGCCTACACATTCATAACGCCAACCACTGTATACAATCTACTTAAACATTCAATCATACAGATGTTATTACTGCGTGCGATTTGAAACAAACGTATGGCGCCAACACTATTTCTTTTGATAAAAATATAATTTCATAATATAATACATAATCAAAAGTTTTTATACCATCGCGATTTGTACACATACTTAGTATAATGTTAGACAACGGGTCTTACTCGCGATAAAGTATTTAAAAGATAATAAATACCTATTGAATGACCGTGACCACGATCGATGCAAGTCGGTCGAAACGTCGGGCAATCAATAGGTATTTATAAACTTTTAAATACTTTATCGCGAGTAAGACCCGTTGTCTAACATTATATTAAGTATAATACATATATTTATAAATCGTCTTCCTAAATAGATTAAGTTTGATTAAAACAGTTTCTAGTTCACTTCTATGTATACTTACATTATAAAGAGATAAAGTATTTAAATTTTGATGTAGGAAGTAATTTACGGAATTCTTTATCAAACTCACCCTATACTTTATGCTAATGTCGTTGCGTGTTCCTAATCAGTATAATTCTTCCCGAAACTAGACGTTGCTTGCCATGGTCACTACTACTAAACCTGTTTTTTGGTAGTAAAATTGCATTGTTGGTAGGAATGAATTAATTGTAAATAATTATATAAGACGCTTACCAGACACGCACCATGTTATTTCGCACGGTAAATCCTCTTTTCTCGAAACGAGAAAAGCCATAGAATTAATAAGTCATTCCAGTTGTTTGTATGTGCTTATTATATTCATGAGACAACCATAGTTATATACGGTAAACAACAACGCAACGTTCGAATTACTGATGTTAAGCATTGAGTAAAATATATCATGAATAAAATATAGTATAATATCCTGATTAAAATAACCTAACTAATATTATAAATGCGAATGTGATTTCGATTATTAGACTTTCACGCCTCGACTATTTGACCGATCATCATGAAATTGTGCATACACTTTGTCAGTAGTAAGGAATAGCTTACATCCAGAAAAAGTAATGTTATAAAAATGTAAGTGTCGATAGCCCAATGGATAAGGCATCTGATTGCGATTGATAGGTCGCAGGTTCAAAATCCACCTAATGCATTACTGACGAACCCGCTTCTAATACAAGCATTCTAACTTTTCCGGCTACCCAAAGACCATCGGTCACAGTCCATAAATCCTCTGACCTGAGAATAAAATATCGCGTACATATGTAACTCATGGCTTAATCGGGTCCTCTACTTAGAACCACCTCATATAAAATGGAAATATAGTTTTTAAAGGCGGGAAAACATGGAAATATTGGATTTATTATTCGAAATTTTTTGACGTTACGATTTGACATGTGTTAGTACTATTACAAATCATTTAACGGCACAAATTATAGTGATATTCAGCTTTTGTAATTTTTAATGCAATTTCTTTGTGTGCCTAGACAACTACAATGCAATATACAGGTTGTCCGGTAATTAATGGATAACCTGGAAATGTCTTATAGTGGAACTTATGGCCGTTCAGAAAAAATATGAAAAAATCTTACCGAACTACTACCTGAGATATGTGTTTTTTTTATAATTACCATTTATAACTTTCTTGTATACTACGACCATAAATTAATGAAATCTATCGGTTCTTTGTTGTTTTATTATTAAACACTAATTATGCTAATAGATAGACAGTCCAAAGTATGCTATGCTAATATAGCTTGCACTTTTTAACATATATATATATTTTTTACTTTTTATTAATTTTTCTGTACGTCCTTCAGTTCTACTATAAGACATTTCAAGGTTATCCATTAATTACCGGACAACCTGTATAAACACTCATGTGAAAACTATTTCGCCACATAATACGGTTATATTTCATGGCACTAATGATATATTATTCAAATAATACTAACAAATAATCATTTTCAACACAGATGATAAATACTTTTATATAATAAATTATAAAATATTTTATTAATAACAAAATCTTGGAACATATACAAACTTCAAAGTGAAAGCTGTCATTTATGATAATGATTCCAAAGCAAGACGTTTCGTTCTACGTATCACGTGCGTGTACTTAATGCTTTTCAATTACTTTCTGAACTGAGAAATTCAGATTATTTTAAATTGGTATTGAAAAATATATTATTACGTAATACAACAAGAATTCAAAAAAATCTCATTAGAAAACATTCGATATTTAGAAAAAGGAGAGCACTTTTTTTACTTGTGTTTAAATTGTAACGTCAAACACATACCATAGATTAAAACTGAACGTATTAGTTGCATTCAAAATAACGTAAATCTTAAGATTTTTATTTCTACGTTAACTTATTTTGAGGGCCTTAATAAAATAAAAAAATCTCATAATTAAATGTTAACTTAATGTAAACTTACAACATAGCCCAGGTCAAATTTGGCCATTGTTCTTTACCGGCTTTACAGATCAGTTCGAAATTTCTTGATTAATGAGCAGTGTTTTGTTTTCATATATGTATGTTAATAAATATACAAGAAAACTGTGCTTTGACATTCTCTACCGAGCATCAGAACATGTCGTCACGTCGAATGACTTTATTGTCAATTAATCTGTTTTCTTTATTGGGGCTAAGCTCTTGCATATAATTATAGTAATATTCTTAAGTAATAAAATGTATACATATATAGAAGCCCGTAGGGTTTCCGTATAACGTTTTGTTGCAATATCGCTATTAATATTTATTTATGAAGGGCTAAACATTTATATTTATGTGTCATGGCACAATTTCGTCATACGTAATTTCTGGGTTGATTTCATTAAGAAAGATGTCTCTTCTTTATCTACATAAATCCGTTGTGATGGAGAACTTTATTAATTATATACATGTGTACGAAACTCTGCTATGCGCGTAATATTATATATTATTAATTCTATTTAAACAAGTTTTCTTGCAATGCGACATTATAGTCATAAAATGTTATTTGTTTCTCAGAAAGTGCTTTTATATTATCCCATCGGGGCAGGCAGCAATGCACTATAGAAACAATACATATTAACATTATATATTTATTAATACTGGTATAACCATACAATACATCACATCTTACTATATCGTTTTTGTGAAATTTAGCTTTTTCGGCAACAGTGTTGTATTTGAAATTAAGAAAAGGTTGCTCTTGTTTATAAACATTTGTCGCGATTTGTTTCATATTTTCATTATTATCGCCGAAGCCCATCATCAAATCGACTAAAGAATTATTACAATTATTTATATAAAAGCAAGTCATCTAAACCAATGAATTATAAACAAAAACGATATGCCTGCACATGGTCAAGACATAAAATTGACCAACACCTCCTTTTTTGCCTTCTACCTTTTGTTGTAATTTTTTTTTACGCTTGATCTTTTTATTAAGTACCTACCGTATGCTGCCCATACAGATATCCAAGGTATTGAGATGATTTTAGGGTTTTCCCATGACAATGTGAGAAAGGAATTTCAGCTCACGTAGCTTCATTGCAACGCACATAGCTTGCGCTCTTTCTACGCATGCTTGGTAGGATTTAGTTTGAAGCTACATAGTATGCTGCATAGCGACCAAGCCTGACCATTTCAATGTCGTATACGATGACTATTTAAAGTGTAATATACCCCTTCGTTCCGCCCAGAGTGAAGGGGATGGTTTGATGACATCCCACACACGAAAAATAAAGGTATGAAAATTGTATTGATAAATTCTGCTTTACATAACTGAGGTTATTTGTAATCGATGTATTTACCGATTCCTTTAAATTGAAAAGACTATCAAAACTTAATTCATGTTTTATGACTATTTTATTACAGAAAGGCCACAAAATAGCACAGCAACATACGCTACGAGCTTTATTGCACAAGCGTCGGCGATTCGACTTCTGAACTATGATTATAGCAGGCTATATTATCTATGAGTAGGCGTAATACTATTATACTTACTAAAGTACCATTTATTAGTTTAATGGTTGTAATATTATTTGTTTTGTTTTAGCTGGTCGAGATAATGTTCCATTTTTTAGCTTGTTGCGCCAAGATTACTATAGGTATATTGCCTAAAAGAAAATATCATTATAAATTAAAACGAAGAAATATAAAATAGATATAATTTTTACATACCATCGAATTTTTTTTATCCTATTATTTTAACGTACCTATTTATACGTATCCACACCTAATACAGCAATCGAGAATGTTCTAGAAGCTTTATGAAGGATGCAGGATGCATTTTATATTAGAGTAAATATTCATTTGGCGTTGGCTGTTCGATCATCTAGCAACAATTAATCACTTCGTCTACAGATGATTCAATATGAAATCCGCTAAAAAACATTGGGATTAACTGTCTTTAGTGCTTCATCGTCAATAAGCGTAATTAGCAATACGATTCAATTCCATTCTTCCCAGGAATCATCAAATGATCAAATGCGTACGCACAAAGTTCATAGATTACATACGGATGAAACAAAGGGGTCGGGCCGGCCATCCTTTTTTCGAATTGGTTAACCTATTGAGTCGCAGCGGTACAACGCCAGACAATAGTTTATTTATCTATGTATAATATTTGTATAATATCTGGCATTCCAACAAGAGACAGGTTAAAAATAGCTATATAATTATTATGCAGCAAAATAATGTAATATTGATTAGTTTTTGCATTCATATGTCATATATCTCACTCTTAATTCTTACCATAAATTGCGAGTTAAAACAATCCTATACTCATAGTCCGTGGCTATGTTTCAAATAAAAACTTGTAACAAGCAGGCTGATTTTCATATCGATTAGTTGATTTTATGCAAAGGAATATTAAATTCATAGATAGATTCACACATTTCGTGCGATCTAAATATGGCGAGGGCACCACCATAAGTACTTAGATCGCACGAAATGTGTCCACACTAAGAAGACTGAGCTTACACATTACATGTACGTGATAGAGAACGATAACGTTCAAGTTTTAATATGTGTGAGAGTGATAATATTATATTTACAATTCAGATATCCTGTTGGCTTTGTGTGTCAGATGACAACTTAACGTCCAGAAATGAGACCATATTAAAATGCATTAGGATCTATGTTTTACATCTTAGTGTACACTAATTAATTAGTGAACCAACCATCAATTGCTCAAGTAGCAGTTGGGCAGTCTGTTAGTGACTGCGATAGTGGTAAAAAAAGGTCACAGTCGACTGACTGTGACCTTTTTTTACCACTATCGCACACCACAACCGGCTGGTTGCAAGGGGGCAAAGATAGGTGTCAGCTGCTTGTATGAAAATTAATAGCCAAATGAAGTTTAACTTGGTGATTGTTAACCTAAATAAAGGTGATATAATAAACAACTATTATTAGTATTGGTCGAAAGGCCGGGACGTCAGCTGACACAGTAAAGTAAAAATATTAATAATCGAACATTATTACCGCACTTTTCCTTTTAACTTTGTGAATCAGATCAAATCAAATTATTTATTTGATTATCAAGGGTATATAGTGGTGTTAACATGACATTCAATCGTTCTCCTTGATCTACCTTACTGGCATGCAAATGTATTATTTAATATTCGTTAACAAATTAGTGCTAAGTAGATTTATATAGGTACATCCATCAATATAAAAGAAGTATAGACATTTAAAGCAAATAAATAGTAAAAATAAAATAAGTAGTAGGAAAAAAATCACACAAACAAAACAATCAAGCATTTTAGAATATAAGTAATGTAATTAAATTCATTTCATCAGGGCCATGTCAATACAGAATTAAGAATTACAATATGTCAATCATGTGTAAAATAATAAAAATGTCAATCTTGACAATTACTTTTTCTAGGTGGGCTCATACTATGCCCTTCGAGCTATTTAGTCTCTTTGAAATAAAAACTACTTTATACGGATTTCGTCGCGTTGTTTATTTTAAAACACTTTTATTACATAATTCTGAACTATAACACTACTATTATTGAACTCTACTTCAATTTAAGCTATTTAAATTCATTAAAACTATTTATATTTAAGTTTATACTCTTTCCCGACGTTTCGGTTGCTTTACAGCAGTCATGGTCACGGGCAGACTAAAATGGTAGTTGTCTCAATGTTCTGAACTATAGTTATTTCCAAGTAACCAAGCTCAAAGTATCATGAAGTCGGGCTGTGTTTTGCTTCTTTTCGGGTTTAACTATTTGAATTACTGGATCCCAAGCTGGTGGTACATTCCAACCATCTAAAATAAACAACGCGACAAAATCCGTATAAAGTAGTTTTTATTTCAATGTTATAACATTCGCGTAAACGTAAGAAAATATTATATTTAGTCTCTTCCTTAATATGACGATACTATGAGTGCGATTCAAAATAATTTTAAATTACTCTGCAGATTGGTTTTGGGTAATATATGGTAGATAGATAATGTTAAAACACAAAATGAAAAATGGCTGCACGATGCTTAAAGAATAAACTACTGCCATGCTATCGATGCAATCAAATATTCAATTTGTGTTTCAGCATTACGTTTAGTGCGATCACATCGGCACTATCAAAGCTACTCTTTTTCGTATTCTTTTGCTAAGTTTTGATCTCACAAGAGAAAGGCATATTTCGCATAATTTTTAATTGGCGTAAATATGATAATATATACACTCTATGTCTGTTATTTCTTAATTTACTTGATTTTCTTTTCTGTCAATTTGAATTATTATATATTATAATAAAGTACACAAAATGTACTGAATACATTAATACCGGTTTTTGATTCGACAGGTACTTAATTCCAGCCTAGTGATATACATATTTCAGAGGTGCCACAAACCTGAAGTAAGGAACAAAATGAGGAAAATTGTTATGAAATATAACCAGGCCTCCAAGCTGGTTCCTTGGGCGCTCTGAAACCGGATGGATATAGAGCCAAATAATTTTCGAATACATGCCTATGTATTCTCCAGCCAGTTGTTGACAAAATTAGCCAAATGTATTAACAACTGGTAGAGTGAAACAGAAATTAAAAAACTATTTCTTTTGTAATAAATAACACATATTTTGCGGTGCGTCTGAATAGAATAATTACCTAATTATTTTATTACTACCCCGTAGCGCCGAATTCATGGGGCCTTAGGGCCCATTTATATAGGAAGCAGAGAGGTCGCGCGGCGGCCGCGTACTAGTCAATAGAGTTTAAAATCGTAATAACAAATACGAAAAAAGCATACGTTGTAATTGTGTCGATTCCACGCGGACCACACGCGGCTTCCGCGGGCCGCCGCGTGGCCGCCGCGCTGTTTCATTGTTGGGAAGAATTTGAATGTTGTGGCGTAGTTAATAGAGTTTAAATTCTCTATGAACGAATTCTAGTACGCGGCCGCTGCGCGGCCTCCACGCGGTCGCCGCGCGGCCGCTCGGGTCTCGTCTAACTGCAGCCTTAGGGTGCCCGAGCCCCCCAGTATTTTATCCTGGTCTTTGGGTAATTGACACTACGCGTATGAACAGTGACGACTTAAAAAATCACAACCTGAATTTGTCACTACACTTTGCTTGTCGGATTTGACTTTGTTACAAATTAAAGTCATATTCTATGAATCGAATCCTAGGAATGCAAACAAAAATAACTCAGATCGCGGACAGCAGCAGTAAATAAAATAAAAATTGTTAAGTCATCGACAAAGTGACTACTTATCGAATAATATACATGTTGATATTGTTTATACTCGACATCCCCGTAATAGTTTGTCAATATATTTTTCCTGTCCTTCGTCTCCGCAAGACATCCTTCAGCTCACCATGAGAAGTATTTATAAAAAGAAATTAACAAATAAGAAAACCGACTTCAAAAAAGAATATTATAAAACAAAAAATGCACTCAAAAGTTATAAAATAATTGCGTATTCTTGTAAATAATTAAATTATTGTTATTAATGGAGTCGGTGTGAGCCAAGGTAGGTTTGTAACTACTTAAACATGATATTGTCTTCTGTTTACGCGAATGTTATTCATTGAAATTAAACTACTATATACGGATTTTATCGCGTTGTCCCCGTGACCATGGCTGCTGAAAAGCAACCGAAACGTCGGGGAAAGTGTAAACCTAAATATAAATAGTTTTAATAGTTTAAATAATTTTATTAGCTTATAAATTAGTATAATTCAATAGTAGTAGTGTAATACTTTCATTATTATGTAATACAGTGATAAATAAACAACGCGATAAAATCCGTATATAGTAGTTTAATTTCAATACTTAAACATGAGATGTCTTACTATAATCATAACATTACATTGCCATGCACAATTACACAAATAGACGCAGCATACGGCGCGGGCGGCTGACACCGACTTCAAAAATAACAATAAATTAATTATTTACAAGAATGCACTTATTTTTAACTTTTTTGTGTAGTTTTGTTATAGAATATTCTTTATTAAAGTATGTTTTCTATTTTATTAAAATTTTCGTTTATTTCTTGGTTTTTAGTCAATCTGAAGTTCGATGCCTGATATTATTTGTCTGAATAAGGTAGCCTACTAAACGCGCTGCTCATATGAAACAGCGCCGTTTAAATGAGACAAACGAGGAAAGGGAGAAAAGCCTATCTCAAAATAGAAAATCTACCTCCAGGGCCGTTTCAAAAGAGACTTGTGAAGAGCGCAAAAATAGGCTTACGAAAATGCGAGCTTACATGAAAAATGTTTTGGACAGTAAAAATCGTGATCATGTTTAAATCATTTTTGGCCATAATGCATCTCATGATTATTCCAAATACGGTTGGGATGATATGTTTTATTCCGGAGTTTCGGTGCCTAAGGGCATTCACACACAGTACCTAAAATGCAACATAATGCAAAATGCAACAAAGGCAAATTTTAATCCCTTACGTAGGACCATGAAAGTTTAGTTGCCAAAGCGACGACACGACTTACTGAGGTCGTAGGTTTAAGTCCTGACGCATGGGATTGTCTTTGACCTTGTATTTATAATTTGTCGCATTAAACTGGTTCTCCTTCTACTTTTTTTGTTTTGTTTGTTGTACCTTGTGGTCCAC
Organism: Catocala nupta; assembly: GCA_963675205.1. Taxonomy (NCBI): domain Eukaryota; kingdom Metazoa; phylum Arthropoda; class Insecta; order Lepidoptera; family Erebidae; genus Catocala; species Catocala nupta. Next base: position 11,229,777 of record OY776081.1, read on the forward strand.
CAAAAACGCTATAAGCGAAATAATCAAATTTCGTGGCCATATTTCAACGCTCTGTAATTGCTATTAGCTGATTAACGTTTCAAGCAAGCGATAGTTTCGTTGCCGGGCCGTTAAGGTTTATTACAGTCATTACCATCTTTTTAATTCAAAGATTACGCAATCACACCATAACTGAAGTATTTTATTGTTTCAACCTCTATTTATAGAATAAATAATTAAATCATGTTGATTATTGTTTATTACCACAGTAGGTATATTGTACAATACGAGACGAGTGTCTATAAACTATAATTCAACTTTCCTTTAAATATGCAATTGATTTGTACCTTATATTGATCGAAAAACAAGGTCACGGACGTAATAAATAAAATTATTTGACTAATTCTTGATTTATTACAAGGCATTTAATATATAATTATTAAAATGTGATCGGAAACTTGATAAAATGTACATAAATTATATACTCGAATATAGTTTAGTATAAATTAAGTGAAATACTGTTACGCAACAATTAGGTGTTGTGTGGTGTATGTCATTAAAAGTCAGTTCACGGTGTAGACGTTTTATGTAAGCGCTTATTTTTTTTTATTTTTTGCTCTTACGAATATATGAACTAGACCACTTATTCGCTCAAGTGTTTGCTAAGGAATGTATCGAGCTTAGCAAAAAATGAATTTACATATTTTTGTACATAGTCTCACGTCTTAACTTGTTTAACTCTATAGTTATATTGTCTTACTTATTTAGTATACCAATATGGCGTATTGGTAGTGAGAGAGAACTCGTACAGACTTGTGTTGACATTCTTGCTCACCGTCATCCCTACTGATTAGAAAATGAATATAGTTTGATGTAGTAACTGATTGAATATCATTCAGTTCCAATAGTGAGCATTTAGTTTGCCAAAAGGACTCAGAAAATGAGATCCTTCCACAACATACAATTCATCGTTATATCTTGACCTGTAACCGAATATTTTCAAAGCTTAGTTTTAAACGGAGCGAATAAATATCTATTAAGGTCGTCCAGGTTAGGATTGCATGCTACTTTCGCAATACCAACAATTGGGCGCTGGCTTTCACTAACCTCTTGTCATAAAAATAGTGCTGGTTTAATTAGTACATAAAAACAAAGTTACTATTTGTCTATAGTTTATTACTCGATTTTAACGCAAAAATAAAAGCTAAATTCGAATATCTATACTTATTAAACAATATCGTTGCCATTGCGATTTTGAGACGTATTCAACTACACAACATACGTTTTTAAAACGAGCGTTTCACATTTTTGGGCTTTCATTAAAATGACAAAATTTAGTTAATAGATGTAAAATATGAAAATATAATTAGCCAAGAAAATATAATAATGTGTCTTTAGGTATTTCTGTCAAATTCTCAGTAGTCGCACGGAGTTTGGATCAGTGCCTGGTAAATGGCACTAGACTCGCCCCCTATTATGTAGGACCTAAAACTATAGCCAGTGCAATTTGGTAGTAATTCATTCTCACCTACTCTTTTGAGGATATAGACAAGCGACTATGTATGTATGTAGTATAATTATATGAATTTTCCTTTCACGTTCGCATTTTCTTGCGTTTTCTTACCAATAATTGAAGGGGACTGAATAAACAGATTTTGTCACGATACTTTATAATGTTTCCTTTTTATATATTATAATGATGTGGCAAGTCTAAGTGTTTATAGTTACGTTACAAAAATAGACTATAGAATATTATAAGTTAGTCTAGACTTATGAATGCAAACTATTTTGCTTTACCTAATTAGTACCAATACATAGAGCTATTAAGAAATATAAAGTATATTTAATAATGCACAAACATTACGTCATAATATGATTTGTTCATCGTCTAAGTTGACTATTACGTTTATCACCACATATTTTTTATTTTTTATTAATATTATGAGTATAATTTATTAAGGCTTTTACGAGTTTCAACTATCTATTTCAAATTACGCCAATAAAAATAGACAGCAACGTTATAACGTTGGTAGATGGCGCAGTGCTTTAAGGGGTCATATCGCCACTGCTGCTGCGCCGAATGTTGTACGTTTAGTTTAAAACACGTGATAAAAGTTTTGATCCATATTATAGTTGTTCCAAATCTGGGTGTTATTTTCTTTTGTTATTTGAATGCTTGCCCCTCCTCGCAATACATGATTTATTTTCAGCCCGAAAATAGTATGAAAAGTATTATATTATGTTTGGATTGATAGACAATTAATTTATTTGTTTTTCTATGTAGATACAAAATTCTCAACACAATTTATTTTAATTACTTATCAACAGTTCAGCTTGTTCATTTTTATCTTCGTGGATTTCCCAGACGAAGAACATGACACAATACCCTTGAGAGTCATTTATTGCAACCATTTATTCCAAACAACTCATCTATCCAGTAAGAAATTCACTTTATCTATATTTTCGCTACTCCTCATCTTGTATTACTACATATTTTATTGTACTTACCTATTATAAAAAAAATCTTTAGAGGCACATGTTAAAATCCAATGCTTCATTTGTGTTTTTTATTGCATCAAATATTAGATATTCGCATATAAATTCGCATATAAATTCGCATTCGCAATTAACACCTATGTGTTAATCAGGAGAAACTAAGCTATTGCAATATAATTGTCGATAATCGGTGCATAGCGCAGCACTATCTGTCTTGCGCACATACACACACAGATATATGTTTGGTTTCACCTTAGTTACTCCCTATAGCCAGAATATTTTGCGGTAGTATATCTTTAATCTTTGGCTACGGCCGGCTTTTGATTTTCCACGAATTTTCTTGTAAATACTCAAACCCGAAGACAAATTAAACACGCAACAAGTAATAGAGCCACGCTGTTGACAGCATGAATAGACTCGACTGGGAAATTATAACCCTTTCACAGAGAATCGATGTAAAACAGCAGTATGTTTACTGATCTAAAAGATAAACGTGTGATCCTCTAGCGCATGTCAGTGCACGTCTGGGATGAAGCTATGGTCAATCACGGCGAGTCATTGGCTATTATATAGTCTTGATATCACCAAAGCTCTCGATAGAGTCTTGTACTGTTCGCATCTTTCCAAGCTATCTGACTTTGGCCTACCTCTTTAACTGTGTACCTGGATTACTAGCTTCCTGCAAAAGCGCCAGATTCGGGTTCTTTGTGACGATCGGGTTTCAAAGTTTATGCAGGAGTCCTATCGCCTGGACTATTTCTTCATATCAATGATATGTTGACCCGCGGCAAAATTCATTATTAATCGGACGACAGAACCATGCATGAGCGTTATTCTATATTTTTCTTTTTTTATAAATTGTCAACCCCCGCTCTTGGAACGATTCCTGTGTCGCGGGGGACTTTGCAAACATTCAAACAACGGTCACAAATAACGCCCAGACTAGGAACAACCATTTTTGGATCACACATAGTTTGGACTTTGTGGGATTCGAACCCACAACACTCGGCGCAATGGCAGTGGCGAGGCGATCACTTAAACCACTACGCCATTCGTGCAGTATATTCTTTATCTCGGGCATCCTACGTATATACAGACTGAGGTTGAGGTGAAAAGGCAGAATGTTGTTGTCAAACTTAACCGAACCTTGGACCGCACTGCCGAAAAGATAATCAGGAACTTGGTCCAAGGTGGTCCTTTGGAGATAAGCTAAGATAGCATAAGAAGAAAAGGGGAAGGGGGTATTTTCGCAGAAAACGTGCACGCCTGCGTCTTTATGGCGTTAAAGTGGACCAAGTTGCTGATTACCTTTTCGGCAATGCGGTCCAAGGTTCGGTTAAGGGTAGTCCAAATGGTGACACAGGACAGCAGTCCCTAGGCCTCGGGTATGGATATTTGCCGTACCCTTAAACCAAAACCCTATATCGAGAGCGTCATTAAACAAACTTCGCGCAAAATAAAAGTTCTAAGCAGTGTGAGGCAGTTTGGGATAGTTCACTTAGTGCTTGCTGGACGTCCTTGTCACCTGACGAGGACGTCCAAAAACCTAGCTATCTAGCAGTTGTAAATTTGCTGTATCATCGGAAAGCCAGTGTCATTAATACCCTCTAACCTATGTAGCTGTCTTGAGTATATTGTCTCTGTAGCATGTTTTTACCAGCTATTTCACAGAGACTGTTCCGAAGACCACGTCCAACTCATTCCACCCTCTCATTGCCTATCTAGAACAACAAGTGCTGGGCTAAGGTGCTGGCACCTTTTCACGGTAGAGTCGATTAGAACGCGTACCAAAAAGATTGACTCCTCACCTTTGCAGAAGAATTAAATCATGGAATTTTGCTTGTCTTACATTTACGTGAATGTTATACAAGCTACTTAAAATTACTAAAACTATTTAACATCGTAAAACGTCGTGGAAAGTGTAAATATAAATATAAATAGTTAATTAATTTTAATTAACTTAAATAGTAGTAAAGGTTCAGTAGTAGTGTCATACTTTCAAAATTATGTAATCAAAGTGTTAATAAACAACGCGATAAAAACAGTATAAAATAGTTTAATTTCAATGTAATTTTCTCCTTACTGCAATCCTGGGTTCTAGAAGCGGGGCACAAAATAACACCTTTTTAGGTCGTCAAAGCAGAGACTTCGGCACCACCTCACTTCATGAGGCCGTGGTGTGATGGGCTTTGTTCTTGGACTAGACAACTGCTTATCATCAAACGAGGGGCAGTAATTTTTACTAGCTACAAATAACACAATAACGCGGCAAGACTTTATGATACTTTAGATACATTCCGCGTTAGTAGAAATACCAATTGAAATAATGTATGGCTTCTTTAAATCCACTTTAAACTTAAAAAATCAGACGACTTCATCAACTTTTTTTGATTGATTTGGGTGCTATACAGCAGTCACGGTTAGTGGGATAATCTCACTAACCGTGACTACTGTATAGCAACCGAAATGTCTTGGAAAATGTAAATATTACATTAATTTTTAATTAAAAAGGGCTATTAAATGCGTATGATATATTTAAGTTGCAATAAGCACCATTCGCGTTGACGTAAACAATATAATTATAAAAAAATAAATTTTCTAGATTTAGAATTACAAACTACTGATACGCAGAAATCCAAGAAATATATGTTTATTTTTAGTGTTATCTAAACATAGTGTTTTTACAATTATCAATGACGTTTACCTGGATCAAAGTTTGACCACTGAATTGGGTCACCACTGAAAGGCCATTATTTTAGTTTATCGGTTTATTTTGTATTATTAAACAATTATGATATTTTTGAGTTTACATTTATTACAAGCTTTTATTTAGTTTCACCTGTACCGATGTTTGTCATCAAATCTTGCAAATAAAATTTGATCCACTTCCCGGTTACCGATTGAGCTGAAATTTTGCATACATGTGTAAATCGCGTGACAATGCAATATTATGTTATAGTGCTGATCTGATGATCAAGCTGGAAGGTGGCCATAGGAACGTCGCAATTAACGACACAACCTCATCGAGTTTGGGCTCGTTTGAATCGTCTTGACGAGTAGTTTGTCTTTCAATGGTAACCAGGATCGGATGATGGAGCTACAATGTGGTCATAGGCACTCTGTAGTGAAACGACGCAACCCCATCGAGTTTCGGCTTGTTTGATTCGCCTTGGTGAGTACTTTGTTTTTAGATGGTTACCAGGGTCTGATCTGATGATAGAGCCGGAAGAGGTCATAGGAACTCAGTAAAGAATTTTTTTTACGTGGGGGAATGCTGCTTTGACGTCTACTCCTCCGCGGGGGTGGGTGGAGGGGCTATGTCGGACTCGCCGGGGTAAATGAGAATGAAAAAAAAGATGAATAAGAAACCGACTAAACCCACCACGGTGTTCCTTGACAAAAACCACTATCGACGGCGCCGCGCGAATCACTTTCGCATGCGGTCGTGACCCCGCCGAGGTTTCGGCCCGCCGTATGAAATGGCAGGTCAATACACAAAAAACCTACCCTATGGTCACTTCTCGATAAAACCCTACTGCCCCCCTCCCCTCTCCTCTAGAGGGGAGACGGACTCGAAACAGAGGCGCGCGTGGGAACACGCACGCTGCCTCTTGGACCTGGTGCTGATCGGGTAGCGGGCAGGCCCACAAAGCCCACCACCCCCAGGTCAAACCTCAGGGTGGCTGGAGGTCGTCTCGCGCCCTCCGGCGCTCGGCTCTGCGGTTGGGGAAAGAGTTTAAGCGTTCCCTCTCCCGCTCCACCGCCTCCTTAATGGAAATCAATTCCTCACAGAAGGAGGCGACGGCGTTCCACGACCTCTCACTCCGGACCATAGACTGAACTACGGCCGGGAGCAAGAGGGCAACCAATCCGACTGCCGCGATCAATTCACGGCGCTGCGATGCCCAGGCGGGGCAAACCGCCAAAGTGTGCAGCGCCGTGTCCTCAACAACGTCACGGCTGTCACCGCAGTGGTTACAACCGGGCGTCTCTTGCCGGCGTATACGACACAGGAACTGGCCAAAACAACCGTGGCCAGTCATTACCTGTGTCAGCCGGAAGGTGAGGGCGCCATGCCACCTCTCCAGCCACTCCTCAAACACAGGACTTACCGCCACGATCGTGGTGTGCCCGGCACTGGGGTGCACAAGTCATTACGTGCTCCAAGTTGACATTTTTATTAAATCCTAAAACTTTACACCTTGTATTAAATCTTTGCATTTTTATCACATAGGTACCCAACTTTTTAGGCTTTTTTTCGATAAGTAACAGCTGTAGTTATGGGCATAATTTAGGTCGTAACGATAAAGTAACAGCATTGTATTGGATAATCCATCTGTAACTTTATCTGAAATTGCCAAACATACTCAGAAAGACCCTAAATTAAGCAAGGTTTATACTTACTTAAGAGAGGGCTGGCTAAAGTTGATTAATAGAGAGTTATGTCATTTTAAAAGCAAAGAGACTGAGTTATATATAATAAAAGATTGCATTTTATGGAGGGATAGAGTAGTTATACTTGACAGTTTAAAGGATAAAGTTTTAATTTAACTTTATTTTGGTCATTTGTGTATTAATAAAATGTTATGTATAGCTAATAATTGTTTTTGGTGGCCAAACATCACAAATGATAAAAACATTAACTAAGAATTGTGCAGGTTGTATCCAAAACAGGAACTTACCACCTAGCAAACCTATAAATAGATGGAAGTGGCCAGAGGAGCCATGGAAACGTTTATATGCTGATTTTGCGGGTCAATTTTTAGGGCATATGTGGTTAATCATTGTAGATGCACACTCAAAATGGCCAGAAGTAGTTAAAATGAACAATATTACATCCAGCAGTACAATTAAATGTCTACGTAGTATTTTTGCTAGATTTGGTCTACCGGAACAAATGGTGACTGATAATAGTCCAAAATGGACATCTGAAGAGTTTAATACTTTTGAAAGAATAATAATATTAGACACATATGTACTGCTCCTTATCAACCAGCCAGCAATGGCTTAGCAGAAAGGGGGTTTTAAACGTTCATAAAAGCCATGTTATAGATCATATATACAGCAATGGCTATTAGCTTACCGTACAGCACCACATGCCACAACAGGCAAGGCACCGTTTGAGTTAATATTTGGTAGAAAACTCCGTACACGTTTATCTTTAATAAAAAAAGATGTAATTATTCCTCGGCAGTTAATTTGTAAGAAACATGGAAAGCAATATTTACCAGGTGACAAAGTAATGATTGCATCATATGATAACTCTCGAAAATGGTTAGATGGTGTTATAAAAGAACCAGTAGAAAATGTTATGTATGATGTGCACACTAACAAAGGCATACTCACCAGCAATGTTACTCAGTGTTTGCCTAACTATAGTGTACCTAATGAAAGTGTATTGGAACAAGAAAAAGAATCGGAGAAATATGAATTACATAAGTCGTCAATTAACAAAGAAATACCAAGTAACATTGCAAATTCTCCTATTCTAGTTCAGCCAGAAGTGCGTAGAAGTACACGTATTCATAAGCCTGTTTAGAGACTTGAATTGTAGTAATTTAAATTTTAATAAAAATATGAAGAGCGGTGTGTTGCATAAATTAAAATCTGTGCTCTAAAATGATTGTTAATGTTTGTGATTTAGTAGTCTATGGCTTCTTCTGATTAAAGTTGTCTCCCGTGCAATGTAATACCGAGTTTTATTGAAATTATTAACCCAGCAGCCCTGCACATATTTAGCAAATATGTGACAACTAATATGGTCTTTAGTTTAATAATCTAATAATAAGTCTATCAGATGTATTTCCACAGAGAATTAATGATACGTTTAACATAAATTTCATGGTTATCCAACAGCTGTTGACATATCACGGTTAAATCGCCATTAAAATTCACTTTATTCATGGCATATCCAATTATGTAACTCGATTCACATAATAAGTGTGTGTCTTAGATACGACACGGAAAAGAGAAAATTCATGTTGGTTGTGTTGATCTAATACGACAATTTTATTAATATTTATCCAATATATAGCAAATGTGGGTGTAGACGGTATTACACCCACATTTTCCTAGCAGGCAAGAGCAAATCGGTTGTCGTCCACCGAGCACATTACCAGACTCCGTGAGATAAATCCACACTTGGTCCAAGCCTAGAATTGGATTGAATTTTAACTTTGATTGAATTGTGCACTTAATATGACTGTTAAGTACAAACTTGCCGCGGAACAACGAGGCATTCTTCAAAAGTTACTTATTAAACCTATTGTATCGCAGCGGCACATCGGTGGCCAGACACTATAGATTTTTAATTATGTCTTCTAAGACTCTAACATGTATTCTAAGACTTTATAGACTAATAGCTAACAGGCTAAGTATTATTTTAGTCATCATCAATGCATCATTTTCAAATTTCAAATTGTTATATGTTCCATTACGCAAATTACAATTTTTATGGGCACAATCGGTACTACAATACCAATTACAATAGGTACTACAATAAAGAAATTCGTCAGTATTTTAATAAAACGTGTTCTTGGTGAAGTAATTATAAACATATATAAGGTCAAACAATATATAACGTCATCATCAATCAAAAACACAAATATCAAAGATCAATGTATTTACCAAGAACACCCGCAGGTACTCTTGACCTAACATTTATTTCTTACGTTCCAAGTCCTTCGTGCGCGGGCAATGATAATATGCCTCGAGTGTAACATTTATAACCAAGCCATTTCATATAAAGATTTGTTAATTGTCACATGAACAGACTAATAATATACATGTATATATATGTATAATATATGGATACATTTTAATTAACATTGAGAAAAACTATAAACAACATAATTTGGTGATTTTCCAATCTACGGATTCATGGAATGTTTGATTACAAAAACCATGTTATTCGGCATCGATAAGTGATGAAATGAGATCTCATAATATTCTGATCTGTTACACTAAACCTACATGTGTCACACTTATTGTAATCTATCTTTATCTGATTACAATTAGAACACGAAAAAAGGGACATACGAAGCGACTGCTATTCTGATCATAATATAAATGTATAAAGGCTAGCCAAGTTACGAATATCAACATTAAATCATCCTTTTCACATGTAATAAATGACATAAATCTATGACAGCTAAAATTGAACACAAATGAAATATATTTGGTTATAATATTATAAGCGTATGTTTATTAAGACCGCTATAGCTTTCACTACCTATTGGATTAATTATCGTAACAAAACAATGTGTTATTTATTATACATCTTATTAAAGATCCATTGTAAATATTATTATGCTCGATTATTTTACTTGATAATTTGTTGAATTTAAATGACTTTGTCTCTTAACGTAATGCCGTAACATTTAAGAAGCTTATACAAATGTAGATGCAAAAAGTGTACCGCTAGTGAATATTTTGTCCAATCTATGTATTAGCGTAAACGTATGACAATATTATTTATAATATTTATTAGCATTATACCAACCAGTTTATCTCTACCATATAGAGGCTGACTGTTAGAAACTGAAAATATACTTATTAATAAATATACTAATTAGGCATTAAGTCGACCTTTAAATTAAACTACTTAACACGGACTTTATCTTTGTTTATTATTTTTATAATTCCAAGGTGGCAAACAAAGACACCTGTTATAGTCTAATGTTAAAAAGTAGTTTATGATAGAATGTAGTACTAACTCGCGCTGTGTCGATCTTTAAAAATGGTTTACAGATAGGATGAAAGGATTAGAATAGGAGCGAGAAATATATAAGCCTTCGAGACATAGATTTATCCATTAGTGTAATCTTGTTTTACTTACTGTGTGAAACATGATAACTATGTTATTACTCATAAACCTGTAGAAGGTTGGTGCATTTTCGAATAAGTTCACCTATCGCCAAATTATTGACAATATAATAGGGGGTGATTTCTTATCGTCGTGACGTCCTTATGAAGACAATTTTATAGACTTAGAGATGAACCACCATAGTATCCGAGTCGCCATGGTTGTTCCAAACCAACGTTAGGGAAAATAATACAAGCTCGATTTTTTTTTTATATTTATTGAATTTAAGAAGTTATTAAAATTAGTCTTGATTGACTGATTGATTTTTCCTTTTGTAAACTTTTTATAAGAAGTCTTAAATAAACAAATGTTGCAAACATGAACTAAAATAATTCTGTCTACTTTCTCAGAGGGCCAATTCTAATCATAAAATCTGTTCAAAATAGATTCCAAAACAAGTCTTAGTCTAATAAACATCACTTGGTAAATTAGAATAAACTTCATATATAAAAATTCATATTTGACGTTTATTTGACTAAATCGGACCTCATCTCTATTTTTCAAAAGTTTTTTATAAGGAGCTTTAGAGCCTACTAATTATAATAATATTTGGATTATAGGTAGCTTAGAACCTGGCCATGACCATAGAGTCAAGTTACTGATGCGTTTTAAGTAGTTAAACTAACAGTTACCCTCTTGTGTAGAAAATTTTACTGTTATTTTAGGTACAAATAACAGTATATTGTTGTTTCGTATGATAATAAACACAAATGTGAAGTGGTAATCAGAGGCATGTTATACCCACATTTTGCCAAATATATTGTTAGATCCCACGTAATAGGGGACAAGCCCATTATTGCCGTTTACCGGACACAGTTTCGGACTTCGTGCTATAATTAAGAATTATTGATAGAAAATACAAATAACAGTTTGCGACCTACGAATCAAACCCAACAAGGCCAGTCAGTTACCAAATTTAGTACAAAAATATATACTACTTACTAATAGAAGAAATAAATAATAGCAAATCAAAAATGTTGGTAAATTTAGCATAACACAAAGCGAAGGCGGCGCCATTTGTTATATGGCGGTTTAACTAGCAATATATAAGAATAAGTAACTAAAAGCTAAATATGAATATGTTGGAATGCTCAGAATAGATTTTGTTATAATTAAACATTTTGGTCGGGCAGTTAGGCATCGTGAAATAAGAAAACGGAATTAATACGAAACACTGGCTTTATTACAAGAAAAATACTCAAAAATACACAAATAACTTATCAATTGTGGGTATGCCACACATAATTGAAAACCTATTGTGCCTGGCCGCCGATGTGCCGCTGCCACTCAATAGATTAAAATACATCATTACGAATCGAGAACAGTACTCCGAGGTATGACTCCGTAGCGACGGACACTATATGTCCATTCTTACTGTACGCATAAAATTCACGACTCTCACGAAGCATATCGAACTGTGTTGAGTAGAAACGTCACTAGGTGGCGCACGTGCTTTTTATTTTATGTACGTAGTAATGACTGGGTTTGCCTAATTTAATTATTTCTACCCAAAAGATTTTCAATTCATTTATTGATTTATTTAGCTTAGAAACGTAGTAATTGATAGTTTGATCATTTTGCTGGCTGATGAGCATCCTCCTAATAAGCAGGTGTGGTCACGCATGGATCGCTTCATGTAATACACTGTAGCCTTACTGTTATCCGGCACCGCCTTACTGTTTTGATTAAAAGCTGATGTAACAATTACAGGATTGCATAACATTAATACAATCATTTCCTAAAAGTAATCAGTTTCGGATATGGTTAACACTAGAAAGACGGCATTCGCATCTTACCTAAAAAGACCAATGTCGTCCGTCATTTTGACGCTAGGATGTTTGTTAACGTTAATATGAAATTATTGTTAAGATTAATACAGAAAAACACGACTATTATTTACTTATTTTATGAATTTTAATCAGAGATACATTTAGTACAAATTATTGTTTTTTATGTGTGTTTTCATTTCCCACACAAAACTGGTTTCTTACAACTATCACAAAAGTAAGACGATTTATTTCTTTTTCATTTTGTATTTATTTGACAAGTTCGTCTTTTGTTTGACCTTGACTCCTCTACCATTTCACCTATATTTTCAGGGTAGCAAAGTGGACGAGCCGGGCCTAAACAATTTTTTGATGTTCTGCTCGTAACTCATAAACAAGTTGGATTATGAAATTATGCCGAAGAATATTGCTGTAAGTAATTTTTCTGTAAATAACCCATTAATTTATGACAGCTATGTCTAAAACATTATAAAATACATACAATAGGTACGAGGACTAGCTCTCACGAAGTATTTCCTTGCTATTTGAACTAAATATCTATACCAAATTTTGTTGAATTTTAAAAATTCGTCATTTCCAGGAGTATTTTTCTTTAAATCTGTTCTTGCACATATTGTTTCGCGGAATACAGGTGGCCTCCAAAGATTTCATTACATCAGATCTAAACCTAGTTGGCTCGCCACAGGTGTACAGTAATGCAGTAAAGGAATCAAGCTCATCTAAAGTTATTCACCAAGTTTCATCGTTGGTCCGTTGACGAGCCTTTGTTTCTGTATATATCTTTGTGTTGAAGAGATGCTTCATCAATGAATAGGTGCCAAGCAGTAATCACTTTACCATCTTGAAATAGTCGCTTTGTATAAGGGATTAGGCCTGGAACATCTCGAAACCTTTTGAGCACTGCGCCAACCTATCTGGATGGTACTTTGGGTATCTGCTACTTACTTCCATTCAGTGCCATCACTTGCAATCAAGGTACCGACTATATCAAGAGGTGCCGATTTCCGTGCGGTCCACCTCGCTATCTCGACCTCCTCTATGCCTGCTTCTCGATCCAATACAGCGACGACTAGGAACCACACTAGACATGTCACACAATGTCTTGACTTGAATCTAAGCTGACCAACAACAATGGGTTGTTGGTCACCGATACATAATCTGAATATTCCGTATCGACAAATTCAACTGCATCGACACTATCCTCTTCACACCAATGAGATTCTGAATAAGGTACATCTCGAAGATTTTGCAATTGTTTATCTATTATAAACTCAGAAATATTTTTACGTACACGCATACTGATTTCATTCAAAATGAACACAGTATTTATAACCAATACAAATTTATCCAGCTTACATACCACTGAGAGTTACAACACTAATCGGACAATAAAAAAGCATAACAAAATATGTAGCGGTATGTAATGTAAACAAATATTTCTAAGTGTCCTCAAGTACTATAATTGAGTTTTTGACGACTGTGGTCTTTGTAGATATTACTCATTGTATTTCGAAAACTAATTAAAATAACTACTTTATATTTAAACGGGAGTCCCCGTTTAAATATAAAGTTGTAATAAAACTATAAAATATTGAAAGTCAAAAAGTGTCATGTCATTAAACAAAGTGTAATTTTAAAAATATGACCTTTCACTTCGCAGAATCGTAAATTTGACGACTGCTGTCTACTAGTCTTAAGGAATAGCTTAGTGCCCTTCAACATGCATATCTCAAAAGTCAAACAAATTACTTGTAGTATTTTTTAAGGTATTTGCTCTTGATGATTCATACATATATTCGTATATTGATTCGTATTCGTCTTAGCGATGAGCAAAATATCAAATAGCCAAACCGCTATTACACATAATATTATAAATAAATTCATTTTGATGTTTAAAGTATGAAATAATGTCAAGATACGAAATTTGTAATCATAATACAAGGAATATCTTTGCATTCTAATGCAAAGATATTCCTTGTGTCGCGGGCAGTATCTATACTGCCCGCGACTTCGCTTGCTCAGGGACACTCTTTTTTTCAGAATAAAAGATATACTATGTCCTTTTCTGTACCCCTGACAACGTATACGAAATGTCATCATAATCGGTCGAGTAGTTGAGGCGTGAAAGCGTAACAAACAAACAAACTCACATTCGAATTTATAGTATTAGTTAGGATTAACATTTATTTCTGTTGAATCTCATAATATATTTTGTGGAAAATATTGTGTACCTAAAAATACGTTATTACCTTAAATATTATAATAAATTTCGAATTCTACGGTAAAAAGTATTGGTAGCATATTTTTTTAATTTTGACCTTGTTTCTTATCTAATTTCTAATTATGTAATACTACTACATCATACATATTTCTAACTATGTAATACTACTACATCACACATATTTCTAACAATCAAATTCTTATAAGTGCAAACCATTTGCCCAATATATTATATTAAAAAAATATTACAAGAGTCAAAATCAAAAAATCCGGTTTTAATACAGTTACAGGTATTAAGAAGAACTTCTTCTTAAATAATGATCGAAAATAAAGTGATTCTTTTTTGAATATAGAGTCATTATCATAGGCAGTCGATTACGGGTCGGTGTGTTGATGATGAAATCACGTGCCACACCAAAGATTACTTGTATGGAATATAAACTAGTTTTTACACAATTTAAAATAATTATGCAAAAGTTTGTGTTGTATAATTCAATGTTTTTCTTATTGGGTTAGGTCGTGACTAGCCACAACCAAACTTAACGAGTAACGTAACAAAATGGCTGACACACAGAGAAGAATTAGCATATCACGTACTTCACGAGCTTACATATATAAAGACGTGTGTCACTTTCTAATTCATCTATAATTCATTATATTCTAATATAATAATGTTACGTGTCAGGGTGGCGGCTTTTATTAAAATGCCTTTTGTATGAAAATTTGTATTACTCTGCTTCACCGTAACTTCGACACAATAGATGACACACTTGTTCACTGTAACTCTCTGCGCAACGGCCTACCTCTTGACTCCTCACTTCGTATGGAAATCTTTATAATTCACTAACCTAGGTCCCTATGTCCGTATTTGCAATAGAAAACTATAATATGAGTTAAAATAAAAAGTTTATAACTTTAACGTCAGGAGAATCTCGATCACCTTTATTATTGTTTGATTGACGCTATTCGCCATCTGTATTATTATTATAAATATACTAAGCTTTTCAAGAATATTACCATGATATTCTTCGTATACGCAACAAAAGAAACATATACACAATAAAAATAATTTAGAACCTACCACGTCTTGCGGCAATTATCTTATCTTATCTTGTGTGGGCCAGTCAGTACAGACCGGCGACACTTCGACCCAGTGGGATCATTTGTGTCGACTTCCCCAATAACGACTGCCATAGAAGTTCATGGCAGCCGGAAACGACGGCTTAACGTGCTCTCCGAGGCACGGAGCAGGCGATAATTGTCAATCAATACGCACATAATTTCGAAAAGTCATATAACTTCCGAAAGTCAGAGGTGCGCGACGTGGGTTCGAACCCAAGACCCTCTGCATTGGAGTCTGTTGGTCTCCCCACTGAGCTATCGCTGCCAATGCGGCAATTAAGGCACGGTAATTAATTATACAGATCAAAGATCACTATATCATTATCAGATATCACTATATCATTGTTGGGTGTAGTTTAATGTTACTACGATAAAACAACTGAAGGCTTTTCCACAGCCAATGAGTTTAATAAGTTTTATTAAGGAATGTCTAATCATTAACATAAAACAATAAAACTATAAAATATTAGTTGAAATACAAAGGCCACACTTTCAACATATATTGCTTATCGTTATAGTAAAATATGATTCTAGCTAATTAACAAAATATGCGTGCATCGAGTGAAACCGTGTTCTCATTAATATTCAACCGAAAATATAATAGATCGACGCTTTACGTCCTATTTGGTCCCGTAAATATGTTTGCGCTTATGATTAGGGCTAATAATGAAATACCGATTATGATTGCAGGATCGCTAATCCTGACTACGTTTTCGCTAACTTTGCAACTCTCAGTAATGGTAAAGAATATATTTAATTATGAAATGGCACCTAAACATAGCTGGCGAAATGTAGAATGTATTTTAATCAACAAATTTTAAGGAATAAATTTTTGAAAACATCATTGTAAAGAATTTCCTATGCAAAATTTTCCTTAAAGTTTACCAAGTTCGAAAGCTAACATCTGGTAGTCCTTATACACTATCTCACATGTAATGCTAGTGCTTATCAAAGTGTTATTGATTAATTCATTTGTTGAAATATACCAGAGTTTCACTAGCATAATATGAGTGTTGACACCTCCGTTGGACTCCTCGGGAGTAGCTTTTCCCTGCTATTGTTATGTTCATACATATCAACTTAGGCCCTACAAAATGCATGCAACTTTTGTTGCTTATTTGCTGTCAATCATTGAGAAATGCCGTTCTTCATCTTGGAAGAACAAACTTTATATAAATCCTATAGGTATGCCCGAACATATGTACATAATATACTCATTGTATATAAAAAACGAATTGAGAACCTCCTACTTTGTGGAAGTCGGTTAACAGGTAAGTATTGCAAATTTAATTCACCTCAGTGGTGCCACAAATGAACGAGGGATGCTTGGGTGGCGCAGCGGTAATAAATACGACTGTTATGCTCATGCACACACCTGATGTAGAAATCGCATCTGACACCTCATGGTCTCGGTTGAGTAGTGTTATTGTGTTTTATTTTAAGAAATTCTCAATAACAGCATGAAGTCTGGAACTGTATAGATGACAATAGAGTCGACTATTGTGTATACTAAAATCATACTAATACATAAGTTCTGGTGTATATGAAATGAAGTGTAATTTCTAAGCTAAAAGTCAATGCATATTAAGGTATTTTATGTTTCATCGTTGAGACCAACATTAAAATATTTGGTTAATATATTATAAGTCACGCCACACTGATACAGTGCGCCCGACCAACTTAAATGCAGCACGAATTGCTCCATACACTTTATAATCCTTTAGAACTGTCTTCTTACGTTTATTTTTATTATAAAAATGTTTTATATATTTTTATAAACAATTTCAAATTTTGTCACCAATCTATGTATATAGTATAAGGTTAGAGCATTTTATTTAATTAATCATCTTGTTAATCAATATTAACTTTAATCCACGTTGAATGCAGTTGGCTGTTGGTAAATGTGATTGCTGTGAGTGAGGTCTTAGGTGCTCTTCCAGGGTCATGTAAAGTGATTTGGGTTATTCTGTCAATTCTTAGTAGCAAAAAGTAGTATGGATCTGTCGCCGTAAATGAGATTGGTGCAAATTGTTATAAAAATATTTTGTAAAGAAATTCTTTGTAGGTCGAGCCCTATTAGATGGTACCTAAAACCGAAATCTGAACGTATATGTAGCTCTCGACCTACTCCTTCTAGGGTATAGACGTGAGACAATTGAATGAACCTTAAAAAAATCTTAACATAGACTAGTTATTCGTTTAAAATTTTAATATCTTATTCACGAGTCTCAAATTTTCTGAGTCGTTGATTATTATTTATCTTGGTTCAATTTCCTTGTGTTACAACATATGTGTGTATATAATGCATTTTACATTAAGCTAAATGTAAGCATTTTTTTATTAATTGAGTAGTTGAACCATCAACTTATAGTTTTACATTTACGTAAAACAGACTTATACTTGAGTACAAAACTTTTGATACTGTATGTACAAATAAATATGTAGAACGTAGGCCGTAGTACCTTTATTATTGCCACTTCTAAATTCAATGTCATTTTTATCAGATATTTTGAAATAAATAACAGTAATATACTAAATATGTATGACACACGTCCTTTCTATCCTCAATCAAACGAGAAACTAGGTCACTGCTGTTTCTCTATCGTAACTTTTTGGTTCATAGCTCTATACTAATTTCTGCACCGGGCCGTTGGTAGGACGGACACAGACTAAGTATTATAAAAGAAGGGGGATGGATTAGACCATTTTAGTCGAATACCAACAGTCGTGCTCATTGGGCGCTTTCGGAATACCTCTGTAGGTTTATTTTTATAATTTCTTAATATATTATTTGTTGAGTGAGTGATCTAATTTGTGTAGATTAGACTATTCTTTATTTGTGTTTTTATATACGTATCTATTAAGTTTCATTATCCATTTATACATACTGGGATAAAATCGGTTATTAGTGCTATTGCCGGCTAATTGCGAAATTTCAGGTATATATATATATATATAGCGTTTAATCCACGTTTGACAGAAGGCCATTTCTCGTAATAAGAACTGTTCAAAATAAAGTACTGATCTAGTCTAATAAACATCAAAATTGAACTGTAACGCAATTTATGTTCAAATTTAACGTTTATATTAATTTAGCAGAATAGTATGTGTGATATTTATGAAAGTGGAGTCTTAGTGTCATAAATACACACACAATACACACATGCTATTCTCGGAGCTATATTTTATTACGAGAGGGCATGGGGTTAGTATGTATATATAATAAACAAATCCTAGAGTTGAGCAAATAACTTAAACACACAATATTAAGTAAAACAAAAAATTAATTGTGATCAAGACTTGAAATTTGAAAATTCGAATTTAAAAAAATTGGTCATTCACGCAGCAAAGGACCGACATTTTTTTCGTATAAAAGGAGTTTATGCCTCGAAAAGGCTACTCTTTAAAACAAAAAAAAACACGTTTCTAATAGGATAGTTGCAATAAAATAATTTAAAATGACATCAAAAAAAGTTAAAGCTTATTAAGTAATTTAAGTATTCAACTTATTTATTAAATTCAATAACGATTAAATTCTGTTAATAACTCAACTACTCACATAATTATATTTTATGTGTGATACTAATTAAAGTATTATGATGCTATTAGTAACGCAGACCATTTTAATACTAATCAGTTGTAATTACGCTATAATTACTTCAGAAGTTAAACGGTTATTAGCTACAAATACAATTACAATAAGATCTATATGTGTGTAACGCAATCAACAAAATTGAGTCATGGCATCAAATTTGAATTGTTTTCAATAGGATTATTGATAATCTTAATCTCTAAACCGTGTTTGATTGTTTTAGAGCTTTAAATAATGCTAGATATAAAATATATATGTTTTTATAAAAATATTATTTATGAATATAATCATAATAATTTATTCATGAAATATAAGCTTACAGTATTTACAACCAAATCGCTTATACCTATACTAAACACACAAATTAAAATACACAAAAAATATAAACCATAATATATTTTAGCACTCGAACTATAAATGTCTAAATTAAATAACTCATTATGCATTCCAAATTATGCTTTTGCAAAAAGGAATTAAAATTTATCTTATGCAATTATCATTATAAAATCTTTTTGTTACTCGGGTTGTCATTAAACGACCTAAATTATTAAAATTGAGAATTTAGATACTTATTGTTGTGAGATTTATTAAATTTTACGAAAACTTCCAAGTCGGTATCCGTATAATAGTGTATATTTTTTCAATATTTTATTGGTATATCAACTATCCATATGATATGGTAATATTACTTAGAATAACATCCTTTACGACTCGTAAATTATTAGCATAAATTTGCAAGTGTGTCTTTGTATAACAATGTGAGAAAATTTAACGCTTATTATGGATTACAGATTAACAAAATGGCAATGAAAGTACTCTTACTTTTTGCCTTGGTGTCAGCCGCAACAGCCGCAGTGAAACTGCAAGAAATGTTCTCATGGAACGTATTAGACTGGAACTATCCTGACCCCTATTTGAGACAACTAGCCATTCAATCGGGGGCTCTCGTGCCAGAGAATGCCCTTCCAGTTGGTATTGAACGATGGAAAAACAAGCTATTCGTCAGCGTTCCTAGGTGGAAGGAGGGTAAGTCATGCCTACCTATTTATTATATTTTTAAATTTGGGGCTATAGCGTATAAAAATAAACTGCTCCATCATTCACCGAATCAACTTATTTGGTTTTTGTAACTACTTATTTGGTGAGTAAAATTTAGGAAGATAAATTATTGCACACTTACAGTAAATTCACTCATAATTAGTCACTGTTATTTACGCAGTACGACTGACTATTACATCTACCTGATGAGCTCATTACGTAACACCATCGTGTCCTATTCTGTTGATGGTAGGCCATCAAAGAGATTATAAATTTTATGTCACAATTTCGACCAACCCACGTATTTCTGTTGCCGTAACTTTCCCTTTATAAATGACTAAATATTAATTGAATGAGGTGACTAATTCCAAGGCATGTTTGTTTCTATTACTTTTCGTGAGTATATTATTAAAAACCTACACCAATTTGTTTTAATTAATGTGGGTTCAAGGTAGGTCGTTTAGGATATTCCAATGTCATAATTACGACATGGCTGCTGGTTTTGATAATTTAAGACAAATCATAAAGGACGTCAGTCTCTATCTACAAAAAAAATGTGCGAAGTATCATTGTTATCAAATTTGCTTCCAAAAAAAATATAATCGACGAAGTTGTTTGTATAATAAAACACTTTAATTTTGATAGAAAAGCTGGTCACTCGCACCCTTAATCGGATAAAATCACGTGTGCAAGCCTCATCTGTCCTTTTATTTAGACAGACATACGATACATTAAAAAAGAATTTGATTTGTATTATGCCGTAATTTTGGCGCTCATTTACAAGAAAAATGTTACTTCGACATATGAGTATAAAAGTATAAAAGATTTTATTCAGTACCAATTTCGAAAAATAATTGATGCAATATTTATTACGTAACTAGATATATGTACATAATATATAAATGAGACAATAAATCAGACATTGAAACCAACATTTATTTAAACTTAATAAATGTACTTACAAAAAGGCTGATACTTTCACAGAGTATTATTTCACAATTATGAAACATAACATTAGAAGCTTATTATACTAAACAGGATCTAAAAATGGAACGCATATAGTTTCAGTATTATCAAATGTGGAATATTTTATGAATTTTTCTTTAAACAAACTTAATAATAATCCTAATTTTACCTTCATAGGTATACCAGCAACATTGAACTATATACCTCTTGATGCACCGTACGATCCTTCACCAAAATTAAACCCCTATCCAAGTTTCGCTGGCAACGAGTTGGGTAACTGCCAGACCGGTCTAACTACCGTATACAGGATAAAAGCTGACAAATGCGATCGTTTGTGGGTATTAGATGTTGGTACATATGGATTTGGTAAGTATTTATTTACACTTCAAATTATGGCAAATTAATAAAAATTCAATCGTTTTCGGAAAACAGAGAATCATTATAATGCGTATGGCGTACGATTAGTATTTTAAAATTTAAATACAAGTAAAAGTCCTATCAACTTACATTATGTAATACCTATGTATCACTTGCCCAAAATATGTATTAGCGAACTATAACTCTCTTGTTGATACGATACTAATGGTATGATAATATCAAAAACGACATGAATACCATTTTACAATATCCAGAATTTTATTATTATTAAGTATTTAAACGATCTAGAAAATAAATTGATGAGTTAATTACATTCTAAATTAAATAATTTATGAAATATTCAATTCGTAAAATTTTGATTTGTAAAATTCATTTGTAAAATTTGTATTTAACTGGCCTAACGCCAGTTAAATACAAATTTTACATCTCTCTATGTGCAAGTAGCATAAAAATGCACCTATACTACTAACTAAACCGATATGTTTATGCTGTTAACTGTTTTCGATGTTATTCCTTGTTATATCGAATCACGTAATGCTTCGGTTCTTTGTTGTAGTGATACACTGATAGGATTAATTATTGGCCCTGATTTAATTAATGTATGAACCAATTATATTATACTTATTAATGAAGTGAAACAGCAGCACGAAAAGGTACGAAGGACACATACTACCTACAACAAAAATCATACTTAGTTCTGTATGTGTTTTATTGTAGATAGTGTACACTCAAGTGTCATCATATTAAAAGCTCGTAAAGTGTTTCCCATTTATACTGTAAATACCGACAAAAACATCAACATTTCACAAAAACGTATTTTACTGATTGATTATATAAATTTTATTTTATAATTACATATATCGCTAATACTTTTAAAAGAAATTACTGAATTGAATTGTTCGTAAGCCGCGAGTAATATACCGCAAGGATGTTAAAGAGACAAAATTTATTGTCACATGATCGTTTCATATGAAAAGATCATTTACTAACAAGAAATATAATTGTTACATGGACTAACTTCTAATGCTGATATGGTTATTTATCATTGTTACATTTATGGTCTTTAAATATAAACACACCTTGGTCACCTTTATTTCACTTTGAATATTATAATATTACCTTACGAAGATTCATATATTGTGCCTAGATATTTTTGTGTCTTGACATGAAATCTCATTAGTAAATTTACATTTTAAATACACTACATTTGATAAAACATGATATCATATTATTTTCAGATCCCAACGTGACCAATTTATGCCCTTACTCGCTGAATGTCTATGATTTAAATACCGATCAACGCATTCGAAGGTACGTTTTCCGGCCCGAAGATATTGTTTCATCGACTTTTATTGCTAACATAGCTCTAGATGAAGGAAAAACATGTGACGACACTTTCGCCTACTTATCTGACGAACTTGGTTACGGACTCATTGCTTACTCGTGGGAACAGAACAAGTCCTGGAGATTTAGCCATGGCTATTTCATGCCTGATCCACTGCTTGGAGACTTCAACATCGGAGGCCTTAATTTCCAATGGAGTGCTGAAGGTATTTTCGGCATCACCGCTTCACCTACGGGAATCGATGGATATAGGACACTTTATTTCAGCCCTCTTGCAAGCCACACCCAGTTTGCAGTATCGACACGTATATTACGCAATGAATCAAAAGTAGAAGATTCTTACCACGACTTCCAAGTTGTGGGCGTGCGTGGTGACAATGGACACACCACATCCAAAGTAATAGATGACCTCACTGGTATTGAATTATTTAATTTAATCGACCAAAACGCAATTGGATGTTGGAAACTAGACCTTCCATATAAACCACAAAATATTGGCGTGGTTGATAAAGACGACGTCGGTCTTATATTTCCAAGCGATATTAAGATAGATAGAGGACGTAACGTGTGGATAATTTCTGACCGTATGCCAGTATTTCTTGAAACCTCACTTGATTACAGTGACATAAACTTTAGAATATACACTGCGCCCCTGGACTTGCTTGTTCAAGGGACTGTGTGCGAGCCCTCACCACAATATCTTCAAGTTATGAAACAATATCCACAAACCAACAAAATTAGTCCACAACACGCTCTTGAGTATTACAATAGTGGTTTTGGTCCGAGTGTAACAGCAAATCCGGGCTCTTACGCAGTATTCGGTCAGGTCTCAACTGCTCGCCCAGAACTACAGAATAATTACAATCCAAATATTATAAAAAATCCTGTGCCTATAGTGCAGAGCTACATCAATAAACCTAAGCAAATATCAATTCCTTATACACCTGGTCGCATCGCAAAGCCTGTTGTAAGCAACCGAAACCCTTGGTGGTACCAAAAAGAAAACTACGAAGTCTACGAATAATTAATACATATTAAACATGGAGTAAATGTTATAAATAGATGTCATTAATAATGTTAAAGCTCAATTGGATGGATAATCTTGTATATCGCATGGACAATATGTAACTGTATTTAAATATACATTTTCATATTTGCAGTCTAGACATAATGCAGAGTATTACCTATTAATGTTTAATAGTTAGATACGTCTGGCGTACAAAATATTGTATCGTGATGGATGTACATGGAATAGAAGAACAAAATAATACAAGAATATTATTCATCAAAAAACTGTTACTAAATTAAAACTGTTGTTGTATTTATAAATTGTTATATATGTGTGTTAAGTGTTTATTTTTTTGATATTAAATAATAAACAAAAGTAATTGTTTTATTAATGCTTAACTCTTATAGAGAGAGTATGAATAGAAATACGACATGACGATTTTAAACTACATAATAGAAACAGCTAACATTAATTTACTAAACACTATTGAAGTAGATATATTGAACTATTGGAGATAAAAGCGCTTTAATAACAGACGGATAATTCATCCAGTAATAACTGCGCACAATAGTTTCCTAATATAGTGTTAGTGTTATAAATCCATAAATCATAATATACCTATCACAAATGTTATTACTCTACTAAATTAAAATGATGAATATGATGAATGATGGGTGTAAAAACTCTGCATTCAACCTCTTCGTCTTCATGTGACCTTTTGTTTTATTTTCCGTCAGCTTTTTTAATGTCCCACTGCTGGGCAAAAGCCTCTCCCTTGAACTTCCAAATCACTCTGTTGGTAGATATGACCTGAACTCTATATCTCGGGGGTCTTTTGACCCACAGGGCATATATTCAAACTCGACCGAGGGATGACCCCAAAGTATCTGCACACAAGTTACAAGTCAATCGGTCCAGTGGTTCCGGGGCTATTCCTGTCACTAACAGACAGACACACAGAGCCACATAGTGTTTTCATTAAACTCTTCGAAGAAGACTCTGAGGTTAATATGCGTCAAATGTAAACAAATTGTATTTAAGAACACATTAAATTTGATATATGTACGTACGCCTGAAGACGCGGTTTCGATTCCCACACAAGCCAAACATTTGTGTGCATGGACATGGATGTTTGTCTTGGTCTGGGTGTTTCTATTTAAGTATTTACGAAAAAAAAGTATCTTAGTTTGGGCTAGATGGTGTTGTGTGTATGTCACAGAATATTATTATATAAACTAGAACATAATTCTATACTAAACAGATTTTTTTACGAGAAGTATCCCTCAGCTATTAAGAGCTCTATTATTTATAAAACTAAATACTATAGGTTATTAGAGGCTTCTACGTTTCAATTAAAAGTATATTCTCTAAAACTCAATTGCATCTTAATCATCTTAAAAACACACAAACACAACATTAC
The DNA here is from genome assembly GCA_963675205.1 of Catocala nupta. Lineage (NCBI taxonomy): Eukaryota > Metazoa > Arthropoda > Insecta > Lepidoptera > Erebidae > Catocala > Catocala nupta. The sequence goes on from OY776081.1 coordinate 11,254,992, forward strand.
CTTATACATCTCTTTGCAGCAGTACAACTAAATTATGTAGGTATTAGTTTCTCCCACAATACGCGTGTGTCAAGTCACAGGTATACTTCTACAGTAACCTTAATTTTGTTTAAAGTGAAAGAAGACATATGTTCTCCAGTAATTCATTAAATTAATAAAGCGCCAGAATAATGGATTCGGTAAACACGGCGCGGTATTTAATTATTTAATGACGGTAAATTGACTACCTTGGTGATACAGCGATAGTAAATGCGTACAGATCGCTTCGCCTGATTCAGGCAAAGTGTTCTCTTTTTTTTGTGATAGAAGGCAAACGAGCAGACGGATCGCTTGATGGTAAGCGATTACCGTCGCCCATAGACACCCGCAACACCAGAGGAGACACAAGTGCGTTGCCGCCCTTTCAAAAAGGAGAACGTTCTTTTATTGAAGGTTTGAAGGTCGTATTGGTCCGGTAATACCGCAGGCGATAGTTCATTCCACAGTTTCAGGTAGTTCCACAAAACTCCTAAGCGTTTTTGTTAAGAACATCTAATTAGTAAATTGAGTAATTAGTGAGATGCCCAGTACACGGCAATAGGCGCGCTCTCTATTAAAGTGGACGTAAACCATAGCTGGTGGAATATGTTACGGCTATGGTATATTATACTTATGGTAATACACTTCTACCACTTCAGGAATATAGGCATGCGCATGAGTATGAAGGTATACATTGCAAAAAAGGTTAAGGTATGTTTATGTATGCAACACAACCTATTCCAAATAACATAACGTAGCATTATAAATTTTTCAGCAACTATGTTATATTCCACGAAATAGTTGCTGACTCTATTGCCATCCGCTTAGTACAGATTGAAACTCTGCTACAAAAATATTCAAGCCAAAAATAATGGCCTACGTTTAATTTGTAGCGAAATACGTGTTATCTTTATTCAGTTAAGTTTTCATTTTATTCATTTTATTTATTCATTATTTTTATGCGTACTTTATTATTATGGTTTCTTTTTATTTTTTTGTGCCTCCCGAGGCATTTATAGAAATGGCAGCAATTGCAGTAACTTTATTATAATTATTGTACGCGCAAAATTTAACATACAAGTTTTACATGCACATATTTTTTTATTGGATAAAAATAATAACATACTATGCCTTACACCCAAAAAGTGACCGCCCGAAAAAATATGAAATAAAAGAAAACTTGTCGAGAAAAGTAACTAAAATAGAAGCCTATCTGTTTAAGTTTATTTTCCGATATCTATTTCACAAAATGTATTGTATATCGGGGAAAACCTCATATCACACTATTTTTCGAATAGACGTAAAAGTGATAAACACCACTTAATATGCTCTGTGTCAATCATTATTGAGCTACTGCATCTCATCATGGGGTAATGCTGAAAAGTTGTCCATGCTGAGACCTGACAGAGCTCAAAGAGCCGCACTGAAGGTATCACATAGGCACAGTACATAAATATACAGTATTGTAACTCGGCCGTATTTTTGAAATAAATGCCTACAGCCGCGTGGTACGTAAACATGCGATAGGGCTGCCCACCTACAGCATTTTAATTAAATCTGCTTTATTTGAGTTTCTATCTATTTTTATGATTGTAAATATTTTTTATTTTGTTTAGGGTCGATTTTTCAATCGTCAGATAATTTTATCTGAGGAATATATTTGACGTTTTGACAGCTTTTGTATAGAAAATATGTCATACCGCCATATTTATTCATCAGATAAAAGTTATCTGACGATTAAAAACCGGCCCTTAAACAAATAAAATACTTTGTGAATGGAATAGGAAGTCTTCAATAAAAATGCATGTTGTGTTTTGATTGATAGATTTAATTTTAAAAAAACATGTTTATGTTAGATTTAAAACTTAATAACAAATCAGTCTTATAAATTTGCGACTGAAAAATATTTGCGCCTCGACTGAGACGTACGGAATGCTTTATTATTATATTTTAAAGTATAAAAAATCCGCATTCGAATATAAATCTTAATTAAAAATTGTTTTGGGAAACATGGACAAGGAGGAGAAAAAGGAACATCTTTTACTTGGTTATAGATACTTGCAGCTACTTAACAATTTATATGTTTAGTTTTAAAAGAAGTTCGCGCGGTTACTGTTTAAAAAACAACACACCGTCCGTTCGTCACTGCGGTGCATTCGCGACCACAGAGTACATTTGTATATAGGAAGATAGAGACGTCACTTAATGCATTGGCGATAGTAGCGCTAACTGGCGTTCGGTTCAAGCAACTTTTTCAAATACATACATATGCGTGGGTATATAATATATCTATTTTAATGATGTAGTGATTAATTATGTGAATTTTCAGACTAGCGAGGTTTATAGTTAAGAATGTGTTTACTTAACTATAAAATTCGCTAGCCTGTACATTCACTTAAAAATGAAAACCAAGATCAGGGCAAGTATGGAATTGTAAAAAAAACAAGGTCTTGAGTCTATTATCGAGAGAGATTAACTGAATAATAAAATGTCAAATTTGACAACAGCTTTATCTATGTGACAGATCCGAATCGTTCGAAAATAAATAACATTAATCAAATATGGTAAGCGATAACTTTAGAACTTCCTTTTTAAAAACAAAATTATTGTTTGATAATAGTTTTATGTATTAAACGCTAAAAATTGTTACGGTAATTAAAAAATTGGTAATAAAGTGAAATATTCAGAAACTGATTTCCCCGTCATCTAGCGGTTGTCACATGCAACTTTGATGTGTATAATACAACTAAATTGAATATCACTTAGTTATCTTATAGAAAGCCAACATGGTAACCTATGTAATTTGATTACGTTATAATTCAACTGTTTTCTTCTAAGTTTTAACACCATGTTCGCGACTGGTTGCCTGCCGAGCGCATGCCGACGCCGAGGCGCGTAGGTATGACTCTAGTTCCGACCGTTTGTATGAAGATAGGTTACTGTATATTTATGTACTGTGACATAAGTTTCCCCACTATCGTCGAACCGCAGTACTCAACAAAAGTGTGAACTACTATCGATCTTGCGTAAACATTCATTCCTAACGTACGACCCAAACTCGCTATCATAAAAGCGTTTTAAGGGTAAAATGTGCACAAACATTTATTAAGAACTAGTCTAATTCACTGCTTGTCTGCTTTCTCAGTAGCTATGTATACAATAAAATTAACATCATTATTTCCCATGTAAGCATGCACGCACGCACGGCATATATTATATCACGGCAAGTTTATATAAGTATGATTTGATTTATAAAAGGCAGGAAAGAAATTTATTTTAACCTTGCCGTCAACATTGCGGTTTCGTAACATAATATAACAACATTAAAATAAACATTTACAAACATACAACGGAAATAAAACACTCAACTTATTTTATATATATTATTTACCTAAAGGCGTAAAAAATTCTTTATCTATTAATATGTAGTTTTAAAAGTAGATTAAAGATGTACTTATTAAACTAACTTAACTCGAACAAAACTCGACTTATCGAATAAAAAATGTACTTGTAATGTTATAATTGTTTAAATTTTCTCATATTTTAAGTAAACTATGTAATGTTCTTTTGAGAAATAAACTCTTTAAACCGATTTACATAGGTCAACTGTTTCTTGTCTCCACGTAAAAGCGTTCTTACTTAAGTAGAGAAATAATGTTCATTATTATAATGTTAACACATACGACGACATTTTATATTTTATGCTTAGGAATTAGCATAGATAAGGCGCTTTTAGACATGCATATAAAGGAATAACCATAATATCTACACTTCATCCAAAAAGAAAGTAATTTTGTAAGAAAATTATTTTCATTTTTATACAGGTTGTCCAGTAATTAATGGATACCTAACCTTGAAATGTTTTATAGTAGAACTGAAGGACGTTCACAAAAATAAAAATAAAATATATATATTAAAAAGTGCAAGCTATTAGCGTAATTAGTGTTTAATAATAAAACAACAAAAAGCCGATGGATTTCATTCATTTATGGTCGTAGTATACAAGAAAGTTATACATAGTAATTAAAAAAAAACACAAATGTCAGTTAGTAGTTAGGATAGATATTTTTTCATATATTTTCTGAACGCCCATCAGTTCCACTATAAGACATTTCTAGGTTATCCAATAATTACCGGACACCCTGTATATTAATATAGATTCCATTGTATCACAAACCTCCCACCGTGGGAGTGCCTACACAAATCGATCTGCGAAGTTAGTCAACGTTGCAGCCATCTCGTGTATATAGTAGATGCTTGACAACGTGCCTTTGAGAGTGCGTATAAGGGAAAATGATCATAAGGTAAAAGAATTACCATTAAATGTTTGGACACCCCTCAAACTACAACAAAATGGCAATAGCAAGTAAATTATAAACACTCGTCGTTATCTGTCATAAACTCCTACACAGTATCTGCCGCTAGATACATGTAAGTATACATTGCATTGAAATATTGTCGTGGTTTGCTAGCTATTTTATCAAGGCGTTTAAAAATATTTATTTTGATAATAATATTAAAATATAGGTAAGGATACATAGGCAAATATTTTTGACGTATATATTTTTATGTTATATATACATAAACACCCTGGCAAATTCCTGAAGCGTTTACATCGACCAGTCCTCATGTCTGGTTTTAGGTCCTACATAAAAGAGGGCTCTTGCTATGTACCTATGTCTATCAAAGGTACTAAGATTTTGAACAGGAAAACCTAGTAATACTTTGCCTGACCCCGGAATCGAATCTGAGACCTCTCCATGCATCGAGAACTTAGTACAAACATATAATACGGGCCCAATGAGGCAGCAAACATATAATAATAATACTAATTCATCAACGCCAATGTAATATCTTATTCGCTAATTAAACGAAATTTGTTAGAAAGGAATTTTTCGATATTCAACACCTATTATTTACCCTGAAAAGTGTGAATAATAGTTGGATATAATTAAATAAAAGATAGATGTCTAATCTATAACATTTATTTTCGGGTAGAAAGAAATTTTAATATATAAGATGTTTAAAAGAGATTAAATAATAGACGCAAGTTTGTATGGGCATTTTGCTAATTTTGAAGTTACATGCTAGATTTTTAGTTTGAAATAAAAAAATATGTAAGAACTTCAGATTTTTTGTCACTTATATATTTTACATAATTCATGAGGGATAAAATAGGGGATGCACGTTTGTATGAGAATTCTACCAATATTGTAGATGCATATATAAAAGGTAATATTAGAACTCCTATAAAATCAAAAATAAGTAATTTGATTGATCAATACGTGGTCACTGATCAGATTTCTAATTATAATTGAATATTCGAAACTTGTTGTGGCGTAAAATGGGAGAGGCCTATGTCCAGCAATGGACTGCGGAGGGCTGATTGATTGATTAATTCGAAATTTGCTATGATCTTGGAATTAATCGAGATCGCGACAGGGTGTTCCGTATTACCTCAGAAGATAGTGATGCTCTTTTTGTAAGGCTGAATTAAATCAATATGAAATATTCGATATTTAATCAATGTTTAATTTTTTTCTTAGACATTCGAATAATTCATTTCTTGTCGATAACATTCCATCGCTAACATATGTTTAGAATCCAAAAAAATTATATAACTAATCCACCCACACCGCTAAAGAGAAAAATATAGAAATAAAATAAAATTGCGGGGCAGTCGTTGGGGACTGCCGATAGAAGTGAAAACTAAGTCACTAGCGTGCGGTGACGATGTTCACCTAAAAAGTACACGTATATACACAGTATACATATAGATCATGGAAAGCGTTAGGTGACGATGACGCGAAATCCATGATTTTTGTTCACCCAAAAATTGCTCAACACGCCTAAAGAAATATTTACGAATAAAATTTAAAATAATTCTTGTTAATGATTATCTATGTAATGACATAGATTGCCATTCACAGAGATAATTTTTAGTTTTCTTTTATCTTCTGGTTCAATAATAGCATAACTTCTGGTAAGTTTGAAGGACACTGTTCCATATATTTATAAAACTATACATTTATAAATATACGGAACAGTGTCTAATAATCACAATAGACCTTTTCTTTTTAACAAATTTTATTTATATCATGACAATATCGCCGTAGAATACTATTTTACTAATCCGTGGAACAAAACTATAGAGCTTTTCAAAAATCATGTGTACCGCTATTTATCTAGTGTATGTGATTATCCTTGAAAACTTTTGTGCAATATTATGAGTAAAACTTCTGAGAGACAGGTATCTATCTACTCATTTGTTTTAAGGAATATTTGCACCTAGTTAACTCCCCAAAGCTAGGCTAGGCGCATATTTCATGACTTTATAGTTTGTCTTTTTTTATCTCATGAAGACAATAACCACGCTAGGAATAGCTCTTATGTCACGGGCGACTTTACAAACATTCAACACACTGAACAACCAATTGTCAATCACACAAAGAACGATGCCCACCCTTCATAATGCCACCGGCCTATAAGTGGACAGCCAAAAATTGTACTAGTTGTTATTGCATTAGATAAATGAGTGCTTAACTAATAATCTGAGATTGATTAGAGGTCTGCCACGTTCATAATTTTATTGACAAAAGTACTTTTATAACCTCAAAAAAAAACAATGCTAATGTGTCTAAAGGCCAAGTAAGTTTTTGCTAGTTACTAATCAAATTATTATGGGTAGAGAAAATATTAAATCGATTAACAATATATGATTATAATTATATTGTTAATCGATTTATCATCATTTTTTTTTTACTAGCAACTTCTTATCTATTACACTTTGACTAGTTAGAAGTTGAAACATTTTTTTTTTAATATATATTTTTAATACACATTTTTTGGCACACCTTTAGTAATATCTATAAATAATATTATATTATACAATAATTATTCCACGACTAATTTAAACCCTATTGTGCTGTCCATGAGTTACAAAACTGGGCCAGTAATAGGTATTGTTCCTTTTTGTCCCTTGTACGATTCTTACTCACAACACTCGGTGTATTGGCAGCGGCAAGGCGACCACTTAAACCATTACGATATCCATGCAGGCAAAAGAAAGTAGTAATATCATTTAGAGACATTTGTAGGTATATACAATGTTTATTCTTTTTACACATTGTTCAGTTCATCTTTCTTTTAAAGATATATTTGATATTGTTTCTATCTTTATTTTTAAAATAGATTAGGTACTAGCAATCTTAGTTATTACCGATTTGTAAACTCCAAATAGAAAAATCCAGATGGTTTAAGATTACTGGTCATTTAATTAAAAGTAATTTGTACTATACAGGTTTAATTGCCAGCTGTTGAGTCTTAATTATTAAGTCAAATTAGCCTTTGCAACATATGATAATAATTAAATTAAAATACACATGGGGAAAGCCGTAGCCAACGCTAGTATAATAAATAAATATGTACATAAGTGAAATGTATTTGCAAAGAAAAGCCAAATAGCGTATTCTGAATTGCATGTGATAATTTTTATTGTAATATATATTTTTCATACCTAACTCGACGGTCGCATATATCGCGAAAGTCACGTACCTAATCCAAATATGTTTGTATGACGTGAACTATTATTGTTTTCCATAATTTTCGTAATTAATTAATGTTCGTGTATAAATTATGATATGACTTCGAAAAAGGTTTTTTTTTTATTGCCTTTCGTGTCAGACGAGCAAGTGGCCCACCTGATGGAAAGTGGTAACCGCTGCTCATAGACTTCAGCAATGTCAGGACACTCGTTCTCGGACTCGTTTGAAGAAGGACATATCATAGCGCTCGGGAAACACCGAAGCAGGCAGTTTATTCCAGAGCTTGCACGTACGTGGGAGAAATGATCGCTGAAAGCGTACCGTCTTGGATTAGAACGCTTCCAGGTGATATAGATGAACCTTGCTTCGTTGTCGAGTGGTATGGTGATAGAAAGGGGCCGCTGGTACTAAATCAAACAGTTCTTCAGAGCACTCCCCGTGAAAGAGTCGGTATAGAACACGCAGAGAGACCCAAAGTTTCTCCTTTGCTCCAATGACTCCAATCTATCCGTGAGATTGGGATCATCAACGATTCGAACTGCCCGTCTTTGTAGGGAGTCAAGTGGGTCGAGCTGGTATTTCGGGGCCCCTGCCCAGAGATGTGAGCAGTACTCCACGTGCGGCCGGACCTGTGCTTTGTAAAGCACAAGACGTTGAACTGGTGTGAAGTACCGCCTCGCCCTGTTCAGTACACAGTATAGGTAAGAACCCAGTCTATTTGTCAACATATATACATTTTTTTTTGAAATCTAATTGAATATGTGACTAACTTAAGTCTAGACTAAATAAAGCCAATAACCAATAAATCGTCGGACCGTTTTGTGGACTTATTCCTGCCGTATTGCTTGTTACGCAAGTATCGTCATTCAAATGTTTTACCTCAGTGGGAGCAGAATATTGGGAGACAAATTTCAAACTTGCAGTTGATATCATTATGTCAGTCTGTATTGTTATATTACAGGAGAAGGCCCTTGTTTCGCTTTTCCACATATTTAAATATATATATATATGCTGTGCTTAGTTTCTTCTACAGCTGTACATTTCCTGCCATTGACGCATCAGTCTATCACATTACCACTTAGCACTTCTGCTGACCCGTCAAAGACTATGTTTGCGCATCATACGTGAGGATAAAAAAAATATGCACATGGGCTCATAGAAATGTGCATTCTTTTTACTTGTGGCATAAGACATGGTCTCCTTTCATGAAATCCATCATGGACCAGTAAGTAGCTCTATTTGCCTTAACTACTAGACCGATCGTCTTGAAAATTTGCATTTGTACGTTGTCAGGGGTAAAGAAAAGTTCAATAGCCTTATGACCTTTTATGTAGGTTAGGTTAGATTAGAAACAGTACTTTTTCTGGATGAAAGGTATTTTCATCCAGGAAAAGCACTGTTGTTATAACCTAACCTACATTTACGCGATCAAAACTGCGGGAATAATCTAGTATTATATGTATAATTGTATATACACTATTAACATAATTAAGCTACAATGGAAATTTAGGTGTCGTGTTCGTTGTTCGTGTTTCAAATCTAAAGTGTATTCGCTTTTTAGGAAAACTTGGTAATAAAAGCGTTGTATATATTCTAGGACAATATAATATCTTTGTTACATTAAAATCGGATCAGAATATTTTAAGATATAATCAAATTTGAGCTACAACATTGTTGGCTTTTTTGTTTGTTTATTTCCGTATATTAACATTTAATAATCTTAGGAAATGGTGACCCATTTCCCCAAATCAATTTAATGTTAACAATAGGTATATTATATGTATAAATAACATGAAATATTAAAAAGAATGTATTCATATCCATTATTATCGTAACATACTATTAAAAGGTGCGAAGAGGATAAAACAACATTTGGAGACCAGCTAGTTTGTAATAACAAATTAACTGCTGAATCTACCACACAGCCTACAGATGATATAATTACTGTAATTTTTAACTGCACGGTCAATTTGTTACAAACTAACAACTCAATGTTATATCTATTCATTGCTTAATTGACACGTTTTAATCTCTAGGAAGATGTGGTCTTATCACCATATGTGTGTATAACCGAGTCTTACCTAAATATTAAATAATATGGTTCTTTATTATGCAAACAAATTAAGATTGTCATTATCACATAAAACAATTCACTAAGAACAAGCATATTGTCGTTTAGATTGTACTCAATTCAATTGTGTATCTGCTCAATCAAATTATCTATATTATAAAACAAACTGCTTTTAATTGTATGCTGATTTCGAATTCTACGATTTTGATATATTTTATAATCAGATCCTGACTTGTTTTAGTTAATAGGTATGCAACATATTTATTATATAAGTATCTAATTGTTAAAGTATAAAAGTGATTAATTGTTAAAGTGTTCCCATCGTGTGTGTAAGACAGATAATTATATAAAACATTCGCGTGACACCTGTGATTCTAACCATTACTGGCTGAAACTTTAGCAACTATGAACGTCGAGACATTGAGCGAAAAACCTGAAGTAAAAAAGGATTATAATCCTTTCGAACATCGAGAGGTTAAAAAGCCTGTTTCGTAAGTTTATTAATTATTTAATAGGCTAGTGTTTTATAATAATCAATAACAAAAAGAGTTATTTATTCGCGGCAACTGCTAGTTGTGGATACAACACATAATTTCCTTTCAAGTGATATTTAATTTGCCTAAAGAACAAACCGTAATAATTCATACAAAAACCATATTAAAATATTATATTTAATAAAATGTAATAACGTCTAATTTTTGCTAAGCAAGCTGTTAGTAATATTGTTAATTTAAATCGAACTGCAGACGCATCCCACACTACTATACAATGTATTCCACCAATAAGTGACCGGCCGCAAAAATTTAAAAACATACGTAAAATTTTCGAGAAAAACGCTAAAAGGGGGATCTGCTTCTTTTTAATCGTTTTTTTTTTACTGTTTTGAAATTCTCTCCTTTTTCCTATTTGGACGATATCTGCGACGAACATCGACTGATCTTGTCCTTTTTGATTTTATTTAATAGCTACACAACCTAACTAACAAAACTCAAGCAATTTAGAAGTAATTTGCATCCAATGACTAAAATTAAGTAAGTATAACCCAGAATTTTTGAATAAAAAATCATTTTTTTATTTAACCCGACAAAACTCTAAATAACTGCCTAACCTTTTTTTTTTACGTGGGGGTATGCTCGTTGACGCATACCTCTCCGCAGGGTGACGGAGAGGTTATGTCGGGCTCACCGGGGGAAAGATACCCCGGTAATACCGACTAAATCTACGGTGTTCCTCGACATAACCATAGACGGCGCGACCGTGCGAATCGCTTTCACATGCAATCGCAACCCCGCCGAGGTTTCGGCCCGCCGTGTAAAATGGCAGGCCACTACATGACCCTTCCTGTCCCCTTGTGGAGGGACAAAAAACACGACTCAGAGGCGCACGTGGGAACACGCACGCCGCCTCTCGGACCTGGCGCTGATCGGGTGGCGAGCAGGCCCACGCAGCCCACCACCCCAGGTCAAACCTCAGGGTGGCTGGAGGTCATCTCGCGCCCGCCGGCGCCTGGTTTTACGGTTGGGGAGAGGATTTAAGCACTCTCTCTCTCGCTCCGCCGTCTCCTTAATGTACATGACTTCCTCACAGAACGAGGCGACGGCGTTCCACGTCCTCTCGCTCCGGACCTTAGATTGAACCACGGCCGGGAGCGCGAGGGCAACCATACCGACTGCCGCGATCAACTCACGGCGCTGCGATGCCCAGGCGGGGCAATCCGCCAAAGTGTGCAGCGCCGTGTCCACAACAACATCGCGGCAGTCGCCGCAGTGATGACATCCGGGCGTCTCTTGCCGGCCTATGCGACACAGGAACTGGCTAAAACAACCGTGGCCAGTCATAACCTATGTCAGCCGAAAGGTGAGGGCGCCATGCCGCCTCTCCAGCAACTCTTCAAAAACGGGACTTAACGCCACGATCGTGGCGTGCCCGAAATAACTCCCCCTGACGTAGGTTATTTTACATCATTTTATTACTCTACAGGACATTTCTTAAATAATCTTCAAGCATTGTGTTTTTGTATCTCTAACAGTTTAAATGTTAAAAGGCAAATAACTATTCGTAACAGCACAAACAATAAATACGTAGTTTCACGAGCACAGAGATCAGTCAACTAAAGATATTTTACTAAAAAGTATACGTAACCCATCGGGATTTGCGTTCAACCGGTTTTTACCTGCGAAAATGGGACGCTATTGTTTATGCTATTTTTTGCTATAGAAAAAAGGGCACTATGGCAAGCCACATTTAAACTGTTAGAGATACAAAAACACAATGTTTGAAGATTATTTAAGAAATGTCCTGTGGAGTAATAAAATAAAGTAAAATAACCTAAGTCATTGAGAGTTTGTCGGGTTAAATAAAAAAGATGTATTTTATGCGAAAATTCTGGGTTATACTTACTTAATTTTAGTCATTGAATGCAAATTACTTCTAAATTGCTTCAGTTTTGTTAGTTAGAGTATGTAGCTATTAAATAAAATAAAATCAAAAAGGACAAGATCAGTCGATGTTTGTCGCAGATATTGTCCAAATGAGACAAAGGAGAGAATTTAATAAAATAAAAAGAAAAATGAAAATTCGTTAAAAAAAATATACAACTTAGACCCTCTTTTAGCGTTTTCCTCGATAATTATACGTATATTTTTATATTTTTCGGCCGGTTACTTATCGGTGAAATACATTGTATAACGCTAGAGGTGACTTGCGTTTCTTTCAAAATAAGCCTATGTTTTTAAGATGTAAAACTATATATTTCCAAAATTTTAAAGCAACAGAGTTACTTATGACATTACTTATGTATATATAGTATGAACGTAAAGATAAATTAGAACTGCTTGTTATAGAGTAATATCTAATGCTCGTAATAGGAGATTCGTGTTGCTTGAATCAATGAATCAATTAGTAGTTTCAATAATTAATGTTTTAATTGTAAATTTGATTAACCTAAATTCCTGCGACTTTTCAGAGACTTGCGAGCAACAGCAAACATAATAAAGGCCTCTTTGGGATCTGGCCTTTTAGCGGGACCTTTAGCCTTCTCAAATTCAGGATGGGGTGTCGGAATTTTCGGAACAATTCTTGTTGGTATAATTTGTGGACACTGTATTCATATATTAGTGAGTGATTTTATATATTTTATTATAATAAATATAATAATGCATTACTAATAAATGTTACTAAGCGGATATTAATTAGATTTTCAAATCATCATCAATCAAGTCAATTTATACTATAATTTATATGGCCATGAAAATATACACTTTATACATAATAATAATAATTATTATAATAATATTAATAATAATATCAATCTTATATTTTATAAACTCCCTCTCTGCTGCGCACGGGCAATTTTTTTGCATTCTGCGAGTCTCCTAGCCGAATGCAAAAGACTATTGCCCACTAGATTGGCCAAGTTTGGATTGACAAACTTTAAGAATAAAGTTTAAGAATAGTTTGAGACGCCGAAAATATTATGTCAAATGTACAAAGGTAGAGTCGTTACATTTTTATAGGCAGGTGAATAACGTTTTAATTTTTGTTGGATTTGTCATGTTTTTTTGTGTGTGTTAGCTGTTGACCTCAGATAGCCTTGACAACTTTACGCGGACTGTGGGTGAGTGCAGAAGGCTCCCAACCCGTTATAAATTATCCTGGACAACGTTAATCCCCAAGAGCGGACTTCCACGGACCTCAGCTTGGGCCGTTGGCGGCAACGTGGATCTAAGGTGATCCACGGGATTAACGTTAACGCGACGCGTATTCCGACCTCTGTGGCGAGGGCGGAACCGCGGACGACTTTGTATGGCTTCGCGAGCCGTGTATGTTCTGGTCTTGAGCAAGTATAGTCCTATCATCGGGTTCGTCTAATATGTGCCTATGTCTCCTAACTTTCGATATCCTTGATGGAAGTGTAATTTATCGCCACAATCACTAGCGGGTCGGGGTGTCTGAGCAGATTTCTCATGTTGAACAAAGTACTTTTTTATATTAAATTTAATATCTGGTGGTTTTTTCGGTGACTCGTTATATTGTCAAAAACAACCTGTCTTATAATTTCATTTATTTGCGTTGTAAACTCATTAATAACAAAAATACTTTCATAACTAAGGAGAGTATTTCACGATGAAAGTTATAATTAATCAATTATATCTTTCATCGTGACTTCTATATGCACGATAGTGGTGTCAAGAGTCTTTATTAGTCTCCTAAAAGTCTAAGATGACTGATCACATAATATTATATTAAAATACCTATGAAATTATGTGACCTCTTTTTATAATATATATTATATAATTTATAGTAATACACGACATTTTATTATTTTCAAGTTCTAACTAACCATATAAATGAAACATTGACACACTTAACTGTTTACTAGAAGATGAAAGGCTTTAGATATAAAGCAATTGTTATTTATTGAGTGATTGTTTATTCAAAACAATAGGTGGCTAATTTATCATATGAAAAACCAAAGCGAACCACTTAATATAATCCGCTTGTCGCCACTGTTTATCAACCTAAACAACAACGGTATTAAATAAAACCTTGTATGACAAATTCATTCTAGATACTCATAACCTACTTAAAATAATTTACCGGGAACGTGAAAATAATTAAATGTTAAAGAGTTATAAGTGTCTTGTCATTTCTCAGAATAACTTATGTTCAATGTCTCCTTTAAGACTAGCCTGTGACTGTAAAACCATAGTCAAAGACCGTAAGATTTATTTATTGTATACGTTACGTAATACGTTCTCTGTAAACGAGTTTAGATAATGGAATGTTAAAATACAGGTCTCCTGCCCAAATTTTCATTGTCAAGTGCCTAGTTGACTTTAGCATTAGTAAAAAATTAGTTTATAAAATATCTGTATAGTTTTCTAAGCAGTTTAACAGTTTTTAGTACGAAAATTAGCCCACAGATTGCAAACCGATTATGGCATAAAACAGATATATAACACTATAGCAGACCCAAAAATTCCCTAGGTAACCAAGTAACAATCCCATGTATGCGTGGAATTGTGATTTGGTCCTGGATTCTCACGCTTATATTCTATTGGCATTAATATGCCAATAATATAATTAGTTCATGCCAATAATACTTATGCCAAATAAAGTAATAACCGCAATGTATCATATTAGCTGAGGCCATACAAATTTTAATATCATCCATGATATTCAAATATTACGATTCCATTTGTTTTATTATACATACCTAAAATTTGAAAATTTGCTTTCTGCTATTCTGCAATTTTGTGATAAATGGTAGTTACCAATTTTAAGAGGCTTCCTCTCAAACTTTTACATTTAAGATGTTTGATAACTTGCATAATCAGATAACATGCAATCAATAATACCATCTGTGTAATCAGAACACATTATTCATATTGCCTTCCTAATAAACCGGTTCGCATAAGAACTAAACGTTGAGTGTCAGCTAGTGCTTTAACAATGGACTGAAATGTTGTAGAATAGATAAAATCGTGCACACGTGCGCACGATTAGTATCTATGTGGAATGTCCTCAGAAAAAATGTAGATTAACCAGTTGCGTGTTAGTTGGACAAAATGTCATGCTTAGGTAACTTGAAGTCTATTATTCTACATTTAATTGTATGATAACTTTGACTACACATTCATTACTAAAAGTATGACTGTGATGTGAATCAGAAAAGTTTTTTCTGTATCACAATGTTTGGATATGTACATATATATTTTTATTATAACTACTTAAAGTGGAACATGCAAGTATAATCTGAAATCCATACTATGTATTATTCTTTAAGCAAATTCATACAATAACGTAACAGAACCTATAACAGAATGTTCCTTTTCATTGATCCCTAGTATTACATTCTACATTAATGCTATGAAAAGAGTGCAGCGTAGATAATTAAAGTTACAGTATAAATGTTGAACGATGTCTTCGTTCCGAGGAATATTTGTCAATAATAATAAGCCTAAGCTTTAATATCGTACTTAAACTGACAAATTGTAAATTTTTCTTTTTATTAAAGCTGAACCTATTCCTTATGTTATTATTTTCCTAATAAAAACTAAAATGTAAAGGGTAACAGCAGGGAACTAATAGTATCTGTGTAATATTTTATATGCATTGTCGGCAACGCTGGAGTGGTAACCTAGCATTTGAAAGCGTTGATAAGCTAGGACAATAGCCTGAGGATGCTTGAACTGTATGCTTGTCTGTAACCTTGATATTTTAGACCTAAATATTTCCTTAAAATATTTATATTATCTATATTTTATTAATACGTGATTACTATATTAATACGTGAAGCGAAAGCTTTGTACCCCTTTTTACGAAAATTGCGCGGGCGGACGAATATCATACTTGGCACAGTTAATGTTTATATGGAGAAGGAGTGGCGAATCCTAATATTTTTTTTAAATATGCTTTCGAAATACATTTAATTAATGGATAAAATATGCCGGGCAATCTGAGGAGTGCCGATAGAACTGAAAACTAAGTAACTAGCGTGCGGTGACGATGACGCGAGTTTCACGCTTTTTGTTCACCCAAAAAGTACACATATATACGCAGTATACATATAACTCATGGAAAGCGTTCGGTGACGATGACGCCAGTTCCATGATGTTTGTTGACCCAAAAAGTGCTCAACGCGCCTAAAGAAGTTTTCACTTTAAAAACACTACACGCACACAACCATACATTTGGCACACGCAATCGAATCGGTTTTCGTAGTATTTCGGCATTGTTCGTCTGACGTCGTACTATTCTTCGTAACTGTAGTCACATATACCTTATTTATACGTAATAAAGAAAAAAACGTAGTAAAAGTAGCAAGCTTAGGAATATCGTCAATGAAAGAGTATAGATAAGTAAACAATCATTTGTTTGAAAAAGATAGGTAATTTAACCTGTATAGCCTTGGTGAAATCTAAATTAAATGTGGTTATAAGGGTAAATTTGTAGACAATAAAACCTTAAAAACGATCAAATTTCGAAATGTCAAATTTTGACCACTAGGCGACCGCTAGTAGGTATAAATTTATACGTATTATACGACATTATTATATTATACGACATTTATGATGCCGATGAAAACAAATTAACTATTCTTTACTATTTATTAACTTAATATGGCAAAAACATATAATGGCAGCCTAATGCAAAAAATATATTTTATAATAATTATGAATAATATTTAAGTATATTTTACAATTATAAGTAATTCTATCGTAATAAATACCTATAGGTAAACACCAATGGGATAATAAAGATGCCATATTCTTGTGAAATGCGTGCGACCGGATCTGGTGATTAAGATTATATAACCTTTATATCACGAACAATCGGATAGAGTTTAGAAAATAAAAACGTAATTTAGAATATTGTCAGGCCTATTTAACTGTCTAATTTAGATACGAATATAAATACGGACGCGCTACGCATCAAGAGCATTACGATTCGAGAGGCATGCGTATGATTCGTTGCGATACATGTTTTTGTTTATTTTATTACGACAGGTATAGCAACGTATGCCTTCTGCTAATCTTATTTATTTAACTTCAAAACTTTTATATAGCCGTAATGAAAAATAATATACATTTAGTTCAAGGTGCACGATGTTTAACTTAACATTACACAAATACTCTAAAATATTCAGCCTTGCTAAAATAACATAGGCAGGGGATCTCAGTTTAGTAAGTATATGAGAATAATAATAATAAAAGAACCTCTTATTTATTAAATCGCTTGCCGGATAATTATAAATTCATTACAAAATAAAACACCTAGACACTTCTTACACACGTAACACGTTCGGCATAAATTTACAATCATTCGCTCGTGTCCTGCGACCTCCTAAAACAGTCATGGATGATCATGCAAAAGAAGCTTTCGCGCATAATGATTACGCACATACATATGTATATTAGACTGCGAGTGCTACCTCAAATACGTTTAGGTATTTTTTTATGGATTTGGGGGCAAACGAGTAATCGCTTCGCCTCGTAAGCGATTACCGCCACCCATGGACATCCGTAACACCAGAGGAGTTGCAAGTGCGCTGCTGGCTTTTTAAAAAGGAGTATACCCTTTTCTTGAGGTGTTAAAGGTCGTATTGGTCCAGAAATACCGCAGGCGACAGCTCATTCTCCAGTTTTGTGCGAGGCAGAAAATTCCTGGAGAAACGCACAGTTGTGGACTGCTAACCATCTAAATGATGAGAATGTAAATGCTATCACGTAGGATGATGGCGAAAGGAGGTGGCAGGGATCAGTCCAAACAATTCCTCGGAGCACTTCCCATAATAAAAGCGATAGAAGATGCATAGCGAGGCCACATCTCTACGCAGCGCCAAGGGGTCTAGCCGATTTGAAACATCCCGGCAGTCGACGATTCGAGTCGCTCTCCGTTGAATACGGTCCAGAGGGAGAAGCTTGTACTGGGGTGTTCCTGCCCAAAGATAAGAACAGACCCTTCCCTCTACAGACTACTTTAGTTTATGATATAGCGTTCCCACTTTCCCACCTGTTAGGTATATAAGTGGGAGCCGCTGTACCTTCCAGTGCCCGAAAGCACCTTCAGGGACCAGTTATAGACAGGTCTTGTCCCCAAATCCTTAGAACCAGTTCTCGTAAGCGAGCTATCTCGTGCCCAAGTGGCACTACCTATTGTCCAGATAGGTGCCGGAGTAATAAAGCCGCTCACCACTCGTGAACTCAGAGTGTTGTTAATGATATCCTCGCTGGGGCGACGGAGAAGCCGCCTCCCATATTTCCAGCATGGTGCCAGAGTTGTAAGGCACGCTCACTTCCCGGCGTACATCCATACGTACCCTTCCTGGCCTACAAACCGGGTATTGCCCGAGTCACGTAGCTATGACTCTTACTTGCTGAGCAGGCAAGCACCCAAGATGCTTCGTGGCAGTGAAACCACACTACCCCTTCGCTAAAGGCAACTCCGTGCCTCGCTCGACCAACTGGTTCGCACTAGCCACGCATGATTCCGACGCTCGAATGCCACGTGCTTGCCGAGCAACAAACATGCCGTCCTCTGCGGCTAACCACATAGCCACTACGAGTCCAACCTTAATATCTGGCACCACGCACTCTAATCAGCGGCCGATAAAACACGCGTTTCGAGGCGCGGTGGGCTAGCTCAATCCAGTAGTACCCTGATCCTAAGGTGAAACCCGTAGTTCGCCCCCCGAACCCTGCCTACTCGGGTGCTGAAGATAGGATGCTAAAGATAAGAACAGTATTCCATGTGAGGCCGAACCTGCGCCTTATAAAGTAGTAGGCGGTGGGCCACGGCCGGCGTGAAATACGGTCTCGATCTGTTGAGCACGCCAAGCTTTTTTGAAGCTAATTTAGCCTTACCGTCAAAATAACCGCGGAACTGGACTTCACTCGATATGTCACCAAGAATTCCAATATCAGCTGAGGCAGTTATGGGGAAGTTCTCAAAACGAGGAAATGCGACCAACGGCAGCTTTTTTGCAGTGAATGCGCAGACTTGTGTCATTGTGGGGTTAAATCGCACCAAATTAAGTCTGCCCCAAATCGAGACTTTCTTCATAGAGGTCTCAATTTCAGACACAAGTTTGTTTCGGCTCTCAATGACGTTTTCCCGAGAGATGTTAGAACGGCCCGTATAAAAAGTACTGTCGCCCGCATAACAATGAATGCTGCTAATTTGCAACATGTCATTGATATGGATGAGGAACGGTGTAGGCGATAACACACAGCCTTGCGGGACTCCAGCATTTACAGACATGGAGTCAGAACATTCACCGTCGACTACGACCTTAATGCTTCTGTCTGCTAAATTGCTACCCTTTCGCATAATCTCTCGGGCAGGCCATAAGAAGGGAGCTTCGAAAGAAGCGCATTGTGCCAAACACGATCGAAGGCCTTCGCTATGACCAAACTAACCTCCAAGGCTTCCCCCTTTGTCTCAATCGCCTGAGCCCAACGATGTGTTAGGTAAACTAGAAGATCACCAGCTGACCGACTCTTACGGAAGCGATACTGCTGGTCTCTAAGCAGCTGATGACCCTCCAGGTACCATAAGAGCTGACGGTTGATAATTGATTCCATTATCTTCGAGAAAAGGGGGGTTACGGCTATTGGTCTGTAGTTGAGAGTTTGGAGTTGAGCGATCGCCTTTTTTTTGGGATCGGGTGGAGCAATGCTGTCTTCCATGATCTTGGGACTACGCCAGATGAGTAAGAGAGCCGAAATAGTCGCGTTAAGACCGGCGCCAACTTTGGAGCGCACATCTTCAACACAATAGGGGAGATTCCATCAGGCCCACTCGACTTATGGATATCAAAGGATAAAAGTGCTAAGCGAACTGAACGTTGGTAGAACCCGATATCCAGCATACAACCCTCACACTGCGGTGGTAGGCGGTTCTTGTCCCCCTGTCATCCAAAGTCGAGTTGGACACAAAGAGTTTGCCCAGAAGATTGGCTTTCTCTTTTGCGTTGTGGGCCAACGAATCATTTCCCATGTGAAGAGGTGGAAAGGATGGCTTGCAGAAATTTCCTTCGATAGATATGGCAAGAGACCAGAATACACCAGTTTCCGAAGAAGGATGCTCAACCCTTTCCCCAATTCTACCGATGTGCTTCGATTTCGCCCTTACAATGTCTCTTTTGAAGAACCTGAAGGCAAAGTTATACTCCTTTTTAATGCACTGGTATTTAAATCACATGCCGTCACCGCATCAGCCCAGGCTTGGTAAGCTTCCTGCTTCCTGCGAAAAGCGTTTTTGGAAGATGGACCAAACCAAGGCCGAAATTTGCCACCAATGGGGACCACAGAGGACTGAATAAAAAGCTCCATACCCTGTAGCACCACATCAGCAACAGAATCAGCAACAGCATTGGGCTCATTTAGCCAGAAGCATACTTGTCTCCAAGGGTAGGATGCAAAGAAGGACCGCATCCCATCCCAATCTGCTGACTTGTATTATGACGGCAGCTGCGTGCAACACGCGATTGCGGCGAGCACTATACTCCGGACAAAACAGTGATCTGAGGTACCAAGTGGGTGCCAACAGATACGAGGTAGCCATCCGGATGAGAAGTCAGCAAAAGGTCCAACAGTGAAGTATTTTGGCTCTCTATATCTGAGATTCGCGTGGGCGTGTTACCCAGTTGTGTCAGGCCATATTCCAGGGCGAAGTCGTGAACAGATCTCCCCGCATGATCGGTCTTACTGAAACTGAGCCAGTCGGTGTGATGGACGTATGTGCCAAGTAAAACGATCTCCACAGATGGGATCCGTTGCTGCACAAAGTCTGAAGCCATCTGGATGTGCTCAATGAGTCGGTCAGTTTCGGTGTCACCGCTATGGGACCTATAGAGGCATGCATAGATGCGGGGATGGTCATCGCTGTCTACACGGAGCCATAAAATGGAGGGGTCCCTACCTTGAAGATTGCTTAGGTGACGAGAGCTGATATCGTCGCTGACATACACGCACACGCCGGCCCTAGACATAAAAGAATGTTCTAGTCCGTACTCAGGGTAGGTGATGTAGGAAGTGTGTGCTAGAGAGGATATCTGCGTCTCGGTCAAGAAGAGCAAGGTTGGCTTTGCTGTCTCAAAGTGGTGGTGAACAGCATTAGGGTTACTATGTAATCCCCTGATGTTGCAAAAGTCCACGGCCAGCTTGGCAGGGATTGCCATTGTATTTCTCCTCTTGGCCCGGTCATGATTAAGCGCAGTTTTTTTCGGCGCGCAGCGTGTCTATGCGTGGCTCTCCCACAGTAAAAGTAGTATATGTGATTAATAGGCATGTCTTGCCGCCCGATCATAATTGCTACTTATTAAAATATATTTTTAAAGTTAAGTTTAGTTTTGTTCTACCTGCTGTTAACAAAATATAGTTTAAGTTCACAATATTTTATACACAGAGTGCTTAGCAAAAGTATAATACAAAGTACGGTTGAAAAAATACATTTCACCTCGCAAACTGAATGGAAAATCGCTTCACTACCATCTATATTATTAATAGTAGAGCAATTTAATGCCTTTTTATTTCATACTAGCTGACCCGACAGACGTTATCTTAAACAAAGGAGAATGGGCAATATTGTATGGAGCGCGGGCTATCCGCGGCCAAGAATAATTCTAGTATGTATTTATATTATGTAGTCCTACCATTACAGTGGAGATGTATCATCGCCCAAATGTACTACAAAAGTGGATAAAATACATTTTCATTTTTGAGGATGATATGAATAATTGAATAATCCTAGCCTATGTTTAGAGCAAAAATGGCAACTGAAGGTGAAATAAGAAATCTTGGATAGTAACAACATGTAATTATTACTTAATAATATAGCATAGCACATATTGCATTATTAATGATTACAACAATAATTATATAAAGTATGTTTTATAAGGAGTTCCAGGGTTTATTATTACCTATTCGTGTTCTATAATAGCACTTAATTCCGCTGCTGGTAGTCGGCTCTTCGGCTTGATTTCTTGCCCAACCGAGGTACCAGACTACGCACATAATGTGTGCGCAGCATCCGACCGTGCGCCTTCCACTCAAACACGAACAATGATAATGAGCAGATCGCTTCTCGTCCATTTCTTTGACGGTCAATGACAATATAAGAATAATAAACCCTGGACCTCACGTGTCTAGACTGAATTCGGACTCGTAGGAACGAAACATCTTGCTCTTCAATATACTCGCTAAGCCCTCTTATTTGTTGCTCTCGGTACACCTCAATATTATACAAACCCTGTACAAGATACTCAGCATAATAACTACAGGCTAGCTTGATTTGGAATGTACCAAGAGCAAACATAATAAGGTCTTCTTCTGAGAGATTTGGAAAATCTTCAAACATAGTCTGATCACCAGTTATACTTACGAACGTTGCTCTTTGTCTATTTATGTTATTGCGAACAACAAAATCCGCCAGGTGATTTGGTCGATTCAAGCGGTCATTTATGATATCCACAAATGTGGCTGCATGCACACTGTCCCGGATGGGCTCCTGGAAAGCATTAATCAATGATGCTGCTATTTTGAAGTCCTCAAACATATGGTTTAAAGCCCGATTAAAATAATCCTGCCGGAACAACTTAAAATCCCGCTTGAATCTGCCATTTATTACTTCTACCACCCAGCGGCAAATGGTGACCAATCTAGATCTATTCGCTTGTTCGGTGGTGAGCTGATCAGCACCGCGGTTTTTAGTTTCGGGCATATAAGCAGAGTAATTGAAACTTGCTAAATCGGGCAACACATCTTTAAACCCACGATCTAAAATAAAAATATCACCAGATCGAAAGTACCAATGGAATGTACCTTCCTCATCATACACCATTCTTTGTACAATTGAGGCATCGGAGTCGGTAGCCGCGTATGGCCTACAGACATCTAATATATAACCATCACAGCTCACAATTAAAATCGTTTTAAAAGGTTTAAAAACTTATGTAAACTATATGTTTCTCTTTGGAACGAGTGATTGGAGTTTTTTTGGATATAGATGTATGTTCCATCCATTATTAAAATTGCTTTTCTATTTTCAATTGGTGAGTTTGGGTTTCCAAACAAGGCGTTTGGCACGTACAAGTTACGTTCAATCACCTGTCTTCTGTCTATGTGATCAAAACCTAGGTGTCTAGGCACGAAGTCGGCCGATAAACAATCTCTTGCTCTTTTTAAGTGTCTCTCTAGAGTTCTTCTGCTCATTTGAAAAAGCGTTGCTAGCCTTTCATTGCTTTCGCCACTACGCAACTTTATCAAATAAATGGCTAGAGCGGTTTTTGAGTTCGAACCTGACAAAGTAGGCGTCTGTACTAAGATCTCAGAGAATTGTTCTCGACTGAGACCCAGCCGAACATGTATTTCATTCGTTTCCATGTTTTCAATGTTCAGAATAGCACTTCTTGACACAGCTGCTTTCATAAGACCCATCATCTCTATGAAATGAGTACTATTGAAGTCGTGCAGTAGATTTGGACTATCGATAATCTCGTCCCAGTCATTGGATAATAAATGTGATTCACATATTCTGGCTTCTGCTGGTATGTACAAGTTGGAATCCACCAAAAGTGATACCCGAATGTTTTCTGAAATGCGATGACGTGTAGTTCTTGTACATCTATCAAACATGCATCTCACTGCGGTATTAGGCACTCGAGAATATTCTTCAATCTGCAGTACACATTCATGAGGGGCAGGGTTTGGGTTAGGCTGTACAGCTCATTGACCTTGCTGCCAGCATGGTCTACAAACGTATTCCAAGGCGTTGTATTGAATCTGGAATGAAGATATTGACTTGTGAATGAAGATAGTAAACTAATAAAATATACATTTGTTAGCATGACACATTATTATCTAAACGCATAATAAAATAAAAATGACCTTATTACGTTAAGCACATATGATGTCATGTGATGCATAACCTAAAGGTTCGAAAAACGCTTCTTTACTACATCACTTCTTATTAATAAGTACTTAATTAAAATAAAAACTTACTGGCTGTGGAGCAATAGCTTCAATAACATATTGAGCGATTGCGGCATTTTCCTCAAAAAGAGCGTGAGTTATCTCGAACCTCCTTCTGTTTACCACTGATCTATTGCACAAAATACAGATTGGTCGATTTTGTGCCATACTCAACAAAGTCAACTTCACAAAGAGAATCAAAGTCCAAAAATGAATGCCAAGTTATCAGATTAGGAGTAAACAAAGTCCAGGAAGAAAAAACAGATCAAAGGGAAGCGCACAAGAAACAAACAAATCGCACAGTACTCAACGACGCAAGCGTAATCGAAGGACTGCGCGGCACACAAATAAAAAGAGAGCGACGCACGCGCGTTTGTTATCGCTTGGCGCTGATTGGTTGCTCGCTTGAGCAGGTAGTCCAACTCATCAAACTGGTTTTATTGGGTACACACAATAGCATTAGGTACATACAAATAATAAATTATTATTATGTGATATGCAATTACTTAGCTAAACTAAATGGAATACAATAAAACGTTCAAAGCAAAAGTTGTTCTTAAGTATAAGTACTTTCATTTGACACTAACTTCATCAATGGCCGCCGATAGCCCAAAACGCCCATTCTCCTTTTATGGGAAAAGCATTTTTTTCGAAATAGAAAATAAGTGAAGCATTAAATATATTATGTGTTGTTTCAGGTTAAAACATCTCGGGGTTGTTGTATAATAGAAAATAAGCCATCATTAGGATATGCAGACACGTGTAAATCTGCCTTCAAGAATGGACCAAAAGGTGTACGAAAGCTTGCTAACTTTGCAAGGTATATGCTTTTATAAGTAACATTATTGTATTTATAGCAAGGACATGCAGTAATGTAATATTGTTTTAACAATTGCGTATTCCTAATAAATTAATAACGGTTAAATAAGTAAATGTTATATTCTCTATATGCATAGAAAGAATATCTGCTATTACTGTACATCACCCGAGGCATTAAAGCAGCTTTTAGGAAACTTTACCTTGAATAGAACTTAATTCTAATATAATTTTGTATATTTTATATTGTTTTTATTTGAACAGTTTATGAAATGAGTAAAATAGTATTGCTATTTTTACGACATAATTTTGACATAAATTTACTCTCTATAATGAATAATTTAATGCTTTACTTTTGCAATGGTTAACGAAGTTGTTGTCTGTTATTAATATGGTAAATCACCGATATACCTGACAACGCAAAAAAAAATTTCGACCTAGGCAGGCCAGCGGGGTTTGTGATGGGTAGGTATTACGATATGTCGTAAGATAGTGTTTTGGACATTCGCAATAACAAATTATTTATTAACTTTTTAATTGATAGCAATGTCTATAATACCTACTAATGTCGAATTCATGCTATCTATTACACAAAATTATTTTAAATCTCAACAAGGTGCAACAATAGCCTTCGCGCTACGAAATCGTAAATGAACAATGAATGCGTAGAAGTTATGCTGATATAAAATTATACATGTATATATATATAAATTGTTATTTATATATTTAAAATTATTTTTTACACTAGAAAACAGTATTCTGCCATTAACTCCTTTAAAATATGTACATATTTTGTCCTGCGGCTAATAACTGGCAAGTTTACGTCCTGAATGATGGATAATAACTAAACATACCTTATGAATGTCAAGGGACTAGACGACTTGCGGATCGTAGCACGTACGCACCTACACACGCGTCACCGTTCCTGCAAAAAGAGTTGCAGCGTTAACAAAATGGGTCAGTGATCACTGACCTCGGTTCTGATAAAACAATGCCCCTTCATTGAACCCTAGTAATATCAGTCATCAGAAACCCGACACAAGGCTTGACTATGGTGTTCTGTAAACTGAAAGATCTAAGGTACACACTTTACATCTAGATCTGATGTATCATACCTATAAAAAATTTAGACCGTTTTATAGTTAAAATTTTATACTAGAGCACTATACACACAGACATTTTTGTTTTTCAGTATATTTGCTGAATTTTCATTAATATGCACTTATTTGGGAGTATGCTGCATATACACTGTGTTAATATCGGACTCCGTAAAACAAGTTAGTGAAGCAGTATATTTTTACTTATTTAATTTTAGTTACTAATTGGCAAAAGTGGCATACTTTACCTGTTCCATTTAAAGTGGTTACCGTAAAATGCTGCAATATTGCCGTCACTGCTCAACATTGCCTAAATTCAAAAATGTTAAATTATTGCCGTTGTGAAATGTTTTTTTTATCTATGGTATTACTAAAAGCAATCCAATATTGAATTGCAATGGAAATAATATATGACTTTCTTTAAGCTTGAGGATTTATCGAGTAAAAACTTGAAAATCCGGGCAAAGTTGTAGCATTTTACGGTACCGCAATAACAGAATTTTCATGTGGTAACTGTCAAAACTATGTCCAGGAGTTCGTGCAATTTGAGCAGAAACAAAAGCAAGGTTGTTTGGCTATAAAATCTTGGCTTGGGCCAAGCTAAACCGATGTATTTTCGAAGTATTATGTTGTTTATCTGTCAAAAAACGCTCAAGCACAGAGTGTTTTTTGTTATGGATTCCAAAAATCGAATCTAACAATGAGGCAATGTTTACATTTCGATACTCAATACTACACTTAGATCAGATAGAAATTATGGCTTCAGCTATGTACCAAGGATGATAACAATTACAATTTTGGGATATACAGACGATATTTGTTTTATAAATTAATGACACACACACCTAGAATATCTAAGGTGTTTCCATAAATAAAATATTTATTTCAAGATATTGTCAATATCACTAACCTATTTGTGTTTTTTTTCCAGTTGGTTGACCGTTACATGCCTACAAATATTTTAACAGTGGAATATTACGGCCTTATCTTTTTGCTGCCGCTGTGCCTTTTATGTCAGATAAGATATTTGAAATTCTTAGCCATATTTTCAGTTCTGGCCAATGTTTTGTTGTTCGCAACCTACCTTGTTTGCTTATATTACATATTTGGAGATGAGATTTCATTCGCTGACAAACAAGTTGCTGGCAACCCAGCCAGATATCCAGCATTTTTATCGTAAGTATAATATTTGTCTACATATTTAAACTGCCAAAATAGCTTATTATAGTACATATAGTATCATCATGATTTTCTTAATAGCATTGAATTAGTATATATTTACTACACTTTAAAATCATATCTAAGTGGACGACGAATTAATTTCTTTGGACCACTTAGACTTATATGTCAGTGTTGCGACACATATATCATTATACTGACAGTCACAGACAGAAAAATGATTGGTATTTGCAACAACACGTTGGTTTGACAAAATCTATTATGTTATAAGTACATGTAGTAAAAGGAGGTATCAATATACCTTCACAATGATACTTCCTTGTAAACAGCACTTCGTACACCCACAAAACAACCGCGCCTAACACTCACATATTACCGCTTATATTAGTACAGTTGTAAGTTTTGTGATTCCTTTATAATCAATATGACATTGAAAAGGTTGTCAAGCAGAATCAAGACTATATTAAGCTATGAAATAGCTACATTTTCAATTCTTATACAACTCCATAAAAACATAATAAGTAATTTTAAGAATGTTATTAGATAGTTAATTTTTAGGTAAAATTAGAAGGTGTTTTGGTATAAGACAAATGTAAATATTTTATTGCCAAATGTAGTAAAAGCTCTTTTTCTGCATTTTATGTAGAATAATAGACGTTGAGATTGTCAACGACTAAATTGTGTAAGTTTCACAGAACATAAATATTAGCTAGAAACTACAACCAATATAGTATTTTATACAAGCAAATTCTGTTTAGTAAAAAATATAACTTATACGTGTATAAAATATTTTAATACTATTCATAATAGTTAACACGCGCCTCGAAATACCTACTTATAATAAATTAAGACACTGAAATAGGTTAAATCTATATTTAACTTTTTGATTTTCTATATAACTAATAAATAATGACCTAATGTAAAGACCATGATGGATATTAAAACCGATACAATCAAATATTTTGTTTAAGACGAGAACAATAATATTAACTACAACTAATGTAGATTAGTTTACATAACCATACCATTTCTCTATCTTAAAGATACATTACATAATCTTCTATAGTGAAGAAACACGAGAGAGCGGACAAATCTGTAGATAACAGTAGATAACAAAATACTTTGTTTAATCTCACTGTACTTACTTATCTTATACTAACACTAAGTCCCGTGCTTTAACTGCTCCTGGTGGTTCGAAATGTACAATACCATATTACCTTCCTCAATAAATAGGCTATAAAAAACACCTAATATTTTCATATCTGTCAAGTAGTTTCAAAATTCATATAAAAAATCTTACGAGCTTCGTAATCATAGTATGGAATATCATGAAATATGCTTATATAATATCATGATAACCTCTAATAAGTTTTACATAAATATTAGTAGAACTGATCATTTCCACTTTTTATATTACCTATTAGAAATACTTCTACACAGATTACTGTTGAATAATTTTGTTAAAAAACATTGATGAATTACATTGTTATAGACGTTTATGCCACGACATATGAGTCAAGTTAGACATTTACAAAGATTCTACGTTGTATACGATGCTACAATTTATTGTCCCATTAAAAATATAGTAAAGATGTCACTAAGTAGAAGCATGTGTTTATTTGATAAACAATGAAGCAACAAATTGTAGCTTATATTAAAACTTACAATCTATTAAAGATATTGCTTCCAACATAAAATATAGTAAACGAAATAATAGCACCTACCAATGCGTTTATTTATTACTATTAACATCGATACTACTTAATAAGATAAACATAAATGTTTACTTACTTTTCTTTTTAGGACAGTAATCTTCGCAATGGAGGGCATAGGCGTCGTCATGCCGGTGGAGAACGTGATGAAGAAGCCGCAACACTTTCTAGGCTGCCCAAGTGTGCTTATTGCAGCTATGTCAGTGATCGTGTTCCTTTACAGCACGCTTGGCCTGTTCGGATACTTCAGATACGGAGATGTGCTCAGAGGATCAATCACCTTGAATTTACCTACAGATGAATGGTTAGTTTCGTTATAAACCTAAGAATATTTTAAGCATATACAGAAAGTTGGATTGGTTTACCACAAATACATTGGACGTCTGTAGTAGTGGGTATGCTAGTTCCTACCTGCGTGAATCACATACCGGGATACGATAAATAAGTAACAAACATTCTAATATACTAATCTTCACCAACTCTCACATTTATAACTACTCAACGAAGTCCTTTCTAATAATAGACAACACAATGAACAAGAACAATATAGCAATCATAAAATCTTAAATTTTATCGAAGCAGACATTTATTTAATCTTATTTCTGCTTAGTTTTTATATATATAATTAATTAATATTTAATATAATATATATTATAATATTTAATTTAATAGCTCGTCAAAAATAAGACAACGTATATAAAAATCAAAACCTATTAAATTAGTAAAATAGCCAATTGTTATAAAATTGCAATGTAAATAATAAATGTTTACTCAAGTTGAGATCAGTGGACTAAAAAATAGACTAAGTACTTTATTGCCATGATATAACTAAAGTCAAATAGTAGGTACACTTACTTTAGGTTTTCGTGTAGTGAGTAGAAATAAAAATACGTATTGCTCGTAAGCCCGTATATTTCATACTAAAAAATAATTACCTTAGGCGACGGACGCAGCCGTCTCTACCTCACACATACATCACCTTACATTGCACACATATCACGCAATCGTACACTAAGTAAATAGGTAAGTACACTGGTAGTAATGTGTCCCTACAGTACTCCCCCCTTTACAAAAGAAAAGAAAAATAAAAATTTATTTCTTTATTTACCCCAGTATAACTAAATCTTAATCCTATTTATCATCACTTCACTTGACACGTACGCTGGTCGATAGCGTGGAATGTGGCTCCGATCTATGACGCGTACTGTGGAGTTGGCGCTTGTTGACGTGGGACGGTCTGCACGCTAGCCAACGTCGCGTTACTCGCGAACACTTGCCTGTGCACCCATCCTTTCGCCGACCTTTTGCAATGGCGCCATATAATGTATCCGGCTGTGAGACCGATGAAGATAACTATTGCGACGATAATCCAGTGCATCGTGTCCAGCTTCTGAGTTATCATGGAGTTGTTCACGGTCGCCTGAGCAATCACTTGGTCTTTGCTAGACGTACCACCCATGCTATCGACTAGTGTTCAGCGTTAATGAAGTCTAAATATAAACTAAACTATATACTAGTCATATTAACTTAATACCTAGTTATGTTTATTACATTTCGCAATGTTGAATTGCTAAAAATTCGTCAATACACAAAATTATTAAGTGCAATATATTCTTTATTTTAATATTTATTGTAATCTAAGTTCGTAACCTAGTTATACTTGTTATTAGTAATTATGCTTAATGTTAATAACATTAAGACTCAAAGTCATATTAATTTATTTACAAATTACTTAAAATTACACGATTCATTTAGGTACACTTATACAATAACAATACTCATAGTTTCAATTACACATAGATACTCATGACACCTGCAAAAGTGTTTACGAAGCAAAACGTATTGGACGCTTGATAACGCGGCCACTGCGCGATGTTCTCGGACATAAAACTTTGCTAGAAGTGTCTGTGTTATCAGGTGAAAAACTATACCTATTGTTATCATAAAACATATTAGAACTATTACTACTACTATCACACATATCCTTTGACGACTGTTCATCGATTATATAGGCAGGTTTAAGCCTATCTATCGAAATAGTCGTTTCCTTATCGCCTATTTTAATTATAAAAGCCTTTCCTCTCCTGCTTATGACGCTGTATGGGCCAGCATACGGAGGTTGCAGAGACTTACGTAATATATCGTTCCTAACGAAAACACTTTTGCAAGTAGTCAAATCACTTGGTATGAATAGCGAACGTGTATTACTGTGACTTGGTGGTCTAGGTTTTAAATGGCTAATAGCGTCTCTTAGCTTTTGTAAATATTCCGAGTCCGACACACCTAATCTACTGTTGTCATAAAAATCACCCGGTAACCTTATTGTCTTACCGTATGTTAACTCGGCTGCGCTCACGCCACTGTCGCTTCTAGCAGCGGCGCGTAAGCCTAACAACACAGATGGTAATTCGTCGATCCATAAACTGTTGCATTTTAGACGTGCCATAAGAGCCACTTTTAGTGCTCTATGCCAACGTTCTATCATGCCGTTGCTTTGTGGGTGATAAGGTGTCGTGCGCATTTTTTCAATACCTAAATATTTCATTAGTTGCTGGAAAACATCACTTTCAAATTGTCTGCCCTGGTCGCTTGTTAGCTTAACAGGGCATCCAAAACGGGATATCCATCCTTCGAACACCACTCTTGCCACAGTCTCCGCCGTAATATTTTGCACTGGAAAAATCTCAGGCCAACCACTAAAACGATCTATCATCGTAACGCAGTATCTATAGCCATCTGCCGTCGTGCTAAGGGGGCCAACTATATCTATGTGAACGTGTGAAAATTTATCAGCCTTCTCATAATCGCCTGAACTTGATATCGTATGTCTAGTGATTTTTGCTTTTTGACATTGGACGCATGATCTCGCCCAATGTGTAATGTCTCTATCCATGTCTGTCCAAAAGAATTTTTGTTTGATTAATTTTTTACTAACTTTTATGCCGGGATGACTGAGATTATGGACAGAATAAAAAGCTAATTTTCTGAACGGTTCTGGTAAATAAGGTCTTACATTTTGCGTTGATGTTTCACAATAAATAGAGGTATTACAATCCGGCAAACAAACTTGCTTAAACTGCAAGTTGCAGTTGCTAGCCGATGTTTGTAATGCCTGCTGTAGGTAAGTATCACTTTCCTGTAGTTTAGCTACCTCGGCGTAATCTATAGTCGTGGGACAATGTATCGCTTCGACGCGTGAGAGCGCATCGGCGACGACATTATGATTACCACTGACATATTGTATGTCAGTAGTAAATTCGCTAATATAAGAAAGTTGCCTAATCCTTCTGGGGCTTTCTTTATCATTAGTAGCTTTTGTAAAAGAATAAATAAGCGGTTTGTGATCTGTATACACAGTTAATGCGCGACCTTCCAACAGATTTTTAAAATGCTTGATGGCCATAAATACTGCCAATAGTTCCCTGTCGTATGTCGAATATTTAGTTTCCGTTTGCGTTAATTTCTTCGAGAAATAACCGAGTGGCTGCCAGGTATTATTTGTATATTGTTGCAAGACTGCACCAACACTAGTGTTCGAAGCATCTGTCATCAGCGCTAATTTTGTATTAGGTAACGGATAAGATAATGTAGCGGCGCTTTGTAAGCTCTCCTTACATTTCTTAAATGCCTCGTCGGCCTTATCAGTCCACTCAATAATAGTTTTATCATTCTTCTTGGTGTTATGTAAATATCTATTAAGTACTGATTGAAATTCTACAGCCCTAGGAATATGAGATCTATAGAAGTTAATCATACCTAAAAAGCGTCGCAATTGCTCGACGGTGTGCGGCCTCGGAAAATTTATCACAGCTTGGACCTTGTCGTCAAGCGGGCGAACTCCGTCCGTCGACACCTCAAAACCTAGAAACTCAAGCTTAGATTGACCGAATACACACTTAGAAATATTTATGGTAACACCATATTTGTCAAATCTTTGGAAAACGGCATTTAAATGCTTTTTGTGCTGTTCGGCTGTTTCACTCACGATTATGACGTCATCAATATAATTAAACAGAAAATCTAAATCGCGTAGCACCACCGTATCCATAAACCTTTGGAACGATTGCGCTGCGTTACGTAATCCGAACGTCATTCTTGGAAATTCGAACAAGCCAAAAGGCGTTATAATTGCCGTTTTCTCTATGTCGTCCGGGGCCACTGGAATAAAATGGTACGAACGGTTTAAATCTAATTTACTAAAAAAGCATTTTGTACCCGCTAATAAGTATTTAAAATCGTGAATCCGAGGAATTGGATAACGATCCGGTTTGGTTATCGCGTTCAACCGTCTATAATCGCCACAAGGTCGAAGTTCGCCGTTCTTTTTCGGCACTACGTGCAAAGGGCTTGCCCACGCACTCATAGACGGTCGACAGATACCCATTTCGGTCATTCTCCGAAATTCTTCTTTCACTTTCGCGAATCTATCCGGTGGCAAGGGTCTCGCTTTCGCGTAAACCGGTGGTCCCGACGTCTCGATCACATGATATACCGAATGCTTAGGTGGGTCCCGGTACGATACCGGTTTAGTCACCTCCGGATATTTACTTAACAATTCATGCCACTCGTTATTACAATCTAATGTTTTAATTGACGATTCATATAAACAATCGTTGACGACAGAAGTGAGAACGTTTAGATGAGTTATTTCGTCTCTCAATTTCCGCGAGCTCAAGTCAACTAACAAACGATAATGGCCTAAAAAATCGGCACCGATTATCGGTTGTTTGACGGCTGCTACTATAAAAGTCCATCTAAACGCTCTCCTTAAATTTAAATCTAAAACTAAAGTACGTGTGCCATACGTTTTAATCTCCGTGCCGTTCGCCGCGTACACTTTATAGTTATCACTCGCGGTATTTTTCATAACGCACTCTTTCGACACTGGGATCACTGACACATCCGCACCCGTATCTATTAGGAAACGAAAACCGGTTTTCCTGTCCGTTACACATAAGCGGTAATTAGGCGTATCGACACAATCCACCGCCCTAGGTTGTATCGTGTCTAGTTTTCCGCTTGTGGTGTAGGCTTCGCCTTATTCCAATTGCAGGGCTTAATACATTTTGCAGCTTTGACTCCGTACCGGTGGTGGTAAAAGCATAACCATTCTGGATGTTTACGGCTCCTGCTTGAATCTCTAGGTCGTGACCTTGAACGGTCATATTGCCTTCCTCTATCTCCTCCCCGCTGGGGATATCGGGAGCGCCGTAATTCAGCTACTTCGATGCTTAGCTTCTGCATCATCTCCATCAGTTCTCTCGTGCCGAAGTCCGCGCGGGTTGTAGGGGCAGCTATCTCCACTACTTCCGTTGGTCTCGAAGCCTCCATAACCTTGTCTGCCACAATAGCAAGGTTCTCAAGGTCTTTTACCTCCGTCACCGCTAAAACAGCCTGCACTGGCGATGGGAGATGACTGTTCCACATAATTTGTAGCGTTGGATCTGGAATCTTACCTCGGGCGAGCTCTCTCATTCTGCGTAACAATTGAGAAGGTTTCTGACTTCCCAATTCCATTTCTCCTAAAAGCTTCTGAAACTGCCTTGTCTCTGATTCCTCAAAAACCTGTAGTAAACGCTCCTTGAGCGAATCATATTTTTGACTATCAGGTGGGGACAACAGAAGGTCACTAACCTGTTGGATGGCGGTTTTATTGAGCTTGGTAACCACTAAGTTTTGCTTAGATGCATCACTTAGTTTTTGACTCGCCACGGCGGCCTCGAATTGGACGAACCATAGCCGTGGTTGGTCCGCCCAAAATTCCGGGATACGGGAAGAGACCGTGATGCTGGCCAAGGCCGTGTCATCCGACGCACATTTGTCACTTTTTGTTTCCTGTGGTTTTGCCGGTGGATATGCACTTTGGGGATTCATTGTCCGAAATGTCAGTATTTATTATAAAGCACTACTAAAATATATATTAATATGCACAACTAAATGTTCAATTCTGACTCCAGATCAGAAGG
Organism: Catocala nupta; assembly: GCA_963675205.1. NCBI lineage: Eukaryota > Metazoa > Arthropoda > Insecta > Lepidoptera > Erebidae > Catocala > Catocala nupta. Next base: position 11,289,872 of record OY776081.1, read on the forward strand.
TTGCGTGTTCAAATCACGTCGGGGTCACCACTTTAGGTTTTCGTGTAGTGAGTAGAAATAAAAATACGTATTGCTCGTAAGCCCGTATATTTCATACTAAAAAATAATTACCTTAGGCGACGGACGCAGCCGTCTCTACCTCACACATACATCACCTTACATTGCACACATATCACGCAATCGTACACTAAGTAAATAGGTAAGTACACTGGTAGTAATGTGTCCCTACACTTACCTAAGATGTATTTGATGTGAGGCGGAAACCGCAGAAATTAAAACACAATTTAGTTCAACATTTAACTTTAGATATTGTCATGTAAACATTATGAAACAGCTTAATTTTATAATATTGTCTTCTGTTTACGCGAATGTTATTCATTGAAATTAAACTACTATATACGGATTTTATCGCGTTGCTTATTTAACACTGTACTTACATAATTTTGAAAACTGTTTTTATTTTTAAATACAATCGAATGCAAAAGTAACAAAAGAGCATCACACGCTTCGAAATACTAAACGAGTAAAAAATACAAAAGAGGTTTACTATCTAAAAAGTGTTTAATGCAGAATATGAAAAGAGTTAATTCGCAAACACATGCTAGCTTATATAGCATGTGAACGTGAACAAAATAGTAATGTCAAAATATTAACATAAAACAGTAAATTGAAGATTCTTGGCGCTCGAAATTGATTGTTATGTTTATTTTTATATTTGTCGACCATATTGTTGCTTACTCTCTAATGCTGAACTGCTGGAAAACTAACTATGTGATAATGTAAATTTAAATTTAATTTAATTTTGGGCAATGCAATCAATTGGTACCTATTATTATAGATTTATTTATTACATTCACAATTCAACTATAACAGTGAATCGTAAAAAGTACGCGTAGCACTTGGTTAAAAGGACAAGGTAAGCAAGTGTGCAGGTGTCTTTGTCCCATGATATAATATGGATATAGGTAATTATTATAATCACAACAAAATTTTAAAATTTCATATCATTGTTTAATTTAGTTCTATAATTACTTATTTTCCTATAACAATATTACAATAATAAAATACTTAAAGTAAAGACAACTTTTAGATATGGCTTGATTCGATTAAAAATTCGTATTGTATTTTTAATTGTAATTTGAATGATTTGATTCACGTAACTTATGTGGGTGTCATAGCTTTTAATTCGCTTTTACGATACCTACTTACAATATATTCCAGGCTTTTTTAATTACCATGACTATTGTCTAAAAGTACTATTAGAATTATATGTAAAATTTAAGACCGCACCTATATTTTTATGCACTACTTAGTACACATATAGACAAAAAAACTTAAATTCTTCTTCTCTCTTAGCCTTTATTATTCCCAAGTTACTTGAGGTCGGCTTTTCTGGTGTAACCGGATATGACTGAATATCATTATTATTCCCAAGTTACTTGAGGTCGGCTTTTCTGGTGTAACCGGATATGACTGAATATCAGTTTTTACACGGAGCGGCTGACACCTGACCTCCGCAACCCGAAGACTAACGATATCCTAAGGCTAGACCAATGTCAGGATATTATAGGGCACTGACTTCCCAGTAACGACTGCCATAGATGTTCATGACAGCTGGGACCGACGGCTTAACGTGCTCTTCGAGGCATAGAGCAGGCGATAATTGTCAATCAATACGCACATAATTTTGAAAAGTCATATAACTTTAGAAAGTCAGAGGTGCGCGACGTGGGTTCAAATCTGAGACCCTCTGCATTGCAGTCTGTCGGTCTCCCCACTGAGCTATCGCTGCTGAATTGATAAAAATTTGCATATAATAAATATAAATAAATCGATGAGGTATAAATTATTTGCGTACATTAGTCTCGTTATATTATATATAATTCGCAACTGGCATTAACGCGATCACGCATAATGTTTATCTTATTAATGCTTGCAGTTTCGACCACCGATACACCGAAATCGAAATTTTGTAATCGTTTTCACCATAACTGGTAAACACTTATTCTTCTCCTCAATATTAACGACTGCTAAATATGCATGATTGTTTATCTAAATGTAATAAAACATATGATAATAATAAATTCACCTTTCAAACCCAAATGATTTATCTAATTTAAAGAAATTTTGCATGAGGCCTCGGACTCAATCCTAAAACTGACAAAGTGATATTGTCATTTTCTCTCAAGAAATTCTCAGTAGCAGCACGAAGGCTAGGTCTTAACACTAGAGCTGTTGTTTTCTTTTTAAATCTTCCTTTTTCCGGGGTAAGCAGACTTCACACAATTTAAGCGTAAGCTTTAATTGAGTGTGAAATCTGCCATTATTTCACACTGAATTTAAACATATAGGTATATATGTACTATGTACGGTACCTTAAATTCAAATAGCTATTCGAAGCTAGCGACAAAAAATATTATCTAATAATTATGCAACTTAAAGGACTGACGTATTATTTTTTATTTTGTGCAATTCATGTTAGTACTCGTGCAGATAGCTCATTCAAGTCATAAATATTATATTTGTATACAAAAGAAATATATGAACATTTTGCCGTTTATGACATTTACTAAATTTATTATCTTAGACTTTATTACGGAAAAAAACTAACTCATTTTACATTGTTTTGTACGTGCGGCTTATCTTACATTCAACATAGAGGCAAGAATCTCCTAATCTTATTATCTCATATATTCTTTGTGCCTTCTCAGTTTTAAGCCAGCGATTAATGTTAATCACATAATTGTAAATAACACTCACAGATGTAGTTAATCACTGTCAAATGATAGTTAATTATTACTGTCTTTATAACAGTGAATACTAAGCTAATCTGAGCTTATATACTGAGGCAAACATTGTAAACAATAAATTAGGGCGCACGACATACTCCTACATCGACATTGTGACAACAATGTCGATGTAGGAGTATAAATAATATAAAGCTGCCAAGCTCACTTGCTTTTACGTAATTTCTAAAACTACATCTAACGTAGGTATTAATTTAAATAAACACCTCTGCCTACCTCTGTGAAATATATACAGACATAAATCACTCATTACGATTGATATGACGTTTGCGATTTTGAATTATGGTAGGTAGGTACTTTTATAGGCATTGCTTATTATGATTATATAATTATAGGTATTAGTTATGTTAACAGTTGTCTTCATTTTGCCATAAATATATAGGACGTTAATAATAGATCATTACTAACCTACCAGATTTTTATGAATGTGTTAATTAGCTTCATAATAAGGTTATCGTGAAGTGGAAATCTAAAATCCTAACATAACGCGTAAACCAACATAGAAGATACTCTACAGAATAATATTTATTCGAATTGCTATTAAAACAGAATAGTCATAGATAGTGATAGTAGATTATTTGATTCAGCATACTCACTCTTCCGGTAAGAGAGTACATTATTTTGTTCTCTTTGATGTCCTGCAATAAGCAAGGCGACAAAACATTGTTCTATACAGTGATACATCTGTTATAAAAATTTTATATGCTGTCTTAATGAAAATTCATGTTATTCAGCTATGCTACGTAATAATATCCTGGCTCCACCGTGTTTTTTAGAGTTCGAAGAAACTCTTATACATCAGCTTTGCCTGTCCGTCTGTCTGTTATACGAGTTTTAACTCAAGAACCGTAGGAGCTAGAGACTTGCGGTCAACGCCATTCGACTCAGCATAGTCGATATAGCCCCGAAATGACTTTGATCTTTGACCTCTGACCGTCACAAACGTGATATCACGTGACCTTTGCATATTACTTGAACCATTTTTTCAAACTTTATGATTTACAGCAATTCATTGCCGTTTCTCACTTGTTTATTTATTAATACTATCATGCTAACATTGCAATACCATATTTCGGAAACGTAAGCAATCTTAACAAAAAAATATTACTATTTACGACAAATAAAGTAGAAATTGTCAGGTGTGATCCAGCAAAATAGAATCTTATTTTTTCTAAGTCTAAATTTAGTATATTACTAAAATGTTACTGCGTTCAAAATAAATGATATAACTTTCTTTACGAAGTTTATTTTGAACGCATTTCATTCTATTTCGAAGTTTATTTTATCTCTATTATTATATTTCAGGCCAGCCGTATGTGCTAAGATATTTATAGCGCTATCAATTTTTTTTACGTACCCATTGCAATTTTATGTGGTCATTGACATCTTTAACAAGTATACCCTGCCTCATATTAAGGACAATTACAAACAGATCACAGAAATATCCGCCAGAACAATTGGAGTTATATTTTGTGGTGAGTATTATATTTTAACTATATATTAAATTTATTTTCGTTTCTAATCGTCTCATGTAGCTGGTAATACTTTTAAGGGCATGACCCGGGTTAACAATAAATTTTTCGTGAAGTGTAATAATCTGGCGAAAAGAGTATGTGATGTGATCTTTCTCACTGCTTTCGTTCTAAGGGCCTCGTTAAGTCTTTGTTAATCTATAAATCAGCTCCGATAGTGTCAAATTTACAATCATAAATATAAAAACATTTTAAATAACATTAAATTTTTTTCATGTATGTAAATATTCTAGGCCCAATCTTTATGGCGGCGTATGTGTCTTTTACTTTACCAGATTCGTTGCAAATTAGTCATTCCTGGGATAAATAAATATAATATAACTACAATCAACGTGTAGATACTCATTGATTGGATTAAAAGGAAAATTTACTCTTCTAAGTTTGAAAAGGATAAATTATATATAATATCTCAATGTTATATCTTAAAAAGAGACATACGCCGCCATAAAGTTTGGGGCTAGAATATTTACCTACATGAAAAAAAATAGTTTTATATTTATGAATGTAAATTTGACACTTTCAGAGCTGATTTATAGATTAACAAAAACTTAACAAAAACATAACAAGGATCTTAAAACAAAAGTAGTGAGAAAGAAAATGCTTTATTTAGGTTAGGTAACAACGTTTTGAAAGAGGTTAAATTAAGTAAGAGTTAAGCTGGTTTGAGCACGTAGAACGAATGGACAAGAAAAGACTGACTAAAATAGTATATAAGGCTAATGTGAATGGAACAGTTGCAAGGGGAAGACTTAGGCGAACGTTTCTCTATCAGATCGGAGCCCTTCTGGACAAAGGCCAGGTTAAGAGCACCTTAAACCGGCGAGCGTGTATAAGGAACGTGATGACAGTGAATGAAGCCAAAGAAGTGTGTCGGGATCTTAGCAAATAGAAATCCGTAGTCTCTGCCTACCCCTCTGAGAAACAGGCATGAATCTATCTATGTATGCATGTAAATTAAGTAGACAAAAATAAAGTCTACAAGAAGCACAATAAATAAATAACGGCAAGTTAATGGCAAGTGGTACCTGGATCCGAACAAATAAGCCTGTCAACCGTGTGCTAACGTTGTGTGCCTGTGCTTATCAAGATTATGGTGTTAGCCGCCAGCGCGAGTGGCACCAATTCCCAACATAAGGTTGAGTAAAAACCAATACACAGCAATTAATGGTTAGATATTTTGTAGAGTGGGCAATAAATAATAAACAACCTTTTATATTATCTCTTACACTATGTTTTCACTTAAAGCTTAACGTTTATTTATCGTTAGCCGACGTTTTTACTGTCACAACTTTGCTGCACAAAGTTGCCATTTTGGTATGAAATCCTAAAAGCGATTTCAGAACTATTAAAACCATCCAAAATTAGATACTGATTGATGTGGGTCATATTTAAAAATATGAGCGTTACCAGTTTGTTTTGTTTGTCTTCTAATAATGTAGGTAACCTAGATATTTACTTATATATTTCCCCATCATTACGGCATGGATCTAAGGGAATATGCAATCAGACGCACTCTACATTCAATATCTAGATATTGAACTTAAAGTATTAAGACACTCAAACATAATACCCATATCAAGTATACAAATAATTTGAGATATCTATAGTTGGAAAGCATATAGTACTTAATGTGACAATTGATAATACTAAGTATTATTGGCAACAATGTTTAGTTCCATGTCACATGACACGTGGATAATTAATTACTCATACAGAATTTGTGCTCTATTTTGACAGCGAAAGGAATTACAATATTCATTTGCGCTCAAACACACGCAAATAGTTAATAGTTCGGTTTAAGTTAAAATTGATCCAGTTTCATGCCTCAAAGTCAAAACCTATCTATCTAAAAAAAATATTTTTCGACCATTATATATATATATATGTTTATTATATATATGTTTCTTAGCTGTATTTATAAAAACCTGTTGATTTTTGACAATATGACCTTTTTTGTTAATAATATCACTTACGCCGGCGAAATGCTGCTGCTAATTTGAAGGATATATTTATCAGGATTGTTCCTAATTATGTTTGACAAAACACGTGTAGCCAATCCTAATCCCTCCCCTTTCCTATCCAGAGCAACGCGTGCTGGAGTAGAGTCGATTAGAGCGCGCACCAACAAGTTTGGGTCCTCATACTTCTGCCGAACAATCAAGGCATGAAATTCTCTGCCAAGGCACGTGTTTCCTTCTTCCTTCAATCCTGGATCCTTTAGGCGGGGCGTGAAAAAGCACCTTCTCAGGCCGTCAAAGTAGAGACCTCAACATCGCCTCAGCTGCAAACGATGTGGAGGTCACTGCTCTTAGACCACATGACTTCTTACCATCAGGTGGAGTATGGTCATTTTGACGAGCAGCATAAAAAAAGCATATTACATTTATTCTTTCTTTGAAAATTGTACACACGTTATGTAATAATTGTATGGAGATTTTATATTAAATTATGTAATATTAAATATAATTAACCACTATTTTTAATTTTTACCATTTCAGTGGGTATCGGCATGGCGTTGCCGTTGTTAGAGCAAATCATCAACATCGTTGGCGCATTGTTCTACTCTATACTTGGTCTCATAATTCCTTCCGTCATCGAGACCGTCTTTCGTTGGGAGAACCTCGGCAGATTTAACTGGATCCTTTGGAAGAATATGTTTATCGCAATATTCGGTCTGACTAGTCTAGTATCGGGTTGTACAGTCACTATTATGGATATAATAAAGATTTTACATCGGAAAACTGAGTAATAGTACAACATGTAATGTGTTTTGTTATAAAATAGAATTTCATTAGGCATCATCGTTTTATTATTTTCCTTTATATATATATGTATGTATATATATCATTTACATGAAAAATAAGTAGGTACTACAATTAAATAAAAATAGTGTGCAGTATGGTCGGTTTAAGTTAGTAACGACAAATTCCTAAAAACAATTAATTTTATAAGCTAACCGCGCTTCGCTATAGCATAATCTGATATTTTAAATGCTCGTGTTTGCCGTTATTCGGGATAAAATTGTATAAATCTTTCATGCAATACAGTAACACAACGTTGTGCATGAAGTTCAAATCAATTACTCGACTTTCTTACTATTTCAGTTTGACACAAATATATTTAAACTAAATTTATAATATGTATATAGGTATAACTTAAGATTACATAATCTTGTATTTCGTAGATAGTTAACCACGTTTCGTCATGCATATAGACTTTGTAAGGTAAAATATATACTGTAATATTTAACATTATAATATATAGACAATTAATTTGATGGCTTGGTACGCGACTAACGGACCGCACTGCATTGCTACCTTGGAAGATATACAAACCATTAATGTCGGTTTCAACGTGCGCTGATACCCTTGAGCCATCAGATCTTCCCAGCGTGTTGGTATGGGTAGATGCAGCTCCTACGAGCGCCAACTCCCAAGCGACGCAGATTCAACTATTTAGACAGCAATTACCTTTTTGCGCCGTTTCACAGTGTGTTATTTGATTATAGTTGCGGACATCTTCTGTTTATTATTTGGATTGATATAATCTTACTAAAGTTTCTATTAAAACTTTCCCGGCGTTATACATAATATTTTAAAAGTTGTTTAGAAAATCAAGAAATGTCCATAGAAACCATAGAAACGCATTTACATCTTCCCAGTAATTGGTATTTTGTTAAAAAGATATGGTATGATCGAAACGCGCTAAACACATCGATATATCCACAGAAATTCAAATAATCAAGCTCTTCTAGATGACAATCAAATATTTTCTACTACTTCGAAAAAAAGAAATATTTTAGGTTAACATTTTATCCAAGACGTATTTGTTAAATACGGTAACAACTACTACCATAAAAAAACAGGCGCAACAAGCATAGGACTACAGAAATATATATAGTTCTAAAGTTTTAGGTGAGGGCTGTTACTAACCAACTTACTGGGAAAATATCGCTCTCCAAAATACATGGTCGACAAATAATAGAGTCCTTCATATTACCAATAGGTATGCTGTCGGAACAAGCAGGCGAATCCAGGAACAAGTAGTGGCGATATGATCAGCGTAGAGCATCACACCAGGAAGTTGGATCGTAAAATAACAATCACAGATTTGTTTCATCGTGCCCTGGAACCGTCTGATCCATATATATCCTCACTTTCACTCAGCATACGGCAAAAACACAAGAATCCTTTGTCGATACCTGAAAAAGTTCTTCGTCTTTTATGAGTGACAACCGAAAATGTTACTCATTACCCGGTTTCCAGTAGTGGCGAAGCTAACGAAGTCATTCTTACCACAAATGAAACGTTAATAGAATCAGATGACGAAGATTTTGCATAATACTATGACTAGCTTTTGCCCGCGACTTTGCTCGCGTTAAGAAGGCACCCTAAGTTTTTCTTTGTACTTCTGACAACGTGTATGCTAAATTTCATGATGATCAGATGAATAGTATAGGCGTGAATCAGTAACAAATAAATAAACTCATATCCGCATTTATACATAAATTACATACATAAATTCACGCCTGTTTCCCAGAGGGGTAGGCAGAGACTACGGATTTCCATTTGCTACGATCCTGACACACTTCTCTGGCTTCATTCACTTTCATAACATTCCTCATACACGCTCGCCGGTTTAAGGTGCTCTTAACCTGGCCTTTATCCAGAACGTCTCCGATCTGATCAAGAAACGTTCGCCTAGGTCTTCCGCATTTATAATGTTAGTTATAATTACATTGTCTGATTCTATTAAGGTTTCGTGTTAATGGCCCATGAACCCTCCCCAGCAAAACAGACTCCACAAAAATAAGTGATTTTATAAGGGTTTTCTTTACTTATCATCACAGAACATTAATTTATTGACTCTGATCTTTCAGTGACAAATGACAACCCTATTTCCATAGAAATAAACAAAAACTTAGAAACGACGTATCTCTCAGTTCCTGCTATATAGACCTTTAGTTCTTTTTTAATTTGTAAGTACATTAACATATTGAGCATATTTGCTAAAAAGAAATGCTAATAACATACAGGATGACTTTGAAATCGTGTAATTCCTTTTAACCACGCATTGTATTAGTGATATAGAATAACCCTGACCATATATTTTTTTAATTAGAATTATGTTTTTGGAAAAATTAATGCACCAATTTTTTTCGTGAAATGGTTTCAGATAGTCATATGTTAACCACCCGAAACAATCTTAATATTTTACTATTTAAAATAAAATAACATAACAATAACTGATATCGTAAATAATAAGGGGCAATAAAAAGGACCGCCCGTTATTATTCACGACATTAATTATTGATATGTTATTTTATTTTAAATAGTAAATAATATTTTTTTTTAGTTCTGGTTCTTATAGCACAGGATACCCTATTTTAAGTACCAGCAAAACATTATAATGATGTTCTTTTCTGTACAATAACCTGTATATTTACTATGTTACTAGTAATAAGTGTGGCAATAAAGATTTTATTATTATTATAGTAGTTAAAAGGCGTGAAAGTGTGCGAGTGTCACACTCGCATTTGTAATATTAGTAAGTATGTATTTTTGGTAATACATGTTTAAATATTTAAGCTCAATATTAGAGCCGTATTAATGTGTATAATATGTAAATAAAGATTGTGGTCAATTCGACTGTAAGAACTAAAACAAATCATCTTCACTAGACTACAGAAAAACCTTTTGTCACATGTCAAGACTTTAAGCATCTTTTTTTTTATTTAGTTAGTTAATGAGTAAAAGGAGCGTGCTGTAGTTATGATCTCAAGATCTCTAACTACAGAATAAATGTTATCATTTGAACTATAGTTCTTACATATAAAATTCGATTTTAATAGACATAATTCTATTTACCGCTTTTGTTTACAATCAATTACTGTAAGATCATACATCAAAAAAAGCCGCGTTCACTTGGTAAAGTTGAGATATTTTTTCTCATGTCAAAATATAATTAATGAATGCATTATTTATTGCTTTAACATTTAAAAACATACAATTTTAATATGAAAATCTCTAAATTCTTATTGTTTTTCTATAAAAAAAATGGTTTTTCAATCTCTATGACATCTGTAATTTAAAGAAATGCAAAGATTTGATTAAAGTTAATAATTTTATTCATTTTTACAAATTTAATACAAAAAGACTCCTCTCCTGGCCTAAACCCATGTGGAAATCCTCCTGGGCATGTTGTAAATCAAGTTGTCCTATAGTTCTTGTGGTAACCTGTCCCATTCTTGAATGGCGGCTTCCTTGATCTCTAACAGAGTTCTTGGAGGTGGCTGACGACTCCAAACAGCTAGCTTGAGAGCGTCCCATGTGTGCTCGATTGGGATTGAGTCCGGAGAGCCGGCAGGCCAGTCTAACCGCGTGATTACGAAATCACACGGCTAGACTGGCCTGCCGGCTACGAATACGCAGTACGAACTCCAGGAGAGCAGCACTCACTCGTTGAGCTCGATGTGCCGCCGCATTATCGTCTACTAACACGAATTGGTTACCATAATTTATCCTGAATGGTCTGATGATGCCATCAATAACAGCTATCTTGTACAAACTAACTGTCATAGAGCCTTGGTACGGGATCAAAGGCGTTCGAGCTCCAATCATTATTCTGCCCCAAAAATATAACGATTTGCCGCCTTGCTGAAAGGTTCCGGTGGCAGTTCATTACCTTTCGGAATTCTCAGGCCGTCTCCAACTCGGACACGTCGGTTATCAGGGTGCGTACTAATCCGTGTTTCGTCAACGAAAAGACAATTACGCCAAACATCTTCTTCTTCGTCTTAAACGTTTTGACGCTGCCTGGCCCACTACAATCTGCGTCGCTGTCGTTTCTGTGTATTCAAAAGTGCTCGCCAGGTTCTCCTTGATCGTAATCTAAATTGTTTTAAACAATTACGAATGGTCTGAGTGCTAATATCCATTCCAGCAGCAGCTCGCAGCTGCAGCATCTCAGTTTGGTAGCGTTAATTATTAGAACTTGGGCGGCAAGAAGTCTGATGTAGCGCTTCTGAACGGCACTAAGGACAGCCGGGTGGCCACTACGAGGTCGATCAGCCTGGTTGCCCATGCTCCAGTAGTAACGACGTAGGCTTGAGAAACGGTGATTCTGGGTGCGATTTGCCTTGTAGAAAAACCTTCTTCACGCAATAACACTATTCTTGCTCGCAAGACTTCAGACAGTCCACCTAACATTTTTCAAATGCACAATTTTACAGAAATTAATTAAAACAGCTTTCAGGCAGGAACAAGAATAAGGGGCCATTTATAATAGTCCGCGTTTTTACATAAAAAAACAAAAGAAGATTTTATAATTTCTACATTTAAATGATGTATACTTAAATAAGGAACACAAACGTGAAATTAATTTTAAATGATTTAAGCAATAAAAAAATATTAGACAATTTTTCCGTGAACGCGACCTTTTTTTGATGAGTGTATATCTGTCCTGCGGTTCAACAAAAGATAGCTAGTTATAATATTATGTTATGTAACTTTCTATTTCATTTGCCCTAATCACAGCCTTCTATAATATTATTGTACTTGAGTGACAGTGCATAGATGCGGTACTGCGCTTATTACGTGTGGTTCATAAGAGGCATGTTAACGTATTGTGTGTCATTTGTAGGTGAGACGTGTATCTCTGCGTTTCTAACGTTGGATACGTTATTAGCTATAAAATATTGATTGGTCAAAATATCCGAAGCTAATTGAAGTGAATGCAACTGGCAGATTAAATTAAATAATGTTTTTGATATGCGTTATGGTTTCGTTATGCAAATAAAATATTAAAATTAATATGTGAATATTGAATTTGTGAGTAGTAAATAATATAATAAAAATAAATCAATGTGCAATCTAGGAAGTGTTTTAAACAGTAGTTTGTGAGATTAAGCTCTACGAAATAGATACTAATTATATTTTTTGTGACGTCTAAGTATCAAGAGTATACACAATACAAATATTCAACAAGCCTAGGCTGTTAATTTTTATCTCAATAATAAATGTTAAGATAAAGACGCCAAATGCCTCTAAGGATTTTATCATTGTTTCGAGATAAGTTATTACTTCCACAAAACTAATTATTACGGACTGTAAAAATAAGAAAATACAGCAACCTTCAAAGCGTAGTAGAATTAAATGCTCCAATGATATCACACTTGGGCAGATTGTTAAGAACTCGAGTGGTTACAAAATACTTAACTACCTCTTTCTACAAGCGATTACTGGTATTACAGTAGAAAAACCGTTCAGAAGTTAACGCTAATGCTTTATTAGCTTCGTATTGTATTTAGTCCAATAAATAAATAGCAATCATGGTAATAAAAGATAGAAAAGCAATGGCTATTGAGGAGTACAATCCTTTCGAATACCGACAAGTTGTGAAACCAAACTCGTAAGTACTTTCCTTTAATTCTGTAGACAAACACAATCATATTACAATACCACCAGTATACAGGTTATATATATACACTTGTAATAATAAAAATCATGTTATTTTGCCCGTATATTAAAAAATTGTTTAGTTAGCTTATCCATACAATGAAAGCATACGTTAATCGGTAACAATAATAAATTCGGGGTGTATTTATAATTCCCATATTCAGAATGTTTCGTCAATCATATTTTATCAAACGTATGTTACACATTAAAACAATCTTCTAATATTATAACTGTGAAAGTTTGTGTTTAGATGTTTGTTGCTAAATGAAGCATCAACCGTGGAATAAATTAACACAGGATACTTTGAGACTGCACGCAGGCAAAACTAGGGTAAAAACTAGATACTACTAAAAACCTACATTATATATATAGATAATATGTTATATCACATTTTTTTAATAATTAATTTTATTATCAGTCCCGTCCAAATAGCGCCTTTGTAATAGTGTCTTCAGTAGGTATTAAAAGAGTATTTTTACCAATTAACTAAATTAACAACCTTCTGTTTATACATTTAGCAATACCTTATTGTGCTGTTTCTTATTCTGCCAAGCATAACAGGGTTTAATCCTTCCCCCTTCTTCATAAACCAGCAGGAGCAGCCCGCCTGGTTAAATCTATTGGTACATTCATTATTTCTACATTCAAGGTCACACCAAATCAACACCTCGTGTGTTGTTCATCTAGTGAGGAGGGTTGCCAGAGCTTTTTACGAAGGACCAGGGAATCAGTATACTATATCCCTTACAAAAGCAGCGACCCTTCTCTTGTACGGTAGACAATGACCGAGTGACAACCATTATCGTACTCAAGCATCTGGCTCTATGGGACATATTAAAGCATAATCTCTGTATGTTACTCTGTGGATTATGAATAGTTTTCTATTAGTACAACCGCAATAAGTTCAAACAAAGTTCCTTAGTTCCCTACTGAACGTCATAATACCACATTTGCAGACAGTCAATTTCATTTCATTAGTGCCAGACTATACAATAGGTTAAACAAACTTTTACAAATACATTCACTAAGCCACTTGGCATGTAAGATTAAGGTGAGAGATTGGCTTCTAACTCTAGATTATAATGACACAGGAAAGTTATTATTGTAAAAGTCTTCATACATTCATCTGTACTTAATAACTTACCCACACATCAATTACACGAATACACACACTTAAACTCATACATACATGTTTGTGCGCGCAGTCACACATACTCACTCACGCACGCTCAGATTCACACACATAAACAAACACAATTTCAATATTTTGAAAATTCTATTTCTCCTGTTTAGTACATAGTCATATTATTGTTCAATGTTAGACGTAATGTGATAAATATTGTAAGCTAACTTAAAAAATGTAAAACGTCTGTGCCGCTTATAACATTGGTAAACACGGGTTGTACATAGATCTGCACATTTATAAAATATTGTCTCCCAAGATACAGGTATACCTAGTTTGGGAGACAGCTGTTATACAACTTACCTGTAATAATATGAACCGAATTTTAGACCTAACAAGTAACATGTCAAAAAAGTGCGTTTAAAAAAATATTATTATTATAAAGTTTACCTGTTTATAAGATTATTAGAAATAGATAGATACCTATATTCCAAAGTTTATCTATACAATGTCTAACGGCAGTATGGTAGTCTTCAAGTAAAATGGCTGATGACATGAGATATACAGACAGACAGGACAAAATACAAGGGTACATTATGTTGGCCTTTGTAAGCCAATACATCAATTTTAGTCGTCGTGGTTTCTAATGTTTTTATTTTTATGTTTAGTATGTCTGATTAATTACAGGCATATGCTCTGTTCAATTAACAGTTAAAATTAGTTCTATTTTATATTTATTTAATTATTATAGTTATTTAATATCCGTACCAACTGTCTTTATACAGTAAGATTGATGTTTAATTTGAATATGTAACATTGTTATGAAATTAAATTGGTGGGCAATAGATAACGTGATTACAATGCTTATTATAAAACAAATCAATCTTACATATAATGTAATAAAGTACAGAAGACAAATAAAGAGTACATTAGAAAGATAAAGATATTTTTCATCAGAACAAACTACTCATACTGGGAATACTATTTTTAAACAAGGAGTTTTCAATGGCAAAGGACACGTGGTATTTGAAATTAACACACCACAAATAAAATAAATAATGACAGTAATGCAAATTCATCAATTGTTCAGAGTTTGACTATATTTAATATAAAATACATATTTTCTTTTTCAGTGACATCAGGTCTTTTGCGAATCTACTAAAAGCTTCACTAGGATCCGGCCTCCTTGCCATGCCATTAGCTTTTGCTAATGCTGGTTGGGTAGTAGCGATCTTTGGGACTTTTATTGTAGCATTCATTTGTGGACATTGCGTATACATATTTGTTAGTAAAATTTATATACTTTTGTCATATACATTTATAAATATATAATCTTTAATATAATGCCAAATAATTTTAAGCTATCCACCTTGGTCATAAAGACAATTTTCACTCAGCTTTGAAAGCCTGGTCCCCGCGACACAGGCTTTATTCCTATTGCCTGAGTCTTTACATGAAACAAAATTTATTGATGGCATTCTGAAAATGCTAAACAGCACATTTTAATTTTTCCGAATATATTATTATCCTTACTGTGTAGTTGTATTTGGTTTAGTCCTTACACATTTGACACTGATGCAGGTACAAACGTCACGAGGATGTTGCCGCCTGGAGCGGAAGCCGCTACTCAGCTATGCCGAGACATGCTCATCTGCGTTTTCAAACGGACCCAGTATTTTACGTCCATATGCTAATTTTGCAAAGTAAGTATAACAATATAATATTTACTCATATACTCGTACCAGTTATTCGCCAGGCAAAACACAGTAACTGTGTTACTTTTCCGGATGAGCCAAATCGTTCCTACTACATCGTAATAGCAGGATCTTCTGTTTGAAGAAAATCCGTTTGTCTGTTAACTACTAAATCGTATATATCATAATATTAAAGCTAGAGATAGCTTGAATTCTAAAGAACGCCACAAGGTTATTTTAAAATTTTAATTCCTCGGGTAATCTAGGTATTACGTACCTAAATACGTTTCTTAGATATATGTATTCATTAATTACTACAGCAATTTTTTTATTGTTCTTATTTCCAGGATGAGTGCAGAATTCTCTTTAGTTTTTACATACCTCGGGGTTTGCTGCATATTCACAGTACTAATAGCTACTTCTATCAAACAGGTACGAATGCATCAATCCCAATTTCTTACTGCGTATACAATTAAACAACTTCATATTATAATCATATAACTTAATGAACATAAATATTACGATTTCATAACATATAAATAAAAATAAGTTTTCATATTATCTAAACATTTATGAATTGAAAATGCAACAAAAGACGACTGATATACTTTTTTATGTATTTTAATCTTTCTCTCTTTGCTTGAAAATGTATACACTGATAAATAATAAATTTGTTGTTGCAGCTCCTGGACACATACGTATCGACTGCAATTTTGCCTGTGGAATATTACTGCCTTATACTGCTTGTGCCACTTTGCGTCATGGTCCAGATCAGGCACTTAAAATGGCTTGCGCCATTCTCCTTGTTGGCAAACATATTATTATTTGCCACATTTGCAATCTGTCTGTATTACATCTTTGGAGAAGAAATAACTATTCGTGATAAGAATACTGTTGGACAGTGGGCAAGATTCCCTGCATTTTTATCGTAAGCTATAGTTATGAATAATATTCTTTGTTTTAGTTTTGAAACAATTGATTACGTATCGTTGTCAATTGTTTTAGCATTACTTTATGATTATTAGCATGAATAAATAGGGTAAAAACATAGAATCAATGCTTTATTTCATGTTTAATGGTTGCATAGATGTCTACTTTATTTATAGCCAACATTAGCTACATTGCTCTTTGTATGTATAAGTTATTGAAGAATACACAA
Organism: Catocala nupta; assembly: GCA_963675205.1. NCBI lineage: Eukaryota > Metazoa > Arthropoda > Insecta > Lepidoptera > Erebidae > Catocala > Catocala nupta. The sequence goes on from OY776081.1 coordinate 11,306,643, forward strand.
GTCAATCAAATCTCGTCAGCGAAATAATCGTAAATTTATCATTGCCCTATAAGTTATGATTATGACATAATCCGAAATTCTCTCAGTTAATTCTAGATATTGATCGACCTTGAGGTACCTTACTTTATTTATATACCGTTGGATTGCCCCACAGAGCTCTCAAGTTTAATCTAACGAAATGCACTTGTATTTTTGAAAATATATGCGCATTAAATAGATAATTACCGCTCGATTTCACGGTAAAGGAAAAACATTGAAAGGAAACCTGCATATCAGAAAGTTCTCCATAATGTTCTTAAAGATATGTCTACCAAGCTATACTATACCGATCTCAACAGTGTGATATATTAGAGTTAAGGCTAATATTGTTATTATTATATTTGAATAAAATATTAATTATTTTAAAATTCCACAGCACCGTGATTTTTGCAATGGAAGGCATCGGAGTGGTGATGCCGGTTGAGAACACAATGAAAAAGCCGCAGCACTTTTTAGGTTATTACGGCGTGCTCGTACTAGCTATGATCACTGTGTTGATATTATACAGTGTTCTCGGCTTGTTTGGCTACTTCAGATACGGTGATGCACTCAGAGGAACTATAACATTGAATCTGCCCCTAGATGACTGGTACTTACACTACTTTAAATATGCGTTGTAAGAAATGGCATTCTTAAAAATGTTATATATTATGATTATTTTCAATAAAATTACCAAATCCTGTGCAAGGCGTTGGAATGTTTGTGGAATGCATGGATAGTGCAATGGTGGAAGTGGACGCCGTGCCGAGTGCTATAGATTCGATGTCTCCACACAAATTGTTGTTCTTAGACTGTAATAATTGCCGCGTCCCCTGAGAATATCGTTAAAAAATAAATGAGATCAGTACAAATTGTCTGCAGTTTTTCAAACAGTAAATTATATGATCTTATTTTAAACCGTGTTAGTAGATTACATTCAAATGATACCAAAGTAATTAAAAGATGTAAATGCAAGCGCGAAACATTATAGTAATGACATACAATTACTAACTCGTTTCATTTGTTTCAGGCCAGCAATTTGTGCCAAAATATTTATTTCCGTGTCTATCTTTTTTACATACCCTCTGCATTTCTTTGTCGTAATTGACATATTTACGAAGTATTCAGAACGTTACATCAAAAAGGAATATCAATGCATGGCACAAGTGGGTGGCAGAATTTTCATCGTTTGTTTTTGCGGTAAGTTCTAGGAATGTGCACAAGAAAAGCTTAACAAAAGTTAAACTTAAGTATTAGCTTATGTATATTATAATACCGCAAATCAATTACATTCTCCAAAAGCAAACTTTTAGTGAGTGATATTTTCTTCTGCCTCATAATATATAGTATAACTCCCTACAGCATCATAGCTACCTAAGTCAGAAATTGTTAATTCATTTAGGCCAGAAAGTAATACTTATGAACGTTAAAATATATAGGTTATTGAGTTTACTAAGTTTCTAAAGTTACATTTGGGTCAGTTGCTATGACTCAAATATTAACTGAGTCAAGTCGTAGTGGGGTTTTGCCACGTGCAAACTCCTTGGTACACTGAAACAAGAAGATTTTACCATCGATCCCATTTTTAGATGTGGCTAGGCACATAGTTCTAAACGTAATTTACTACATCCTTACTAAATTTGCGTATTTGTACAAGATTCCTAATAACATATGTAAAGGCTAACTACTTATATTAATCGGAGAACAGAAGAATAGAATTAGATATTTTGTATAAATGTCTGGATATTTATCTTTAATAGAAGGTACCTTATTTTATAATGGCAAAGAAATACTTTGGCATACTGTTACAGTGAAAACCAAAATGTAATTCTACAAAATTGTTCACTTTTTACGGCGGCGATGTTACAGTCATATGATTTCTAGTTTATTTTGCCAATTTTAATTTATAAATTCGCAACACCTATATGGTACTTTTTTTAATGGTCTATGTTAAGGAGGCGGGACCTGCAGCAAAAAAGTGCATCCGCTTATTTGCGCGCCGCCATCTCAAACACGCTTTGCATGGTTTCCAAGCTTCCTCGTAGAACAACCAGTTGAACCATGGGTAACTTTACTTTCCCGTGGTACAACCAGTAGAACATCGCTGTTGTACTATGGGCCGGGAGCGTATAATTCAAGACTTTTCATTATGGCTGGTATCCATGATATCTGATCTGAAAAGTTCTATGCTTTTCAATAGCCAGTTCACCTATTGAGAATTTCTAGACAACGATATATAATATATTACCCTATCTACAAATGTTATCATAAGTTATGTAAGCGCCAATACCTACTATTGACAAATAATAGATATGAAACAGCGACTATAAACATTGCATTTGTGAATACAGTCTATTGCACTATCGACATGAATCTGCTCCTAACTCAAGCATATTAGTTTAGGTAAAGAGGTTAATAATGAATACTCAAATAAAAATAAAAAAAATTAAAAATACTCGTAAATTGAAACAAAACATATATTTTTACAGTCACATATTTATAAATAATTTTCTTAACTAATCTAACTTGTAATAGTCTTAATTGTAATAGACTTTTTGTGGCAACTGGAAAATTAAAATCCAGGCTATTCAAAGCACCTGCATGTTCGACGTTTTTTGTTGATTTATGGACTAAATCAAAGTCAAATCATTAATTATTTCAATCCAATGCAACATAAAAGTTCACTAGTTATTCAATTTATATTTGCAAGATGTTTACAATAATTAACCCTATATACAACTGAACACAGGAATCTAAAATTATATTATTTCAGGTGGCGTAGGTATGGCTCTACCTTTCCTAGAACAGATTATCGACTTGGTTGGGGCACTGTTCTATTCAATGCTCGGCCTCATTATACCAGGCATCATCGAAACCGTATTCCGCTGGGATGATCTCGGCAAATTTAATTGGATTCTCTACAAAAACATATTGATAGTATCTTTTGGCATGTTAAGTTTAGTGAGCGGTTCTGCTGTTACCATAATGGATATAATCAAATTAGTTAAAACGGAAACCGCATAAATTGTATGATCAAATAGGTGATGATCTCGGCAATAATATGTATGTCCAGCCAAATTTCTGCTCGACATATCTTTATACTCCTCGTACTAAATACGAAGCATCTATATCAAAACAGTAACAGATATGACTTACTACGTTTAGCAACTTTGCCTCAGCTTAAGAACTTGAAATAAGGTGTCCAGCTGAAGAGGACTTTTATACCTAATTCTACTACGTTTTAATGTATTTTATGAAGGACCAACAATTACTGTTAAAGGCGTATTTATAATGTCTAAATGTAGAATAATATTAATTAAGTACAACCAAATTGTATTTACTTAGTAAAAGTCTAAAATGGATATATTATAGATATTTTTATAATTTCTTATTATACAATATCCCTTATGTTCCAAAAATCGCTTTCATATTGTGCTGTGCCGCGAATCTAGAAATATAACCCATTTTCATAAAAAGATCATATAACTAAGGGTGAACCTTTCGGCCCGTACCATAACATTATATAGTAGTCAAAGTTTATGAACGATAGCAATATAAAGATTGATATAATTTTCCATTTTAAAGAACAGTCTTAGCCTTTACCGCCACTTCTTTCTAAATAGGCGATCAACTGTCAAAAGTTTGTAAGAATATATTACTTCATAACTTAGAGTATCAATGAGATAAGCACATGTAGATGTCGTTTATGCCAACAATAGCAAAGCTTCCGAGCGAATCGATCAAAACAGACAGATTATATTCGAAGCCGAAATCGAAGAATATTCAACTAAGTGGTCCACACAAACACATACCGCCATTCCCTTCGCAATTGAAAGAAAATTATACCCTACACACCCTTATGTAATTAATTATATTTATTTTTATTTTATATTAACATTTTAGGAAAACTTACAGCTAAAATACATTATTAACATAATTCTAATAAGGTGAAGGCCAATTAAGAGATTTCACTGATAAAATATATAACCATGAATATAGGTATACGTAAAAGTAGACATATTGTGATATCACTCTTTAGATCTAAACAAAGAACTCGGTACACAATTGCTTTATTAATTTAGTGACACTAGTAAAGAAAATGTCATTATCAACACTCCGGCATGCCGCATTGTACATGCGACTCGCTCTGATTAAGTATGAGTTTAGTCTGTAATTAGAGTCTACTGCAGGAACATGTAGCAGGTTAAATCGTCGTAGATGTGCTGACGGGACACATATAGCCATTTTGCTCACCAGTTCTGACGAATCGACCGCACCTTTCATAATATTAAATAAAAATGACAAGTCCGCTATTTTTCTTCTCTTAATTAGTGGCAGAATAAGAAATTTTTTGCAACGGCTGATGTAATTAGGTAGGTAGCAACCGCAACGATATTGTATATATCTTAGAAACCTTTGTTGATTGCGCTCTATTTGATCAATGTAAATATTATATTTAGGATTCCACACTTGTGAACAGTATTCTAGGTGACTGCGAACGAAAGAACAATAAATTATTTTTATTGTTTTAATGTTAAATGTAATTTAACAGGTATTATCTTTATTAACCGACTTCATATGCATATTGTACTTCTCTAAATGAGTATATCACTTAACTACTGGTGTTCATATTTAAGCTTTAATCAGCTTAAAATACCATGGCTGCTGAAAAGTAACCGAAACATCGAATACAGTGTAAAGTAAAATAGTTTAAATCATTTAAAAGTAGTGTCCGACCGAAACTAGTTTTCACGGCAGAAAACGAAACCGAATTTCAGCTTTGGTCTCAATTTCGGCCGAAACCGAAACTTCCATATAAGGTCATGTTTTCGTGGGAAAACAAAAAGTCAGTCATAATCGTTTTTATTTTAAATAACATATTAATTATTCAGTCTCTGATATTAGAACTGATCTAATGATTGATGACATTTATTTATTTATGGCACTCCAACGACTTATTCACTAATACTCTCTAACATACTATAATGTTAAACATAATTATACAGAGTGAATTTGCCACTTATAGGTGTGCACAGCACTTACAAAATTCAAGGTCGTATATACAAAATTTAATTAAACCAAATTAATTAAAATAAGATTAAACTAGATAAAATTCAATAACAATAAATTAAATTAAAAAAAATATATTAAATTGAATAAAATTACACAGAATTAAATCTAAAATTAAATCAAATTAATTAATAACCATTTAAAATGAAAAAAATAATTAAACTAGATATAACATTAATAATCATTAATTATGTAAACAAAAATAAATCAATTTCAAATCAAAAATAATAAAATAGAAATATCAAACAACAAAATAAAATAAAATAAAAGGCCAATTCAATTAGCTTCTGATGAACAGTACTTTTCGAAATTGTGTCAGAGAGTTAGCGTAGATGTCAATACTATTGAAGCGTGTTTGGTACTCATTGTACGTCCTCATCAACCGGTTCAGAGGCGCTGTGCGGCCGAGATTAGATCTGGATGTGCTTGGGGCGAACACATTTAGCTCGCGGGCATTCCTTGATAGGCAGTGACGTGGTACGGAAATATTAACTTTTTTGAGAAGCATTGGGATTTGTATATTTCCGTTGACAAGTTTATAAAGTAAAGTCAAATCTTGTACTTGTCTACGGTTTTCTAAAGATATCATATTGTGATGAGCGAGCCTTCCTGAGTAATCAGCGTCGAGAGAGCAACCGTTACATTTGTATCGTAGATAGCGTGTAAAACTTCTTTGGATACGTTCTATACGATTCACGTGTGTTTTGTATATGGGATTCCACACAGGCGATGCGTATTCCAAGGTACTACGAACAAGTGCATTATAAAGCACTGTTATGGCTTGAATGGTTATAAAATCATAGCAGGTCCTTTTTAAAAACCCTAGTGTTTTAGCTGCCTTGGCAACAATTGTGTCAATATGTGGTATAAAGGTAAGCTTACTATCAAGGATCTAAGTCACGGATTGAGTCAACTTTCTGTAGTGAGCTTCCATTAAGCGAGTATGACGAATTAAACGCAATATGTTTTTTTGTAAATGTTACCTGATAACATTTAGCAGCATTAAGGGTCATATGATTTTCAATACACCATTGATGCACTGAGTTTAGGTCATCTTGGAGTAAAACAATATCAGCGGTCGAGTTAATTGCCTTATATAATTTTAGATCATCTGCAAAAATGCTACAGGTACTATGTTTGATGCTACTTACGATGTCATTTACAAATACAATAAAAAGTATGGGACCCAAATGAGAACCTTGTGGGACCCCTGATGTTGAGCAGTAAAGTAAAGACTGGTGACCCTTAATGACAACTCTTTGTCCTCTTTTGATCAAATAGGATTTAAACCACAATAAAAGTTCGCCAAATATGCCAAAGTTAGAAAGTTTTTGCAACAATATTTTATGATCTACTTTGTCGAAAGCTCTGCTGAAGTCGGTATAGATAGAGTCGACTTGCTTGCGTGAGTCCACCAATTTGGCAAGGTCGTTCACATAAAGAACTAAGTTGGTTGTAGTAGATTTGTGAGCGCAAAAACCATGCTGTTCCGGAACTATCTCTGCTTTAAGGTAAGATGTTAAAATAGGACATAGGAGTGACTCAAAGGCTTTTGAGAATACCGACAAGATAGATGACTTGCCTCGATGGCGTAGTGGTTAGTGTAACCGACTGCCACGCCTGAGGTCGCGGGTTCGATTCCCGCACAAGTCAAACATTTGTGTGCATGAACATGGATGTTTGTCTTGGTCTGGGTGTTTCTATGTACAATATGTATGTATTTACAAAAAAAAATGTATATATGTATGTTTATCCATTGTCTAGTACCCATAGTACAAGCTCTGCTTAGTTTGGGCTAGATGGTGTTGTGTGTATGTGGTAGAATATGGTAGAATATTAATGAAATTGAAATATGGTAGATATAGGTCGATAGTTCATTACATTGTCTCTCTCTCCCTTCTTGAAGACAGGCACAACATGAGCTAGCTTTTACTCATTAGGAAATATTGAAGTTTTAATTGATTGGTTGTAGATTATTTTGAGAGGGAGGGACAGACTGGCAGCACAATTTTTCACAAATAATGGTGGGAGACCATCTGGACCTGCACCCTTACACGCGTCTAGTCCTTTCAGCACTCCAAAAACATCTCTTTCTGAAAAAGTAACTTTGCCTAAAGATTTCTGCAGATAGAAGTGCGTACCTTCAGAAATAACATGTTCAGAGCACAATTCACCCGACTGAATGAAAGTCGAAGTAAAATGACTTGCAAACAGATCGCAGATGCCGTGCCCAGTAGTGGCTGTAACACTATCTAACTTCATCTCTGACGGTATTTCTCTAGAGACTGACTTTTTAGTTTTAATAAAGGACCAAAAGAGTTTAGGATTGTGTGTTATACCCTCTTCCATGTTCTTTACGTAGGCATTATAGCTATTCTTTATTATTACGTTCGCTCTCTGGCTTAATATTTTGTATTCGTAATTGTCACGGGGGTTTTTATACTTTTTATAGCGTCTTCTTAGTTTCTCCTTTTCATTAAGGATATTTATAAGACATTTAGGGAACCATATAGGGTATTTACTTTGTTTTATTTTGGTTTTAGGTATAGTTGCACTGATGATGCCGTTTACTGTTTTATAGAGTACTTCAACCATAGCATTGACATCCCGACATTTGGCAAAGTTATCAAGCCAATTGAACTGTCCAAACTTCTCATTTATTATTTGATAATTCGAACTCCGAAATTTGTATTTTGCAGAGAGCTTACATTTTAGTAACGTTGGCGAAACATCAGTAATATCGATACACAGTGGCGGATGGTAAGGGTCTACTGTTGATAATGGGTTTGTACATTCTTTAACAAATACTCCATGAAAATTAGACAGAATTAAGTCAAGGGATTTACCTTGGTGATTTTTTTATATAATTTAATTGTTCTAGGTTATTGAGAGATAGAAAGTCTATTAGAGAGTAGCCTAACAAGTTATTATAGTTACTTGCGGATGTACTCGTTGACTGCGGAGAATTGCTGTCCAACTCCCATATGATAAATCCCAGATTGAAGTCACCTGCTATAAACGTTTGACTGCCTGTTTCGTCGATTATTGAAGTAGCCTAACATAACATTATCACTCCTTATTTCAACTAAATTATTTGTACTTTTTGAAAAAAGGAGTCGTTTTTTAATAAATGTATGTACTACTGCTTTTTAATATTATTTACGAATAAAAGGTACAAAACTAAAAAATAAAATATACTTTGTACCTAATATGTTTAGATACAAAAAACAAACAATATTCTCTTATCTTAAAACAAGATAATATCTTCTGAACTTTGGTCTTGTTTATGAACTAATAAAATTAAAACCTACAATCACTAAACATGTTTAATGCAAATAATATTCAAGGCATGAAAGGAAAAAGAGATTTCTCTCGAACAAAAAAAACTGTGCAAGTTAAATGTTTACTTGTAATTGAGCTACAATCATTACTAATTTTAATGGCCCAATATTCGTCAGTAATCATAGTTAAACAATCTTATAAGTAGAATTATAAAAAATTTGACCAGCAGCACTAAATAGAGGTTGACTGGAAACATTCGTCAGGAAGCGGACAAGAAATTCAGTGCGTAACCTTTCTCAAAGACAAAAGTGGACTAGAATCCCAATAAAAATAAATATCTGCGGTTCTTTGTCAGTTAGCATTAACAACAAAGTTATACTGGCCGAAAACATTTATATAGATGCCTAACCTTTATTGATAGCACGTAACGTACGAAAACCTATGCATTAAAAGAAATCAAATTTGTTATTCATTAACTATCATGAACTAAATCACATCAATAGCAATATAATACTTCCCAGTTCCAAAATAATGTTATAATCACTCGTAATTTCACGACAATCAAACTAAAACTACCGCAAAGTGCTCGTCAAAATAACCACACTCCGCCTGATGGTAAGCAGTCGTGTGGTCTAAAAGCAGTAGCCTCCACACCGTCCTCATAGCAGCTGAGGCGATGTTGAGGTCTCTACTTTGACGACCTGAGAAGGTGCTTTTTCACGCCCCGCTTAAAGGACCCAGGATTGAAGGAAGAAGGAAACACGAGCCTTGGCAGAGAATTCTATGCCTTGATCGTTTGGCAGAGAGTATGAGAACCCAAACTTGTTGGTACGCACTCTTGTCGACTCCACCGTGTAAGGATGACATCTGAGCCCAGCACACGTTGTTCTGGTTAGGAAAGGGGAGGGCGGGATAAGGTGGAATAACTCTTCAGAGCACTTCCCGTTGTATATTATGTAGAAACATGCCAATGAGGCAATGTTCCTACGGAGTTGCAGAGGTTCCAGTAAATTCGTGACCTCTGGATCTCCGATCATACGGACAGCCCGCCGCTGTAACCTGTCGAGAAGAGCGTCTAGCAAGTACTGCGCGGAGCCATCCCAAAGATGATAACAGTATTCCATACAAAGGGGCACTTGTGCCTTGTACAATAGGCACAGTCGTGAAGAACCGCCTCACCCTGTTCAGATCTCCGAGTTTTCGCAAAGCTTGCTTAATGACGCGCTCGATGTAGGTTTTGGAATTAAGGGAGCGGCAAAGATCCATACCTAAGATGGAGAGGCTGTCAAGTATCACCAGTGGAGTGTTCTTCAGAGAAGGGAGGGGAAGTAACGGAGACTCTTTTGTTGAGAACGCGCATGAACTTGGTTCAGTTCAACGCCAACAATACCCAGGGTATAGTTGGCGTTGAACTGAACCAAGTTCTTGGCACCCCATTCAGAGATGCGGTCCAAGGTCTGGTCAAGTTCAATGACAAGATCCTGCCTTTTCCCCTCAACCTCAGCCTGTTTGGACCCAAGATGTATAGAGATATATATACGACATATCGCCCATGCACGGTACTGTCGTCCGCATAACAATATATGTTGCCGATATTCAACATATCATTGATATGCAGAAGAAAGAGCGTAGGGGATAAGACAGATCCCTGAGGTACTGACCTGCATAAATTTGGAAGCGTGATGCAGTATATTTAATTTTATATTTCATTATGAGGTTGTTGCTATTGAATGACACTGATTTATACTTGGTCATAACGATCGAGTTGATATGATAAAAACTTTGACCCCGTTTTTGAGTGAAGATGTTACAGTATAAATTGAGGCATAATGCGTTAAAAAATAAAGCCATACTTAATTAAATATATTTTTTATTTACTGATTGAATAGGTATATATTTTTATTATAACAGTTCTTACACAAAAGGATTAGGCGGCTCAATGGTGACGAAACATTGTCTAAATATATAATCTGTTGATCAACACAAGCAACGCCACGACGCCGCAGCCAAATGAACTTCAGAAATCTATTTTAAAATCCTTTACTACATAGTTGACTGATATTTATTTTTAAACTATACTAGTTGGAACTCGTGACTTAGGGTCTGTTTTTTCTTAACTTCTTTTTATTGTGCAAGCTATATCCATGCTAAATCAATTTGATCAAAGTTTAGATTCTTATTGCCAAATACTAAAGTAGCTCTGTTGTTATTTTCTATATAATATCCCTGCTTGAACCAACGGGCGAAACTTCTAAACAGTCCAGAAACTATGAAGGAGGTACTGCGCAACATCGGTCCCTTATTATCTTTCTGGACGGAGCTGAGGTGGTATGAGTAACCGAACAATATTTCGCGTCGGTTACTTACGCACAATGGCGCAATTGTGGGGCTAAGTGCGGATAACACACGTCCAACTAACTAACTAACTATCCCTGCTTGAAATGAACAAAATAATGATTTACCGAGAAGACACTAAATACAACCAGATATTGATTAGTACGCTTGAATACAGAAGTTGTCACTTTATCTGTCTGATGGGCACATGAACAAATTGACATCGATTGTAGTAGTCCTTGATCCCATATTTAGCAGAAAGTATCATACATACTGGTTACATTTTATTTAACAGATCATTCTGTCAAGAGCTTATATTGTCTATTACGTAGATACTGACTGTGATTAGTTTGTAACGAAATCAGCTGTTGTCATAACACGTGTGTGTCACTGCAATAGCAACGGACGTTCAGTTAATATACAATCGTTTATATGGAATGCTGCGTAATTCATATAAAATTAAAATATTTTCCATTTTAGTCGTACTGATTACAAAAAAATGTCGTTGTTTTCAAAACATGCAGAGTTTATATTTTCCATTCAAAATATTTAAGTCAGGTCAGGTCTTTAGGCGTGTATTTATAGTCCAGTGCACTTTCAACTTCTGTCAACATACCATCCTTTATTTTAGATAACTACACGATACCTACCTAAACAATACGATATTTTTATATTTGTTAATTGTTAATGAATATCTAACATACATTTTTGTCTAAGTAAATAAAACAACATTTAGTTTAATGAAGTTACTGCTATTAGAGTGACGTAGTTAAATACGAATATAAAATATTTTACAACTTAACTTATAGTTTGATAGGAAATTTACATTTCATCAATACCTCAAGAATGTATGAAGTAAATTGTATGCCATCATTAAAATCATTACCTACAGAGAGAAAGTGATAACTAAAATTTACGCCACGTGTAAATATTAAATAAGGGTCATTAGCACATAATACGTAATTGGGCATCTGATCACCAACGCCACGTGGAACTTTTAAAACTTACATTTTATCTTCCGAATTGAGCCAAACGCGTAGTAGTTGCAATGTTGTAGCTAATACCATTTCCTAAAATAATGAGCCGAAGCATTTATAATAAAAGATATAATAAAATTTATCGTAGTCTTTTTAATATTTACAGTATCAACACGTATTAATCTGACTTACCCACACAGAAAACATCGCATCAAAATAATCGTTGAGATTGAACGCTAATGATCAACAATCGCACCGTGTTAAACAAATATATCAGCAGTAGTAAAATATACTTGTATATCAATGTCAGCAGTCGATGAACCTCAGCCCTGTATCAATTTATATGTATAAGTCAAATGATTTTATACATGCTGTAGAATTAGACTGCAAGGACGGCGCAGCGGGCAAGCGGTCATCTCGGTTATCAGTTCGGGTTCGAATTCCACACGAGACATTTTTTTCTATGGTCCACAAATTATTTTGCTATGTCTGCGTGCACTTTGGGGATGTCATTTTAAAATTGAAACTGCTCGTGGTGGCGACTAACATTAATTGGTACCAAAAATATATTTTTATGACTTGTTATTATCAACATACATATTGATACATAGTCGCCCACCTATGTCATCGAAGAGGAAGTCAGAGGTGTAATACACCCATAATTCGTCAGCTATGGTTTTATGATCACACGTTACACGATAGAGGGCGAGCCTATTACACACATCTCTACACTTTATGTTGCTACTGAGAATTTCTTGACAGGCATACCCACGGGGAAAACTCAATAACAAATTGCTCGCTCTGGGCATCAAACTGCTGCCAATGAGAACAGCAGTCGCATACACTAGCACTGCGCCACCTAGAGAGTTTAGATTTTTGGGTATTAAGCCAAAGTTCGCTGGCATACAATTTTAACAATAATTAATTGGTGCAAGTGCCAAGAAGGTTTGCGGGATAACTTGCATCGAGAATATTTGTTGTATTGTTATTCAAATGTTAAGCGGCGACATTGAATAACTCAAGAGTCTCATCAATTGACATTTCAAGAAAATCAATTCAGTCGTTATCTTTGTCGGGGGTTTTGATTTTTTTAATTTATATTTATTTATAACTAGCGACCGCCCGCGACTTCGTTTACTTCGTTTCGGTAGCATAGGATATATGTCCTTTAGATGCAGAAGATCCTGTTATTACCATATTGCGATCTGGTCATTTTGCAACCTGGAAATTTCGCACCTAAATGTTCCAGGACACTAAAAAAGGGCGGTGTTTCATATTTTCGGTAAGTAATAATGTTATTATTATAATTATATTATAATATTATTATATTATTGCGTCAAGGAATCAACGTAGAATTTTTTTTTTTTTTTTATTTCGTAACAAAGAGTGATCATATAACACGGCTCATTTAAATGAACACTTACTAAACGCATTAATCAGGCTATTGTATTTCCACTTGATTAGTCCGGGTGACATGTTGACTCCGTTCTAATATTAATAGAGACGTTGTTACTTTTTAAATATATTTTATTTGGTTTAAAATGATAATGCGATTGTAAATATTATTCATTACTAGATTTGTTTTATTACAAAACATAATAGTAACCGCTTAAATATTTTTTGAAATGATCTGTTCGGTATCCTTATAGTGGGATATTTATAAAATGTATCTACATACTCATGTTGGATTTCAGCTTTCCTCGAGATCCCGTGCGATGTGCGAAATGGATATCCTTCGTAGCATAGCAACAATCACAAACAAGCCCAGCAACAACAACACTTATCATAATTTTTGGGAGTCAGCTTATATTCTTCAAAGTGACATATTAACAAATAACAATCATGTAAATAATACTATTAAATCTATTATCGAGAGATATATCAAGATAAGATTGCATTATATTATAATAAAGAACGATACGGGAAAATTTAAATCCGTCAAAAAGAAGATTATACAAAAAACTCAATTTATTTAAAGGAAATTAAAAATCTTATTATTTCGTACTTTTTCAAGTTTGAAATCTTAATTTTCTCTCTCATTTTATTGTTTTATGTTACTTTTATTTGTAAGTATAATCAGTCGCGTAATGTTCAAACACGTATAGTAAAGTCGGGCGGCCAATTATATGAACAGCAATGAAATATAATATAATTTTCGTGCGTATTAATTATCTATTACAGTTATATATTAAAAACATGCTTTTGTTAAGTAAGTACTACTGTCATGTTAATGTCTGGTAAAATAATAAAAGATTTTCTACCATCTGTTTAAGAGCTACCATATATATATATATAAAAGTAAAAACAAATATGTGTTTGAAACACACATTCACATGCATTTTATAAACTCTACATAATTACGTCAGAATATTAACGTACATTAAAATTTGCTAAAACAATATTCGACTCCATTCAATCTTTATTTTATCGGCGAACACTGCTCGTAAAATTGTATTACTTATTGTAGATCGCCTTGTATATTCAACTTAAAGTTAAGGTGGTAAGGTTTAATTTGCATTAATGAAGGTTTGGAGGACAATTTTAAGTGTAAGTTTTGTATGAGAGTGTGTATCTAGGATTTTTATATAATATCAATGGTTAAACATAATATTACATTTGAATTTCGTGTCTGTCATTCTTATATTAATAATATTCATTGTGTTTTCTAATTTCTGCGCCAATCGATGTTAAATATTTTTGTGATATTGGAGTGGGGTGATAAAGAGAACCGAATTGCTATGATGGCATTACAAAAAGTAGGTATGGAGCGAAATGGAATTTTTGAAACTCTCCATCCGCTTGGTAATAGTCAAATGTTTGTGTACCGGATAGATAAAATGAAACCTTCTTTGTTTGTAACAGAAAAAGATCAGGCCGTCCACGTAGTATTCGTAAGAAAAGGGCAATCAAAGCAGTGAAGGAAAGAATTCGAAGAAATCCGGAAATTAATATAGCACCCGAAACCATGTTGCCTATTTTAAAACATGACTTCGGATTTGCAAACTATAAGAGAGACGCTGGTTATTATTTAACTGATAATTTAAAAATGAATAGGGTAGTAAAATCAAAACAATATCTTAAGCGGTACACAAAGGGAGGTCACAGACAAAAATTATTTACATACGAGATTTTTTTTACTTTTGAGCAGTATTTTGACAAGCAGAATGTCCGAGTTTATGCTCAAAGCCCTATAGAAAGTCAACGTCAGCAGTGTAAAACGTGGACATTATCCGACTTCAGTGATGGTTTGGTGGGTTGTTAGCTATCAAGGAGTGATTGAGCCATATTTTTATAAAAAGATGTCAAAACATCGGCACAAGTGTGCACAAATGTATGTAAGATACGATTCTTGAGAAGGTGGTTAAGCCTCTTAACTCTCTTCTATAACTTACTTACTGACTTAGCACCGTGTCATAAAGCTTGATCCTTGTAACAATATTTATGGCAAGTCTAGGTATGTATGTAAATTTTTCATCATATTTTCTACTTTTTACATTCGTTCATATTTTTTTTGTATATGACATATAGATAAAAATAAGCCCCTGAACTAGTTTGCTACCTATCTATATAAAAAACTATTTCTATTGATAACACTAAACCTCGTCAATTAGTAGCTACTAAACAAAAAGAACAGAAAATCGATTGACAAACAGAGAAAAAGAGGTACTGAACATTTACTGAACGATTTGTCTTTGTCTATTTATTTATTGATAAATTTAATGACATAGTCGAGTCAATATGTATAGATATATTAATTTGTCCAATAATTTCATGTAAAATCGAAATAACCTATTGTGTCGCAGCACACCAGTTACACAATAGATTTTTAATTTTGTCCGGTATTCTACGACTCAGCAGACTACGTAATTGTTATGACATTATATGCTAGTTGAAAGGAGTAAGCACGTATCCCGATTTGCATAAATGACATTACGGTATTTTCAAAATATTCCTTTGCACTGATTAATTTACTTCACTGTCTGTTTACTGCGAGCTAACATTAGAACAGTAAATGAGCAGAAAATTAACCAAAATAGAACATTATTGTTCTATTTTGGTTAATTTTCTGCTCATTTCATTGATAGAAGCGGTGAATACGTTGTCGAAATTAGCAATTCAAATATTAATAAGTATATCGGTTTAACGAAGGCATTTACAGTGTAATATGATACATTACCTTACAACAAGTAGGTAAAACACAATTAAGTACTAGAAATTATAAGATAAATAACAAAATCTGGTTCCTGGCTCTTTCGACTTCAAGTAAAAACGCTTAAGGCTACTTGAGTAAGCTAATTGTCTTCGCAGGGAGGAGGAGCGACAGAAACTCATACTATTAATATGGCGTCAGGCCATTATTGATCCAGTTATTGATTGATTAATGATTCTTTGAATTTTTATAACCTCATTTATAAAATACACTAAATAGAGTTAGCAAAATATGTAAGACATTACAACTACATTTTGCTAGCGATATTTTAGGTCCCACGTTATAGGGGAATGAACCAACTGATATCCACCGGGTGCATTACAAAACTGCGTGCTACTCCTCAGAATTTTCTAACAAAATTTGTCAGTAACACTTTACCCAATCCAAGAAACGAAGTCCTGAATAACCTCACGATCGCATGCAAGCCAACTTTTGCCACGAGACGGAACTCCGTTAAAAAGCCTGCTTTGTTGGAAGCTGAATTTCTTGACGGGATTCAGCAGTGTTCAGTGACTGCATTGCCCTAACATCTGTATTTTATTCACATTCTGACACAATATTTATCTCAGTGACACAAAACTTATTATGCAATTTGGCTACCATGCTCGATACCCACGTCTATCAGTAAATATAAGTCTATTTGGCATAAACAAGACAACCAGGAAAAACACGTGTAGGTGGCGCTAAAAGTGCTTAGGTAATTAGTCAAATATAATTATTTTACTAAGAACCAGCAAGAAATCTTTTTGCAGTCCCATCTATAAATTTATGAAAAATAGTAGAGTGGAGGCTGTTATTTATTCCGCGTTTTCGACACGCATATGCGAATGAAAATGGTCTCACATGGTACGGCCATAAACCAACTTATATGCTTGCACGACAACTCATAGAAAAGAGATTTGAACGTATCTCAAAAGATTTTACAATGCTTCCAATGAGTTATTTAATATTTCGTGACAGTCTCGTGTCATAAACCGGCGATCGTTTATTATTTCATGATAGATGAGTAAAATTGTAGCAGACCGCTAGTAAATAACTGAATAAAATTGTCTTTATTATTTAAGGATACTGTGTAATCAAAGTGTTGATATTGTAAAACTTTATTTTGTGCAAATAAACATTATTATTATTATTTGTTTCTCTTTCACGGGTATTTCCCTAAAACGTTAGGAAAATACCCGGTCCTTTGGGAGGCATACACGGAAACATGGGTCCAGCGTGAAGAGGCCCCTCGAGAGCTTTAATCAAAGGTGAAACACCTACAGCGGCACTAGCCGCAGCAGGCGTAGGACTATTGCCACGTATGGATTCTAATATATGGGCTATGGATATGGGTATTTGATGGACTGATATATTGGTAACTATGGATGATAAAACGGCGTCTGCCCTGAATACTCTAACAGCAACAATCGAATTGACAGACGATGACTCGCCAACTCACTAGATGGGCCCCCCTGAATAGCCACGATAGGCATATAAACCAGCACCAGAGGACAACACCGGTGCGAGCGGCTAGGGATGTCGAGCGGTGCGGTGCCGGTTTCACCATCACGGGTCTCGTGGCAACGGAGATCCGGAGCGAGTTTTTCCGTAGTTATGCTCTTGAAAATGACACTTCCATCCCCAAGCATGTAGCTCTAGCGGCCTCCCTCTGGCCGAGCGACCAAGACAAGCCAGAGTTGAGAGTCCTACGGGCTCTTGAAGTTCCTTGAAGAACCCAGCCAACTAGTAACGGCAAGCCGGGGACGAGGCCCTAACCAACTCTCTGAGGCATTCAGGACCACAGTGTCGCCACTCACATTCAGCTCGGCACAAGCTGCCCTGCGATTTGTGCGCTTTTATTTAACGTGGTGATACATTTTTTGTTTATATCACAAGGCGAAGGTGGTAGTTTAAAAGCACTGTAGTACTATGTATAGTAGTGTATGTACTGTGCCATCCGGTATCGCGTTAGTCTCATGAGGAGATAACGACTGTCCCAGAGGGGGTTATTATTATTATTAAATCTAAATCTTAGAGAATGAAATCGGCTTATAACTAAACATAACAAAAAAGAAATTGGACAAATAATGAACCGATTGTTCATACATAACCGTATAACGCCTTGGCCAAGACATAAAGATAATACATACTCTGACCTACGTCTGTATATATTTTCGGTTCCGTTATCACCGTCTACCAGACATAATCCCAGACACCGTGCTATTTTGCCCCATAAGAAATCCCAAAAACATTTGTCGGACAATCGGCCACGAGACTGACGGGGTTGTCGAAATCTTGTAGATATTGTATACCTCGACAAAACATTAGGCCTAGTATACTATATATCTGTATAGTTAACTTGGTTTTTGCTACATACTTTCGTACTTATGTTTTCGTTAAAGGGCATAAATTCTACTTGACTAGTTAGTCTATACCCCGTTAATTCTTTTGTGAAGTGTTAAACTGCTATCAGTTTAAAGTAGAATTACCGTAAAGTTCTTATTTTGAAGTGAATTGTAGATTATTAATACCCAATTCAGATTGCTTTTTATCAAGAGCAATAAAAAGATATAACTGCTAACCGCGTTAATTTAATATAAACATCTTGAAATAGCTAGAAAGCTAGTTCTAAAAATACCGAGAAAATAGGTCAATTTTATAATTTAATAGCACCCACAACATTCTTTGTATATTCCGCCAGTATACTTTCTCGAAACCTATCTGTATAGTGTCGGTGTTTCATTATATTGGCACCAAAACAGACAGAAACAATTCATTGCTTAAGTTTATATCTGTATTGAAATTAATCTACTTTATACGAATTTTGTCGCGTTGTTTATTTTAAAACACTTTTATTACATAATTTTGAACTCTAACACTACTATTATTAAAATGTATTATAATTTAAGCTATTTCAATTAATAAAAACTATTTGTTTTAAGTTTACATTTTGCCCCGACGTTTCGGTTGCTTAACAGCAGCTTGCTTTATATTTACGGGGAGACTAACATAGTTGTAACTGAACATGGCTGCTGTAGAGCAACCATGCTCAAATGATGTAAAGCAACGCTAAAGCAAGGGAAAGTCTTTGGGTCCTTCTGTGGTAGAACTTCTGTCATCCTTATCACGTGGGTTGGTCTAAGTAACTATTTAACTTAGTACCATTTCTACCATTAAATAACTAAAAACCGGAACAAGTTTCGTCCTACCCGTAGAGCACAGTGCGCTGACAGCGATTAAGTTACACATGGTAGCAAATTCCTCTGGCATGAACTACCTTCCGAGATATTACCCATTTTTTATTCATAATTTTCCGTAACTTGTTCTTCTTTATACAACGTTTAAAGAGAGTTCTGTTACCACGGTAAGCAGCAGCTCGTTGGTGCACTGTTCTGACATTATTACAGTCCTTGGACAACAGTTACCACTTACCACCACATGGTCCGCTGGAAAGTCTGACAATAGAGGCAATAAATAAATTAAATATCTGATTTATTATAATAAGTGGTTTAAGTTTTTGCTTACGTTTGCGTAGTGTCTTACGCGCGAGTGGTTCAACATGATTTCGCGTTTTATATTTTACATGATCCCCGAAATTATATGATCAAAATAACATGCTGTGATGGACAATAAATTTTATCGGCATACAATTTTTACGTCGCATTTAAGATGATATTACTTATTTTGGTTTACTTGTATGTTTGTTGTGCACACAGCGACCCATGAACCTAGACTGTTTGGACTTTGCCCTATTAGAAGTTGAACGCTGCGAATCGTGCGAGAGAGTGCGTTATATTTTTGTTACGCTCTATCCTTACCATTACATCGACACCACTATGCACTGTCCCTTTCCGACAATTCTTTATTTTGTATGCGTAGTTATGCGTATGTAGGGTGTCTAACTTGATGTGTAGCCGTGTGTATTTAGTTAACTAGTTTGCGTATTTGTAATATTCAAGTGATTGCTTGTCGTTACTTCTCTTTGTTTATGTTTTATGGCATTGTAAGTTTTATGGCACACGAAATTAAGTCAAATTTTATTTTTTCTGTGCGGTTGTGGGTGTGGCCATTCGACATAAAACAAAAAGTTGTGTGATCCACAAATACCTAGTTGTTCCGAGTGTGGGTGTCATTTGTGCACGTTATTTGAATATTTGTAGAGTGCTCCGTGGCACAGGAATTATTAGGTACATTATTGTACTAAGGTGCGAGCGATGACTTTTTTATAAAAAAATGGATTAAAATCAAGCATGTAGATACGTAATTATTAATTCCATACTTACTCATTTAATCAAGAGCTAGAGTGGATTTGATTTTTTATACTACATGGCAAATGACTACTGCAATTGAAAATAAAATCGGCTTCGAAATATAATTAGTAATTTTAAAATAAGTCTGATTAACATCCATCATTATGATTTACACTATGCCTTCGGTAAGCTTTATAGAGACCAAATTCGCTTTTTAAGTCCCCGGTAAAATCAATACATCAACAATCGAATTACGTGGCAGACTCCACTACTACTATATGACTACATGCCAAAAAGTAACAAATAGCGACAAGAGATGGCGCTATACTTATTTACTCACTGTTTTATACAGCATGTACTAGATTATAGAAATCCTTACGATATAGATTGCAGAAGCGAAATTTGCAACATTGCAGTTATATAATAAGTTCCCAACGTCTACACTGGCGCCAACTCCGCAGTGCCCATGCCCCAATAGCATTGTTGGTAGCACTGAATTCTCCTAATATATTAGTCTGCACCCCTTGTTAATTGACACTAATCATCCTTCATGTCCCTGTCCTCCTATATGCGCATATAGGAGGACAGTGCGAAGACTGCCAAGATTATAATTTTTGCCACTATCACACAGTGCTCTTATCTGTAGAGTGAGCTGTAATCAAGTCGCAACTAACTAGCACCCTTAATCTTATTAAAGAATATGGCAGCGAATGTTCCAGTATTCTTTCTTTCGACCCCACATTACCATAGTCAAAGGCAGTATATCCTGTACGCCGCACAGTGGGCTGAAATTCGTGTTTCATAGACATTCAAATCCTTTTTTGAAAGCGACGCTTTTTTTTCTTGGATACGATCGGGAATACCTTCTTTATACCTGTTATGATAAACTTTTGGGTTTATGATCGAAAACAGCGCTCTTAGAATTATTTTCGAAAAAATTTGTATGTAATCGACACAATAAATGATGATATCTCCGTTATCGCACAATTGCGCCTAATATCCTCTTAGGTTATTAATATATAGATTATTTTTGATTTTTTGACATACTCGATGATAAGGTCAGACGTGCGCTTTTTTTTTAATCTTTAAATATATTTCGTTTTTTGTTTTGTTTATTTTTTTGTTTTAACTAATATCAAGCTTAACTTGGATGTACATATATAGACTACATATTTACGCAAATTTGTTGTGTGCAATATTAGAAAGTGAAACTCATTAAAAACCATACAAAATTAGCTTGATTTCTTTAAGCTTATATTTCTAACATAGAAACATTTACACATAATGACTTAAATACAAATCGTGATCTGACATTGGCGCTGAGTCCTGCAGACACCTTCACCCAAAATTAGCAGGTGTCTGCAGGAATCAGCACCACTATCTACTACTACTACTTTAATATCTATTGGATAATTAGGCAAAAAAATTATGCGCAGCCCTAGTGAATCTACGGCAACATTTTTTTAAAGTCACACAATCTTCTTCAGACACACTGTTGTTTAAACGAGATAGCACGGTTTGAAACAAAAAATTATAGTCACAGAGTTTAGGAGCGCTTTTCAAAATAACGAACAAATCCAAGTTTGTTACGATACTTGCCATGGTGTTTGTACTTTCAATGATTGAAGAATAATAAATGATTTTATTTTAGTATGCTCCTATTTATTGTGATCGACTTTAATCTATTTTCCCGAACAAATAATTTGCTAAATAACCTCTTTGTTGAATGTAATATGCAAATTTTGAATTACGTGCCTATTTATGTTGCTTGCGTGCTCTAACAAATAGCTGTCTCTCTCTATTCCGTGAAACCAAGCGACCGAGTATTACTGTACATAATACGTGCTAGTTTTATAATAAATAGTTATTGAAACCTGAGCTACGTCGCTTATTTTAACATTCTTAATTATTTATTAACGAGAACTTAATTATTCAATAGCTATAGATATTCAAAAAGTCAGTAGATAGTTAACATGTCATTAACATACAATAATTTCCTTAATTTAATTGGGGGGATTTTGAGAATCATTAGATAATTTCTATTTCTGGTAATGAGTTTTCAAGCGAATTTGACTTTCTAATATGGCGCATAGTTGATTTGCGTTAATGTCCAATCTATATACATCCAAGTTAAGCTTGATATTAGTTAAAACAAAAAAATAAACAAAACAAAAATTGAAATATTATTAAAGATTTAAAAAAAAACAGCGCTCGTCTGACCTTGTCATGGAGTATGTCAAAAAATCGAAAATAATTCATATATTAATAACCCAAGAGGATATTAGGCGCAATTGTGCGATAACGGAGATATCATAATTTTTTGTGCCGAAGGCATAAAAATTTTCGAAAAAATTCTAAGGCTGCTGTTTTCGATTATAAACCCAAAAGTTTATCATAACAGGTATATAGCAGGTATTCCCGATCGTATCTAAGCAAAAAAAAAGCGTCGCTTTAAAAAAAGGATTTGAATGTCTATGAAACACGAATTTCAGCCCACTGTGCGCCGTCAACCTAAGCAGAGCATTTCTCTCACCGTCAGCGGCAGCAGCCAGCCATAAAGCCGTTTCTACCCGTGTTCACTTACCGTAAAACCTACATCACAAAATATCTACCCCGATTAACCAGTGAATACATCACAAATAATGTTTAGTTACTTAAATTTTTTTAAAGCAGCTGTAATTAGTTGAACTCCTCATAGCTTGTTGTTTAGCCGTAGGCTTGCCACGCCGACGTCTCACGTTCGATCCCAAGGCGCGCAGCCCTGGCTTTTAGAAGTTATGTGCGTATTAATTAATTATCGTTTGCTTTAACAGTGAAGAAAAACGTATCGTGAAGAAATCTGCGTGTCTGAAAGGTCACCATAAAGTTCTCGAAGTTCTCTTACCTAACTAAAGAATTGAGTGCACGTGTGAGTGAGAATCGATAAATTAAATACAATAATGATATGAACAATTCTATTAGAATTAAATTGAGATTGTCACCACTAATACAAATTATTTCTAATATCATTAATTACATTATACAGGGTGTCCCGAAATTCAACAATAACCTGGTACCGAGCGAGTGGCCAAGGTATACCAGTTATGAAAAAAAAATTTAAATTAGAAAATCCATGTCACTTAGTCAAGCGATAATAGACATTATTCGAAAAAGTCAAAAATTTGATACCCTTGGTCGAATTGTAATCAATGTAATCACAAATAACAGAGCTATTAATCGCAACCACAAATCAAAGTAATAAACATTGTTAACTAAGTAAAATAAATTAAATTTTGGCGAGTTATGGTTTACAAAATGATTGTCAATTAAATTTGACACTCCATGTTTAAAAAAAATGTACTACACTACCCTTGGCAAGTTATTTCAAAAGATGGTACATTTAGTCTAGATTTCAGAATGGTACAACACTTGCCACTTTTCTTGCCAATGAAAGTGGTATCTTGTATTTTTTTCGAAAGGACCTCATGGAAAACTTAATCAAAATAAAACAATCAATTATCGTAACACTTTAATATCCTTCTAAAACTAAAGCAGATGCTCAAATTGTTTCCCTCCGGCACAAATACAAGCTCTGCATTGCCTCAGAAATTACCTCTTCACCAGTCGTGCATATCTACCTACTCGCATTTATTTCTTCTGATGCTGCATCAATTTTTTGGCGCAGTTCTAATAGATTTTTTAATTTTGAGTAGACTTTTTCTTTTATGCATCCCCAGTAAAAAACATCTACTGGATTCAGATCTGGGGAAAGAAGGGGCCATAAAATTGATCCAAGGCCGGACGCCTTGGATCAATTTTATGGCCCTTTCGTCTATCCATCTGTCGGTATATTCTTCGTTTAAATATTCTCGTACAGGGCGGGCATAATGAGCTGGGCAACCTTCTTGTTGATACCACATTTCTCTGTAGATGTTGAGTGGTACATCTTCTAACAATGACGGCAAATAATTTTGGAGAAAATGCAAGTAGGTGGCGCCATTTAAATTCTCAGTCAGCTCAAATGGTCCAATTATTTTACCATTTAAAATTCCTGTCCACATGTTGACTTTAAATTGGTACTGGGATTGGTCCTCACGCATCAAATGCAGGTTTTCCATGTGCTAACTATGTAGGTTGTGTAGGTTTAAATAACCATCTTTTTTTAACGTCGTTCCTCAGTCCATAAAATTTATTTAGAAAACCCGGATCTTCATGAATGTTGCCAACATGGTTTTGCAGAAAGCAATTCTGGGTGCATGATCACGTAGTAACAAACTCTGCACACGTTGCACATGACACGGATGTAATTCGTATCGTTTTAAAATTTGATAAGCGATACTCTTCGGTATTCCCGTTGCAATTTTATTGGCACGTATTGAAGTACTGGGGTAATTTTCAACTTTATTCAAAACTACGTCGTCGTAGTCTTCTTGAGATCTCCCACCAGACGTAGGAGCACTGGGTAATCGTTCTTCCGAGTATGACGCGTGCACATTTTGGAAGACACGATAATTTGGGTACCGCTCCACATTCGGGTACCTATCACGGTACAATCTAGCTGCGGCAGAGGCATTACAACGGCACTCAATCGGTAGATAAGATGCATATTTGCATATTCTTCCGGTGTGTACAATTACGGCACGTTGTTCACACACAGTTTGCACAGCACAAAGTCCACAAAATAAAGCCAGAGTTGTCAAGTACGGATGGAGTATCAAGTCCAGGGTAACACAAATTATTTATTATTTATTTTATTATTTTAATTTTATTATGAACAACTCATCAAACATCGGCTTCACTATCCGTCTCACTCATCCTAAAAGTCGACTTGCCAAGGGTAGTGTGGTACATTTTTCCAACATGGAGTGTCAAATTTAATTGACAATAATTTTGTAAACCATAACTCGTCTAAACTTAATTTATTTTACTTAGTTAACAATGTTTATTACTTTGATTTGTAGTTACGATTAATAGCACTGTTATTTGAGACTACATTATTAACCTTCCTATACCCGCGCACATGTCTGTGAGACCGACGATACAGTTTTTCGTCAATATTTTTTTTTCCAAGAACTTTGAGATTTCGCGCGTTCTGCTAGCTGCATGATTTGGGGCTAGCTTCAGGTTAGTACGCAGCACACAGCCGTGCGAGCAGGACGTGTAGGTTTGCTACGGACTGATCGGTCTGTGACACTGACGCGGGTATACGATCAACTTTTTACGTAAGTCATATGTTTTTGCTTATGAACATTTATATGTTATATATTTGCTTTTATGTATAGATTTGAACTGCATTTTATTGTTTACAACTACTACATCGATTTATGAAATTTTTAGGTTATAAATTATTCAAAAATGAATGATGAACATATTCGATTGCTGTTGGAGGAAGAAGGTGCAGATTCTAATTACGATGATGAATTTGATAGCGAAGTTGAAGATTATAGTCCACCCCAAGAAGAAACACGTGATTCTGAAGATGAAATTCAGTCGACGGACCACGAGGATGATTCTCAATCAGGGTCAGAAAATCGTGAAAGTAACAGAGATTATTACATCGGAAAAGACGGGCGTACGCGTTGGAATAAGACTCCTGGGTCAAGCCAGGTTAGGCGCCGTACAAGAAATCTCGTGACACAACTTCCAGGTCCTAAGGGTGAAGCTAGAAACAAGAAAGAGCCGCTAGAAATATGGAGGTTATTTTTTTCGGAAAGTGTTTCTATTCGGATTGTTGAGTGCACGAATAGAGAAATAAACCGCCTAAAAGCGAATTTTTCACGAGAAAGGGACTGCGTAGAGACCGATTCAATAGAAATTGAAGCGTTGTTGGGTCTCTTACTCTTTGCAGGAGTAAGAAGAAATAGTCGATTAAATGCCAAAGACTTGTTCAAAACAGACGGGTCTTCCCCGGAAATATTTCGGCTAGCTATGAGTTGGAACAGATTCTATTTATTACTACGGTGTCTCCGGTTTGATAACAAAGATACTCGTGCAGAACGCGCAGCAGTGGATAAGCTTGCTCCGATCAGAGAGTTATTTGAAGAGGTTGTAGAATCTTTCAAAAAATATTACAGCTTGTCACAGTTTGTTACAATAGACGAAAAGTTGGAAGCTTTTAGAGGTCGCTGTGCTTTCAGGCAATATATCCCATCAAAGCCAAACAAATATGGAATTAAAATTTACGCTTTGACAGACGCTAAGATGTTTTATACAGCAAACATGGAAGTGTATGTAGGAAAACAACCTGAAGGCCCCTATAAAATTGATAACTCGGCTTTAGAACTAGTTTTGCGTCTGAGTGAATGTATTCGAAACACTGGTCGTAACATCACATGTGACAATTTTTTCACAAGTATTCCGCTGCTGGATAAGCTCGATCACGAATATAAGCTGAGCCTGATTGGAACTGTGCGAAAAAATAAAAAGGAGCTACCCAAACAGTTTACTGAATTACGAGGTCGATCTGAAAAATCCAGTGTATTTGGACATCGCGGCAACTGCAGCCTTGTATCGTATATACCTAAAAAAGGCAAGAATGTCTTACTTTTGTCCAGCATGCACGATGATGAAAATATTGATGAAGAGACAGGTAAACCAGAAATCATCATGGACTATAATGCGACTAAAGGCGGAGTTGACACGGTCGACAAAATGTGTGAGACGTACAATGTCGCTCGAGGCACAAATAGGTGGCCTATGGTAATATTCTACAGTTTGATGAACGTGGCAGGAATAAATTCGTTTGTTTTATATCTAATGAATAATCCTAACACGAAAATTAATCGCAGAACGTTTTTGGAAACACTGTCTTACGGCTTGCTGAATCCTCACCTCAGGCGACGAGCTCTCACTCTTTCTCTGCCAAGGACCCTGAGGTTAAGACTCATTGAAATATGCAAATTAG
This sequence comes from Catocala nupta, assembly GCA_963675205.1. NCBI lineage: Eukaryota > Metazoa > Arthropoda > Insecta > Lepidoptera > Erebidae > Catocala > Catocala nupta. The sequence goes on from OY776081.1 coordinate 11,333,649, forward strand.
ATAGCCCTGAACCTGCAGCTGCATCTGACAACAATAAAATTGGTCGCTGTGGATATTGTGCATCAAAAAAAAATAGAAAGACGCGGTACAACTGCGCTGCTTGTGCCAAATATTTTTGTTTAGAGCATGCTGTTATGGTGTGTTCTGACTGCTTTGCAAACTTTAATATTTAACTAAATATATGTTAGAATGGTCTCAAGATATGTGATTTTTAAGATTTAAAAGTTATTTTATGTTTGTTTTGAAAATAAAAAGTTTTATGTTTGTTTTTCCTAGACTATAAGAAAAAATGAGACTTTTTTAGGCTTTTAGTCATTAAAGTAATAAGTAGTTCATGCTAATAATTGATATTTTTTGTTTTATTACATCCTATAGTCCCTGGAAAATAAAATTAACATATACAGTTTTATAGAAAAACAACCAGGTAATAGGAGCCAAAGTTACGGTCTGTCACACCATGCGCGGGTATAGGTGTTAAAACACTTGGCGCGGGTATAGGAAGGTTAAGAAAAACACTGTTATATTGTGAAAATTGTGATCACAGTACTTAAAAATGCGTCAAATTTTCAACTTTTTCGAAAAATGTCTATAATCGTTTGACTAAGTGACATGGATTTTTTTCATTACTGGTATACCTTAGCATCTCGCCCGGTACCAGGTTTTCGTTGAGTTTCAGGACAACCTGTATATTAGCAACCTATGACTCCATCTATTTCTAGTAATTATATTATATAATAACATATTTTACTATAGTAGGTAAGTTAGGTAATATAGAAAATATTTTGTATTAGTACCTATGTATATAGTTATTGTGAATATAACTACCTATAAATTCATGTATTTTCGCGGCATTATAATTTAAAATATAGTGTAAAATTACTAAAACCATAATTAAAACAAATATATTTTTATGGATAATTAATATTGATCAATATTCATTACCCATAAGAATATCGTTATTATATTATATAACAAGTTACGATCAAAATATCGCATTCTGCCTATTTTCTCTATCTTATACTTTACTGAGACTGCAGGGCAAATGGCTTGCCTGTAAATTTCAAAATTCTTAGTATCAGAAATGTGACTGTTGCACCTCTGCATTCCATATTGAGATCTCTGTCTACAGTTAACAGATAAGTTATATATTCAAGTATGTCATCCCGTCATACTTTTTTAACCAAATTTTACTAAGGATGTGTATACTACATATAACTGTATATATCAGTTGATTGAATTATTGTGAGAATGTGTACTAAGAATGTATTATATATCAGTCGTTAGTTTTGCTATTCATATTCCAACACTTTCAGTACCCTTACAATCAGCAATCTTCTCTTACAACAACGTACAAAGCCCGCAGTAATTTTATACATTATACTTAATATTTTTTTAATGTAAGATAATGAGTCAATCTATACTAATATTATACAACTGAAAAGTTTGTTTAGCTGAACGAGCTAATCTCAGGAACTACTGGTTCGAATTGAAAAGTGTTGGATAGTCCATTTATCAGGAAAGGCTAGCTACATAAATAACTTCACGCTTCGACCAATAGGAGCTGAGCATCAATGAAAAATGTTGCAATACGGTGAAAATTCTCATAAGTGACGCAGTTGCGTGGGTCAGCTAGTATATCCATATAAAGACAAAATAAAAACATGGTGTGTGGTCATCCAAACGTCGAAGAGCAGCGATAGCTCAGTAGGAGGACCAACAGACTGCAATTCAGAAGGTCTCGGGTTCGAACCCACGTCGCGCACCTCTGACTTTCGGAAGTTATATGACTTTTCGAAATTATGTGCGTATTGATTGACAATTATCACCTGCTCCGTGCCTCGGAGAGCACGTTAAGCCGTCGGTCTCGGCTGCGATGAACATCTATGGCAGTCGTTATTGGGGAAGTCGATACAAAAGATCCCACTGGGTCGAAATGTCGCCGGTCTGTACTGACTGGCCCCCACACAAGATAAGATAAGATATGATCCAAACGTCGACTTAGGTAATAAGACATCGAATTTATCGAATGAAATAGCTTAACTCACTGAGCACAAATAATAAGCATACTTTTGAAATTAAATGCTATTTCCTATGCTATGCTTGTGTATAAACGACGACGAACACCGTTGAAACACAATTAGCTCTTCAACCTTGACAGCGAAGTAAAAATATACGCCAAGGTGTGTTAAGAGTAGTATGTCACCTTTTTAACCCGGAAAACGCATGTTTCCTTCTGAATAGTTAAATTTCTTAAAACCAGATGAGCACAGCCACGTTTAAAAGTTAAATTTATTAATAATTATACATATAAAAAACCTAAACAACTTTATACGAATATTGCCAATATTATACTATACTGATCGGTAAACGATTAGCGAGGTTAAGCAACGTTGGGTGCGGTCAGTCTATAGATGGTTGGTTGATGGGTGACCGCTTAGTGGTATTTCATGAGCGTCTCCGTGCTTCGGAGGGCACGTGAAAAGTCGGTCCCGGTTGTTGCCAAATTGACAGCAGTCGTTAAGCCATGTCAGAGGCCTACGAACGGCTTGAACAACTCTTGACAAAAGCTTGTTCACTAACCACACGAAAAAAATATAATTAAAATAACAATTTATTACATTTATTTTATAACAATTTATTACATTTATTTTATAACAGGTGAGGCGTTAGTAGCCAGCCTGGATGAAATCTTTTGCTGAAGTCTGGCACACAGGCCTTCTATTACAATTGCCATAATATTGTGTTATGTTTACGAGAATGTTATACATTGAAATTAAACAAACTTTATACGTATTTTATCGCGTTGTTTATTTTTTATAAAACACTATTATTACATCATTTTGAAACTTTAAACTACTATTGTTAAGCTATTTAAATTATTTAGATTTAATTTTACACTTTTCCCGACGTTTCGGTTGCTTTTGAGCAGCCATAGTCACGGGGAGACTAAGATGGTAGTTGTCTCAATGTCCCAGTGTAGTTATTTCGAAGTACCCGAACATAATTTAATCATTGGTGTTTCTATTTACGCAGAATGAGCTCAAAGTATCATGAAGTCTAGCTGTGCTTTGCTTCTTCTTGTGTTTGACAATTTGAATTTAATAATAATAATTATTATTTATTTATTTGCATAAACACAATTAACACTTATATAAACATAAATAAATATTCACTTATTTACACAATATATAATTTTGTTGACAAATATGTTTATGTTTGTCGTAACTAGCACCTTGCTAAGTTATAGGATAACTTATATTAAGAGTACCAGTCCCAACCCATACAACATTTGATGTGATACAATTTAAAGTATCGGCCTCGATGGCGTAGTGGTTAGTGTAACCGACTGCCACGCCTGAGGTCGCGAGTTCGATTCCCGCACAAGTCAAACATTTGTGTGCATGAACATAGATGTTTGTCTTGGTCTGGGTGTTTCTATGTATAATATGTATGTATTTACAAAAAAAAAAGTATATATGTATGTTTATCCATTGTCTAGTACCCATAGTACAATTCTGCTTAGTTTGGGCTAGATGGTGTTGTGTGTATGTGATAGAATATTATTATAGAATAGAATATTAAGCGTTCGTTTACATACAAATTAGCAAAAATGAAACTAAAACAAAAAAGTAATAAAAAGAAATAAAACATTCAACAGTAATATAGCAGCAGCCCTTAAGGGCTGTGCAGTGTGTGTGTGTGTGTTTGAGTGTTTGAGTGAGTATGTCATTAAGAAAAGAGAAGGAGTTGCTCTGTGTCACTATAGTTAAGTTGCATTAAATACGCGGTAATGAGTTTTTAAGGGAGTTTGTGTGCAAAGGATAAATATTGTATGTTTTGTTAAGTTTATAGAAGTATAGACGAGGTCCTTGAAAGCAAATAAATCTTTTGGTGAAAGAGAAGTTGCATTTGAATGGTTGGCATATTATGTCCTTCCGTCTCCTAGCAATTATCTCGTAAGGAGTGGTGGTGTAAAACGACAGTATTTAGAGCAAATAGCTGCCACAAGGTGAGGACTTTGCAACACTTATATAGGTTTTCTGTGGGATAGAGTAATGGACGGAAGATAGATGCCTTTAATACTGCTCTTTGAGCTCTTTCCAACTTAAGGGTATTACTTTTAAGAGCCCCACCCCAAGAAGTAACGCAATATGCTAACAACGTTCAACAGAGAGCGTAGTAAATAGTTTTTATTAATTGGATTCAGCGATATGGATGTAATCATTTTCCTGATCCTAGAAGTAAGCAAATCTGTGAGGGCTGTGAAGGTTAAGTTGCTGTCGAGAATGACCCCAATATATTTAATTGTTTGCGAGTGTTCAAGATTGGTGCAGTGGCAAGTAACAGTATTGGGAGATGGGCAAGAGTGCGATTTTAAAATTTAAAATTACTGGATCCCAAGCTGGTGGTACATTCCAACCATCTTCTTTATTGGAATTAGGGTGTTTTTTGATTTCAATAGCCTCGCGAAGCATCCTTGATAGGAATCGGTGTTCTTTAGCGAGAATATGTGGTTTGTCAAATCTCAGGTATGTGGTCCCCTGTACTGTACTGGCTGCCTGAGAATTTGTGTGTGACTAAACGCAATTTAAAAGTTTTTTTCCGACTAACGTATAGAGACCGTGGTAGATGGTACCTGTTCTGAGCGAATGGCCACTAAAAACACGCCCTGCAAATCTCTGTGCTATCCCAAACACTGATTTAGCTGCATATCAATGACATGTAGTTTGTCGACCCCATTCCTTGATATGCGACGACAATATCGCGGACACTTATTATACGGGTCGTGCCAACATCACACGAATCAGTAAAAGAACGCACATTGAACAAGTCGCGAGCAAATTGTGTCTTAAATTGCGAGGACTCAACTACTTTAACATAATAATTAAACTCATTTTGTGACGATGAAACGCACAGTGTGTACCCGAGTAGAAAATTCTTAACAGCTTGACGTGTTATTTCTGTTCAGATCCCACAACCGTAATCACTATAAAAATCATCCAGTTGCTGCTTTCAGACACTTCCATAAACACAGACTTAGAAAAGTATGTTGGTGTGTCGTTGTTACTCCAGAGTATATTCGTTTATCGTTATCAATGTGTCAACTACAAAAATCTCATAGATTTAAATCCATGGAATTAATATACTATTAATAGTTTATTAATTCCATGGAAATATACTACTGTAGCTATTTTAGCACAAAGAAGCAAAGAAGCATGTACACTTGTTAACAGCTTTTTGATGCTATATGAAACTTGAACAGGTATGTATATGTAGTCGCAGTCTTCTCCCCGCAACCACTCGGTTAGGTTATAGCTCATATATATATATATATATATATATATATATATATATATATATATATATATATATATATATATATATATATATATATATAGATATATATATATATATATATGTGTGTATATATATGTATGTATATTATAGCCCCTAAGTCTTATTGGCATCACAAGGCATTCCTTGAGTAAAACCTAGTGAACTGAACGTTGTTACCTTACTGCCAGCTTTTCGTCTTATTTTAGTGACTAACAGGCAGTCAGGGTCTAGAACTTTTTTAAGGGTCGGCAACGTAATAGATAAAAGTAACCGCTGAAAAACCTAGGGCTGACTGTAACTTGTTTAAAAAGTTATAGACAAGTCAAGTATTATTTCCAAAGCCGAAACAATCCATCAATAAAATTTCAAATCCAAAAAGAAAGGAAAGCCCAACAATATAGGGTTGAAAGTATCCGATATGATAATTAAGGTCATAGTCACAACTTTCATATCTAGACACATAATAAGTATAATATATAAAATATATAGTCAAGTTGTATTTAACGTTTAGGCTGTTATAATTATTAACAAACAGAGGGCCGAGCAAATAAATAATCATGTGATCGTCTTCATATCCCTCACAGCATAATTAAAATAAGTAAAATGCCGCCAAATTGTACAGATTCGAACGTCTATTTGTGATATTAGATTGTAGTGAAAATATTTACGCTAAAAACAGTTTTGTGTTAGACATAAAATATACAACGATATCGCATTGGTGGCCTGAAAAGTTAAAATGCTTTCTTATTTCTTCAAAGGCCGTCTCCTGAATGCTCATTCTATTATAAAGGTATGTATGTACAGACTTAAGTTATTTCCTTTAATAGGTACGACCTCCATTATACGAGAAAGAAATAATGATAGGTTACAAATTCAGACCAGCATTCCAGATTCTACTGGCCCTTGAACCAAATGTCGATGCCAAAAAGAGCCCTGAAACAGCCACGCGTATTTTATATTTATAAAGATCAGCATCGCACACTAGACATAGACATACGATCATTGAGTGTGCCGCCGTTCACGCAACATGACGTTCGCGCGCAAATGTAATCGGTCAAAAAAATCGTACACACAAACTGATATTTAAATTAACTCCGTGCTATCTTTGCAATAGTATACATTTATTTTGGAATAACACGAATAAAACCAGTGATAATGTCTAATAGTTATAACATGAAGGAGTTCAGTTCAACGTAAGTCACATTTTACATTTTATAGCGCGTATTACCGTGAAAGGACACAACGTAAAATACACATATGTTTATTAGGAATAGGCATAATTTGAAATCGATTATATATTTAATGAAAATATAATATCGTAGCGTATATTTGTATCCTAAAAACATACTACATCGCACTATGTACTTAGTATCTGTTACTATAATCTGCACCAAACCATCTACTCTACAATTTTGTACTCTTCCACTAGAAGTAGCACAGTTATATAAATTATTACACTGAGGCAGTGGAATTACACACATGAAATTACGCACAAATTTTACACCGAATTTCCTTAATTGGCTGAGTTTTATAGGCTTACACCCTCATATTACTGTTGTGAATAAAATATATCACTAAGCTCTAATGAAATCAAATTCTACTATTATTATACTAAGTGAAAGTTCATAAGAATATTTGATAATTAATCGGTCACATCGGTCGGTGCAATTTTGCACACGTATGAACTACACCCTGACTGAATAATTATTGATTTTTAAACTTGATATGCGTTTTCGTGGCAGTCACGCGAGCGAGACCGTGGCCAGTCATTCGTAATGGACCCATCAATAAAAAGAATCGGCTGCTAAACGACCTATAACGTATTTTTGTGGAGTCATTTCTCAATTTAATTTAAGTAACATTACTTTCAAAATTAGTTTTGTAAACAATATAAGATAGGTATATAAATTATATGTATCAAAATTTAATGATCCTAGAATCGAGCGACATATGTACAATGTCTACAAAACTTACATAACTAAAATAAAATGATTTTACAGACAGGTACATATACCTACTGCTTCCAAAAAAATATCATTTATTGCCAACTTTTAGGGTTAAATATATAAAAGACTTGACAATTTTATCCAAATAACAAAAACAAGATCTTTATAATTCCATCTATCCATTTTATTCGGCAAGTAGGTATATATTGAATATTTAGAAGTTCTAAAGTCATAACCCTGTTCAAAAGTTTGCTCAGCACTTCAACTATGGAGTTGGAAATACTAATCAAAGAAAGTGTAATTTAAAAAAAATATGTTTTACCGTAAGGTATAACTACCCATGATGGCAATCAGCATTACAGATAAGTTTGTGGAAGAGTTTAAAATAGTATAAGACAGATTACCTACTTAAAATAAGTCATAAAACCAAACAATAGCTTTCATTTACTTACCATTTGAACACTTGCTGACGATATATTTCAACAAGAACAGAGAGAAACAGGAAGATACTTACTTAACTATATTTCAGCGTTATTTACATATTATGATGATGGCGTTGCCAGAGATCAGAATTTTGTTCCCGGAAATATTTCTGCCAACATGTCCCAATGTTAACAACATACAATACTATTATTTTCAGTTGTAAACACGACGCACAATCTGTCAACATATTTTTAGATTTTGTTGGTTTATGAATTTAATGCTTTGATTTTGATCTTAAATAGTTATCTACAAATATCTCTAATCACAGGAGCTATCTATAATCTATATAACGAACGTTAGGCATTATCGCATGTTTTGAAATAGATGTAGGTACCTTACCTACGTCTATTTTAAAACTTACTTATTAAATACTAAATGCAAAAAATTTAACTACTTAAAGGAAAGATTAGAATTCTGGCTTGAAATCACTCTAAGAGCGTAAAGATTTCTCATAAAATAAGTAAGAAGAAAGCAAAAATAATTTGTGCAACACCATAGAGAGTACGAAAACGTCTCTATATTAATCAGCAAGTTAACTACATAATATATTCTGCAAGTGTCATAGACTACCTACTGTTGATATGTGTATAGGAACATTAAATAACGCCTGCTTTTTCCAAGTCAAACTTTAGATCCTAGTAAGCTTACATAAACATACTTTTTTTTATTGAAAGTACCCAAAAAGAAACAAATTTATCTTTTTAGTGTTTAATAAGTCTCGAATCGAATCTAACTAAGATTCGATTCGAGACTTATTTAACACTATTTCTAGACTTGGAAAAAGCAGGCGTTATAAGTTATTGTGTGATTTTGAAGTTCAAAATGATTTAATAGCAGTTCTTAAAAAAAATTACTTCATTTATTGCCTATAATTATTTTCTATTCAAGATGATTCTGGTTTGAGCGTTTATGATTTAACTTTGTAACCTTGAAATAGAATACGAGTAGGTAAGTAGGTACACATATTTGCCATGTTTGCCGCTCTATGTTGTATACCCAGTCAAACAAGTTTGTTATATCTATCGAATTATACGTAGGTTGAAGTAAAAAAACAAACGGAGCTTCGTATTCTGTCATTCTTCGGTCATCGCCGGAAACAAAAAACAAATATACGCGACGAACAGAGAACCTACTCGTTTTCGTCAATGCAAAAATAATAAATCGTTTGAAATTGTAATACCTCTAGTAAACGTTATCAATAGATATTTCCGTTATGAAGTAACTAGTAGTATATAGATATCTATGTACCTATATACTTAAAGATGCATGAATGCAAACTACGCATAACAATAAGATTATATAATACAGCGTTAGATCATTTAACTAGTAATAAATAGGTACATGCTTGTTTATAAAATCATATATTGTCATCATAGACTTTTTGGAAACTAATGAGCAATCTATTGTTTAAATTAATAATCGAACTATGTAATGCCATTTCAGTAAAATAGTCAGAAAAGTCGACTGGCTTTTTATTTATTCAATAAATAAAAAGTTATTTGGTTATGTACTCGTACATAACCAAATAACTTTTAAATATAACGTGTAAGAATAGAATATCATAGGATAGCATCCTTGATGGAATGAGTAGGTCAGAAAATCTCGTATATTATAATAACATTTTCAATCTAATAGGTACATGGTTTTTTATATTTAATGTTTTTATTTTTTTAGGTATGTATTATAATTACATAAATCAGTTTTCTCATAGGTCCTTGTCTTTTTTATTTTAAATATTTTGTACCATATGCTATATAATAATTAAAATAAAAAAAGACAAACATACTCTGCTAACTTGTTTATTAATTAATTGCTAATTGTTGGTAATATATTAATATAAAAACATTATATTTTAACGTATTACAGTAATGTAAAACTCGTAGTACGCAAGATTTATTTTCAACACTAAATTTTAATACATTTTGTTGATTTCGGCTTGATATTAATAATCCTCTTGCTAGTTGCACTTTCGTAGTTGAAATAAGTTTTTTTTTATATATCAATATATCATTACTTGCAATGTGCAGTGTAGCATAACCAAGACAAACCACTCATATCTGAAGCAATCTGGTATCGCTTCCGATAACGAAATGCAATAAAAATATAGAAAATATAGAAACGTAAAATCCTTGTTATTTTTGTCATATTTTTTCCACATAAGGCTATTTAATTATTAATAATTAAATATTTTTCCTACAACAGGGAATATTTTATTACAATATACATAATATATCACACAAAAACTTGACAAAAAAACTATTGCGAACTAATGAGATCGCAGCTCAGCTTGTAAAACTATTGTAGTTGAGTAAGAAAATACTCGCTCGCATAGTTTATCAATACTTTACAGTTCTACCTGAGTTCACTATTCGTTCTACTAATTTACAATCTTCTATCTATCAGTTTAGCTAGTATGACTGCCATACGCTATATTTACATGCCATGCGCTATAACTTTACTAGCATATTATCCATTAATTTATAGCTCGCGATCTAACCGCGCCCTTACTGTCGCTTAACGGTAGCTATGGTCACGGTACTCACCGTGACCATGGCTAGTACAAGACTTCCAAAACGTCGTGGTGAGTGTAATTAAAAATAGTCTTAAATATTTTATTAATATGCCGCGGTAGATCCTAAATAATATGTTGAACTATGGCCGTTTGTCGTCAGGATTTAGTAACATTGTAAATAAATAACAAACATTGCCATAGTGATGGCAAAACTCCAAAATTAACCGTCACGTTTATAAAATCACATGTCGGATGTTACATATAAAATGTGCAGTATCTAAATAAATATATTTTCGTTCTGCATGGATGATGTCTTTGTAATTTCTCACGTGTCATTGTTTACTTAGTTGCATTAAGTGTCACTACCTAATTTAAGATTCTAAGATAATCATTACGTTATTTAACAATTATCTTGTCGTGCTCATATTAATATTTATAGATTTCACTATATCATCTGCTGCTATTGTTGACTATATCTACGTTTTTCCTGCATGTTTACACGATTATAGCTCATACATCCGTCGCGTTGGGTACTCCTACTCTTCTTTAAGTAGCATCAAGTGCAACTACATCTAGTGATGTAATGAACATCTGCAAGAACTTTTACTCGTTACCTTAGTATGTGATTAAATAAAATAAGGCCACGATGCAAGGCACACGACGCGCCCATTCATTCATTCAAGTTCATTTCATCCAACTAGTACCTACTAGTTAGTGTAGATTAGGATACTAATCACAATTGCGTTAAGTATTCTTTATACTGCCACATTTGTAGGTACCTTTTTAAAAATTTATTAAAAAAATTATTTTACCCAGCCCGAATCAATTTTCTCTATGTAATTTAATTTAAATTGTACTTCATACTACAGTAAATATATAATATATTGTAAAGAATTATTTAATATCTATTTTTTATAATGGGCATTAGCAATAATACACAGCACCGATAATTTACGCTAATATATTATATTTCCACATAGTTACACTATATATAATGTCACATGAAGACATGAATGTACATATGTTCATATGAACAGTTTGGATTGCCCACATAAAGCTAGTCTTGAGTGTGTTGGTAACACCATTATGACCATATCAGCCGCCAAGCAGATTTGCATGCCAACTAAAGGCCTACATAGCGTTTTACGATAAACAGCGCTCTAGCTGTATTTCCTCATTAATCCTTTTGCAATTCTAATGAAACTTTCGACTAAGTATACGAATAGCAATAGGTTTAAGAGCTTTCCTCAACATTGCCACTGCGCTAAATGTTGTGCACAACAGTTGTACTGGAGTCGAGGCATTATTTGTGTACATGGTTTGAATGTTTGTGAAGTCTCTATTTAAACCTAATGCGGAAGAAGTCTTTTTTAATATATAAAATAAACATAAATATTATGACATCCTTCTATACCTGTTATACTAGTAAATGTGTGTATGTTATGTAAATATGTTTAATTATTTGTTCATCAATCATGCGTAAATCAATGAATGGATTTGGCACACAGTAATATCATTTCCGGGATTAACACGTAGTATACTGTGGTTTCGTGAGGTGTGACAAGAAATGGAACTCATGAGGTGCGACAAAATAATACATCCCTTTATTGAAATAAGTTGGTTACTTAAATAATAATTTTCTTTTTAATCTTTGTGTCAGTGTTAAATCGCCAGTAGTCATCCATATAAATTAATTTACTAGGAATGTTATTAGGTACCTACAATGGTACAATCGGTTGTCAACTAACCAAGTCTTGGCTCAGATGTTCTTAGTGTAACCATTCATGTAATTAATTGTGAAATAAAACAATTTCAAATTTAATTTACCAATTTTGAAAACATTTTATACTTCTGAAAAAAGTTTCCTGTATTATTATTATTTAAATAAGTTAAAGTTATCTACAAATGTGGCCAGGAACGATCTAATGATATAGATGTCAGTTTACTAGCACTCTCGTCTTCGATCCACTACATTAAAGAACTGACCAGAAAATCGTAGTGTTCCGTATTGAAAATAGGGCTACGGCTAATCGACGTTTATTTCGTAGAAATAATAAGCAATACTATTTAATGTGGTAATGCTTCTAGTCTTCTAGGTACTTTACCAGTCGACTGTGTTGCGGAGAAATTTTGTGACGCTCATTAGAGGTTTTATATTTACTTTTACTATTATTTGTTATTAACTTTTCTTTTATTTGAAATAAATTGGAGCTTTAGCATACTGCGCAAATACTGCGCAACTCACCGAAGTAGATTCCATCTAAATATATGTTACTTGGTTGTGGTGTAAAGCAGGTATATTAATAAAATACAACGCCGCAACACCCATACGCATTGACGACACATATAAACGTAATAATTCTAAAAATAGATCAAAGTGAACTGTGAAGTGTACGTTACATATTTTTCAAGTGATTATTTTAAACTGAGCGCAATCAAAAACGATTTCTTATAATTCTATAATGTCACGTCGTAATTTTGCTCACGAATAAGTCAATATTAATGTATGTTTATTTAATGACGGACGTGATCCGCATTGTTTAAATGCACTGGTTTTGCACGTGTAAGCATGATATATTGATGAACGATAACACGCGCGCACGATGGCCTGTGACATGCGAGGGTGCTCGCCTAGCACATGTATCTTTTCCGAACACCATAACACGAATTAGTCAGGACGAAGGCAAAGAGATACGATATTCGTTGCAACGCTGGCCACATGACCACAGAATAGATAATACAAGATGCCAGTACCTCCAGACCGACATCAGTTTAGCCAAGCTAAAATTTTATCTATATACCTATGTATAAGTGAATTCTAAGTCACTGTCTAGAAGTTTATCAGTCTATTTGTAAAATAGTGTTTGGTACTTTAGTGAGGCATGCCAAAAAAAAAAAAAATTTACACTACCAACTAAAACTGTATACTCATTTGCGCCGAATCTATAGGACTCCTCCATTGCCATTATTAGTAGAACTGGGCGACACTAATATTTTATTTTTCAAAACTGGCCTATTGGTATCGGTTTTCGTTTAATATCTCAAAAATAATATGGTTATCTTGGTATATAAATATATACCTATGTTTTTAAAAGGCGACACCAGCGTTCTACGGTAACGATTTATCTAACGTAATAAACTGCGTAAATAAGAACATTCTATGTACTACCGACCTATAAGTATAATCGCCAAAACTTATATTTTACTTAGATTTATAAGAAATGTGATCATATAAACCCGGACCATTTTATTCAATCTATTCTAATATGCTGGTGATTATGAGGCAACTTTGAATCAATGGTAGATGTCAGATACTGTAGGAATTACAAGTATATGTTTATACACACTCATATCTGTAAAGCCTTTGATAATTATAGCATGCAGTGAATACGAGTAGGTACGTTTAAACAGGATTATGATGACTTCAGTGTTAAGTACATTGACGATTAAAATGTTGTTTGTCATCATTTTGCATAACTTGTTTGAGTAACTGCCACCTGCTTTTTATGAATGTATTTCATTTTCGTAAGATATATATCAGCCCTGTATTAAACTGTCCCATTGCTGGGCACGGTCTTCTTCTCATTGTGAGTAGGGTTTTCGTAAGATAAAAATACATTTAATTTATCATTTTTAACCAAAGTGTGTTTGACCTACTTAAACGAAAATTAAAGTCAATCATTCTTTTCATACGCATATTCTTTGTCGATTAATGTGATTTATTATTAATATTTTCTTTCAAGCTGTAATGCAGCACTATTATGAATATTAAGACAAGACATGTCTTGTTTTGGCATTCATAACCCTGACAAGCCCTGGATTGTCAGGATGAAGCGATTATGATGGTCTTAAGGGGTTATCATTGGCATTAATTAAATATGACGTTCTGTATACTTTGCTACAACAAATATAATTAATGTTATCGTTGCGGGAAGAATTCTGCTGCACCACGCCATCACATCAGTAGTAGTACAAAAGCATTCAGTTTTATGTACTTTGTGACGTTTACCTACTGACTATACCTACACGTCTTTAAAATACACAAATATAATATAGATAAATCGTTCAGACGAGTATTGTTATTGTAAAGCAAAATGCTATAGTCAAAATTGAAGTTAGCGTCAATGATCAAGCTATGGACAATCTAAATGATTGCGACGTTATCCCTCGTCATACATGATTGTGCTACGTGAGTACGTAGCACAGTCATCTATGACGCACATTGTGCCGATGTGCCCTTGCCATATCCCGTGACATCTATCTTTGCCTCACCTTGTACGGAGAGAATTTCTAAATCAGTATTAATTCAATCTGGTAATAAGATAACAATAATTCCAAGAATAAACATTAGATACCATATATTAAAAAATCTTTTATATTAATAAATAAAGATAAATCATCCAGGAAGTCGGCATAAGATAGCTTTTTAGCGTACACTTTCTGACATATGTGATATATGTACATATTATGTATGTATATCAATGAATACAATATATGCCAAATATATGCAAGGTTTTTGAAACCTTAAACCTTATGCAATTGCCGTATATGTTTTACATCTAATTTCGTGACACCTATACGAAATATCAATAAAAAAATGAAATGGTCTGTACTAAAAAAATACAACTTTACAGATCCATGTCATACAAAGCGGCAATTCCATAGACATAGAAACAATATTAACCTTAAGTCAAGAACGTTTATATTTTAACCACCAATCCTTTTTTTTAACACCTGTAGGCAAATTGCTAGGTGAATTTTGGCTGGATTATGTTATTTTATCATAAAATTTAAAATACTTTACATTCACTAGTATTTTCTAGATCCCACAGGGGGAAAGCTATTACCGTTTACCAGACAAATTTCCAGTCTCAGTTGTGGTCCTGTGATTTGTCCAACAACACTCAACCCAATCCGGCAACCAAAACCACAGGATTGCATGCAAATATAAACGCTAACTTATAACGAGTGAGCGCCGCCGAGGCAGTTACAATACTACAACTAAAATATATGGTTATATAAATAACTAGATGTTCATTAAAATTATAGAACTTAATTGATACAGTTTTTATCATGATTTGATTGGAACTCAGTTTTTTAACTATATGTCAACTATTGTAATTCTCACTTTGCCTGATGCTTTTCTTGGTTTTCAGCAGGCATGGTTATTGTAAAACCGTGACCATCGTTCTGTGACCGTACATGATTAATAGTAACCGAAATGTCGGAAAAATGCATGGAAAAATATGCATGACGTGTAAACAAAAACGTGCACAGATTGTAAGACTGCAGTTGGTCATCATATTTTAAATAGATAGAGTAAAAACGCAAAAAATAATGCGAAAGCACCCGAAGTTGTCTATTCATGCATTCGTACAATATGATTTACAAACGGTTGAAATTATAAAGCACACCTCTAATGTCAGATTCATGTGTAGCCGAAAATAAACGTTTCAGCGTCAACGTGTTGCACAAATATGCAATTGCGATTTTGTCTGGCACAATTTAAACACGCATTCTTTCGTTCCAGCAAACACGACAAACTATTAATAAATACACTTTGTTCCCGTCCTCTGCTCTCAGTATTCGTCTAGTTTAATGAATGCAACTATCACCATTATTCTAAAATAACTGCTTGTATCTACACGATTAAAAACAAATCTTTGCGTCATCGCCTATTTTGATAAAAAGCGCTTAGCACCACATCGATCGTAACTTTACAATTGATTTAACTCGTATTTCTAAATGGTAGGTACTTATATAAAATATATATAAAATATAAAACTTATCATAGGTATACATACATATTGATGTAAAATATTTTCTTTTTTTTTATTATTAATATACTTACTTGCTTTTTCAAAGAGAAAACAAATATCAAATTGTTTATTTTATTTTATCAATATGAAGGAGGCCTAACCTGGCCCGTGTCCAGCAGTGATGCAGGGCTGATATTATTATCTAAGCTTCTATTCTAATATTATAAAGAAGAAAGCTTTATATTTTGTTTGTTAACTCAAAATCTACCCGAACTACCGATTTAAAAAATTCTTAACCTTTAGAAAGCTATATAATCACCGAGTAACATAGACATATATTTATTTAAAAAGAAACCCTGTAACTAACATACCCTAACCTACTTCTACGCGAGTGAAGCCGCGGGCAAAAGCTAGTTTATTATAATATGAATTTCGAATTTAGAGGATTCGGAATCCTTTATAGAAATTCAAACGTCAAAACGTTTAGGTAGGTACTATGCATAAACTATAGACAAATTTTCACAATAAAAAAGCATAGAAAGACCAAGGCATAGCCTAGATTAACACATCATATACTTTTTGTACCTGTATACATCCCCGTCTGATTCGGACGAGATGAGCGCGGGCACATAGTGCAGATGCAAATGGAAGAATAATTAAATCTCTACTAATAATATATGTATATATATAATACATAATTGATTAAATATACAAATTCAAGACGCAAACACATCGTTACAAATACACAGCACGCAGAATCTTACGATTGAGTATTGAATTTTGATTGATGAATTGCCACGCTGACTCTCGCTTAAATCTGGGCAGTACCAATATTACTCAATGATCAATACTTTTTGGCATATACTAGATCAGTCTAACTGGCGTGGAATCTTAACCAAACAATCTTGTTCTTAGTCTTTTAGCGATGAAGGATTTCAGAGTTCTTTAAAAGACTATTTGCCGTCAGCAGATCCAGTAACATATGCTCCTTGGGGTGGCAGCATCTCAGTATCAGTCTTATTTTTAAGTATCAACATTTCACAAATCATTTATATCGCTGATGTGTTAAGCTTTTATCGGCTGCGGTGCGGTATTTTACCGCACAGCGACAAGAAAATGCACACGTAAAGTGCCGGCTGCCCACAATAAATCCAGTTAAAATTCGAAAAGAATTCCCACCCTCTCACCATACAGCCATTCTGATTGTTGCTAGTTGTATTACCATACATGTTTACACTGGCTCTTTAGCATTGTCCTAATATTATGTTTCTATTTTCCAGCGCCATCATAACTGAAAATGGAATATATCCGTCCACAATATCCATAAACACAATTAACACAAAATGTAAAGAAAATGATTTGGAGATGGATACATATGATCCATTTCAAAACAGAAAATTAGAACATCCAAACTCGTAAGTACCTTCTACTCAGTTCCTTTTGTTCGAATTTTATACATACGTGTTTTACGTCCGTAATTATATTTGTTTCAATCTTACACAATAAATATTATTTACACTTTTCAAACGTGTTGCGGATATTTTAATTCAGTTCGCGATCAGTTAGGCTACGTTAGTAATTTTGCTAAGGCCACATCTTTTTAATATTTATTGTATTATAAACGATGTGTGCTCTATTCATAATCTACATCGACATCCGATTTTCATTTACATATTGATTATTATTCATTTCAGAGACATGAGATCGTTTGCGAATCTTCTAAAATCATCACTCGGTTCTGGTATTTTGGCTATGCCTGCCGCATTCATAAATGCTGGCACGGTTGTTGGTATTATCGGCACCATAATACTGGGATACATATGTACACACTGCGTTTATTTATTGGTAAGTTTTACTAAATTCTATCGTATTGCAAACTGTGTTATTACACATAACCATAATATGCATATCATAGTTTTAAATAAAATAACGATATAAGATAGGTATAGATGCACGGTGGCCCTTAGCATCGCCTAAGATACTTAAAAAGAGAAATTTCAATGATTATAAGATAAGACTAAGACCACCTGCTAAACAGTAGGTAGGTGGAGCAACAACACAGTTTGTAAAGGTTACCAATTCCAGTCCTGCATCATGGATTTTATGTTCCCTCGTTAATAATTTTCTTTATTATTATATGATGCACGAAAACTGCTTATAATAATTTAATATACTTACTAGTAAATTATAAACTGCAATATTGACATCAGCTATGACAGTGTAATATAATTATGTACCAAGCAGCAAATATTAGTAATAATAACAAATACAATTTATAAGGGACTTTGAAGAAAGTGTTTGTATTAATTAGTTATCGTTAAATTTTTAGGTCAAAACTTCACAAGAAGTATCAAGAGTAACAAAAGTACCATCATTGGGGTATGCTGAAACAGTTGAAGCTGTATTTGCCACAGGACCCCAAAAATTAAGAAAAATGTCTAAATTCGCAAGGTATTTCCTTCAGTCCACTTTCTTTCTACCTAATATTATATTCCTTCAAATGATGACATAAATAGTTTGGTAAATTTTGGAAACAATCTTATATAACAATTATGAAATTTGTATCTAATAATGCCACATGAAAGCTTTCCTTTCCTCCTCCTAAGGGATACCTAAATTGTAAGGAAAATTGCAAATTTTCTTGTGTCATTAACTAATAAAAATGTTATAATTGTTATCTGAGATTGCCTTTAAAATGTAATAAATTATTTACGTCATCAATTGATCCCTTAAGAGAGACAATGAGGAGGCGAAATTAAATTTGCGCATAGATAACATTTCTAATATTTCCATGTCCCAGTCAACTACTTCGTAAAAATACTCAAAAAACAAATAAAGAAACTTAAACTCCCGTTTTTAATAAATGACCACTGATAAGAATAAAATGGCTCCAGTGAACGCAGAATGGCGCCTATGGTTTATAATATACTAGAAACCTTGTACGGTTCTATTAAGTAATTTTATTTCAATTAAATGTTAAACAAGTGTTATCCCACCAAAAACATTTTCATGTAAAATGTTGCCAAGACGAGACCATATGACTCGCACTGTCAAAAAGTTATCAGATCTCATGTAGAGCCAAGCTTCTAACTCTACGCGCCCCAACTCTACAAGACAACAACTTCACAAACTCTACACCTTAGTCAAAATATGTGGCTTGGCCATTTCGTTACTACAAAAACTATTGTATAACAGAAAAGTAATGAACAGTGGATACATTTTCACCTGACGCCCATGTGAATGTACCGTACCTCCAGATATCATAAAATAAGTTTTAGAAAGCACAATACACGCGCAGGCGATGCCGTGCGCGTAAGCTATTAATATACGAGTTTTATCTTAATCTTTAATTCATATTTATCCTCTTTTAAAATATCCACTCGGTTTACACTTACTCGTATTCTCCTTTTGACTTTGTTATTATAATGACCGATGTCGTACAATAACGACAATGTTGCGATACAGACATACACATAAGTAATAAAACTATATCACGATATGAATGAGTGATAAATGTTTCGTGATAATGAAACCAATAGATGTCTACGGTCAATAATGGCAATAGTAAGACCTCTGTCATTTAAAGGCCGGAATACCACATTATTACCGTCTACCAATTTATTAACGACCGTCACGTGAGTTGTGATTTACGTTTTCTAATCTGAGCTAGATGGCTATTCAGGTTTTTTACAATATTTAGTTCGGTACATCACGTTTATATGTTGGGTATTCCATGAAATGCCATTTTGTATGCCAATCCGAATGCGATTATATTTTAAATGTATAGTTGTTTGACTTTAAGTCTAGTATGATTGGTCTATATATGAATATTTGTCTTAAAATACAATAACCATAGTGAGATTATAGCCAATCGATTCAAGGAATCCTAAACGACACTAAACAAACTAATTTTGATCACAAATTGTATAAAAACGAATTCGTATAGATTTGTTATTAATAATATATGTATCTACTTATATACATAGCCATTTCTTGAAACAAATGTTTTCAATATAATTAGTGTATAGGAATCAAGAAGTTAGATGTAGAAAAATACGTAAGTTTCATAGGTAATGACTATGAGTGACCTAATATAAACTTGCCAATTTCTAAATATAATTTGTATAATGGAATGTGACCAGTGATTACTACGTAACCAGTTCGGCGTTTTACTTTGTTATAAGTAAATTAATTTATTCCCATCCTAATATTATACGTGGAGCTAAAAATAAAAGGTAGATTGTGAAATGTGAATTGTGTTGACTACCTCATTACTGTGGTGATTAATGTATATGGCTGCAGATCATGAGGTCCCAGGTTCAAATACCGGGATGTGCGGAGAGTACGTAAAGCCGTTGGCTGCACCTGACCTCTCTCAGTCTCTGTGTCCTATTGCCATTTCATCGGTCAATGAGCGTAAGAGAATAAAGAGTGCGATTGTATCAGCGCACACACTTGTGCATTATAATAATATTTCCTGCGCAATAGTCTCGGTGAAGATTGGCGGCGCGCGGCGGTAGTATAAACTATATCTGAAGACATTATTATAGAAAGATGTGTAGGCTATATTTTAAGTTTGTTAAGTTGACATAGAGTCATAAACTCATAAATGAGCATAATATAAATTTGGAACACACTTTAAATATTAATTTTTGCTGTCTTGTTAGGCATTTTGGTCTCGGCCTTTATCAGTAAGTGCAAAACATGCAGTACTCCCCTCCCAGTGCAGTGGGTGTGCCAGTTCGCCACAGGGCTACAATTTACATGATATACACTTTTATTATTTGAATGTGTGTAAGCCTCGGCGACATAACACCTATACTCCATTAGATTAGGTACTTAACTAAAGGTAAACAATCTAGATGTGACTTTTTATCTAAAACTCAGTTTAAAAATAAAATGCTGCTAAAGATTAATGTAAATACAACAATAACGATTACTAAATCAATTGAACTGTTCGTTTAAGCAGTAGTTTATTTGTTTAATATGTGTTTGTGTAAAAAATCACATCAAGATTGTTTACCTTTAGTTAAGTACCTAACCAAATGGAGTATATGTAGTTCGAGATGTGACTTTCTAAAAGAAATTTAAAATTATCACAGAGCCATCTTTGTTACATACTGCGTGTACTCATTACTCGGTGTGCGTATAAATATCAATTATAGTTAAGTAGTAGTAGATATGCAATATTAGAAATAATAACGTTATTATATTAAAATGAAATTTGATGATGACCGATATTGTTTGCATGTTCCAGGATATTTATAGACTGGGCTATGGCTTTCACCATTCTTGGCGCCTGTGCAGTTTATGTTATTCTACTCGTGGATTCCGTAAAGCAGGTATTTTGGACGTCTGACAAATAATTAATCTTTAACAATCCAAATAGAACATAATGATATCCGTTTCTTTTGTCATAGTGTTGAATCATTCATTTTATTTAAAGAAGTCAAATTTGTTTATGCGAAGGAAAATATTTCTGAAACTACTGAACCAATTCTGAAAAGCTTTCACTAATATAAAGATACACTAACTCCGACTTATATAGACTTTGTTTAAGTGAAGCACACGACCACACGAGCGAAGCCGTGAACTGAAGCTAATCTTCCATGTTATTATAATATGTTAATTATTATAACGATGTCAAAGTGCATTAAAATTGTACCTACTCAGAGTAGACAAAAAGACATTAGATAACTATTAAGCCGATCCGTAGTATAGTAATAGGTATATTAGGTCACCAGTTCAAATCTAAATTACTTTCAGTTTGTTAATAAATAAAAAATGTCTTGTCTCTTGTAACATATACACGTATATAGTTTCATGTCTATATCTTTTCAGGTATATTTACATTTTGCCATACGGAGCGAGTCTCTTGGCATAAACCGGGTACAGTTCTAAGCTCCGTGCTTGAGAATTTCTAGTCAGAAATACACGATCATAATATTATGATCGTGTATTTTCGAAGTTTTTTCATGTCGTGCATATGTACGACATGAAAAAACTCTTCGGGTCACTCTAAAAAAAAAGGTACAAAAAATAAAATCTCAGCTCTGTATTAAACAGTCCCACTGCTGGGCACGGGCCTCTTCTCAAAGTACTATAATAAATTTAATTTATAATAAATCTGCGTTTTCTATTAATTTCAGATAGTGGACTACTACTACGAGGACAATGGCATAGATAAGACGATGTACTGCCTTATGTTCTGCGTCCCAATTCTTGTATTCACACAAATCAAGAACCTCAAATATCTAGCACCGTTTTCTGGATTTGCCAACGTTCTATTAGTTCTTACATTCCTTATCTGCCTATATTATATCTTCTCGGACTTCCAGCCTATCGATTCCCGGCCGATGTCAGTCGATATCGGCAAACTACCTCTGTTTATTGGGTAACGAAATTTATTTTATTTATGTTTAATTACTTACTGTAAAATCTAATGAAAGGTATGATAGGATTGAATACTTATCTAATATTTGAGCGGTTGAACAGACGTTTTTTTTTTGGTATCGTACCAAATCGTAAAATCAGACTGTCATGGTGCGACTTTCTTTTCCATCCGTCCGTCTGTTCATCACAACTACTTATCTTAGCTATTGTACTAGCTTTAATACTTATTTGCAATAATTAATGGCCGCAATGCTATCAAACTTATATTTGCTAAACCATACTTTTTTAATTTTTGATATATCTTCAATGCCATTGAAAACCAACATAACTATATGGTATAACTGGTTGTATTACTAGCTCTATTGCAGTATTATTGGTTACGCGTTTGATATGCTTGTATTTTAATGTTGTAGGTTTAGGTTATAAGACGGATAATGTAAAATGTTAACAATAACAAGAAGCCTCGGTTTCCAGCACCCATGCCTCTACTGAGATTTCTATATCAAAATCACAACAATAAAATGGTCAATCCTGCAATGGAACAGACGACGTCACGAGGTCAGGCAAAATTATGCCTCGGGCACACAAGGCATCTATATTATTACCTTTAATGGTTTTGGTTGTATAAATACAATACCATACCATGAACCAAACATGATTCAACACAAGTTAATGAAAGCACTATCTGATATAAATATAAACATTTTGTCTCAATCACGTAGGCACGTGCATACTGCGTAGGTCACAGTGTGCACATATTTAAACAGTTCAAGCGGGAAATTAATCTGATAAGCAAAAAGTCGACGTCTAGCAGATTTAATGGGTTTATGATATAATTGTCGAGTATATGATATTGACTTCAATCCTATGATGGCTTACCTACGACTTGAAGGTAAGCACTATCATAAAATATATAAATAGGTGAGATACTTATCTTGTAAGTATCAAAAGATAAAAATACAAATACCTATTGTTATATCAGCTTTTACAATGTATCCTGCTCAAGCAGGATAGAATATCTAAAACACTCTTGTCAAGTTGAATTATTACCATACATAAAGGCATTAGCATTGATTATACGTAATTTTCAATCCCTTGTGCTCTTTCTTAATTCATGACATAGAAACAGTTGACTTCAAGTTTTCTGTCTAATGTATTATTCATACCTAAGTTGCTTTATAAAATAATTACTAATAAAACAAACAGACAGACAATAATGTCGCACAACAGATCAACAGTCTACAGACTCATTAAAAATAATTAAGAAAGTTATCATATCAGAATTAGTCAGTTTGAAATCTCATTAATCTAAATCGTAAAATGTATGCGTTGTATGTATTACATTATTACTACCTAAAAGATGTAAAAATAAAAATAATCGGACATTGTGGCTCTCGGTTTTACTGTAGGTATTTTATTTTAGGTAGGTAAAAATTATTGATCAGATAAGAAAAAGGAATACACTAACAAACCTAGTGCCGTCAGACATTTCACGAGATATTTATTACATCGATGGAATATTGTTTCTATGTACCAACACTCTAGGATTAAATAATCGACCTATTTATTTTTAATTATTGTTCATAATTATATTCCTGCCATGCCAGACCAGTATTCCTACAATCAAAAATTTATAGTAGATATTTGATTCTACTACTAGTTTCTTTTTCAACAGGCCATAACACATGCTTTTATAAAATGTTTAATATATTTTACTGCTCTAACCTTTAAATAACAATTATAACATTTTGTTAGGTAATTATTAGCTTGAAATTAAACACTTTATACGGATTTTATCGCGTTGTTTATTTTACTTTAAACACTGGTATTACATAATTTTGAAAACTCTAACACTACTATTATTGAAATTTTACTACTATTTAATCTATATATTTTCTAATTAAAACAATTTATATTATATTATATTATTATTATATTTAAACTCAAATATAAATTGTTTTAATTAGAAAATATATAGATTAAATAGTAGTAAAATTTCAATAATAGTAGTGTTAGAGTTTTCAAAATTATGTAATACCAGTGTTTAAAGTAAAATAAACAACGCGATAAAATCCGTATAAAGTGTTTAATTTCAATGTATAACATTCGCGTAAACATAAGACAATATTATAATTATTAGCTGTTTTGTTAAATTAAGTTACGGCAATGAAACTTTAAAGTTTAAAGCTCTAATTTGAATGTTGCATTTATTCTAGTACAGTAATATTTGCGATGGAGGGTATTGGAGTCGTGCTTCCAGTGGAGAACTCAATGGCGAAGCCCCAGCATTTCCTGGGCTGCCCCGGAGTACTGAATGTCACCATGTCCGTAGTGGTGCTACTGTACATGTTCATGGGCTTTCTCGGGTACGTGCGGTATGGAAATGATGCATTAGGTAGCATTACCCTGAACCTGTCTACAGGTGAAATGTAAGTAACCATCGAAAAGCGGTCTTTTAATTTATAAGTTAAAATACTCTCTGATTAAAATAATCACATTCTATCATTAAATATCAAGTACAACAATTAGTACAAGCTAAAGTTTGTAGTGATTGTTGTGGCTAAAAATACATACTTAAAGCAAAGCACTGGGTATATGTATATTAATTTATAAGTCAGATTTGTTTAATTCCCGTTATGTCTATTTACAGCCCTGCATTAATAGCAAAAGTATTCATTGTGTTTGCCATTTTCTTCACGTACACGCTACAGTTCTATGTGCCGATGGAGATAGTGTGGCGAAACACCAAACAACACGTCACTCAGAGATACCATAACCTCGCTCAAGCAATCATGAGAGCTGTGTTCGCTGTACTAACGGGTTAGTATTATTGACTGTAAAATCCATATTATCACAACAGAATTAAGTATTCATTTGGTTGCAGAACTTTAAAATCCCTTTTATTTGCATTTTAAATAATATTGCAAACATCTCAATGTCTTTAAATACCTTTCTATATTTTCCAGCCCAATATGATTTAATCACATTCAGCCCTTTCCGAACTCATGAACGGAACGATTAAGGCATAGAGTTATCTTAAGTGAAAAACGGCGTAAACCATGCATCAAGGCATCTTAGCAGCGCTCCTACTTAGAAAGAAAAGTTACCATGTGTAGGTGCACAGCACCCATGGGTCTCCACGCCTGAACGTGGAAACTGATTTCCAGACAGAAAGTGCCTCACAGCTATAATTCCCTTATTCCATACCGGATATTCAACTGCACAGATTGAGTTCTATTAATACCGACTTTCATTTTCTTGCCGTCGCTTAAGTGTAAACTGTAGGCAAACATGATTGTATTGTACGTTGAACTTATTTTGGGTTATATTTATTTTGCAGTGGCAGCTGCGGCAGCTTTACCCCGCCTTGAACAAGTTATTGGCTTAGAAGGAGCTTTCTTCTACTCTTTCCTGGGCCTCATTGCGCCTTCTATTATGGACCTTATTTTCAAGTGGGAGAGAGATCTTGGCAAATTCAAATGGATTCTCATCAAGGATGTTGTATTAATAGTGTTCGGCAGCTTCGTGCTTGTAGCGGGAGTGACACAAAGTATTAGAGAAATAGTTAGGACTAGTAACTCTTAAACCATTGTGATATTAAAATGTGTTATATACCTATGTATTATTTGTAAATATAGATAAGTGTTTTTCTATTGTATAACTATGTGCTCAGATAAAACAAATTATTTTAAGTGTCGCTATTTAAGTAAATTACGTAAATAAATTAAAAGTGCCAACAATTTTTATTTACATAAATTATGCACTAAATTGATATTGAACACATTTTAACGCAATCTTAGAAAAATATTACTTTATAAAATAAATATATCTTGTAACAACATGCCTTTTCATCACGTTCCGAATCTTTTGGATATTTCGTGATAACCTAAAAAGGGGACACTTCACAGAAAATGCAATACTTAGGTATACACATTGTGACTTATTCCCGTAAACTTATTGGAATATGGTAAGGGCTCGTCATCAAATCCCGAAACGAGTAAAATGTATATTAGTGGGGTTTTAATGTGGGTACAAAATTGAAATCACTAGTAGCAAAGAGACTTGAAATATGCCCAACAGAAGGCCAAAGTCGTGTCCTTTATTACATGTCTGCAAGTCACAATACACAAACATTGTGGTAAATGTGTCAGTGGTGCAGCAATTGAATGCTACTGTTAAAGTCAGTCATGATGAAGAGGAGACGTACATTAAGTAAAATAGTGCATGCATCATAAAGTTACGCATACTAATTTAAATAATAATATGAAATATTATTAAATATAAGTCGTTCAATCAATGCGGTTTATTATTAAATATAAGTTGCTCAATCAATGCGGTTGTCAATTAATTAGTCACTTTAAACAGTATTACTATGGTTTTAAGGCCCACATAATACAGGGCGAGTGTATAGCGTCCTCCCACACATCGTCGTCACGTAACATTTCAAAAGACTCTAAGCGGCTACTGAACATTTTCAATCAGAAAACGCAATAACACATTCGAAAATCAAACCAGGGACCTTATGTCATTCTCAAACATGACATCTATACAAAGGGACCAACAAGATGTTTGTTAATTCACATGTTTATATTTTACAGCTGAATAAAACATGAAAACGATACAGACGATTTAACGCCTAGGTCAAAGATATTAGCTATGTCGTAACTTAGCTATTATCTATAAACTAGGCGTTACATCCAACATCCAAAAATAAAAGATACAACAAACAAATATGAAGTAACTAGCAATCCGCCCTGACTTCGCACAGATAGTACCAAACCTTAACAAATTATACATCATCACCTTCCTCATGAATTACTCTGTCTGTTGGTGAAAACCGCATGAAATTACGTTCAGTAATTTTTGAGTTTATCGAACAGACAGACAGACGGACTAACGCGGCGGGAGACTTTGTTTTATAATATTTAGTGAAGGGTATTTCGTTAGTTTTGGTACTGGCACAAAAATTGGCAACTTATGTAAGTATTTTGAAATTAAACTACAGATACGGATAATCGCATAGTATAAACAACACCGTATACTTAAAGTAGTTTATACGCGTAAACGTAAGACAATATTAAGTATTCCTTATTTACACATAACTAGATTTTCCCCGCAGCTTCGCCCGCGTAAATGTAGGTTAGATTAGTAACAGCACATTTTCTGGATAAAAGGTATCTACTCTATGTCCTTTTCTGTACCCCTGACAAAGAATCTGCAAATTTTTTTGTGGGTCAGTCGAGCAGTAAACGCGTGAAAGCATAACCAACAAACAGACCCACATTCGCATTTTTAATATTATTGTTAGGATAGTAAGAATTTACGAGTATATTCGGCGCGGTGTACATTCACTGAAACACTGGCCTGAAAGAGTTGCACTAGGGTGAATAATATAATATGTACACACGGCTACACATCAAGTCAAACATCCTATACACGTATAACTACGCTACATACTAAATAGAGAATTGTCGGTAAGGGACAGTGCATAGTGGTGTCCATGTAATGGTAAGGATAGAGCGTCGCGTCCCGTTCAGCGTTAATGAGACGAAATAACAAAAATACAACGCACTCTCTCGCACGATTCGCAGCGATCAACTTCTAATAGTTCAAAGTCCAAACAGTCTAGGTTGATGTATCGCTGTCGCTTAGGTAGGAACCAACTAAGTCAAGTGCAGTATCTTTGATGCCATAATGCCTGAGTTCGCAACAGCGTATGATGGTCAACGCAGTCAAAGGCTTTAGAGAGATCCCAGAATGCTCCAATGACATCTTGCGAATATACCCAGGCACTGAATATGTCTTAAAAGCGTAACACCCGCATCTATCGTAGAATGGGCCTTCCTAAATCCATATTAATCTGCATGAAATAAATTGTTTACATTAAAGTGGCTCTCTAATTGCTGTAATATAATCTTTAAACGGCTAGGTGTGGCGCTATATTAACAATAATAATTTTACCAAAATACCTCAGAAGTCGGCTGATTTTTTTGTATTGAACGACTTAAATACTTTTATTATATCATACGGATGTACACATTCAAAACTAAATTGTATCTTGCACTCTTCCACGTTGTTCCTAACCAAGTATTCTGCTCGAGCTGGGCAAGACCTAAGGGTACTAGTTGTATTTAAAGGTATTTGTGCGAAGTAGTTATGAAATTACGCTATTATTTACATTCAGTCATTTACATTAATTCAATTTATTATCACGCCCCTTGTTGCGACCAAGACGACGACGTCAATGTATAAATAGGTAATTTAAAAAAATAGATGTCTAGCAGCACTTTTTTCTGTATGAATGATTTCTGTTTCCCTGAAAAGGGTACCGTAAATTGGGGTGTATTGCAACAACTGGGGTGTCAAACAACACTTTTTTGAAAAAGTTCATCTTTATTATGACAAAATTTTCATTGTCTATAGTAAAAATTGATATGGCAATATTTGGTTTTAATGTTTTATTTTAAATTTGGCAGTACTGAGTTACGTCATTTAATCAAATTCGCGCGAATTTTATTGTGTTGTTTTTCACCCCAGTAGTTGCAATACACCCCAATTTACCGGTATGTAAAAATTAATATTGATCGATCGAGTAGTTAAGGCGTGAAAGCGTCATAAACAAACTCACATTCGCATTTTTAATATTAGTTATGTTTATAAAACTACACTATGAATAACAAGTAATTCAGTATATTTTTATCTAGTTTTACGTAGGGTGGATGCCCCGAATAACAAGTCTAGCCTATCACCGACCACGGTGACAACTTCTCCGAATATTGATTGAATAAGATTCAATTGGCTTGGTTGAGGAGAAGTTCAACAAGATTAACTTAATAAGATTGTTTTCCAGCCTACATCTTTGCTCGCGCTAGTAGCGGACGTGAAGGTCGTAAAGGATGAGCTGAACTCACGTAAGGACTCTGTGGATATGGCACATCACCTTATTAACAACTTTACAAAGAAATTCAAGAACATTGAGTAAAAGAATGATAGAGGTCGAGAAAGCCGCAAATGAAGTTCCTACTCTTCGATCCGAAATTGGTAGATATACCCAGGAATTGCAGGTCAGAGATCAATAGGCCAAGTCAAATAATGTGGAGATTCGAGGTACATCTACGATATAGTTGACAAGATTGGTCCGTTGCCTAAACAGACCGTGACTAATCAATCAATCAAACAATCAGCCTACCGCAGGCAACTGCTGGATATAGGCCTCTCCCATTTTACGCCACAACAACTGGTCTTCCGCCTTCCGCATCCAGTCTGACCCAGCTACCTTTTTCAGGACATCGGTCCACCTGGCCGGGGGGCGTCCTACCTTACGTTTACCAAGTCGCGGTCTCCACTCTTGGACTTGCTTGCTCCAACGACCATCGGTCCTTCTACAGATATGGCCAGCCCATTGCCACTTCAGCTTGCTTATTCTGCAAGCTATGTCGGTAACCTTGGTTCTTTGACGGATAACCTCATTTCTAAGTTTTAGACCGTGATTAAGCAAGATATAAATTATTTGGCTCGAAAAACTACCAGAATTCCTAATGCCCTCAAATCTATAGTGGTAGCATTTAATAACCGCTACATGAAAGAAGAATTTATAGCCTCTACTCGCAAGACAAAGCAACTTAGCGTATCTCATTTGAGCTTTTCCTCAACAGCAAACTTTTACGTCAACGACCATCTGACGTCTAACATATATTACTGAGCAAATCGAAGAATTTGGCAAAAGAACATAATTTCCAATACATCTGGGTAAAGCACTGTAAAATTATGGCCAAGAAATCAGATACTTCGCCCACATTTTTTATAAAGTGCGATAAGGATTTGTCAAAAATTACATCATATCATGAGTTCATGACACAGTCTATCATATTTTGTTTCAAAACATTAGCTTACAATGTTATATATAGTTTGAGAACCATTGACACCATTAAAGTCTTTTGTTCATCGCTTTGTCGTGTGAGTCATAGCGAAGCGCTCAACCAGTGTAAACAAGTAAGTTCGCATTACATACTATTTTCATTTCTCACCCTACCGCGCAAGCTTTCTTGAACTGTTAATTACTTTGAGAAGAGATGACTTATTAGCAGACCTCATTGATGATGGACAAATCAGAAACTTTCTTCGTATGACTGACTCTGATTTTGAAATACTGTTCAATCTTGTTGGACCAAAAAAAAAAAACAAATACTAATTATAGAAAAGCAATCACACCTACGGAAGGTTTATTAATTACTTTATGATTCTTGGCCACCGGGGGTTCGTATATTTCATTAATGTATTTGTTTAGAATATCATAGCACGCGATTTAAAAATCGTACCTGAAGTAAATGTGAAATTTTGAAAGATCAATTTAAGGTAAATTTATAACCAAAAACGCATATACCTAGATTATTTATTTTAATGTTTATTACTTAAACGAATCATCACATAGTTAAATGAAATATATGTAGTGTAATAACAACTTAATTAAATGTAATATTAGCATTATTTATAGCTTCTGATAGAATCTTCAGGTAAAGCTGATGATGGATATTGTTCATGTCCTGTTAGAGGTACTGTGTTCTGTGTATGTTGTGATACGAGTGTTGGGTATTCTAATTATGGCGAATGTGATAACGCGTATTCTGGCGATGAAAGATGTGTATGTATCGAGAAATTTGAAATTGTTGAATGTGTTTATAATAGAGTAATTTGTCTAGCAGCAGGAGAATCGTATTTCCCGACGCTTGCTTCAAATAAAATATTTGATATTCAATGCTCCACTATATTTTGGGCATAGCTTGACTTCAATGCTCCTATTTTCGCTGCAACAAGTTCGCCGACAAAAGAGAATCTGTTGCGAGGTTTTTGTGCTTGAATTTCTTTTAGTACATTATAAGCCTCTTCTTGCCTTTGATCATAATTTGAAGTCTTCCTTTTCGAGACTTTAATTTTTTCCTAGTATCTGAGTTTGTTGAACATCGTGATTGTGAATCTGGTGGTGGCTGGACTGCTGTATCATTTGTATTTAATTAATTTGATAACGAACTTTGATTTTGAGAGATTTCTGCATCAATACTTCATTCTGGATCAATATCCTAAAAATAATTAATTGTATTATTAAATATGTATTTGTTTTTTCAAAGATACCCGAACGTACTGAGGAATGGAAAGTAGCAATAATCTATGGAATTTTCCACAATGTGTGCTGCTGAAGATGCTTTTCCATTGTCACTAAATTTGATGAAATCTTATCCGGGTGCTCAAGAAAAAGAATCACAGGAGAGGATATTTAAATAGACTCTCAAGAGCACGAAAAGTGTCAGAAAATGTGTTCGGAATATTATCAGTACGATTTAGAGTTCTTAGGAAAATAATGTTCCTTGACCCATCAAAAGCGCAGGTAATTGTCACTGCTTGTATTTGTTTTTTTTATTTGAGAAAAAGTACAAACTCAAGAGCCACAGACACTCCACCTGAAACTTTCGATTCTGAAGACAAAGATACCGGTAATATTATTTCTGGAGCTTGGAGAAACGACATGCAAAACAATACACCATTTCAAAATTTAGATAAGGGAGCCCAAAAATGAAATAATTCCACAGAGGATGTCAGACAAGAATTTGCAGAGTACTTTATGTCCCCAGAAGGGAACGTTCCTTGGCAAAATAACTATTTATAAAAATAAAGAAATACAAACGTCTTCAAAAAATAACTGTATACTGAAAAATAATTGTTGTAGGTATTTAAGTTAAAGTATATCTATACTGAATAATGTAATAAATAATAATATTCATATTGTTGTATTGTACACACAGCTATACATCAAGTTAAACACCCTATTACGCATAACTACGCTACATACAAAATAGAGAATTATCGGAAATGGTAAGAATAGAGCGTAACAAAAATATAACACACTCTCTCGCACGATTCGCAGCGTTCAACTTCTAATAGTTCAAAGTTCAAACAGTCTAGGTTGATGTGTCGCTGTGTACTTACGTGTGTTTAATTTATTCCCTTTTCCACGCATAACTTAAGTTCATTTCTGTCAGTTAAAAAAATAAGCCTTTGGTAAAACCACTTTGGAGTGTCAGAAGTGGCAGCTCCAGACTTATTATCATCTTTTATTTTCTTTTTCTCTCTGAAAAACTGTGTCGTTAATTTATTATATAATACAATTTCAAGTTTGTGCAGACCCTTAGCATCACTGATAGCTTTCCATGCATCCTTTTTCATATTTTTGTTTTTATTATTTTCATCACTGTGATGGAAATTATAAAAATAAAAATACTATGAGTAGTTCACTTTCTATCTGTTAAAAATCAATTAACTGGTCGATTAATTCATTCGTCCACGTGACATACATGTTTCTGTATATAAGTATTTCATCTATAGTTTCTGTTTTCAACTAATGTTGTCAACTGTAAGCGTATCCACAGAGGGAATAAATATATGCAACAAGCGTATTCTTTTGATGTTTACCGCCAAAAGCGGAAACACGGTTGCCGACATATGTTTAAAAATTTTTGTTGCCAACAGAAGGCAATTGTAGAAGGCAACACGCGTTGACAACACAATAGTTGTAAATTTTTGTTCGGTGGAGATTCGGCTTGCTAACCATCGGTCAGTTTCGCTTGCGCTTGCGGCGAACTGACCTTATATTATTACCTGCGTGTTCTAATCACACTGCTTTTAACACATTATGTTGTTATGTGTACCCAACCTTTGATTTATAATTTGTGGTTTTGTAATTGTTGGTTAATTCATTTAGTACACTGCATTTAATTCATGCTGTATCGTTTACATCATGCCATATAATAAAATATAATACAATTTTGTTCTCTTAGCAGTACGACGGGGGCTCTCCGCAGTACACATGCCAGGATGGAGCTCCTCAGCGGAGGATATTTGGGTAACAATTACCAGTGAAAGCAATCGTTGCCCACCACGTAAAATACATTTGTGTACGCTATATCTATTTACTGAAAAACATGGCAATTCATTTAATTCTTAGCTTAGTAACTGTTAACTTATGTCTCAGTGACATCTTTGTAGTTATGGGGGATTTTAATATTATTAATGTTGACTGGACGGATATAGGTAATTGCCTAGAACCTTAAGGCATTTTAGGTTCAGCCCAGGTTTACTTTTTCGACACACTATCCGAATGCAATTTAAACCAATATAATTTATGTCGAAACACAAATAATAGGCTTTTGGATTTGATGTTTTTTAATACCGAGTGAGAAACCTCCTGTGAAAATCCGCTAGTGCCCGAAAATGTGCATCATTAAGCCCTAGAAGTAATTCTAACCTGTACCAATGTTAAATCACTCAAAATTAATCCGGGAATAAAATATTTTATGAATGTGGAGACTATGATCAAATTAGAACAACCTTAAATGTGAAAGCCTGGGCGGATTGTTCGACTAATAAATAACTTGAGGGAATGTTTTTACAATTATTTATACGATTTAAGAGATAAACTCATAAGACTCACAGACTTATCAATTCCTCGTCTTGCCTGCCTTGGTATAATAAGTGTCTTAAAAAGATTCTTAAAGAAAACACAAGTTTCAAAAAAAGTTGTGTACATATGGTTACTCGGACTACTATATCGCATTTAGTTAATCCGAAAAAGGGCTAAGCGCATTGAAGAAAACACCTAAACAATTCTGGAGTTACATTAAATCTAATAAAAAAGGCGGTAATATTCTTCCTTCCAATATGACATACGAAGATAGATCGGCGAATTCAACTGATGATATGTGTAATATGTTTGCTATGTACTTCCTGTTGCAATTCCTACCCACGTCTACTTATCACAGCTCTTATGTCTCTAACAGTAACCAAGTAAACTCGAACTGTACTCAAACAATATGCGACATTGAAATATGTCCTGTTAAGTTATGAAAGTTACTAAAATCCATAGAACTCACTAAAGGAGCTGCTCCAGACCACATAGCACCAAGATTGATTGTAAGCTGTGCTGATTAATTGGCTGGACCGCTTACTATTTTATTTCTGGGTTCAATATCAGAAGGAATTGTACCCAATATTTGGAATTCGGACTTAATCATGCATGTACATAAAAGTGGTCACAGAGGAGATGTAACTATAAACCTATATCTAAATTATGTATATTTGCAAAACTACTCGCGCGGCTGGTCTGTAGTCAGGTTTATAATACACTATCGAACACAATTATACCCAAACAACACGGTTTGCAAAAAATTAATTTACGACAAGTAACTTGTTGTCATTTATCGATTTTACTACAACTAATATGGTATCAGGTGGACAAGTAACTAAACTAAAGACTTCAGTAAGGCATTTGATAGGGTCGATCATAAAATACTTTTCAGAAGCTTTTACGTGCGGGAATACATGGCAATTTATTAGAATAGAATAGAATAGAATCTTTATTTGCTAGAAATGTAGGTATTACAAAAAGGTGTTACAGTAATTATAGCAGATTATTTAGATGGTTTACTTCCTATATTGAGAACAGATCTCAAGCGGTCGCAGTGAACGGTGCTATATCTACATGGAATAGCATCCCTTCTGACATTCCGCAAGGTTACTTAATTGGCCCTTTATTATTTTATTTGTTTATTAATAATATTAGCTCTTGTTTCATAAATTCACAATTTTTAAAGTATGCAGATGATATTATTTTTTTAAGAAAATCTGATGTATTTATGGCTTTCTCGTATTATAACAAGATCTTGCCGGATTCCAAAATATTGTCGTGAGAATAATTTATTTATAAATACTTCAAAATGTTTCTTAATATCTTTTAGTCGGAAACCCAACATTTTTGATTGCAAAGATACTCTTAAAGACACGTTACTTAATAGAGTAAATGAAATTCGAGACCTAGGTGTTATACATGACACAAAACTCACTTATTAAAAGCACGTAGATAGCATCGCCAAAAAAGCCAACAAAACCTTAGGTTTCATTATGAGATCATGTTACCAATTTACAAATTTAAAACTTATTAAAATACTTTATTTTTCTTATGTTCGTAGTATCCTCGAGTATTGTTCCCAAATTTGGAATCCACAGTATGATGTTTATATAAATAGATTAGAATATATACAACGCAAATGCACAAATTTCCTTCAATACAAATGCCAGAAATATGACAATAGATATCAGGAGCGGTGTAAGAGTCACACTTACTACCACTATATGAAAGGAGAAAAGTTGCAGATGTCACATTATTGGTAAAAATTGCCCAATCTAAAATAGATTCACCCTATTTCCTTTCTATATTAAGGCACACCCAGTGCCGGCGGCAGTGCCGCCGGCATTGTGTGTAGGAGCCTTTACACCTCAGAGTGCCCACCAGATCGGTTAGAACACCTATGCTCCTCAATGTTCCTCACGGTACCACTAACTATAGAGACGACATATTTTTTGTAAGATCAACAAATCTTATCAACACACTCGTTGACTGCCCTGAACTTGATTTATTTAACACACGTCCATCTAAATATATATGAACACGCTTTCCAATCAATGGTTTCAATAGGTGCCTTAAACTTCTCAATTGTAATTCATTTTTCTTACATCAGCATTGTAATTGTTTAGAAATTTTATATCAATGTTAATTTTGTACTTAAAGCACTATAAGTAAAATCTACCAAGTTTTAGATAAACATATAAATGGTTTATAGATAATTTATAAGATTTGTAAAATAGTAACAGAAACTGATTTTTTTCCGAATAAAATAAAATATATAGCTAATATCCTTGGTTCCGAATTTTGATAGGTAATATTGTAGAGATACTACTAACGAAAGTAGATAGGGCCAAAGTCAGGCAACGTTTTGGCGTATCGCAAATTGTACTATTACGAAGATAGTTATGATGAGTCATAACAACATCAAAAAAGCGCCAAAATTAAATTATAAAGGTAAAACAAATATTATTGACACAATGATAATTGCAATTTGTAATGGTCTTGTAATTATATATTGAGTTCAAAGTGAGCTTAATTTTTATATCACATACTTATATAAATTTGCAGTCTTTAAAATTGAAGAAGCACATTTAAAAATTAAAACAATAGGTACTTATTCAATTGCTATACCTAAATAATCTTTGATTTATACATTATCCCAAAAGTTATGTTATATAGCTACATCATTCATCTTTTTCTATTAATACTCGGCCTACTTTAGGAACAATTGGTCACTTCCAAAAACAGCAAAGGTAAAGATCAGAATATCATACAGTTGAGCTAAAATAATTCCTCACACCAGTGAGTAGTCAGCTGCTGTAGTACAAGATTTTTGTCACTATTCAGTGTAACGCGCAAGACTATATTATGCAATAACAACATTATGATATATTCACCTTAGTTTACGAGAATTTGATTTTGTTCTCATTTAAATTCCTCTTAGAGCAAAATGACGATTACTATAAACTCGAAATATGTAAGTACTTACAAATATATTACTTGATTTATGTACTTTTAAGGTTATACCGCTCGTAGTTTGATAGCTTCGTCAATCTATCTTATCATTATGATACAGGTTCACAATCAATTTGATAATGGCATTCTTACGTTATGTTGCTCTATACCTACCAAGTACAATTATCATAATCGTACCTAGCTGCCGTGAAACATCATGACTGAAAGTTTGGTTAGTATCTGGTTCACAATGCGTGTTTTAAATCTTTCGTAACAAATGTCACCAGTCAAAATAATTACTTATGCTAATGTTTATAAATTAGTCGGTAAACGGTGATTGAATAACGCACATCAACGTCAGTGCTCTGTGTATCTATCTGTATAAAACATATAAGTATTTACCTATACTGACCAGCTCGCTATTTTCTCGATAGATAGTAGGATCTCCCGAGAGATGTAGATAAGAGAGTTCAAGGACTATATAAACAATTAGACACTAGTGTAAACTTGTAACTGTAATCGACTTGACGTGAAATCGTTCCTAAATACCAACCATACATTTAGCTTGAGATCTGTCCTACTAACTGAAGAAATATTTTCATATTACAAAGTAAATTTATATAAACAGTGTTACAATGAATAATTTACAAGTGGCTGTGAATGACTTTATAGAAAACATTCAAGTATGTACTTATGAAGTTTTTTTAAATGTTCTCAAATAGTGTAATTTTCATAACTCCTGCTGATGTATACTCATTAAAAATAAATGATAACAGATCAACCTATTGCCATTTACTTAATAAGTATAATTGTTATTAATATAACTGAAGATAAGAAATTAGAATTTACATTGTATTTTTATGAAAATAAGCATCATATACATGTGTCATAATCAATTTAATATCACAACTGTTTTCAGTGCTATCCATTCAGCAGTTAACGAAGGAAGCATACAATTTTATTTGTTTAATTTTGTTTAATTCTGTTTAATAATAATAGTATCAGTACATAATTTATCTACTCAAATATGTTGTTGCCACGAAAATTTCACATATGTATGGTAAAATAAAATTGTCCATCCATTCCATACAAGCTAGTTTTTACTTATTAAATATATTTGTCTGATTGTGTACTTTGTCATCAGGTTTTTCCTATACTGGTAGGTGTTGGTTCGGCAGTGATATTGGTGACAGTAATTGCCAATTGTGTATGGGGGAAAAAACAGAAAAAACCTGCACCAAAAGAAAACTCTAAATTAGTGGCACTTGTGGATCCTAATACTAAGTATGCATTGCCACTAATTGAAAGAGAAGAGATCAGTCATGATACTAGGAGGTTCCGGTTTGGATTGCCTTCTTCAGAACATGTTTTAGGTAAGTAATGTAATGTAATCAAAATTACACTATTAAATAGGTTGCTTTGTGCAATGCAGTCTATTTAAAACGTAATAATTCATTCATACCCACTATCATATAACTAATTGTCAAAATTTGTATCTATTCACTATATCTATTTTAAATTCAATTTGCAATTAGATGATGGTATAGGGATATGTCCATTACCAACACCTAGGCACACAAACACTCATTGCTTTATTATTGTGTCAATTGTCTAAATGCCAGAATAATTGAAAATCAATTGTGTCTGGTCACCAGCGGGCTGCTGCTGCTTCATAGTGCAACAGACATGAATCAAATTCAAGACGTCTCTATTGCAAGGCTTATGGTGGCCAGACATAATAGGGTTTCAATTATTTTAGCATTCCAACAAGCAACAGGTTAAAACATTAGTCCAATACTACAGTATTGGTCTAGTAGTTTATTTTTTTTTGTTCTCTCGCACAGTACATAATATTTGACATCATAATCAAACAGTCCACACAACAAAGCAGCAAATGTATAGTCTGTGGGGAGACTGGTCTCTGTACTAGGAGATCCTGTATTACAAATAACCAGCCTCGCATGTATGAGTGGGGCAAGTATGTTCATGTTAACAATGTACGTCATGTTGGGAGATGTGTGAGTGGGTATACGTATGAGTGTGTGTGTCCATGTGAGTGTGTTCGTGTTTGTGTGTGAATGCTTGTATGTGTATGCATGTGTGTGTGTGAGTGAAATGATTTGATAACTCTACGAGCCAAGTCTCTGGGATCAGAAAATATTTTGTGTTATCATAACAGATCTATGAACTATAGTGGTGGACAGGAGCATAAAGTGTAAATGGTATGATTATATAGCTGGTATGGTATTATACGAGGTACAAGAAATTATGCGGCTATATATAATAGCTGCTCAGTTTCATCGTACCCAAGCGACTTTAACCACAATGTAATAGTTTTTTTACAGTTGGATGTGGTAAGATGGTATATTGAGATCTCTCCATTTATTTTATTATACAAATATCCCCCCAGAAACCCAAAGAATTTGCAAGAGAATGCTGTCGACCATCTGTTACTAATAGTTTGACAGACTTTGTGTTTTATTGCTTGAAGTGAAAGTGTCGAATGGAAGAGATGAATGCTGTTTGAGAGTAACTTGTAGGATAAAGAGCTGGCGAACCGTGAGGACATCAGCAAGACTATTAAGATTTCTGATTGGGTAAAGGAAAAGTAAGAAGTGGGCTACTATTTTCAGGACAGCTCTTTGTGCTGTCTCTACTTTAATCATACCCGCTTTGCTGGTACCACTCTATGCCGTAATGCAGTACGCAAGTATTGGCTGGTATAAAGATAAATAAACCATCTTAATTAGGTTTTTATCTGCAACATGTCGTAAGTTTTTAAAAACGAATATCAACTTTCGTAGCCTAGATGAGAGTAAGTCTGTATGGCGGTTAAAGCTCAGAGTATTGTCCAGTTCAACACCTAGATATTTAATACTGGTGGCACAAGTCAGATGCCTGCAAGTGCATTCATTGTTGAGAGACCATGAATGGGCTAAAATTGAATACCTACTTAGAGTACCAGTTGGAATGGTTTTCATAGAAAATGTTACGTATTTTGTCTTATCGACATTAAGGATTAATCCATTGTCTCTCAACTATGTAGACACCGCATTGAAACCTGTTTGAGCTTCATGTAAGGTCTCATCCCAAGTGTCACCATGAAAGATCAAGGCGGTATCATCGGCAAGGTCACAATTTTGCCATTCGATAGATTGAGATTACACAGGTCGTTAATAAAGACTAGAAAGAGAGTCGGGCCTAACACACTGCCCTAGGGTCCCACGCCCCAATTAACCTGCAGATCGTCGCTAGTAACCTCGCAAATTTTTACCCTTTACTGCCTATTTGTGAGGTAACTTTTAAATAACTTAAGTTGGGTATCACGAATACCCATCTTTTCAAGTTTAGTTACTAGGAGTGGGGCAGAGACTGTGTCGAACGCCTTCGCCAGACCGATAAATATAGAGATAACTTTTTCGCTTATCTAATTTGTTTACTACATGATCTAACAGTTCATGAACAGCGTTATTAGTCGAAGTCCTTACTCTAAATCCGAACTGGGAAATGGACAAGATGTTATTAGACTCTAAAAAGTTAGTAAGACGATCGTTTCATAACTTTCCTAAGATTTTAGATAGGGTAGGCAAAATAGACATGGGCCTATAGTTGTTAACACAGCCTCTGTCCCCACTCTTATAGATGGGTATTACCTCGGCAAGTTTAAATTGGTCAGGGAAGATACCAGTTGTGAATATTAAATTAAACAAGTATGTTAGAGGAGGCACAAGATATTGGTAATAACGTTTTAGAAAGCTACCAGATATGTTATCTCGTCCAGCAGTATTGACCTTCTTAAGATTCATTATAAGACTGCTGACTTCGGTTTCATTGGTAGGAATGAGCGCAAAAGAATGAAGTTGAGAGTTGATATGGTGAGTATTTGGTGAGTGGAAATTGTGGGCCTGTTCGGCAAGGATCTTACCAATAGACACAAAGAAATTGTTAACGTTATTGACTGAAGTGTAAGAATTATGAGGTGATAGAAGATCTGTGGCTGGATTCGTTTTCGTAGTGTAATGTGTTACTTTACGTATCGTATCCCATAACATTTTATTACTAATTTTTAAGTAGCCAATTACAATAATTTCTATACGTTACATATATTACTATATTTGTTTCGTTAGGATATTTCTTTAATTTGATGTGAAGTTTGTCACGGTTTCTTAGAAGCTCGCTTCATGATGTAGCCAATCTTGTCAGTAACACCCCTTACATACCTATCCTAATTTCAATAGAGAAGTTGGTTGGAATGTACCACCAGCTTGGGATCCAGTTATTCAAATAGTCAATCCCAAGAAGAAGCAAAACACAGCTAGATAGCATGATACTTTGAGCTTGTTCTACGTAAATAGAAACACCAAAGATTAAATTATGCTCTGGTACTTTGAAATAACTAGATGCATTTCAGAACATTGATACAGCTACCATCTTAGTCTCCGCGTGAACATGGCTGATATAAAGCAACCGAAACCGCGTCGGGGCAAAGTGTAAACTTAAATATAAATAGTTTCAATTAAATTAAATAATTTAAATAGTAGTAAAGTTAAATAATAGTAGTGTTAGTTTTCAAAATTATGTACGTAAAGTATTTTAAAGTAAAATAAACAACGCGATAAAATCCGTATAAAGTGTTTGATTTCAATGTCCTAAGTTTACTAGTAGTAATTCAAGTTCTACCTTGACTTTACTAGCATATTATTATTGGTTTGAAGGATTTTTGATATTGGTTATTTTATATGGAGACGTAATAATGTTTCTCAATGGGCTTATTTGTGGAAAATATTAAATAGAAAAGATGTTTGATTTATAGTTAAAATTATGTTATGCCTGCTTCTTTCAGGTCTGCCTATTGGCCAACACATTCACTTATCTGTAAAGATCGATGATGACCTCATCATCAGATCATATACTCCGGTGTCGAGTGATGAAGACAAGGGTTATGTTGACCTTGTTATTA
Source organism: Catocala nupta (assembly GCA_963675205.1). Classification (NCBI taxonomy): domain Eukaryota; kingdom Metazoa; phylum Arthropoda; class Insecta; order Lepidoptera; family Erebidae; genus Catocala; species Catocala nupta. The sequence continues at coordinate 11,375,446 of OY776081.1, forward strand.
AGGTGAGTAATAGAGCTCTAATTTTATTGACTGCTAAAATCGACACATAATATGTACGTAACACACTTACGTGAAAATGTTAGGTAAAAATAGCAAAACACTTACAAGTTGTTTTACTTTTCCGTATCAGTAAATGTTGCTTGACATAACAAATCTCTACAATATCTGACTGTATTTGTGACTCTTATTTCTTAAATGGCCGAAGGCATTCTTATAAATTCTGTAGCTATTGCAGCTTTGCCCGCATAAGCGAACCATACACGCATACCTATACATGTATATGTACCTACACCAAATAACCAAAAGATCTTTAAACATTTGTATAACATTGATATTTGTTTTTCATTAATCAGGATTTAATGAAAAATAACAGGTTTTATATTCTACGAACTGGGCCCTATACAATAAAACATACAATCCGAAAATTTTGGCAATAAGTGACTTAATTATCAAAATTGTCCTACATGTGTTGTTCAATAAAAACTACAAATATGTAAAAAAAATTACCGTGAGATAATTGTGAATTGTTGCGCCTGTAAACTCCGTTCAATAAAACTTACTAATTTTAAACATTTACAAATATGTCATGGTATTTTACATTTCTACAAATTATTCTAATTCAACATATAAAACAGTAGGTAATGATGACTTAATGACTCAATGACAAAATCTTTAGGTTTGTGGTATATAGATGAAAAACATATTTCCTGTGGAGAATAAAAATGGAGCATAACAACAAATTAGCTATTCTGTCGCTTATACATAACAACAGAAACATTTTATTTAGCTGGTTTAGTGAGAAATTGACTCACGAGATGAAAATTAATAAATGGAAGGAAAATATCGCGTCACTACAGACACGACATAGCAAAACTGGAGGAAGAGAACCATGGCAAGATTTCTATTAAATAGAATAAAATTAAAAATTAACGGCTTAGCTCGAGTTATAGCCAGAAACCTTCCCAGGAGTGTACACACAGCGACACATCAACCTAGACTATTTGGACTTTAAACTATTAGAAGTTGAACGCTGCGCATCGTGCGAGAGAGTGCGTTATATTTTTGTTACGCTCTATCCTTACAATTACATCGACACCACTATGCACTGTCCCTTTCCGACAATTCTCTATTTTGTATGTAGCGTAGTTATGCGTATATATGGTGTCAAACTTGATATGTAGCCGTGTGTACTTCGTAAGTTTCAAGAATTAATAGGTAGGATGTAGTAATGTGTTTCTGTTATGTCATATTCTAGGTCATGTCCAATTTGACTCAACAATATATTCGATGGTTGCCTTGCTTACCCTAAACTTCTCATTACATGTAAAATCAGTCACATCAAAAGAAAAATATATTCTTGTTTTAAATATTCCTCTTTGTCGTTCAATTACCATGTTTTCATCATTATCACTACTCTCACTACTTGATGTAAGAACCATTTTGGTAAAAAAAAACATCTAAAACAAAACAACACTTACACAATTAATAAGGTATTATGTTTTACCGAGGGTAAGGTCACCTATCGGAAATGTATGACAATTCTACAAATATATAAACTTGTAAATACAATTATGTAAAAAAATGCAAAATTGTAAATTGTCACCTGTCACACGAAAATGTTTATTGAATAGAACTATGTAAAATTGTCACCTGTAACCTGTAAGTTTTATTGAATAGGGCCCAAGTTAAATATTTGGCAAGAAATAAAATTCGTTGTTGTTTATAACGAAACAGGAATTCCTTTATTAGCGAAAACTTTTCATCGATCTAAGTCACTCCACAACTCAATTAAATTTACTCATTAACTTACCCGCGCACTGTGATTCCGCCCTAGGCCATAAATTGAATAATTTCATTGTCTTACTCCAGTAAGATCACCTCATTAAGTCATTAGCTAGTTCACATACTTCCAAAAACTATAAATACCAACGTAATTAGGTCAAGGTATCATTCACTTTTGTGCAGTGGAAGTGAGCGCATCGCGATACTAATTAACGCTACGTGTGAGTCATTAAAACTTAATCACGTTGTTTTTGAGTGTCACCATTTCAAATCAAGTGTTTACGTATTGTGAAGGTATGGATGTTCAAGAGCAAGGTATGTACTTTTATTATCAACCACTTTTTATTTTTTTTTATGCACATATTATTTTGTATCATTTTATTATTGAGGGTAGTTTTCTTTTTAAAAAATGTGATGTATATTTATATCTTTTGGACCTACAACTTTTCGCTGTACTTTGCTGCCCTTGAAGCATATCTTTTTAGAATAAGGAGAACATCCTTATAAAGGGCTATAAGTTTCATCTGCCTCTTCCTGCCTCTTCTTACGTTAGTGGGCTGTCAAAGTATGTATGCCCATAGAATAAAAATAAAGTCATTTTTTTAAGTTCAGTTTTTATATTGTTTCAGGTACATTTTTCAAATGTTCTGTATCGAGGATGTCAATTTTTAACATTTGGTACTCTAAAGTGGGTAAACCAAATGAAAAATCACAGCATGTATATCCTCCAGATATAACTGTTAGCGAATCATCTGCCGAAGTCGAACTTCAAAGTTTATTAGATCATACAGCCAATCGGATTCTCAAGTCTCAAAAGGTTGTTTTGGATAGGGTACCTAAAAATCCCAGGATAAGATAGCTTTGATAGGGAAATGGGGTTTCGATGGCAGTACAGGGCATTCTGAATATAAACAGTGTTTTTCTGACGCCACTATTGAAGACGGTAGCTTGTTTCTTACTTCATATGTGCCACTTCAGCTTGTTTTGAAATTAGATACTGGAGAAAATACCGTAGTTTTGTGGAAAAATGCTCGTCCTTCGTCAACTAGATACTGTAGGCCTGTACGCTTTCGATATTTGAAAGAATCGACTGCAGTATCAGTTGAGGAAGAAGCATATTTTAAAGAGAAAATAAGTAACTTACAGCAAACTGTTTTCAAAAAAGAAGATCAGGAATACCGCGTTACTCATTGCTTGCAATTTACTATGGTAGATAGCAAAGTGTGTAATGCACTTAGCAGTGTTTCCTCGTCTAAATGTTATATTTGTAATGCCTTGCCCAGCGAAATGAACCAAATTGACAAATGTTTAAACAAGAAAGTCGATGAGAGTAAATATGAATTTGGTTTATCACCTCTTCACGCGTTAATACGCTTCTTTGAATATTTTGTTCATGTCGCATACAAGTTAGATGTTAAAAAATGGCAAGCTAGATCTGAAAATGACAAAATTCTTGTTGCAGCAAAAAAAACATATATTCAGACTCAATTTAGAGAAAGATTAGGTCTTATAGTGGATAAGCCCAAAAGTGGCGGAAGCGGGACCTCAAACGATGGTCATACCGCCAGACGGTTTTTCTCGAACTCAGAAATTTCAGCTGAAATTACTGGGATCAAGAAAGATCTCCTAGATCGTTGCTGGATCATACTTCAATGTTTGAATTCGGGATATAACATTAATAAGACGAACTTCGAAGAGCTCGGCAATTAGTTGCCGAGTATCCGTGGTATAACATGCCTGCTTCCGTTCACAAAGTCCTAGTTCATGGTGCTAATGTTATTAATCACGCTTTATTGTCAATCGGAGAGCTGTCTGAAGAATCAGCTGAAGCAACTAACAAACACATCAAATCATTTAGGAGAAATCACATTCATCACATTTTGACCAATACTGATTTAATTAATAGGCTTCTTCTTCATTCAGATCCCTTCATAACAGGTCTACGAAAGTTACCTGTCAAAAAAAAGAGTGTACTGTCAAAAGCTGTTTTAGATTTGTTATGTATTTAAAGGTAATTTTGCCAATATTTCGTATAGTTTGTAGGTTGTTTGTATTTAGAAAATAAACTTATTTTATGTATTTTTGCTATTTTATTTTATTCTTTTGTGGTTATTGTTAATACAAATAACCATTATTTACAGTTTTACTATTAAAATTCGCAATATAAAATGTTTTAGACACATCGATCGTCTAAAATAAAATTACTGCGAGACATTTTTACACCTAAATGTTGTTAAGAATTTTTTAAACTTATATAATATATTATAATTTTAATTATTTACGTTTACTTATATATATTCCAACGTGTAAAATAATAAAATACTTTTTATAACGGATTTGTGTATTTATGACCGCCTTTGTATGAAACCTGAATCACTGTGCCGCGTTCAGACACCGTCGATGCTATTTTTAAGAATCTAGTCTTGTGCGCAATTTTACCTTTCATACATTCATGTACCTTCATAATATCTTCTCCACACACAAGTGGTTCGCAATGCCTTACTTGTGCTCGTTGATGTATTACAAATACTTACGACGCGGCTTTCGTGACCGAAATTTTTGTTGTTTTACTGAAGAATTGTTTTATTATTAATGCAATAATTGTACGCTGGCTGGAGGAAGAAATTTTAAATGAAAAATATCTACTTATGGAGATTGTATAATAATGATGTAGAGATAGACATAAGAACTTACTTATTTTTCAACGGATTTTTTTATGTCGGAATATGTTCGACGATTGGCTTCTAAAATTGAAAGCGAAGAAGAATTCTCATCAGCGGTAAAAGGACTTCTTTTTTTTTTACCCAAAGTACGCCTAAGGTTTTGTCTTCATAGGACGAGATTGTCCCATTTGATTGGAACACTTAAGACCTAGGTCGAGAAACAGAAATATATTAGGTAAAATAGTTGTCGCTGGTAACTTTTACGACTGTCTTCTCGCACAAGAACGTTGTAACAACATTAAATAAATAGTATAACTAAGAGTTGGCGTAAAACTCGCGTACAAAGACGAATTAGAATTCAGTAAATTTTTGTCTTTGTCGATTTACTTCTGGAGCGCCAGTTATTCAGGATTTTAAAATAGAACTGCATTCTAATTAAATAATTCGAGCAATCGAACCGAAATACAAGAAATAAACTTGTATACAAGATATCGCTTTTATACAGTTAAAAGCATTGATAAGGATATGTACGTCTTCAAATAAAACCGTAAGTTTTATCAACTATGGAAAAGTACTATTGGTACCGAAAGATAAATTAATAGATTTATTAATACAATTATCGCCTGCTCCGTGCATCGGAGAGCACGTTAAGCCGTCGGTTCCGGCTGCCATGAACATCTATGGCAGTCGTTATTGGGAAGTCAGTGCTCTTTAATATCCTGACACTGGTCTAGCCTTAGGGTATCGTTAGCCTTCGGGTTGCGGAGGTCAGGTGGCAGCCGCTCCGTGTAAAATCTGATATCCAGTCAAATCCGGTTAGACTAGAAAAGCCGACCCCAAGTGACTTGGGAATAATAAAGGCTAGGGAGAAGAAGATAATAATAATAATATAATAATATTCTATCACATACACACAGCACCATCTAGCCCAAATTAAGCAGAGCTTGTACTATGGGTACTTCTTAGTCGCTGTTTTCATTGCTGAAGGTCGTGTCCAGTAGAAGTATATCGTAGTATAGTAGTATCTTTGATCACTTCTTGCATTTCAATTTTCCACTTGTTCCTATCCTCGGCGGTCTTAAAAGCTTCAGGTATTGGGAGGCCGGTTAACTTTTTGACTTAGTCTTTCTATGGTTACTAGACAATGGATAAACATACATATATACCTACTTTGTTTTGTCAATACCTACATATTTACATAGAAACACCCAGACTAAGACAAACATCCATGTTCACGCACACAACTGTTTGACTTGTGCAGGAATCGAACCCGCGACCTCAGGCGTGGCAGTCGGTTACACTGACCACTACGCCATCGAGGCTGACGATGTGTGATGAGTCAAAAAAAATTCTAACTTTTACTGTTCATTTTTCAATTTGACGATGAAAAATGAGCAGTACATGTTAGAATTTGTTTGAAATAGTTGTTTCGACTTTGGGTGTTCGTTATGTATGTTGCAACACACGAATTATTACCAGTGCGGGTAGTAGAAAAATATCAGTGTTTGATTTTTTTGCCAAGCAGCGTTAAGATTTCTGTGCAAATGGGAGCGCAGCGTCTATTGACGAAATGCTCTGGGTATTTCTTTCGTCTTTCATCTATTATTTTCTTGGGTTTAGTTAGTCACTCAAACGGTGATAAAATTGATATACCTAAAGAAAATATTTTTTATGGCCCTATAATTTGAATATACAAAAATATACATATATTATTAAACCAACCGAAATAATTTATTCTACTTGTAACTAAAAATAAGAATAAGAATCTAGTCTTGTGCGTTATTTTATCTTTCATGCGTCCATGTATCTTCTCCACACCATCCGCAATGCCTTGCTTGTGCTCGTTGATGCATTACATATTATATTTACATCCCGGTTTTATAGAAATAACTTATTCTATTTATAGTTAGCTGCTTACGTGTCTACCTTAGAGGATAGATTGTTAAGGGTTATGAGTACAGCATAAATATTGTGTGTATAACTTCCAGGTGTACTTCAAAAATGTACACCCTAAATTCCCGGAAGGAGGCAAGATGTCCCAGTATTTGGAAAATATGAAGTTGAGCGACACCATAGATGTCCGAGGGCCGTCCGGTAGACTGCAGTATGCCGGCAATGGAGTGTTCCTGATCAAAAAAATGAGAAAAGATCCGCCAGTGAAGATTTTGGCTAAAAAGTTAAATATGATTGCTGGTAAGTTCTATGGCTTATATTTAATAGAAACAATTAGGTATATCAGTGAGGTAAAAATATTTTATGTAGGCATAAATACATTCAACTAAAACATACAGTTGAATTGAGAACCTCCTTTATTTTTAAGTCGTTTAAAAATGGCATCATTTTATCTTTTAGGCACGACAGTCGTTTGTCATATTCGAGTAGGTAAAGCTTTAGTTCTCGAACATTCAGATGTCCAGTAGATTGGGGACTTAATGTATAAAATTGAAATTCTTAATTATGCAAATCTATATATATAATGCCTATGCTAATTATTGTAAAACTTTAATATCTCATTAACGATTATGCCTTCAGTTTTGTATGCAAACCTTATTAAGTAACTCCCGAAAAGCTATTTAGCATGACATGGTAAAATATATGTAATAATAACTAATTAAAATCATTGCAATTTTAATATTATGCCTTTATCTTACGCTCTCGGCAAGTAGTAATTATAATCATAACAATATCATTACATCATCATGATTATATGTACGTGGTGACCTGTGTGTCATGATATTTTTATGATTAGAATTACTATCTTACTACGTTGTTGGTGAACAATGTGATGAGATATGACAATGCTAGATAAACGAAATGTATCTAGAATCTAAAGCTATGCTGGTTAGATATTTTAACATTTTCTATACTAATATTATAAAGAGGAAAGATTGATTTTTCGTTTGTTTGTTTGTAAGGATTTACCTAACTCAAAAACTACTCAACCGAATTCTTTCACTATTAGAAAGCTAAATTATTACCGAGTAACATGGGCTATATGTTATTAAAAAACGTAGGTTCTGTTACTAACATAACCTAACGTAACCTACTTTTACGCAATCGAAGCCGTGTGAAAAGCTAGTAGATAATAAAATAATACTCATACGTATTGCACAATGCAAGGTCACACGACCTACCTAAATTTGAATTATAATACCTATATATATAATTTTATATAGGTATTAACTCTGATGTCTAAATAATAGCCTCATTTAAGTGTCATTAAACAGCAGACATAATGAAATGTCGAACGAACCAAAATAAACACTGAACAACTATCCAATTTAATCATCGTCGATATGAAATGTAACGCTACTATTATTATTTTATCAAGATCAATTTCGTAAATTAGAATAGTGCTGCTCACTTTAAACAATTATTTATTGACTTATCCTGTCAACGTTAGTGACGGGTAATTATAGTTTCCACATATTATTAATTGTTTACTATGTTGTCACGGCAGGTGGCACTGGCATCACTCCAATGCTTCAACTCATTAGGCACATATGCAAAGATGCCAACGACCCCACCGAACTGCGACTGCTGTTTGCCAACCAGACGGAGGAAGACATCTTACTAAGGAATGAACTAGAAAAATATCAAGCTGAACACCCAGAACAGTTCAAAGTGTGGTACACTATTGACAGGCCTAATGAAGGTAAAGCTCTCACCATGGCGAATCTAGATATAAATAATAAAGAACGAGACAGTACATACTCTCTAAATAATTTTTAGAGAGTAACTACTGTCTTGGTTTTTATTATTTATATGTAGGTACAATAAGAACCATACCTATGTACTTAGTATTATGCATAATGGCAGGTAACACTAAGCGTCATCTTTATCTGGAAGGACCTATTATATGAATGACTAGCTATTTCCTGCTGATTCGCCCGCGACGATAATATAATAATTACATTGACCAGATTGTATGGATTGTATCAAAAATGTTTTCATGCATGCCCTCTACGACGATCTAGCTTAAATACACCTAAATAGTCACCCAACTCATTTGTTTTTATTATTGTTGGCAATGAGAAAGTAAATTAACGTTAGCTTAGTTTGTTCTAAAATGCCGACTCACAACGCAACACATTAAAACTTAAACCGGTACTACATTTACTTGCAAAGGGCTCCATCCCACACGCTTTGTCGAACATACGCGTTCCTTTAACGTTTGTGACGTACGAGGTCAGTGGAATCTGGTCCTGAATGGCCCGTTGTAACCCTATAGCAGTTACAATAGAATTCCAGTGGTTTCTAGTACAGATATCTAGTAATTTTTATGAATATTTATACCTAGTTTCAGGTTAATTCGCTAAAAGGTTATGTTTTCGCAGTACACATATCATTAACCTTTCTAGGGCGTGGTATTGGAACATAATGTATTTTATTTACATTCTATTATTTGCATCGAGGAACGTCATTGGTAGTAAAAAATATTATGATGGAGTAAAAATTCCTATACCAACGTTTAACCCGCTTTTCACACCCTGTCTTTATATGTATGTCTAAATAATCGTAATAAAATTACTGTTTTAAGTATATCGGATGAGTGTTGTCAAGCTAAAAAGATTAAGCCGCTAGATCTGAAATCAGTAATTTAGGTAATATTTCGGTAAACCTATTTGAACTAGATCGTTTTAGACCGTAGAGGGGAGGCATAAAAATACGTACCTATTGATTAGAAATATTATTTTTTCGACAAAAAAGCAACAATATTATCTGAAACCATGACTAAGCTATTATTTGTATTATGTATTTATATATTATGACGCGCTATACGTGTGTGCATACGTTTCTTAATAATGGTTTTTATCTGTTACTATGTACGTCAAAAAGTCACAAATTAAACAATAAAATTTAATCTTAATTACGTAATACTATTAAGTGCGACACGGCAAGTGTTATAATTGAATTGTATTCGTAGCTTTATAAATCCTCATGATATTTTTTAATATTTACAGGTTGGAAGTACAGTGTAGGTTTCATCAACGAGGAAATGATCCGGGAGCACTTGTTCCCGCCGACCGGCGACAGCCTAGTGCTGATGTGCGGGCCGCCGCCCATGGTCAACTTCGCTTGCAACCCGGCGCTCGACAAGGTCGGCTTCAAGGACCAGCAGCGGTTCGCATACTAGCCACTAGCCGTCCTTTGTTACTAACACCCTCGGATAGTACGTGACCATTTAAATGCGCTCGGGTTTATATAGCTATGTAGGTAGTACATTAATGGGAACATGTCATTAGTATAGTTGTTTTATTAATTTGGAATGTTTATAACCTGTTAGTATTTTTGTGAACCCAAATAATACTTAGCTTTTAGTATAACAGCACCTACCCAATAGTATTCTAAATTATATGAAAGTCGACAACAAATTGTATAGTTTGTTAAATCCAATTTTACTGTTTTATCCAACATAGTCCACATATGTGATTTTGTTAAATGTTTATTTAAAGTTTCACTTCTAATACATTTCTGCATTTAATTTTAAATAAGTAATTTTATATTAAAGGGTTCTCAAATTAAATGCTTGGACATAATATTATATACTGGAGATTATTTAATATTTTTCTACAGGTACTTAGTATGGCGTTTTGGTTATAGTGTAGCATGTATGTACTGGCGGTTCAGGTTACAAAACGGTATTGGTACCAACAAAAATAAAATACATATTATTTTACAACTTGGTATTTTTCATTTATTATATACACTCAATACTTCATTCCTGTAAAATGTGAATTATGACGATGTGCCAATATACCGCTATGTGTGCGATATACATATAGTCTTAAGATAACAATATTATTCGACTAAGCGAGGTAGGTAGTACATTGATAAGTCACTGATTACCTATAAATTCAATATTTATGTATAATCCTTCCTCAAAATAAAAAAGCGGAGGCAATCCAAAGGTTAAGGCATCGGCCCTGCGATTTTGAGATGGATCCTCGCATTGAATTGCCAACGAACACACATTTATATAGTAAATTGAATTCAAACGGCAACATTTTTATTAATAAGAACTATTAACTTAAAAGGTAGACTTTTACCTAAGACAAAAATTCCATAGACTGAAAACGTCGATTGCATGTACTGTATTGTGCGAAGCATATCGTTGGCATATAATGGCATATAAGCATACCCTTTCGAATAGGTCCTGCAAAATATTTCATTATAAAGTAGGTACCTAAGTATAAGAAACTAAATAAATGTTAATTCCACATTTGAGAGAAAGCTATGGTTTTCTAGGAAATCAATAGCTACCAAGATTTTTAAAAGAGGGACTCTTGTTCCTTTGCCTTTGTTTTAAGAGGTACTTATGATACAATAAAAAAACATAGCACAAACTAGTATCGCTAGATTTTTTCAACGCTCGGCGTTTTGAAATTAACTAGTTCATAATAAAGGTCGCTTTTATTACATGGGAATGAATACCTAATAATAAATACCTACAATTCACGGTTGCCTATCTTACATTACCTTCAAAACGATACGACATCACGTAAATACAGTGTTGTTTAGTTTGCCTTGTTTGTTGTATAAATAAATCGCTGACTAAAGCCAGTGCTGTTAGAAGTATAAAGTAATAAACTATCCAAAGAGCAGTGAGGACGATACAGGCTATTTTGGACCCATCTAAACGGAACTGTAAAGATAGATATATAATTATTATAACAAGGATTGTTTTTTTAATACAAGTCCAAAGACCAGCACACTTGCCTAATAATAATGTCAGTCCCACTATATAAACCGTCCCACTTCTGGGCCTGGGCCTCTTAGTGTGAGGAGGGTTAGGCCCTAGGCAACCACAGTAACCTAGAGCCTACCTCAGCCCGCCACAGGTCCCACTGCTGGTACGAGAGATCCTCTCAGAATATAGAAGATTACACTATAGGCATAGCTAGTTCAAAACATTTTGTGTACTTACTACTTAAGTAACTTTGCAATAGGATCAAATTCGAGAATTACGCCGCTACGGGTTTTGACTTCAGGGTTCTGTCTTAGCAGCCTAACAACACCGTTGCAGCGACGAAAGTTTAGATTACTTCACCCTGGTATTCATTTAGCTTCAATACCTACGCTGTATCAGCGCTCTAGGCTGTGACGGCCGTGAATCAGAACTAACTAACGGCGGGCACATTAATATTTAATTATAGATATTACGAATTTGCTAAAATAGATGAACAGAGCTAAATACTTCATTTTATAATACCTTAAAACTATCAGTCGAGATAACTCTAGAAAAAACTTTTATGTCACACCCACCACGAAGGTTAGGATGCCGTGTGATATAAATGGTACCTAATAACAGAAACAATTGTGTACAAACCTCTCCGCGTGAGCCTTCAACCATTGCTTCAATGATCACTAAGATCCAGATGAACGAAATTGCTGTTACCTTGAAGACCTGTAAAAAGCAGCATCTAAAAGTTTATTTACGATAAGATTCTAATTAATTATATCTTATCAGTTATCACAGGATCGTTATACAAAAGAATACGTACCTACAGTATAATTAAAAACCTCCGTGATAATTTTGCGTGACTTCAATATCTCTCTCAGAGTAACCAAAAAATTATTTAGGTCTAAATTCCGACCAGGATCTGTTGATATCATTATCTGGATCGTATCTGGTAGGAATCGGTGTTCTTTAGCGAGAATCTGTGGTTTGTTAAATCTCAGGTAGTGGTTGGTTGGAAATGATTATTTTTAAAGTAATAATTACTCTGTTCTCATTATTTTTTATAGAATTTTAAGGAAAGCAGTCTTAAGTTTTCTTTCAATATTCAAGGCCGGCTATATTAGGAGTATCAAAAAACGTTTTTGAACTATTGAATCTTCACTCACAAACTAAATGTTTTCATATTTAAAAGACAGACATACTTAAATATTATGCAAACGTATGTTTTAAAGCTGTAACGAATAATTTTGTAATAAACTTATTATACTTAATAGAATAACACATACAGTAAATTGAAAATAACAAAATAAACTTTATAACGTAAACTTGCCTTATTAATATAGGCAATGAAAATTTACGGATTAAACAATATCTTAAGAACATATCAACATTGACCACTAACTAAAACAAATTCTTCTACTTCCTGTTACAATAAAACATTACATGCAAAAGTACATACAAAGGCCTCACTGTCTTCTTCGGTTAAACCAACGCATTCCTCGTGGTACCATTTAAAACATTTGAAACATTTTTTTAATTTTTTTTTTTTTTTTTTAAATAGAAAAAAAAAATTTACACCCCTTAAATATGGTAGTATGGCAGGCTGGCGCTCGACTGTGGCTGGCTTTTCTCAGGATAGAGAGGATGGTTGGAATGCACCACCAGCCCGGGATCCAGCCATCCTAATAGTCAAACCCAAGAAGAAGCAAAACACAGTTAGACTTCATGATACTTTGAGCTCATTCTGCGTAAATAATAATAATTATTTTAATAATAATAATAATTTTTTTTATATTTTTTTTTTTTTATTTGTTTCTCTCTCACACAGAATGATTACAAAATCAGGTCTTAAATTAGGTTGTACATGATCGAGTAAGTGTAACTACGATGATTGATATTAATAACATTTAAAAGGTGAGATCTGTGTGAGAGACTGGTATCCGTACTAGGTGGGAAACCTGTATGACAGATGACCAGCCTCTTCTACCTCTAAACATGTAGTTGTTAATGTAGTTTGTATTCAATAAATATGTTGTGATATTAATTTAATTTGTGAGATGAGGAAGTATATCATTATTTGTGGTGTGTGTGTGTGTGTGTGTGTGTGTGTGTTGTGTGTGTGTGTGTGTGTGTGTTATGTGTGTGTGTGTGTGTGTGTGTGTGTGTGTGAGTATGTGAAGGTAGTGTGTGTGCAAGTATGAGTTTGAGGGTATATGTAAAGGCGTCTATATATGTGTATGTAGAAATAGAAAATGAATAAAGCTAACAGGTTTGTCTATTTAATTGGTAGTGCTAAATTAATTGTGACCTTGAATATGAAATAACTATGATGGGATAAATAGTAGGTTTTCGGTTTCGTCATAATTAAGAGATTTTAGCCAATTTGAAATAATATTCTGTTTGCATTGATACTTAGTTAGGGAGTAAATATGTAATTTTTGATTTAGTTTATTATATAAGTACCGTCCGCGAAAACTGAAGAATTTGCGTGCAAATTCTGTGTGCCAACGATTGTCAGTTGAAGGACAAACCCTATACTTGAGACGTTTTTTAGTGGTGGAAGAGTCGTATGGAAGAAGAGAATGTTGTTTTAAAACAATATTTAAAATATATAGCTGGCGCACTGTAAGAACATCCGAGAGTTTATAAAGGTCAGTAGTAGGGTGTAAGAAAGGCAAAGAGTGGAGAGCTTCCATACTGCTCTTTGAGCTCTTTCAACTTTTATTAAATTAGTCTTACAGGCGCCACCCCATACTGAAATACAGTAGGATATGATGGGTTGGCATAACGAGGTATAGACCATTTTAATGATCTTCTTATCAGCTATGTGGCGCAAATTTTTAAAGATAAATATGAGTTTGCGAATTCTGGCTGAAAGAAGATCTATATGGTAGTTGAAACTTAAGGAACTATCCAATACTACACCGAGATATTTAATGTGGGTTGTACTTTTTAGGTGGTTACAAGCACAGGAGTGATACTCTAGGCAGGTATGGGCCACAATTACGTCATCATTAGGTAGGTTTGTTTGAGTATTTTTAATTGCGAAACAAATGTATTTGGTTTTGTCTACATTTAGCGTTAGTCCATTATTTCTGAGCCATAATGAGACTACATTGAAACCCAACTGTGCATAAGAAAAGGTATCACTCCAAGTATCTCCGTGAAATACTAGTGCAGTGTCGTCAGCGAAGGTTACGATTTTGCCATTTTTTAGCTGTAAGTCACATAAATCATTTACGTACGTAAGAAAAAGCGTAGGGCCGAGTACGCTGCCCTGAGGCACTCCAAAAGCAATTCGCAGATCATTACTAGAGATATCACCGACTCTTACTCTTTGGTATCGATCACTTAGGTAGTCTGCGAACAATTTGTGTTGCATATCACGGATGCCCAGCTTTTCCAGTTTTTTCAATAGGAGTGGGACAGAGACTGTGTCAAATGCTTTAACTAGGTCAAGAAATATTGCTATTACTTTTTTCTTATTATCTAGATTGCACACAATATGATGAGTTAATTCATGCACAGCATCATTCGTTGAGGTACCTGCTCTGAAGCCAAATTGAGATCTAGATAAAAGGTTTTTGGTCTCGAGATAATCTATCAAACGTTTATTTAAAAGTTTTTCTACTAATTTAGAGAGGGTTGAGAGAATAGATATAGGTCTGTAGTTGTTGACACAGCCTCTGTCCCCACTCTTATATATAGGAATCACTTCGGCGAGTTTGAGTTCTTTCGGAAAAACTCCTGTATCAAACATAAGATTAAAGATATATGTTAGATGGGGCACTAATATTTGGTGATATCGCTTCAGAAAGGCTCCCGAGATATTGTCCCGTCCAGTGGAGTTTACCTTTTTAAGATCGAATATGTAGTTTCGAACCTCGGCTTCGGTAGTCGGAGTTAAGACAAAAGAAAAGGGACACTGGTTTATGGTCGACGCTTCAGGTACGAAGGAGGGGATTTTATCGGCTAAATTTTTACCCACCGATGCGAAAAAACTATTAATGTTGTTAATTGAAGATACTGGATTATTAGGTGTTATTAAATCTGTAGCTGAATATGATTTTGTGTTGTAGTGTGTAACGGTTTTTATAGTGTCCCACAAGGCCTTACTATTAGTTTTAGCTGAATTTTTTAGTTGCTCTTTTTCATAGTTTATTTTAATCTTTTTAAGTAGCGAATTACAAAAATTTCTGTATCTGCGGTAAGTCGTTTTTATTGTGTCGTTGTTAGCATTTTTCTTAGATTTAATATGCAATTTATCCCGATTTTTTATGCACCTTAAAAGACCAGTAGTCATCCAAGGCTTTTTAACACGCCTGCGATTTGGGACTCTATTCATATGCGTGTTAGATTTGATTACGGAGTTAAGGATAGATATTAAAAGTGAAGTAGCTTCATTAGCGTCATATGACATTGATCTGCCATGGTCTGCCATGTGATTGGAATGGCAGGCATAACCATACCAATTGTCAGTTTTTTATTTAGAGCTTCACTCTTTTCCTTTTTCTTACCTTTTTCCTTAATCTTGTCTTGTTCTCTTGAACTTTTTACTATATTTTTCCTCTTTTGGCATTCTTTTTACTTTCTTTTGGCGTAGTCTTTGATATAGGCTCAGCTCCCTTTTTAATCTTTTTCTCCGTCTGATCTTTTTTCTCTTTAAATAAGTCTTTTGTTATACGCTGCCCTATATAGTTTAAAGCCTGGGGTTTGATTTAACTGTAGCATAATTTGGTGTCGGAAACATTTGCTGAAATGTTGTCTTTTTGGAATCATATTGGTAATTTTCTTTCTATTTTAAATTTGATACTGGAGTATCGTATTCAGAATCCCATTGATAGTTAACAGCCATATTAGTTGCGCTTGTATGATCCCGTCTTTTATTTGTATCTTTATCTTGTGATCGAGTATTTTTCGCAGTTAGTTTGTTGATTGGTGGTGGTGTATTTTTCCTCTATCTACCATTTCATACGGCGACTCGGGATTTTCATCGTCAAATCCGGATGAGGCAGAGTATATTCTAAAACGCTTTAAAGAATAATAATTTGAAATAAGATGTGACATATCAATTTCTGAGATATCTGAAGGTGAAGATTCAATATCTGGCAGGCGCTGTATGCCTGAAGGACCAGGTTTTGGAGAATCATGTATTATATTTTTCTCTGAATCGATTGTAGAACTGTAATCAATCATCAATCTGCCGATACTTGGGTTCAATAGTTTTTAACAATTTGGTGATCGTCGTTGATTATATAATGCATATTTATTATGTTCAGTACTCACTAGGTTTTCACTAGCGAGAATGCTTGATGATTCATCTAATTTATCGATGTCAGTAACATTTGCATCTGATTGGTTTTGCTTGTTTGGGCAAGTATCTGAACGAGATGGAGTTCGCACTAAATTGAGATGAAAATTATTTTCAAGACTAGGATTTGGTTTTTCCGTAAGCATCGAAGATGCGTAAGCCTCTTCTGGAATTGCATTGGGATTCCACGAAAAGAGCCCTGTCGCTTTAAAAATCATTAATGATGTTAGACATTGTTATGCATTCCGGCCACACTTTTGACAATATTTTATTAAAACGAGCCTTTGTTATTTTCTTGTCAGGATGTTGGTAAGTAAACAAAAGCACTTCCTCGTCCCAATGATGTTCAAAAGATGCGCGGTATTCGACGGCAAACAGTACAAAACAATATCATATTTTTCTGCAGCATCGACGATTTGATAATCTAAATGTGAAGATGCGCCATTGAATACCAAAAGGCATTTACCGGGAGATTTGTATTTTCCCAAATGATCCATGAACTCAATAAATAATTGTGTTGTCATGCTGCCCTTGAGCGTCATTTTGATTAGACTTCCAGGTGGGAGGTTCTCCTTGAACTCATCTCGTACCCTTTTCCCTTTAAAAATTATCATCGTGGGAATGGCGTTACCTGTCTCGTTGACACATGCTACTAACGTCACATTTTCAGCATATTCCATAGTTACTAAATGTACCCTTTGTGTACCTTTTTGGGCAAGCACCTGCTGATGGTGTAGAGTTAAACGGCATCCCTTTTCATCAACATTGTAAAGCCGTTCAGGGTTGTTTATAATATCCAGATCATCATAAATCTCTTTTATTGCCTCAAAATGTTTAATGACGATTGATTTGTTGAGCTTCTACGCCCACCCAGAATTTATTATTTGAGTTTTACTTTACGTTTCGATATTTCGGTGTCTTTTGAGGAACTTCTCTAACCATTTTTACCAGCCGACTCCTTTGCTTCATTGAACTGATTTTAAATATTATGATTTTTGCAGAATATGAATGCCTGTTTTCGTAAAACTTTTGGCGTCAAAGGCATTCTAATTTGAGCAAATTTAATTATTCTTTCAGCTAAATCTTTTTCTAGATCTTCTGACAACGTAGTTCTTCTACCCATATTCTTTTTGTAGCTTCCTGATGTAAGATGACTTTTCAATGTTCGACGTGGTATTTTGTAGATGATCGCAGCTTTTCGTTTTGACATATTTTTGTTAATTACAGCATCCATTGCAGATTTTAATTCATTCTCAGACCAACTACCCCGTTTTTTCTTGCTGCTAGCTGGTGGCTACTCCATTCTGAATTTGCTACAAACAAATTTAAACTTAAAAGCTTAAAATCAACGCAATCCTTCTGGCAGCATATATACTTCATAATCACAAATCCTTAATAACTGGCAATCCTTGAATACAATATAATACTATACTATATAATTTTTTTTTTTTTTTACGTGGGGGATTGCAATGACGCATACCCCTCCGCGGGGGTGGGCGGAGGGATTATGTCGGACTCGCCGGGGTAAAAGAAAGATGTTAAAAGATAATGTACCTCCCGGAATACCGACTAAACCTACCACGGTGTTCCTCGACAAAACCACTATCGACGGGGCCGCGAGAATCGCTTTCGCATGCGGTCGCGACCCCGCCGTATGAAACGGCAGGCCACTACACAAGAGACCTACCCAAAGGACTCACTTCATAAAAATTCCCTACTGTCTCCCCCCTAGGGGGGAGACGGACTCGAAACAGAGGCGCGCGTGGGAACACGCACGTCGCCTCTCGGACCTGGTGCTGAACGGATGGCTGGCAGGCCCACAAAGCCCGCCACCCCCAGGTCAAACCTCAGGGTGGCTGGAGGTCATCGCGCGCCCTCCGGCGCCCGGCTCTGCTGCTGGGGAGAGGGTTTAAACGCTCCCTCTCCCGCTCCGCCGCCTCCTTGATGGAAATTACTTCCTCAATACTCAATTACCTAATGTTTGTTACATCAATTTAAAATAAATTAAATAAACAACAAAAAATATGTGCATATGTACATAGGTAATTATTTAATTAATCTTGCGCCAGCGCAGAAAAAGCCATTTCGTGCGTTTAGAATTAATCTTTACAGGTTCAGATATTAGAAAACGCATGACAAGAAATAAAGCAAGTTTATTACAGCTAGTTTTTGTAGCTAGGCTTGCTTTGTTTAAACACGGTAAAATAGGTATTATTACACCTAAAAGCTGTATTAACAGCATATATAGATAAACAGAAATATAAAATACTAGGTACTAAACACACACAAATTTCATAATACCTAATATGGTCAGGTATCCTAACAAGAACCGGTCCTTTATACGAACCCAAACAGTGGTCCGTATTAGGATTTCAAACGACGGGCACAGAATCACATTTTTAGGCAAAAATCATTGATAAAACAGGGTAATTAACACAATAACCTTAATAGTTGCTTGACACAAACTCAAGACAATTGTCAAAATGGCGACGTTAAACCAAGATGGCGGGATTGTATTTGGTCTATGGCTAGTCGAGGATATTGCGAAATTTAAAGCAGTTTTGAAAATGGCAAGCACGAATTTTACCCGTGGCCATTATTAGTAGACTGCTCTCAATGGGTGGTACTAGTTAGTAAAGTTCTTTTTTTCATATTTTCCTGAACGACCATCAATTCTACTATAAGACATTTCAAGGTTATCTATTAATTACCGGACATCCTGTATAGGTATTGTTACACCCAGTGCCTTTTCTCAGCATTGTGGGGAAGACATAATTTATTACAGCGCCTTACGTCTTACGGAACTACTTCGTCGGTACGAGAAGAGTAGAAAGATCGCTGGCACATTCTCGAATACTGTTACGTACCGTGTATGACGTTTCTAGAAAACTCCGGAAATGCTTTAACCGCGTACAAAAGGGGAAGGCCAGCGCTCGCCGAGTCAGTTTGCAATCGTAAGCAGTCAAGTATTCATCGAAGCGAACGGAAGCGAAAATACTACAGAGTTTGAAGCAGTTACAGTGGAAAAGTGTAGTATAGTGTTTTTTGCGTTTTAAATTTAATTGTGTGCCGTTTTAGTTGGTAATATTGTTTTACATTCTTATCCCTCGAACCCAGCATGTATTAAGTTTACTCAATGTTTGTGCCTTTCGCTAAATATTTTTAATTTTTATACATTACATACATGCGTTGATGCAATTTGGAGTAGGTTAGATATCTAAGTAGGTGTTTGATCGGCAATTAGCTCTTTTAAATAGGCCATTTAATAAAATAGTTTTAATACCATTTTATAAATACCACGTAAATAAACTGGTTTTAATTTCTCCCTAGAGTGTCATTATCATTACCCTTCAAATATTCCAGAAACGAACATAATATCAATCAGTATTCGTGAATATTTGCTTTGGACCGTTGGTTTATCAATATTAAGCTAATAAATAAAATAAACATGTATAAACAAAGTCACATCGATGCACTGCCAGCAGATCTGCTAAACAATGAATTTATCCAAATATTCCAACTGACACTCTGTATTCAATGGATCCTCGGATTTCTTCGTGTAAACATTAAATACAAATATCCCACTGCACCGCCGACCTCATACAGCTTCTACAGTCACGCAGTCTGGGTTGTAAATACTGTTTGTATAATAGATTATTTTATAATAAACAATGGCTGCGGCAATAATTTCGAATCAAAATATATAGACTCGACACTAAAATTTGGTGTCGCAATGCATGGCATTAATGTAATTCTTATTATATGGCGTAATAATGGGCAAAGGACAAATACAATTTGTCAGTTGTACGTAAAAATGCAGAAGATTGAACGGTGTCTAAATATGAAAAATAGTAAACGAGCAAATGAAATGCTTTCAAGCTTTTCAATTGCAGTAACATTAGGTGCCTGTACTCTGTATTTGGTGTGGTTAATTTTGTTCAATGTATATTTTATGAAGAGACTATGCCTAGTTTCAACGATTACTCTTCTGACAAGCATGGGCATTTACATGGAGATAATACATGTTTGTGTGGTAATCTGTTTTTTTTTACTGAGACTAAATTACATTATAAATATAATACAACAAGTGAACCAAGTTCTAAACAAGCTATTTAATCAATTTGGTGGCAGTCAGGAGATATATTCTATAACCAATTTTAACGAAAATTCAGAGAGAAAACTGATTTTCGAAGTGTCATGTGGAATGTATTGCATATTAGATGCATTATCAGCGTTTAGAAAACATTTTCAGTTCTCGGTAAGTCAATTAATGTATTTTTTAAGAAGAGGCGTACTTAAAACTCCTTAAGGTACCTATTTGATGGCTATTTCTTAACAGATATTTTCATTCACCTGCCAAGTGCTTGCATGGAACTTAATATCAGTGAAAAACTGCGTCAGTTCATTGAAGGATCAAGTAAGTTTTTAATAACAGAGTATTCACAACAGTATTCTGTAATGTACACACGGCTACACATCAAGTTAGACACCCTATATACGTATAACTACGCTACATACAACATCGAGAATCGTCGAAAAGGGACAGTGCATAGTGGTGTCGATGTAATAGTAAGGATAGAGCGTAACAAAAATATAATGCACTTTCTCGCACATTTCGCAGCGTTCAACTTCTAATAGTTCAAAGTCCAAACAGTCTAGCTCTTTACACCCGACTTTATATAAGCGTGCACTTAACTTTGAAAAAATCCAGCACTTGTTTTCGTTCCGAACACAACCGGTATCGATCTATCGTGCATGATCTTACACGTTCAAGTAAAAATATTTTGACAAGTTACGACGTGTTAGTGAGCCGGAGTACGTGGTGAAAGATGGCCGCGTTTTTTGGCAGGAGAGACGCTTCACGTAAGTATTTAATTTAGCAGATATTTACTCCGAAATTACGAATTAAGTTATCGAATAAGCTTTATAACGAAGTAATGAATGTGTTTAGTGTATTTTGATGCACGTAAATTCGATAGTGTTTTACTAATTTATCGTTTAATTTGAAGATGCATATATGTACGTGCATGTTAGGGCACAACGGTAGTTTTTGTGCGTAATAACCTATTTTTTATAAGTAATTACTATGTAATATATCCGTATTTATTTTGTTGTTTTTAGGTGCTCTTGGCGAAGAAGGAATTATAGATGCTCTAGGAGATGGAAACGAGTCAGAAATCGAAGAATTCATTGACGACTTTGAAGATGATAACCTGGATTTTAATCCGGCTGTTTTTGATAATTTGGATGAGCAGGTAAATAATATAGAAGACGTTCCTGATCTTGTACCCTCCACCAGCTCACCGCCAGCAACGGTAACAACGTCAGCATGCCCTAGTCGCCCTGGTTCCCGCCCACGTGGAGAGTCACTACGTTTCAAGTTAGAACACATACCTACCTTGATCGACCTATTATTGCGGTGAGATCACCTATTAGCTATTTACAAGATTATTTCGATGACGATTTCTATGAACTCGTTAGTAAATGCAGTAATTTATACTATTTGCGAAAAACTGGCCGTGAATTGAAAACCTCTAAAGCTAAGATTATGAAGCTTTTTGGTATGCATATATTCATGGGTTGTATTCCGTATCCTAGATTACCAATGTACTGGCGTGCTGGAATATTTTTGGACAAAATAGTTAACGCTATGAGTCGTGATCGCTTTATTCAATTAAGAAATGCATTACATGTGGTGAGTACCGACACGGCTCCACCGGATCTATCTCAAAACCCTTTGTGGAAAGTACAACCCATGATCAACTATGATCGGAATGGATGCTACAAATAGTAAAGAATGGCTGGCTTTTTTTCTATTGACGAACAGATGATTCCATTCAGCGGCCGTTGTCTAAGACAAGTTGTAAAAAACAAACCCCGCCCTGTAGGACTCAAAAACTATGTTCTTACAACGAGTGATGGGCTGATGCTAGACTTCGATATATACCAAGGCGCAAAGACAATGTTTGGAGACTCCACTCTTGGACCCATCAATTGTCTTGAATTTATCTTGAAGTATTCCTGCAAATAGTTGTGTGTACCACGACAGGCACTTCACGACTGTCACAGACGTCACAAAAACGCAACTTTCACAGTACTTGAACTATTATGTTTTTAACAGAGTGCCCGATAGAGCCACCCTCAAATTTAAAAAAGACTCGCAAATGTCACGCGGCGAATGCCAGCAAATGGTTAGGGAACCTGACGTGCTAGTGAAGTGGAAAGACAACAAATCTGTTCTAATCGCCTCTGACTGCACTGGATCAGATAATACTGAGATAATTAAAAGATGGGACAACAAAACGCGTTCTTATATCAACGTCACCGCTGCTAAAATAATTCAAAATTATAATAAATACATGGGAGGGGTAGATGTCCTTGACCAGCAGGTTGAGTATTACAGGACATTCATTAAAACCCCAAAGTGGACATTGAAAGTGTTGATACATTTCATGGACTTAGCACTCGTTCATTCTTGGCGGACTTACAAAATTCATTGTACCTCTAACCATTTTCCACGGAAAAAATCATGAATTTGTTAGATTTTCGCCTTGAAATCTCTGATATTTTGCTCTGTACTCCTCAAAAACGTCGTGGCGAAAGTCTGGATGAAATTAAAAAATATCGTGCCGAAAAAGTTCAAGAAAGCTTTGAAGCCTTCAGATTCTTGGAGACATGATGGATACGATCATTTGCCACAT
The DNA here is from genome assembly GCA_963675205.1 of Catocala nupta. Classification (NCBI taxonomy): domain Eukaryota; kingdom Metazoa; phylum Arthropoda; class Insecta; order Lepidoptera; family Erebidae; genus Catocala; species Catocala nupta. The sequence goes on from OY776081.1 coordinate 11,398,585, forward strand.
TTTGACGATTTGAAGTCACCCAGATTTTGTCAATTTGAATCTTGTAAAAGTCGTACTAAAACGCGATGCCTGAAATGCAATGTGTACCTTTGCATTAGTAGAGGACAGAATTGCTTCCAAGACTTCCACAAAGTATAATTTTTAGATATTTTACATATTATTTTAGAAATGAGACTTCAAGACTATTATTGTTACCATTTTTTGATAAGTCAATTTTTTATTAGGTATCGTGTACCATAGAATTATGTTGTTATGTTTAACGAAGTGATATTGCACAAGTAGTTCCTAATTATACCTAATACCTGTTGAGACTGATTATGTTGACATTTGACTATACTTCATAATTTGAACTATTTGTGTACTTACAAATTGTTCCTTGTGATTATTTATGTATGGGACTAAACCATACATTATACCATATAACCATAGATTTATTTCAATCTAAAATTAAAATCATATAAAGATGCACGATCATGCATATGTCAGATTATACCTGAGGTGCACGATCGTGCAGGGATATTCCCGGGAAATTGTGCATTTCCAATTTTATTTTTGATTTTTCTTAGATCACTGGGTCCACTAACAGTAAGTACTTATATTGTGATAAAATACCAAATATATAAAAAGAAATTGTCAGTTTGTAAAGGGCTAGGTTGATGCGTCGCTGTGTGTACCAAGTGTAGAGTATTATTGACATTACTGTTATGTATATTGTTTCAGATGATTATAGACTTTAGGTTAATAATATGTGTTGCACCAATTCTGGTATTCATGATGGCCATCATGTTTTCTTTGTGCTTCATAGCTCAAGTATTATCATCCAAACTAGAAACAGTCAGAAAACTTTGTATCGACCTAATATCATTACAAACTGATGGTAAGTCTATTAGACTGAATCCTAATACATTTATGTCGGTAATATCATCAAATAATAGTTAGTCAATTAAGGTAGGTACTTATACAAATGTACCTACCTACCTACAACACCAACACCCGAAAATAATGGTTTCAACTCGATACGATCGCATGATTAATATCAGCAATCAAATACGGATAGGTATACCTATATGGTTTTTACGTTATTAATAAAATGAAATTTATCTCGTATTACAAATTAAAAGTAACTAATACCACACAAAAAGTGTATATTTGTGTGTTTATGCGTTATGACACAGTACATTGATCTAAAATGAATACAATAAAAATATAAACTTATTAAGAACTAATAAGTAGGACCATACTTGAATAGCCGATGCAGAAAATCGAGGCAACGTAGAAACTTGCCTGACCTACTTTAGATAAAAGTAAATACGTCCGGATGTCGTCCGAGCCTGAGGTCGTGGGTTCGATTCCTGCACAAGTCAAACATTTGTGTGCATGAACATGAATGTTTGTCTTGGTCTGGGTGTTTCTCTGTATAATATGTATACATATACAAAAAAAGGAAGGATATATGTATGTTTATCCATTGTCTAGTACCCATAGTACAAACTCTGCTTAGTTTGGGCTAGATGGTGTTGTGTATAGGTATGTGATTGAATATTATTAGAATATACCCACTGTTAAAGCTTTCACTCTGTATTTTTGGGCTTTACTCATGTTTTCATGCAAACTTATATAGAACAACTACGCATATCCCTGTACCTACTTATCATTTTATATGTATGTACCTACCTAATATTTTTGACTAGATTTATTATACAGGGTGATTTTGAAATCGTGTAATTCCTTTTAACCACGCATTCTACTGGTGATATAGAATAACCCTGACCATATTTTTTTTTAATTAGAATAATGGTTTCGGCAAAATTAGAGTACAGATTTTTTTCATGAAATGATTTCAAATAGTCATATTTTAACCACCTGACACAATCTTAATATTTTGCTAATTTAAAAATAATAACATAACAATAACTGATGTCGTAAATAATAGGGGGCAATAACAAGGACCGCCCGTTATTATTTACGACATTAATTATTAATATGTTTTTTTATTTTATTTAGTAAAAAATTAAAATTGCCTCGGTTGGTTAACATATGACTATCTGACACCATTTCACGAAAAAAACGGAACATAAATTTTTCAAAAAAAATAATTCTAATTAAATAAAAATATGGTCAGGGTTATTCTATATCACCAGTAGAATGCGTGGTTAAAAGGAATTACACGATTTCAAAATCACCCTGTATAGGTGTTACCATAAGTAGACATAATATACATACCGTAAGTGATACAGTCAGCGATATCAGTAGCTGAACATTTAACAAATTTGTAACAGTGTATAAATGATGATTTACTTATTAATTATCTATAGTAATTAATTGTGATGAACATAACTCATTTAACGTTACTGCAGTAAAATATGAGAAATTACCATTATGGTGAATGATAATTATAAAGCAATGCAAATTCTAGCGAATTTTATCGACTTATGATGTTGACTGTACCACCACACGTACGTTTCTATATATCTACTTATAGTGCTACCACCTTATTCATAATTGAGATTAAGGATGTGAGCAACCTGAGACTAAATTTATGGTAACATTCACTTCCACTTTTCACATAACATTTTCATTAACTAATCTCTTTTCTACAACTGCACAAAATGTGTCGCCTCTTATTTCTCTAATAAACAAATTCATTCAACTATTTCACAACTTTCTGAGAATATTCATACCTATCTACGTTGTCAATATAATCTTTCGTCTAATATCTACCCGGTTCTTCATATCTATTACGATACACCTAATACCTATAATTGTATGTATGAAGCTAATGATTTAATTATTAATTGGATACCTACTGCTATCAATAAGTTATTTTTTATTCACAGGCGTCGCCCGAAAACATGCTAAGCAAATTATATTACTCGTGGAAGGAAGAACAAGTATGACTATTTACAATATATACACATTGGGAACACGTTTGCCGCTACACTTGCTCGCAATCACCGCCAGTTATACCATTGTATTATTACAGTTCGTTCTACTTTAAGTGTCCTAAATAAAATATTATAACATATTTTATTTATTATATTATATTATTTTATCTATATCTAAGATAAAAAATATACATAATGAAAAAATTTAAAAAAGCTAATGTTATAGAATATCTTTCGAAAGATATTCTTGATGAAGAATTCATTAAATCTTTTAAGCCTATGTACAGATTTCAATTGCTTCTAGCTTCTAGTCGTGTTCACGTTAAGGACTCGTTTGTAACATCACCGTCGTTTATGCAGAGATGCCATACGATCGTCAGCATCATTGGGATCCTGAGCTTAGATTATATAACAACAATCCAAAAATCAAGTTTTATACTAGTCGATAATTCCACAATATATTATTTGAGCACGTGGGTCACGGTGTTGCAGACTTTAACATTTGTGTGCAACGTAATTCACGTTCGATTTATAAATGGCACCGAAAATGCCGATTTTATTATAAAGCTGCAACAAATTGATAGATGCATGAAGTTAGATCGTAATAAAACTATAACTGCAATGATGTTCAAGGGAAATACATTTTCTATTACATGGATAATATGCATTTTCAGTGCCCTGCTGGGAGCAGCAAGCACAAAACAAAATATATCATTCTGGTCCCTACTGGGAATCGTTTATACACAAATAAACTATGTCATCGAAATAATTTCATGCTCCAATATTTTTACTTATTTCTACATCCGCACTCGATTTATAAATAGTATATTGTTTAATTACATTAATAAAACGAAGGCTCAATATACATCTTCAAAGAAAAGCACTTTTACTTCGGTGTTTCCTACAAAAAATTTCATGAGACAACTAGCTGCAGAAACACATGACTTTACGTCGAGTGAAACGGATGTATATCTAAAGGAAATATTACTTGGATTTTCAATGTTTGAGGATATTTATACATTTCAAGTAAGTAAAACAAAATATTACACAGTATGCTACTTTAACAGCTATCCAAAAAATTGCGATGCGATTTGAAAATCCTTATATTTCGAACGTATAATATAAGATAGATCTGGACAAAATCTGCTTGTAGGGAACGAAAATTGTAAGAGGGTACTTTTATTAAAGTTGCTTTGAGCCATTACATATAGAATTAAACTGAGAAATATTTTCTTATATTGCATAATATTAGGTAAAGTAATTACCGGATCAACATTACGGCTCAGTAATAATCCTTAATAATTCTTCATTGGGATTGGCTTGGAGTACCTACCTTGTAGATATATAATATTATATAAGCAATAAAGTGTATATACTTAACATTGTCAACCTTTATAAATATAAAAGCACTTTTCTTTCTTTTCTTGTCTCCTTCTGACACATGCAATTAGGTACCTACAACGTGACTACTTTTAGTGGTAAGGCCCCAGATACCCAATTATCCAAAAGACACAAGCTTTTAAATAAGTTCGCAATGAAAATGCCGACGTTCAATTGCGTCGAAAACTACGAAATCTCATCTTAGATGCTTTGGGCTACAAGGACAGAGGTCGGTGGCAGGTTTACAAAAAATAATAAGTAGGTAGGTATTTGTAAGAATGTTCAATATCGTCAAATATAATTTAAATAGTAAGTTAGATATCGATATAACTATTGTTACATTGTAACCTATTTTATGCTATGCTTATTATATGTAGTAAATGACAGGGCATACCTTTATAATTACGGCTTTGTTGCTGATCGGTCAGTTTGCCATAAATTATCAATAGATTCAAGGAGCTAAAATAAGTCTGGAGAAATATATTTAAGTACGTAATATACGTAAAAAAACGTATCTAACGCAATATTTTTGTAGAAAAACCAGAGGGGCTTTTTCTACGAAAATATACATAGGAACGTACCTATATAGGAACATATGTATAACCGTACCTACCTATAGTCTATTTTTATTTTATTTTGTACCTGTAATATAAAATATTATGTGCAGATTTTTGTAATATGCTGCAAGCTGGTTGCGTCGAGTTTAATAACATTTGAATTTGTACTATTCGCTGCACGAAACGAAGTAAGTCACAAATTTAGACTATTTATGGATTTTAACAGTAAGATTTAGCATACCCAATAATACATTTCAATTTAATTTACAGACAGTTGACCTGACAGATAGCTTGACTCCGGCAGTTTTCACTATAATAGACATACTGGTTGCTTTGATTCTGGTCTTCCGCTGTGAAATATTCCTCAGAGAGGTGAAAGGAACCAAACGGTTGGCGATTTCTGTAATGTCCCTGCATTTCGACGGTAAATATTAATTCTGAAATATTTAAATTCATAAACTGAGCCTATTTAATTCTGATAAAACATATCTGCACATGCAGGTATATTAGCTTGCATGTAACGGACGAATGACTCAATAGTTAGAGTACCTACCTACACCGCGCAGTCGCCATCAACGCCCAGCACAAATACTGAGTCTGTTGACGATACTTAGTTTCATATATAGTGGGTGTAAGGGACGGCGTACCGAAAACTTTAGGAAGACGTCTTTCTATCCTCCTGAATAAAAAGGGTTCTTTATCAAAACAAATCATGATCCAGATCAGAGTAGCTGGACACCATCAGCACAGGTTTATTATCAAGCAAAATCGTAACTGCTAACAAGCCCTCGTTTTGACTTTAGATGGACCTCGTTGCCACTTTTGAAACTGTTTTTCATACATCAAAATACAGTATTTGGGAACTCTGTTTCACATAATAGTGACTGTGCCATGAAAATCACACATTACGAGCTAGTTCAAAAGCATTTCCGCCCATAAAATAACGCTCGAAATACAACGAATGACCTGGTACCAGTCTCAGTTAGATACAGCATTACTGATTCGTCTAGACCATATCCTTTGCTTGACAGGTGTTCAAGGGTGCTCTCACCTTCATTAGGGACCATATCACAAACAATACCCTGAAAACCTTGATTCTAACAGGATTCGATTTATTTATTTTCGGCCCTCGTGTTCTAGGTTCCGTGGTGTTAGTGACATGAAAATTTTCAGATATCATTGGTAAAGGAACTGCATCGCGCACAGAAGAAACTCACCTTTCCAGCGCAGTACTCTCTCCTAAACTATTAAAATTTTCAGTTATTTGAGCTTTTTGAACTGCGTCGCGTTAGTGACTCGAATAGAGGATCGTCTTCGAAATATTTATCTGTAAAATCGATTTTAGTATCATTTAGTACCTACCTAACTTATTATCATACTTTGTTATTACTGCAGAAAATAAAGGTAATTAATGAGTAAACAAACGAATGTACTTATGTACTTTAAAAGAACACTGATAGTCAAACACACATACCTAGGACATAGATAAAACAAGCAAAGCCACACACAACCTATCGGCTATTTGCCAAATATATTTATTTTTTAGAAGTACTAAGAGATTTTAAAATGCTTTAAAAGATAGAAAATATATATGGAAAAGTAACATTGATTCAAAAAAGAAATATCAGTTATCTTACCATTGCGACGTGTAGGTAGGTAGGTACTCGTTCGTCTGACGTCTGACGCTATTTTGTAAATTTGATAAATTATAAAGTTATTTTTTTTGCATTCACAAGTGTCTATTAAATGTCTCAACATAAATTATTTTGGGCTACCAGTGTAAACTTGTCAGCTAGAATTTTGGAAAGTCAATGTTCTACGTACCTATAGGATGGGGTTTGGCTACAGAAGGCTACAGGTACTTATCTCAATGCAAACTTTTATTAATAAAAAAATGCAAGATAAAGTTTTTATATATTATATTATTATTATTATTATTATATATATATATACGCAATGGATTAAAGAGTATAACTATTAACTAACTAGGTTTCAATGGATTGTTAGTTGCTACCACAGATAATATAATACTATACTAGTGTTGCTACCAATACAACGCACCGCGCTCGCGGACGCGGGCGGGAATGACCTCTGCGTTCCGCGCGCATAATCTATGTATTTAAATCACGGCGATTTAACTACATTGCTGTAGTTTAGTAAAATGTGGTATTCTTTGATTTTTATCGAATAAAATGGATGGTTTATGCATTGTATGTTATGATTCACAGTTAGAAAAATTGAAACTTGCAATAAAGAAATTGTGATTTTTTCTAAAGAAAATTCCAACGATTTTAACTCAGAATAATGGTCTGAATCTACTATTTCAGTTTTCGGTACCTACACCGTCCCTTACATCCAGTATACATAATGTTCGGGCTCGATTCCCGGGTCGGGCAGGATTATTAGGTTTATCTGTTAAGAAATGTTCAGTAGCAGCACGAAATTAGGCACTTCCCGGTAGACAGCAATAGCCTTGCGTACTATCTAGTGGAACATAAAAGTACAGCTGGAAAAATGTGGGTGTAACCTACAGAACCTACCCCATTAATATAAATACCTTTGACTATAACTTTGGTGATACAGGCGGCAGCATATGTAGGTATGTATGTGTGTAGTATCTAGTATATTTCACTGCTCAAATATCAAGTTAATGCGTATGCAACGTAAAAGTTTTCAAGGTAAGATTTTGAGTTTTAATTCAGAGCAAATTGTATTTTTATTTCAGGTCGCATAAGAGAAAAAGCGAAGAAAATGTTAAAACTGATTGAAGAATCACCGCCGCGCTTATCTGTGTACGAAATGTGGGAATTGGACGCAAACATTCTTCTACAAATGTTCATGCTAGTTACAAGTCTCATTTTGACACAGTTACAGTTCGTGTTCTTGTAGATTTTTACAATAGCAAATATAAATAGTTGAGTTGTTGCCTCGTCTAACGTCGGAATCAACCGTGGATCAGGCCTAGCTTTGATATGTTTGCATAAAATAATACATCTGTAGTCGTTAAACTGTATAGTTTATTAAAATTATTATCTGTCGGATTAAAACACAAGTTGTAACATTGCGCATTTGCTTACTTACTTTGGTACCTAGTTCATTTTACATCACTCACACTAGATCAGTTATAAGAAAAGAGAACTCCATAAACAAAGGTAATATTGTGCCTACCAGAAATACTTATGATCAAAGCTTATTTTATTACTTGACAAGGTTTTAAAAATGTTCCATGTTTTGTATTATATTTTATTCTCAGTCACATCCGCATCAGTAACCTTTTTAGTCTAAGCGCCACGGAATAAAAGTCTAGGAGTAAGGTCCCGCTGAAAATGTCGCGATTAATTAATCGAATATACGCCGGAACTATAAACCTTGTCTTAGGAATAGTTAAAACTAGTCTCACGGCTATAACTCTAAATAACATAGTTATGACTCAAGGGGACGCATTATAAAGTGCTAAGGCGAACCTTGCTTTATTTTGTAAAACTCAAAGTTCCATATACGCTGTCACCCAGACAGGTGTCCGATAAAGCCCGTCACAGACGTAGCTATAATATATATTAATATATCGAGATATATATTATAATATAGCAAGCTATCACACACGGGAGCTATACTATAATATTTATTTTGCCCTCACTCGGTCTGCGGTCGTCCTTGCAAGCGCACGATTTTAAAGCTTAATTCCTGTACAGGTGTTCAAATATTGAAATAACACTGTAATCAATCTAGGTACCTAAATAAATTCGAAAAGAGCACTTCTTTTAGATCTAATTGAAAATACCTCAAGGGATGATTTCGATGCTGAATTTGATATGCGTGTTGCCTTGTCAGGAACGAAAAATAGAACCATCTGGGTTGAGTCGCATATAAAACAAAAGAGAACTCGTGGCGAATTTAATTTGTATCATGATTAAAATTTATCATCGAATTTTGCACAGTATTTTAAAAGTTCAAGATCGACATTTATCAAGCTTCATGAATTGATAAAAAATAATTTAATAAAATGCGATACGGTTATGTGCAAAAGCATTAGTTCTGAAGAACGTCTTGCAGTATGCTTGAGGAAAGAAGTAAAAACAAATCATATTTCAATCATTTATTATAATTGCAACACTTGTATTTTAATTAAATAAAGTACGTAAGGACTTAGCCAATATGTTCCCCAAGCTGTACAGTGATAAAAGTTTTGTAATTAAAATACATAAAATAAATGATAAATATTGAACAACTTCTTAAAGTTCATAGCAGATATGGAGAAAAGTTCACAAAAAAAAGGATTTAAACGAAGACAACAGTTCGAATACACTTTAATTGAATTTTATTGCCATGTAATATAAATAATAATTAAAATAGGGTAAAATATGAAATAAATAAGCACATTCAGTATTCTACTCCAACATTTATTGCATTACTAACTTATTATAAATCATATTAATATTTCTTAATAATAATACCAAATAATAATCATAGAATTAATCATTATAATATATCTCCATTATACGAAATCAGTGTTAAATAATTAATTATACCAAAATCATAAAGAACATTTACGCCTCGGTATATTTCGATTTAATTAATGGCAACACTCAAGAAATTGTCAATTAACAAAAACTCGTCTCGCGCCGGTTCATAGATTACAATACTATACGCCGGTTCTTGGTTGTTGTTGTTTCGTGCTTTTTTGTGCAATTACTCAATTACTTTGTTTCACCTTTATTTTTATAGTGTCGTAGCCCCACGCGAGTGCTCCACTAGTTATAAACGGTGTTATTTGTATGGTTAATCTCTCAAACCCCAGGAAAATGGACGTATCAGTCGGCATATAATATCATCACTTCGCCCTGATATGTGTACTCTTCTCGATAGAGCCACTCCGCCACTCCGATGAGTGGCTGGCTTTTGAGGTAAGTTCTAGTTTAATTCATATATGTTGCATAAAACATAATATGTATTTAAATAACGTTACAATACAAAATCAACAACACCGTTCGCGCTGGCAATTATGAAGGAAGGCTGTGATCATTCGTGGACGTTACATGCGATTACGATGAACTAACATAAACAAAAGGAATTAAATTATTGTCTGCATAATAATCTTAGTCAACGTCACATAAATAATTGTAACTCCCTTTTTTTTCCAGTTATCACCACAAACGTGTATCTGATAACAAGATGTCTTCAAAACAACATAAGAGAAAGGCAACTTGGTCATATCAATGTTTGCTATGGATGTGGTCGATCAGTATCACTTGCAAGAAGACATGCTATAGCAGAATTAAGCCCAATAGCTTCAGTTGTATCCTCATGGCATCACTATGTAAGTGTTCTTATTCTCATTGAATTATCATAAAACAGCAATCATAATAATAATTGAAATATTGTGTTTACTTCTTTGTTGATATTGATTACAGTAAAAACTGTTTTCTTCTATTTATTGACAATTACTTACTCTATATTAAATGCCAAAAACTGTGTTATAATGAGAGCATGATTTTAATACTTTTATATTTTTTCAGGTCAGGGTACCCAACTTTTTATGTCATGCCTGTTACATGAGGGCTAACAGAGAAGAAGCACGAATAAATATTATAGATAATAGGAGAATACATGAAATAGAAGGAAACGCATAAGCTCAAGAAGTTGAAATACCAGTTGCCCCACCTCTTTCTCATGGACCAGTGGTTAGAAATGTGCAAGATTTTCTCACAATTGTGCTGCCGAATTATAAATGCTGTACCAACACATCTAGAAGACGTGTCTTTGATGGGTGTCAACATAGTGCAAATCGCATAGTTCCTACGATTATTAAAGCAGAGTTGCTTGCTGATCATAAGCTTTTTGTACCTCAGAGTGCCAGAGTTTGGTTCTGGTGTCCAATGATTGCGAAATGTTGTTAGAAAATACAAGCTTATGTAACTCTTTTACAGCCAATCAAATTGAAAATCTTTTAGACAGTAGAACTGAGGAAAATGTCCTTGATTTTGAAAATGTAGAAACAATGGCTAATCATTTATGTCACAATAATGTAAATGTAATCATTTTTTACTGGACTGTTGGATGTTATGCACACATTATGACAATTCTGTGGTACTTGGGATGGGTGAGATACCAGGCACATATTGTTCTACCAGCTGCATTTTTAGATAATGTTCTTATCACATTAAAGGATTAAATGCATAGAAACAATGTTCTTTGTTTTATTTTTATTGTAACACAAACCCTACAAAACAGAACTATGGTAACTGTGGATAGCTCTGTTTAATCCAACTTAAAAACTGCTAGTCTTGTCATGTCTTTTTAGCAAAAATGGAACACAATTTATATGTATTGATTACGGTGCATAGCTATAATACATTATGGAATTATAAAAATATTGGAGTGATAAAAAATCATTTTTTTTCGACCTTCATAACTTTTGTCCAGATCTGCTTTGCTTGATGAACCTTTTTAATTCTTTATACAGGGTGATTTTGAAATCGTGTAATTCCTTTTAACCACGCATTCTACTGGTGATATAGAATAACCCTGACCATATTTTTATTTAATTAGATTTATTTTTTTTGAAAAATTATTATTCCGTTTTTTTCGTGAAATGGTGTCAGATAGTCATATGTTAACCAACCGAGGCAATTTTAATTTTTTACTAATTAAAATAAAAAAACATATTAATAATTAATGTCGTAAATAATAACGGGCGGTCCTTTTTATTGCCCCTTATTATTTACGACATCAGTTATTGTTATGTTATTATTTTTAAATTAGTAAAATATTAAGATTGTGTCAGGTGGTTAAAATATGACTATTTGAAATCATTTCATGAAAAAAATCTGTGCTCTAATTTTGCCGAAACCATTATTCTAATTAAGAAAAAATATGGTCAGGGTTATTCTATATCACCAGTAGAATGCGTGGTTAAAAGGAATTACACGATTTCAAAATCACCCTGTATAGAAGGTCTAAACTGTCAATTATCATATATTTGATCTCTGTACATTCTGGGGTACAGCCTCATACATTTATTGGCCATCTCCTTTAAGCTCGTGCGTATCGAGCACGGACGTCGGGCAGGCGTTCAAATGGAACATCCTATCCTCAAAATATATCAAAATATAAATTAATATACCAAAATATATATTAATATGCCAAAATATACCGAGATATATATGTCGACATATTTTGGTGACGTCATAGAAATATATATTATAGCTACGTCTGTGACGGGCTTAATGCGGCACAGAAATTGTCGGTCGTGGTAGTGCACGTAGAGATTGAGAGTACAAGTACTTATACCGAAGGGTTTCCGCTAACAAAGTAGATACCTACGACCATCGATCAAATATGGCTAAAAAATAGTCATTAATAAAGCAGGCAAAATATTGGAGAGAAATACATACATTTTAATATGTATGCTTATAATAATATAAATAATATAAACACACATATTGTGCTGAAGGCATACAACTTCTCTGGAATAACCTATTAACCTTAAAATTGATAATACAGAGATAATGAAATGCAGTAAGTACAACATTCTAGAACAATGGGATGCTGGTATTTTTACAATGCAAAACCGTGTAGTAGAGGAATGTTCAAATAGGCACTTTTACAATATACACTGTACTAATTAATTTGTAACATTTATTGGACGGAAGATTGGTACATCATTATCACCTTTACATATTAAGTATCTACTTATCTTACTATATACATATAATATATTTGTTATTTTTGTCAATACAGTCATCTCTTTCTTACCTACTGAGTAAGTACCTAATTCTACTTCAGATCTATACTCCATTTGGTTAGGTACTTAACTAAAGGTAAACAATCTCGATGACTGTGTACTTTAATCTGAAAACTCAGTTTTAAAAAAATGTTGCTAAAGATCAATGTAAATACAAAAATAACGATTACTAAATCAATTGAACCATCAATTGAACCGTTAGTTTAAGCCTTAGTAAGTATTTATTTGTTTAATATGTGTTGGTGTAAAAAGTCACATCAGGATTGTTTACCATTAGTTAAGTACCTAACCAAATGGAGTATAAGTATAAATGTTGTTGTTTTTCCTCTTTAAGGAATAAGACAAAATATAAAGTGTCAACAAATAAAATAAACAAAATATGACATATCAAAATATAATATAAAAGCTGCAGTATTATTTTTAAATGTAGTCTTTATCTAATATTGTAAAGCTACAAATTGTGTTAGAAAACCCTAATCTTTGCAACTGACAGTCTGACCTGCAAAACATATTTTTGCATTTTGTTGCCTATTTATTAAATAAGCTATCTAACATCACACTACGACCCTAAGGCATGGAGTGGGTAATACCACAAAGTAAAGTTATTGAATAATAATCTAAATGCTTTTATAGTAGGTTCAACACATTGCCTATGTAATAATTGCTGATACATTAACAATATATTTGTAATGTTATTATCCATATTGATATATATAGATGTACAAATTACTGACTGCCTTTATGTCAATATTTATCCAGCACTAAGGTCATCAAAACAATATTTTTGTATACATAAATACAGTACACGATAAAATTAGTAACGCCATTGTAGCTGATTTGCTCGATGCGCCATTACAACGGTGATCTAGGAAGCAGAAACACCACGTAGTTTCATCATACCAGTCCCTGAAATGTAATAAATATTATGTTGTATACAGTTGTGACAAAAGTATTATATATTTACATCATGTAGACAATGCCTAATTAGAATTCTGTGCAAACTGAGTTGAACCCAGTACTATTATTTGCAGCATTTAAAAAGAAGACAGAAAACTACAATAAATGAAAACATTTAATATGTGGCTATCTCAAAGCTCTTTCTATAAAACACCTATCCAATATAGTTATACCCAAACCATGAGCTCTAACTCTTACTTCTTTATAATTAAAAGGTCTATTACATGGTATAAGTATGGCATCCACCCCATATTAGAGACCAATTGTCTACAAATTAACTAGCACTATACATACACCATTCTTAGTAACTGACATGTTTCTAACAAACATTAATTGACCCAAAATTTTTAGATTTATTTATTGCTATATTGTAATATATTTGGTGAGGCAGATATAAATATATAAGATACCATCCATAATTACAATTTCCTTTTTAAATAACTAATCCTACATGGGCTGGCTAATATGCATATAATGTATAAGGGTGACTTTTCAGGTGTCCCCTCACATTGTAGGCTCAGGTATCTCCATCTGTTATTCTAATTCCCAGTTCCCAATTATGCATGACTGAGATAGATGTACAATGAACTGTTAAACGGAACCTTAAATTAACTTAACTTTAAAATTGAAGTTTAACACAAAGTGACATTTTTTCCAAAACCATAAACCTTGTTAATAAATTATACCCAGTAATAGCATTAGTTAAGTATATAATTAATCAAATTATAACATCCACGTAAATGACTAATCATGCTATGAATAAATCCTGTGTCCCAAGAAACTTTACAAGCAGTCAAACAATGGACACAAAGAACACCCAGACTGAGAACAACTATTATACACATGTTTTTGTCCAGTGTGGGGATTTAATACACATCATTTGGCAGAGACAATGGTAAAACAACCACTCAAACCACTATGTTATGGGTGTTATCTGTGTTTATTCTAATAAAAATAAAAACTCTTGCACTATATACCTCTTAACATCAAGTTCCTTGATAGTATTATTAACATAGTTAGCTAGATTCACATCTCTGGCTGCTGGGCGACAGCCTTCATATGTGTCAGCAGGTATATCAGTCCGAAATGCCCGGAAGTTACTCAAGCAATCTCTTGTTATTACTCTTTGTGCTGAAACAAGATTTATTCTATAAAGAAGACAGTAATAATTCATCTGATAGACTGGCTCTAAGTAAAGTAGACAAATTCAAGTTATGTATCTGAGTGGACTTTAAGTGTTAAAAAAAAGATATGTAATGTGTGACTGTCTTGCAACTAATACATGTAACTTAAGGAATATTATATATATTTATAGCCCAGTACTGTGCCTACTACTGGCACTGTACTGGGCTATAAATACGATATAAATACATATATAAATACTGGGCAGCATCCGATTTAACTGCTGTGAACCACTGATTTATGGTTATACAAATTGCTGGCACTCCAAAAGTACAGATTTTAGCAGAAACACATCATAAAGTTATTTGACTACATCTTCTGAAGTTCTGAGTAGCTGATACGCCGGCGCAGCAATAGTGAATGTGACTGCTATCCATAACGTTTCTGGTTTGATTCCTGGGTCATACAAACTGTTATGAAGTTTTCTAGCAAATAATTCTCAGTACCACTACTGAGTTTGAAACTGCATTGCAATAGGCTTGCCTTCTATTACGTGGGACCTCTTCCGATACCTTCGAAATTATTGGCGTCAGATTGTATATGTATGAAATAACAAATTCTATACGATACCTCCTTTTCTTTCAATAAGTTTGACGCAGATATCTTCCGGATCGGAGCATGGGTTCCCAAGATAGCCGACACCGCGCCAGTTAAACGGCTCCATGCAACCTGGTGTAGCGGCGGTACATTGGTAACACCATAATGCTAGACCTGATAAGTTTATATAAATAAATTATTCGTGGCTGTTATTCAACAGGATTACTACCTGACATTTGGTCAGGTTACTGAACAATTTCATGTCGAAAATACAATAAATGCGCGCGGCATAAATCAATCGCACAATAGGTAAATAAAGAATTATTCGAATAGTTAAACCACACCCAGTATTCAGAGTGAAATAACACAATTCTACACTTACAGTCTTTAATAAAGAATGTTAAAGTGGCTAACAAAATAAACTGTTTCATACTGATATTATATGAGGTGAACTTTAGTTGAAAACATAGATTACAATTAGTTGAAAACAAATGTTACTTCATAAATTTTAACAAGTGTATATTCAACTGTATTATGTCTACGGCGACTACGAGATAATGGTGTTAAAACTTAGAAGAAAACAGTTGAATTATAACGTAATCAAATTACATAGGTTACCATGTTGGTTTTCTATAAGATAACTAAGTGATATTCAATTTAGTTGTATTATACTCTGAAAGTTGCATGTGACAACCGCTAGATGACGGGGAAATCAGTTTTTGAAAATTTCACTTTATTACCAATTTTTTAATTATCGTAACAATTTTTAGTATTTAATACATAAAACTATTATCAAACAATAATTTTTTTTTTAAAAAGGAAGTTATAAAGTTATCGCTTACCATATTTGATTAATGTTATTTATTTTCGAACGATTCGGACCTGTCACATAGATAAAGCTGTTGTCAAACTTGACATTTTATCATTCCGTTATTCTCTCTATAATAATAGACTCAAGACCTGTTTTATTTTTTACAATTCCATACTTGCCCTGATCTTGGTTTTCATTTTTAAGTGAATGTACAGGCTCGCGAATTTTATAGTTAAGTATACACATTCGTAACTATAAACTTCGCTAATCTGAAAATTCACATAATTAATCATTACATTATAATAGATAATTATATTATATACCCACGCATGTGTATGTATTTGAAAAGTTGCTTGAACCGAACGCCAGTTAGCGCTAGTATCGCCAATGCATTGAGTGAAGTATCTTCCTATAAACAAATGTACTCTGTGAGTGCGACAACTTTTTTTTTTTTTTTTACGTGGGGGAATGCTATGACGCATATCCCTCCGCGGGGCGGGCGGAGGGATTATGTCGGACTCGCTGGGGTAAAAGAAAGATGTTGAAAAGATAATGTACCTCCCGGAATACCGACTAAACCTACCACGGTGTTCCTCGACAAAACCACTATCGACGGGGCCGCGCGAATCGCTTTCGCATGCGGTCGCGACCCCGCCGAGGTTACGGCCCGCCGTATGAAACGGCAGGCCCCTACGCAATAAGACCTACCCAAGATAGGTACTACAAAATAAAAGCCCTACTGTCTCCCCCTAAAGGGGGAGACGGACACGACACAGAGGCGCGCGTGGGAACACGCACGCCTCTCGGACCTGGTGCTGAACGGATGGCGGGCAGGCCCACAAAGCCCGCCACCCCCAGGTCAAACCTCAGGGTGGCTGGAGGTCGTCTCGCGCCCTCCGGCGCCCGGCTCTGCGGTTGGGGAGAGGGTTTAAACGCTCCCTCTCCCGCTCCGCCGCCTCCTTGATGGAAATTACTTCCTCACAGAAAGAGGCGACGGCGTTCCACGACCTCTCACTCCGGACCATGAACTGAACCACGGCCGGGAGCGAGAGAGCAACCGATCCGACTGCCGCGATCAAATCACGGCGCTGCGATGCCCAGGCGGGGCAAACCGCCAAAGTGTGCAGCGCCGTGTCCTCAACAACGTCGCGGCAGTCACCGCAGTGGTGACAACCGGGCGTCTCTTGCCGGCGTATACGACACAGGAACTGGCCAAAACAACCGTGGCCAGTCAGAACCTGTGTCAGCCGGAAGGTGAGGGCGCCATGCCTCTCCAGCAACTCCTCAAACACGGGACTTACCGCCACAATTGTGGCGTGCCCGGTGAGTACGACTACTGACGCATGCTATGGTAACTAAGATCAAATGTACGGTTACGTTTTTCGACAAGAGTGCCTCTATTAGCAGTATCATGAATTAATTGTGTTATAATTGTGTTACTATATAGTTTTCAATAGATGGCGTTATTACAAAATTTTGCTGCGGTAGCCATAGATTACAATACGGTAGCGTCTACTTTAGTGTAGCAAAATAAAAATTTTGTGGGATATTTTGTTTTAGTCTACAACAACTTAAATCAATGAAGATAATAATTTGTATAAATAATATCTAAAATCTCAGCAATAGGTGTGCGTTCGCGCAGCGGAATGTTGTTGAATTTAAAGATTTTAATTATGCAGATATTTAGTGTATGACGTCGTATAATTGTGTATGGTAAAAAAAAAATTGTGCACGCTGCCATTGTGGAGAAATTCACCAAAAACTGATTCCGCTGGGCGAACGTTGTCCTGGCGGAACTTTTTTTAATCCATAGACTTTAGAAGAAAAGAGATGTGTCCAAAAATTAGTGTGTAATTGTGTATGTATGAATAAAATTAGTGCATGCATAAACTTCGGAGAAATTCAAGTTTCCGCTACGCAAACGTTTGGCCATTAGCTAGTTTTCATATAAAGCGCTTACATAGAGAGCTGTAGATTTTTACATACGTTGTTTTGAATTTGTTTATATTTGTTTAAAAAACAGATTTAGAAAAAATCGTAGGGCTTAAAAGATAAAAATATAAACGTAAAATACGCTTATTAGGTCTTAGTTCTTAAAGTATGCACTTTGGGGTCTAGATTTTCACGTTTATACAAACCTTGTAAGTGTCTGCAACATGTTGCCAAGTATCAATGATGTTCCGTTAGTAATTAAAGAGTTATAGGACAATTTACCATGAATAGATCACTGTTGACAAAGCAGTCAAATATCACGACGTTCTAAAGGAATTGCATAGTAAAATGTATGCCAATAATTAGTTTATTCATTCAACTATTCACATGTAAAATTCATGTCATTAAATTCAGTAATTAAAGAAAAACAATTATAATACTGACGAAGCAACGAAACCTACATAACCCGACCAAGTTCAGATGGCTACAAAAAAGCGGCCGTGCCATATATCTAAGAAACGTTCTTAACCTTCCAATATAGTATTTATTAATATGGTACAGTTGCGTACACAAGCGTTAGGAAAAAATGCATACTTTAAGAACTAAGACCTAATAAGCGTATTTTACGTTTATATTTTTATCTTTTAAGCCCTACGATTTTTTCTAAATCTGTGTTTTAAACAAATATAAACAAATTCAAAACAACGTATGTAAAAATCTACAGCTCTCTATGTAAGCGGTTTATATGAAAACTAGCTAATGGCCAAACGTTCGCGTAGCGGAAACCTGAATTTCTCCGAAGTTTATGCATGCACTAATTTTATTCATACATACACAATTACACACAAATACACACTAATTTTTGGACACATCTCTTTTCTTCTAAAGTCTATGGATTAAAAAAAGTTCCGCCAGGACAACGTTCACCCAGCGGAATCAGTTTTTGGTGAATTTCTCCACAATGGCTGCGTGCACAATTTTTTTTTACCATACACAATTATACGACGTCATACACTAAATATCTGCATAATTAAAATCTTTAAATTCAACAACATTCCGCTGCGCGAACGCACACCAGCAATAGTGCCTTAAAAAAGTACAATAGAGCTAAACAGGTAATATCAATGCAGATTAAAATATTTAACTGAATAAGATTTAGTGGAAATATTGAGATCATCTAACAACACTGTTTTTGACACGTCATGTTCGACGATTTCTAACAAGAAAATTTTCGATTTATGCGTTTGCTCAAAAGCAAAGTTAATTTCTTGTTTTTCTGTGTATTTGTGGTTTTCTACAACCTAGTACGTTGAGATAAACTTAGTTCCTCCGGCCAGGCATCGAGAATACCTAAAAATGCTAAAGACTTCTATTTTGTGGTGAATTTGATCAATTTTGTCATCATGACTTATAGATCATATTGTGTACCAGGATGTTTGGTGAAGCTTGGAGACGGTAAACGGACTGTGATGATGCTGTTAAAGTCGCAGCGCATAATTATTATATGACTCACAAGAGAAAATAAAAAACATATACATTATTTTTTGTTTATTTTTTCATGTTCCCCATATATTCCATTTTGTAACTTGATTAATATGCTGCCTATTTTTGTATGCATACAAATATAGGCAGCATATAAATTAATATAAAATTATAAAAAAATTAAATGAATAATGCAGGTGTCTATATACGTATATGCACGTATGTATGTATAGGTTGCTTTGACTTCAGTTTAGTTCATGATACTGCTACTTGGCGGCAGCACTTATGCAGACCTCTAGCGAGGCTCGAGTTGCCTATCTATATAGTATTATAATAATAATAATAATATTCTACCACATACACACAACATCATCTAGCCCAAACAAAGCAGAGCTTGTACTATGGTTACTAGACAATGGATAAACATACATATATATACTTTTTTTTTCTAAATACATACATATTATACATAGAAATACCCAGACAAAGACAAACATCCATGTTCATGCCCACAAATGTTTGACTTGTGCGGGAATCGAACCCGCGACCTCAGGCGTGGCAGTCGGTTACACTAACTACTCCGCCATCGAGGCCGACAAATTTGTATTGTAATCTATGTACTGACGACTACGAGCCAACACAGACAAAACCCAGTGTCGCCAACACATGAACAATTTACCCGACAAACAGAGAATTCAAAAAGCGAATTCAACAATAAAAAACTAAACTGACAGGACTACAATCAAATGTGCCAATTTATATATAATATAGTAGAATGTATCCATTAGAACAAAATAGTATCTTTGTACTTTATGTACGTATCTTGGCCTTACAAACCTACATGATCATATACAGGGTGATTTTGAAATTGTGTAATTCCTTTTAACCACGCATTCTACTGGTGATATAGAATAACCCTGACAATATTTTTTCTTAATTAGAATAATGGTTTCGGCAAAATTAGAGTACAGATTTTTTTCATGAAATGATTTCAAATAGTCATATTTTAACCACCTGACACAATCTTAATATTGTACTAATTTAAAAATAATAACATAACAATAACTGATGTCGTAAATAATAAGGGGCAATAAAAAGGACCACCCGTTATTATTTACGACATTAATTATTAATATGTTTTTTTATTTAAATTAGAAAAAAATTAAAATTGCCTCGGTTGGTTAACATATGACTATCTGATACCATTTCACGAAAAAAACGGAACAATAATATTTTTTTTTAAATAATTCTAATTAAATAAAAATATGGTCAGGGTTATTCTATATCACCAATAGAATAATAATAATAATAATAATAATATTCTACCACATACACACAACACCATCTAGCCCAAACTAAGCAGAGCTTGTACTATGGGTACTAGACAATGGATAAACATACATATATACTTTTTTTTTTTGTAAATATATACATATTATACATAGAAACACCCAGACCAAGACAAACATCCATGTTCATGCACACAAATATTTGTCTTGTGCGGGAATCGAACCCGCGACCTCAGGCGTGGCAGTCGGTTACACTAACCACTACGCCATCGAGGCCGACAATGAAAATACAATACAATAGAATGTAAAAAGGAATTACACGATTTCAAAATCACCCTGTATATATATTTTTTTTAAATATACTAAATAGTATGCTTTAATACCTACATAACGTTTATTTACGACTCAGTATATTCTGTACATACTTTAAAATTGTAATCCCTGACGTAAACACATAAATAACTCTTGGTGATTTGTCAATGTTAGGCTTTAGACGGTTAAGGCTACCAATTCTGTTTTATAAGTTATTTTTACGATTTTAATTATCTAGAATTTTATTTAAAGCATTTATCATTTATAATTTTATATTCTCAAATAACACTAGTTTACAAAATTTCACTTTTTTTCATACCCCGAAATAATAAATATGTTAATCTACCTTCCTTAAACCTAAAAATGTTAGCAGAAATATTTTATCACGTCACAATTTCATCCTGTGTACCTAACGTGGTGACGACAGTTTATTGTTTATTCGTTCGCTTCAAACGACAATTATCTTGTTTCGGATTGATTTAAAATGTCGAGTAGAAAATGTAAACAAAGTTCTGATCGTTTTTGTTGTTTATGGACAGTTTATATTTTCAAATAAGAGAAGACCCATTGTAGATTCTGTAAAAAGTGCATCTCTTCTTTATTTTGCGGGTGCCTCATGTGTTTTTGAAGAACGACATCAAGAATTTTGGGATGAAAACATGTTAGGGGATTATTTTATCTTATCTTATGTATGGGGGCCAGTCAGCACAGACCGGCGACACTTCGACCCATTGGGATCTTTTGTGTCGGCCCCAAGATTTAGCCCTTAGCTATCTCCCTATGAATGTACTGCATCAGTCGTAGCGTACACTTCAGAGGGAGAAGCCTGAAGCCTGATTTAGGGGATTACTGTTGGTCTATTATAAGAGAAACTGATTTAAATAACTATAAAAAGAAGGCAAAAATGAGTCATTTAGAATTTTATTTTAGTATTCATACCAAAATTATGTATTCCAGTGATGATTCCAGTTAAGTAAATAAATATTTCTTAAACCAAACGTGACAGAATTTATTTATTATTTTCTATATAATTCTATATAAATGACTAATAAAATAACAACTTTCAGCTGGGGTATAAAAAGCTCGTACCATTTTACGTTAATATCATTCACCTAAATATATTGGAGACTGTTAAAGCTGGCTACATTGACAACAACTGTCATCACTGTCAGATAAGTACAATGTACATCCACAAACAATATACAGTATAGGTACACGTCACACGAGTACATTGATACAATCACGACTTGTTTACGAACAACCACTGTTTAGCAGCACAGAACTGAGAACAGAGATCTTGATGATGATTTAATGCCACGGAGACAACTAGGTATGAATGTCTGTGTCTTCATATACGATTTACTGTTGTACTGCGTGCCTGGAGAAAATGATACGAATGAAAGTGAAATACGTCAGGATCATTTAGATCATATTGAATGGCAATTCGTAGTCTCTGCCTAGCGCTCCGGCATAAAGTCGTGAGTCTATGTAGAAAACTCATTTATAGTATGTAGCACATAAAGTTTAGTTATAATACATTCGGTTGAAGCCCAGAGAAATAAAACCGGGAATAGTGCAGCAGCTCCTAGACGGACGTGTGCACGTATATAAATATAATTATTTTATTGTTTAGCGCGGCGTAAGCCGTCTCTCGTATTTTTTATCGACATGAGTGACACACTTGTGGCGAAGTGTCGGCCATCGAGATATGTTCCACGAACTTCAGCGAGGAGGACATAGCTTCTGCCAAGCAGCTGGTGTACAGGTCGCTAAATAAGTGACCAGAGAGTGTCTCGCAGGCGTGACGAAAAGAATAAGAAAAGTCTGCAGGATATTATCACGCTGCTGAAGGAGACCGATCCTGACGACGTGCCGACGTTTGTGGCGAAGGACTTGAATAAGTTACCTCCCGTCACTTTCGACCACGTCGATGTTACAAGCCTTTTGAAGGACATCGTCTTTCTAAGGCCATTGTAGCGGATGTACACAAGAAGTTGGAGGATTCCCAGGACGGAGAGTTCTACACGCGCGCCTTGCAGCCCCGTCCGCTTCCCCGCGGCCCCTCCCCGCCTTGCCGCGCTACCTAAACGGATAGAGGCTTAGCAGATAGCTGCGAGCACGCCCATTGCTCCCGCCGTGAAGTCGGTGCCTGAGATGGCAAAGAATCAGGAGGATCACGCTGAGGGTGGTTTTGTGACGGTGCAAAGGAGGAAGCGCCGTCAGAAAACCAAAAAGAACTGCTGCGGCACAGCTCCTGTGGAGCCTGGTGCAAACCTGCGTGCTGCAGCACCGAACACACCGGTGTATATCTCTCGCCTGCATTACACCACTAAGGCGGCGGATATCGCGGCGTATGTACCTACGCCAGAAGTCCAAATACATGCCAAAGGCTGTGGTGTTCCGTCGCTTCCGCGGACAAGTGCCACATGAACGCACAACAACAGACTGCAAGTGAAGCATTACTAACATAGATAATAATTTATATAAATACTAACACAAATTGTATGTATGTTAGTCTATAATATATTTATATACCTATGTATCTATGCCACGCGAAATAAAACCGTTATTATAATTATTATTAATCGCTATTTTAGTTGGATGCGGATAAGCTAGTGAATTACGTTAGCTGCAATCGGCAGATTGAAAAAAAAAACAAATTGATTTTAACTTAATTTATTTTTAGAAAACTTTTACAATGAATTATATCTAAATTAGCCTAATGCCTATTCGAAGTGTGAATATGGAATGCATCATTTTAATAGTGCGATAATTCGGAAATCTAAATGGTGCGTCATAATTAAATGCATACGAAGCTCGTCGTTTCCGTCATGCGATGTCTGATGCAATCTATATCATCAATAAGTATGAAGTGCAGCGTCGGCGATCTCCCTTAGGCCTCGTCCTGGACGCCAGCGGGCGGTGCGGGCGGAGCGCGCGGTTTGCGCGGTGTGCGCGTGGTCCGTTCACGACGCCATGCGCCAGCGGCCAGATCACTCGGTTTGTTGCGGCGAAGTGACGTGTCGAGAGTATACGCGATGTCGGTACTGCAACGTGATATTTTATGTAGCAGTTCTTTTATTCATTACGAGATAATGGTGCCAATTCTGTTGTCACAAAATTCTCTTATCTTAGCTAAAAATCTCTAAAATTTATTTTCGTCCTGTCACTTTTAGCGATTTCAGAATACAAAATGTCGTTTGACAGGACTAAACTAAATTTTAGAGATTTTTAGCTAAGATAAGAGAATTTTGTGACAACAGAATTGGCACCATTGTAGGCGAAGGAATGCGTGAACCCATACTACAAACAAAGAAAATAAAAGGGAGAGTTTCATCGTATCGTCGTTCAAGGTAACCGATTGAAATACAAAATAAAAACTTACTTACCCTCAATATTCAATTTTTCTTTTATTTCCTCCCACAACATTTTAAATATTCGTCTATTTTTATAGTCATAGTGTTTATTATTCCATAATCGTGGCCTATCTAAAACCTCTGAAATGATTTCCTCAATCATCGACATTCTAAGTAAAATAAGCAGAACGTCACAACTCGTATTCCAACGCGCGGTCGCCGCTCAACTACAGCTCGACGCTCGTGCTCTGCCGCCCGCACCGCTGTCGTCGAGAACAGCTTCACACAAATCTATGAACTTTGATCAAGACGCGCGTGCCATCGCCCGCGCCGCCCGTACCACCCGCCGGCGTTCAGGACGAGGCCTTAGGTAGCGACGCGTAACATCTCCCCCCGCAGATGAGCAACTATTTTAGAACTTTGAGAGAAAATGTTGCTGGGAATTGTCCTCCAGGTGTCTGTTCCTGTGTGTTTTTCCCGGGTTTGGCATAGATATGTTCGTTGACGTTGGTCCGTGTAGGCTTCGTACGGAACCATTTATATCGATAGCTCAGTACTGCTACGGCAAGTGCTCCTACACTTAATAGTACGACATAGAAAGGTATTGTCGTATGATACAGGACGTCGGTTTGATTCTGGCTAGGTTGTCGTGGTTGGGTCATTCTGATTTGATTCTGGATGCTGTGTAGTCCTCTCAGGTCAATGGAATTGAGGTGAACGTAAGATATTCTTTCGTCCTGTTGCTCTTCAATAAACGGGATGTTCATAAGTTTCAATGGCTGGCCTTGTATTTCATCATTTTCGTTGATAATAGTCAATTCATCTGTACGCAGGTAGCAGTTTACAGGGATGGTAGCGAGGTAGCTGCTTTGTAGTGCATGGAAGTCTTCTCTGCCGCAAGATAGTTGAACCTTCGTTGGATGAGGGAACGACAGGATGTAGTGCTGGTCGTCAAGTTTCTCCATTGCTTCTTTTGTCAGGAATAATAATAATATTCTATCACATACACACAACACCATCTAGCCCAAACTAAGCAGAGCTTGTACTATGGGTACTAGACAATGGACATACATACATATATACTTTTTTTTTTTGTAAATGCATACATATTATACATAGAAACACCCAGACCAATACAAACATCCATGTTCATGCACACAAATGTTTGACTTGTGCGGGAATCGAACCCGCGACCTCAGGCGTGGCAGTCGGTTACACTGACCACTACGCCATCGAGATTACCTACTATACTTTGGTATGGAATACTTTGGTAAACTGGCAGGTAGTCTTGAGAGCTTGACTTGCGATGAGTTCCTGGATACAGCCTGATTTTGTGCGTATTTGGTGAGATATATCCTTTTCACAGAGATACCAGTTGTTAAACCTCGAGCATTCTGCTTCTATGTACACGAATGAATCATCATTGGTTGCTATGAAGGGATAGGTAGGGATAAGGGCTTGACCGTTCTTATTGGGTACTATAGATAATCTATATAAATTAAATAAACTTTTAGAAATAATAGGAAACTTACTAGTAAAATATGATCCTGGGCTTATAACATTATAATATTCTCTTAATTCTAATCGTAATAACTCATCTTTATTATATATATTTTCTAACCTATTCAACATAGACTTAAGTGTATCTATATCTATCATAGTATGGTGAGTGCTTGATGCACGGATAAATGCTAACGTATTTTCTATTCTAACTAACTCTAATCTTAAATCTTCTACATTTTCACCAACAATAGTTAAAAGTTGACCAAACTTTGCATAATTAATCTAGTCACTTGTCTGATACGTAACGTTCAATAGTAATTCTAGAGAACTATTAATTTTGTTCTGATTTTCGACTAACTGTACTAATACACTATTATGTTTGTTCATCCACTCCTTACTGAGACTTATGTGATTGTTAAATTCAATCGCTAATTTATCCTGATTACTTTGTAAGAATTGAATAGCACTGTTATATTTTGATGCATCTGTGTAGTCTAGATTTCCGGTTATACTCTTTATTACTGAACCAAAGCTATCAACTAGACCTCTTTTAACGCGGTCAGGTTCTAGAGATTTTAACTGGTTTGGTAATTTGCCAACTTTTTCAGTAAGATAATTGATCTGTAATTCAAATAATGCATACATATCCTTACTAAGTTGATTTTGATACCCTGAAAGCTGATTTTGTAAGATTATAACTTGATCCTCAATGTCCTTCAAATTAACATACTGAAGGAAAGTATGATAGTAGGTGATCATTCTTGTTGGTCCAAGTTTGTACGATAATAAGCCTGGTCCATAGGCCAAACTTTCAAGTTTTATCTCCATTGGCCGCGTCTCGTGGACGATCAGAAATAGTAGAATTTCAATCTAGCTTTGGTTACAGGTCCACGTTTTTTAGACGTGTAGATATGGATGGGTAAGTCTGCTAGAACAGTGTCCTGGGTGTACCGGGGCGCTGTTTTTTGACGGAATGCCGCTGGGTTCTTAATGAACACCTGTTGTTGAGGGACATATTCTATTTCTGGCTCACGATCCTTATTTCTATTTTCTATCAATGCGGTCCGGTTATCTAAGGAAGATTTGTTAATAATTTGGTAAACTTGTTTCATTCGATCTCTATGGTTTTGTACATACTGTTGTAATAGCTTCTGTGTAAAATCTAAATCTTAAGTATCTCTGGGATCAAAGTGTCCTGTTAGTAAGTCGAATGGTCTACATTTTGTAAAACTATGTATCGAACTGTTATATCCAATAATAGCGTATGACATGAGATTAACTATAGGCTCATCTTTGTGCTGTAATTTTTGAATTCTTATGTGCTCAAGGATGATTGAGTGGAAGCGTTCTATGTTACCATTATCGTTAGGCGAATGCGGTAAGACTCTATGATGATTTATCTTATGGATACGTGTAAATTCAGAAAAAAGCTGATTAGTGAACTCGGTACCATTGTCTGTTACTAAAGTTATGGGTACCCCATGGTGGGTACAGAATTGTAATAGGGACTGAAGTATGCTAATTCCTGTGTTATCTCTAAGATGATATGCTTGTCCGTATTTAGTAAAAACGTCTATAAAGGCAATATATTTTTCGTTGTGAACCGTGAATAAATCCATATGAACTATCTCGAATAGTTTTGTTGCAGGAGGTACGATATTAAACTGGGGTCTAATAGGCCTTCTATCGTATTTAGCCTGGCCACATATAATGCACTAATTAATGAATTTAGTTGTATGATCTTTCATTTTAGGCCAATAGTATTTTCTAGATAAAGCTAAATAACATTCGGTAATTCCGCGATGATTCGTTTTGCCATCATGGTAATGTTGGATTATTTCCTGTTGGCGAAGATATTTTTTATT
Organism: Catocala nupta; assembly: GCA_963675205.1. Classification (NCBI taxonomy): domain Eukaryota; kingdom Metazoa; phylum Arthropoda; class Insecta; order Lepidoptera; family Erebidae; genus Catocala; species Catocala nupta. Next base: position 11,426,377 of record OY776081.1, read on the forward strand.
TTCAAGTTCGATTTTGGTTAATACAAGGTTCATAGAAGAACTTTTGAAGTTGTCCTGTATTACTGGTATAATTGTATACATAGCGGAGGTGGATTTATTATAATAGCAGTCTTAACTTTTGGATTCACGTATTCTTTAATGGCGTTAATTACATCGTTTTCTAAATTAGACGACGATATCTGGATAGCTATTCGTGTATGGGTTTCAAATGGCTTAGACATAGCTGGCTTACGTTTAACATCTTCTACTACTGTGAAACATATCTGACGGTAAAACTTATTAAGGGGTTCGTCTGTAAATGGTACTTCTAATTTGGAGTGTTCTAGGCTAGTATGTACGGTTGCAGTGGATGAATGTGCAGATGGCGGATTTTCTGTAGGGCTAGGCATAATTGAAAATATTTCTTCTATAAGAGAATTGGTGTCTTCGTTATGAATCTCCACCCGAGAGAGGGCATCAGCATTTGTATTATTTTCACTTTTTTTATATATGACACTAAAATCTCCATCTCGTTAATGGCGAATTTGGTTCTTTAATATTCATCATCCACTGTAAGGGTCTATGGTCAGTTAATACTTTAAATTTACGACCAAACAAATGCGGCCTAAAATACTTGGTGGCCTACACTATTGCGAGAAGCTCTTTTTCGATGGTACTATAATTAAGCTCGCTTTCATTTAAGGTTCGTGACGCATAACATACAGGTTTATCAGATCCTATTGTACCTTGGGATAAGATGGCTCCAATGGCTACATTTGAAGCATCGGTTGTTAAAATGAATTCTTTGGAAAAGTCGGGGTACTGTAGTATGGGATCATTCGTAAGTAATGTTTTACATTTCTCAAAGCTATTAATGTATTCGGGATCTAATGCTATTTTCTTCCTTTCTTTAGACATTGAGTGAGCGGTTTAGTTATCTTGGCGAAGTCTGGGATGAATTTACGATAGTAGCCGACAAGACCTAAAAATTGTTTTATTTCCTTGGGAGTTTTGGGAATGGGATACTTTTCTATAGCACTGATTTTATCGGGATTCGGTTTTATACCTTCTCTAGTTATGATATGCCCGAGGTAAGCGGTTTTAAGTTTTAGGAACTCAGATTTGTCCATTTGGATTTAAATATTAGACTCTCGAAGTCTTTGAAGTACCTTTTCGAGGTTAATCATGTGCTCAGCCAAGGATGTTCCAAAAATAATCTTGTACTACATACACACAACATCATCTAGCCCAAACTAAGCAGAGCTTGTACTATGGATACTAGACAATGGATAAACATACATATATACTTTTTTTTTTTGTAAATACATACATATTATACATAGAAACACCCAGACCAAGACAAACATTCATGTTCATGCACACAAATGTTTGACTTGTGCGGGAATCGAACCCGCGACCTCAGGCGTTGCAGGCAGTTACACTAACCACTACGCCATCAAGGCCGACTAAAATGATGATGTCACCGAGATAGACGAGACATATCTCATTCTGGAGACCTCTAAGGACATTATCCATTACACGTTGGAAAGTTGAGGGTGAGTTCTTAAGTCCCATAGGCATCCGAAGAAATTCAAAATGCCCATGTTCGACGTTAAATGCTGTCTTTTGAATGTTCTGAGGGTCCATTTGCACCTGATAAAATCCACTGGCAAGGTCAAGGGTCGTGAAGTACTGGCATCGGCCTAACTTATCTAGGACATCGTTGATATTGGGGATAGGGTGCTTGTCGTCAATGGTTTTATCGTTGATCTTCCTAAAATCGACTACTAATCGCCATTTCTGTTTTCCAAAAGCGTCTATCTTTTTAGGAACTACCCAAATAGGTGAACTCCAAGCGGAGTCTGAAGGTCTTATTATTCCCTGATCTAACATTTTTGATATTTGGTCCCGAACTTCTTGGTGATGGATGAACGGGTAGCGGTAGCTCTTTGTATAGACGGGCACCTCATCCGTGGTTTTAATTCGATGCTTAACTCCATTACTGAATGATAACGCTTCGCCTTCAAGATAATAAACGTCGCTATACTTAGAACAGAGGGCTATAAGGTTTGCTTTCTCTTCGTCGTTTAAGTGATCGGTGCGTAATCGTGATATAACTTCCTTAACTCGGTTATTATTAATATGTGCTAAGTGATCGGTTTCAATATTAAATAAGCTTGCGCGCGCAGGTCGGTCAAGTGATACTATAACGTCATTAAAACTCGGATTTTCTATCTCTAAATAGCCGCGATTATTCTTTATAGTAGTAATGCATTCGCATATAATGCAGTTAAATATAGTCTGCTCGCTAACTAACGCTACACCGTCGGGGGTATCAATGGGAATTTTAAGTAATTTCGAGGATTACGCGGATAGAATATCTTCGTAAAGGTTAACATTGCATGAATTATACATACGGATAGGTATAGATGACGATCGCATTATTAATCTCTGATCTTTTAAATCAATCTTTGACTCAAACTTAGTTAATAAATCTAAACCTATTAAACCGTCGAAATAATCATGAAAACGATATATAAATAATTTAATACTATCTGAATCGTTAAATTTCTGAAAACAAGGCAACGTTATAGAATATTTATTTCTACTGACTGCATGTATATTCGTGACCTCGAAGGGGTCATAATTAAGTGGAAAATTTGGTAAATACTTTTCTATGGCTTCTAGGCTAATGAACGACTGATTTGCGCCAGTATCTATTAGTATTTTTAAAGGAGTTTTGATATCAATATATATGGTAACTGACGCTGGGTTTGAAGGTTTAATTCTATGTTGGCCTTTCTGCAAGGGGATCCTTCTGAAAACCCTGGCTAGGTGAAGGGGAAGAATGACTTGGACCGGATTGCGGCTCGATTCCGCACTCCGAATTGCTATCGGTAATACTATAATTATACGTCGGATCGTAATTGCACTCTAATGAAGCGTATGAATCATAACCGTAATAATTAGAATCATCATTATAATATTCCGGCTCGTAACAATACTCCGACTCATCATAATATGACGCGCACTCGTTCATGTTCATTTCTCGAGATTTAAGATAATTTTTTGGTGGCGGGTTCCCCGATATACGCCAATCATGACTAGATAACATAGGCTTAGGTGTAAAATGTTGTACACCGCTCATAGGTTTCGGGCCGTGATTTTGTGGTGGTATATTTCTAGGCGGCAATCGAAAAACGTTGCTCTGTGGGTTATAAGACTGCGGTAAAGCGCGGAACATTTACTGTGTACGTGTAGGCATACGATATTGCGATTGCTGATTCATATTAGGATTAAATTTAAATGGTTGGGGAGGTGTTTGGTTAGGTTTCATTCCTACAGGACTAGGCCAATTCGGGATAGGTCCTGGAAAATTGGGGCAGCGCGGCGACATATGGTTGACAGGTTGTGACGACTGGTTAGGAGTTTTATGGCTAGAGGAAGGTTTCTGAAAATCATTACGTTCCTGCAGATAAATCACATTGAGTTCCTCTTAAACATATTCAAGGGCCTTTTCTATTGTCTCGGCTCGCATACACCTAATACGGGACCTTAAGGGCTCCTTTAAGCCTTTTACGAAAGCCTGCATAGTTACTTTTTTATATAATGTGCGTTTAGCTTCAACAGTGGTTGGAATTGATTCGTGCAATGTTACATAAGTAATTATCGTACTGAATAATGTTTGGCAATGTTCGAAAAATTCCTGAGGGGTCTTATTTCCCTGCGTAGCTAAAGAGAGGGATCTGTACAGCGCTGTTTCGTCTCTTTGATCGGAAAAATTGTTAATTAATGCCGTTCTAATACCCTGCCAACTATCTGGTATGCCGTTTGAATTAATAGTGCAAGCAGCGGAGCCTTTTATTATATTCAAGATGCCATTTATTAAACATAAATTCGTTAACTCGTTACCTGGCGCGGTACTAACTTACTTGCTAACTATTTGGTCATAAATTGAAATAAACCTAGTTAATATATTCGGGTTTTGATCGAACTCTGGCACCATGCGGAGAGTTTTGTAAATGGTGTCCGCATCATGGGCCATTTTTACAGTATTAATTGAACTATCGCTATTTAAATCTCTACCTATATCTATAGTGTTCCAGCGAGCCGTACGCGATGTAGGCTCCCCGGGCTTAGAATTTTTCGGATGAAAAATCTTAAAAGAAGGAAACACACACTTAGGAAATAGAAAGGAAGCAACACAAGACCCATTCAAGTGTACTTATATATATCTCATATCTGGTTCTCTCTTGAATCGATGTCTGGATTCCTCCTCCGAAACTGCAGTGGACCGTAGATTGGGATATTCGGCGACGGGGCTTATTAGCCGCCCGGGTGACTCGCGTACACGGATATCGATATTAGAGATCCCTAAGCTCGCGAACCGGCCCGCGAATATCCTACCGACTGCGCCAATTACGTTAGCTGCAATCGGAAGATTTAAAAAAAACAAATTGATTTTAACATAATTTATTTTTAGAAACTTTTACAATTAATTATATCTAAATTAGCCTAATGCCTATTCGAAGTGTGAATATGGAATGCATCATTTTAATATTGCGATAATTAGGACATCTAAATGGTGCGTCATAAAATGCATACGAAGTTCGTCGTTTCCGTCGCGCGATGTCTGATGCAATCTATATAATCAATAAGTATGAAGTGCGGCGTCGGCGATCTCCCTTAGGTAGCGACGCGTAACAAGTGGGTAAGCATACAAACATAATAACAAACGATATTTCGATTTCTGGCATTCCAATTCAATCCATAAACACACTGATTCGTTGACACAAATCTCACAAAGTAATGAATAAAAAAGTTTATCTAAATAAACTACTTTATTCATTACCTTGTGAGATTTGTGTTCCTAGCTAACAATTTTGATACAAAATCATCATTGAACTAGTAGCGCTGGGAGCGCTGCTACCACCCCGCCATCCGTGCAGACAAAAAAAAGGAAAGCTTTCGGGTACTTATTCTTAAAATACAGTGGTATATACCACGTTGTATATTTTATATTCCACGTTGTATATTTTGCATTCCACGTTGTATATTCTTCCAAAAGGGCCTCAAATTGGCCTTAGCTGGAAATTTCGATGCAGAAGAACCCGATGCTCTTGGGAATGTGGTAATTTTCACCTCCAAGGCGAAAACTGAAACATTATGAGTGTATGGTTTTCTTTGTAGTGAATGTGCACAGTTGTCTTCGTTGCAATTGATTCGAACTCAGTACGTACCTATTCGGAGGCTTGCCGATCACTTGCAAATACGTGCAAATTTACATCATGGGACCAACGAGGTTCATTAAAAAGAAATATTAATTATTATGTGACTATTTGAAAATAAGTACCCAGGTACAGTCAGACGTCTTGCTCAAGCTTTCGGTACGCCGCCCTTACACCCAGTATTACAATTGTATATTTTTTAAGTGCTTGGTGAGAAATAAAGGTTACAAAAATGTTTTAGCAAGTATATCTAGTGTTGGCCTCGACATTTTAGATGAAACCAAGAATTATGATAAATGGTTATCGCACGGCTAGAGTAGAAGTGTGAACGGTCGATGTGTAGGAGGTTGTCTAGCTTAGATAAGTTATCCGAATGGTTAGAAACAACTGTGAAAAATAAGTCGACAGAAGAATCCTGTTAGACTGGGCAGCATTTCGTAAGCTATGTGAGGTTCTCTTATCCCCTTTGCCGCAATTATTGAAGTCAAATGCCTATAATTAATGCGTTCTACCTGTTATAACCTACGGCGTAAAAAGTGACGTTATACGTAAACCACAAATTTAAAGTCGCGTAACGAGCTATGGAATGAACTATATTTGGAGTTTCTTTGAGAGACGATCTCAGAAACGAGCCTAACGACTATATCTGGCGGACGACCGTTGGAGCAAACAAGTCTTAGACGGGAGATCACACATTGGTAAACGAAAGTTAGTAAGCGCCCGGCCAGGTAGACTGATGTCTTGAAGAAGTTCAAAAAAATCCAGCCTGTTGGACTGGTTGCGGCAGGCTCAACTGCAGTCCAGTAAATTACGTCAGGCTGATTGATTCATAGTGTGAAGAGCATCACACATCCTATAAGCGGCATTGTATTATATACTACTAGATTTTGGCGGCGCCTACGCTCGCGTAAATGTACTCGTAAGTTGCGTTAGGTTAGGTTAGTAAAAGTATCTTTTTCTGGATGAATGGTACCCTATGCCCTTTTTTGTACCCCTGACAAAGTGTATGCGAAAGTTGATAATGATCGGTCGTACAGTTAAGGCGTGAAAGTGTTACAAACAAACAAACTCACATTCGCATTCATAATATTATAGTTAGGATTTTTATTTCTTTGACTCGTGGTAATACACTCACAGTTAATCGAGTGTAAAATACAGCAGCTGATTTGTTTTTGTGAGATACGTTTTAGTGTAGGTTCATGGAAAGGCTAGCCTAACGTGTACGTGCAACGGTCCAGGCTCTGTGCTACTAAAATAACAAAATTAACAGCACCTTATCCTACCCAGAAATCTAAGTTCAATAAACTTATGCCACTAAGTGTTACTATTGTCAAAACAGTCCTTACAACAACAGACCTTAAAAAGTACTATACTGAACACATTCTGGAAAGAAGGCAAAATATGTATAAAAGAAAAGTAATCAATTATAATTGATTCACACATTTATTTAATTTTGTTAAAATATTATTTATACTTGTTTCTTTTTGTAGATATAGGTATGTATTTTGTGTTTTATGTTGTGTATACATAAACAATTAATTTAATAAGTTTAACCTAAATTAATCGCGTAAATTTTGTCAGCCTCCAAATATAAGACATCAATGAAATTCTTTGGCTCTTGTTATATTGAGAGCGTCAGCATCTCGTCTCATTACCATTGTCAATGCCTGATTCATCTTTACTATTTATAACGTTTTACTCTCTGTGGCGAATACTGTGCTGAAATTATATGAGCTAAGTACAATTTTAAGGGTACTTCTGTTCTATTATGATGAGTTATATTAATTAAATATTGTACTAATGCAGATAAATTGTAGTTAATCATTATTCATCATCATTATCTTCAACAGCAGCTCTTTCTGAAGGAAATAATTTTTGCCTTAGCATTATTATATCTTCTCTACTCATGTCAATGCACATTGTCCCGACAACGTCTTCTATGCCAATAGTACCATCGTTGCTGATGTCTACTTCTTTTATAAGACGGTCCAATACTTTTGCTGGCATTTTGTGACCCAATTTGCTTAAAACGTCTCGTAAGTATTCGCGGTCTATAGAGCCTGATTTTTCAGGATCGAGAACTAGTAAGGCCGAACGTAGTTCCTCTTCAATGGGAAAATCTCTTTGCCGAACTGTTACCATTCGAAGAAATTGTTCGTATGTAATATGTCCTTGTGGATGAGGTGGTCTAACACAAAATGTTATCAGTTCTTGTAGTTGTTCTGGTGTATAAGTCATAAGAATAAGACATTTTAACATATATATCAATTCCTTTTCTGTAATATATCCATCTAAATCGCTATAGGCCGGGTTATAATTTTGATATAAATCCCAAAGCTGTTCTACTTCTGCTAGTTGATCAGGTCGTAACTCAAAAGGATCTTTCAAAAGCTCTTGAGAGTCACTAAAATTATAAGGCGCGGCGGGATCAGGCGGTGGTTCTTCAACATAAGCTTCTTCTTCCTCTACTATATTCTCATACGGTGTTTCTCCTGTACCTTCTTCTTCTTCAGTACCTTGTTCTCCAAACATGAGTTCTTCTCCTTCCCCTAAAACTCTTTCATCATCCTCGCCTTCTGTTTGCTCGCCTTCTGTTTGTTCGCCTTCTGTTTGCTCGCCTTCTGTTTGCTCGCCTTCTGTTTGTTCGCCTTCTGTTTGTTCGCCTTCTGTTTGTTCGCCTTCTGTTTGTTCGCCTTCTGTTTGTTCACCCTCAGTATATTCACTCGTAAGTTGTTCGCTTGTAACCTGCTCTCCTCCAACATGTTCACCTAGCATTTCATCACCTTTTGAATGTTCACTTACAATAGTTTCCGTGTGGTCTCCTTCTACGTGTTCTCCTTCTACATGTTCTTTCTCAATATTTTCTCCTACTACATGTTCTCCTTCTACATGTCGCCCTTCTGCAGGTTCTCCTTTTGCATGTTCTCCTTCTGCATGTTCACCTTCTACATGTTCCTTTTTTTCATGTTCTCCTATTATGTTTTCACTAACTCCTTCCTTGTCTAGCTTTTGCTGGCCTTCACCTGATGTAGGTACTTGAACTTCACCTACTCCCATACCTTTATCACCTTCAGCTGTCTCAACCATATCAGCGGTTGCTTCTTTGGGTTCCATAATTTTAATATTTTAATCACAGGAATTTCGGATACTTAATGAAAACAAGTTAGACTGAAAAATTATCACCACATCGAGGTTTGCTAAATTGTGTACGGAGTATAGAAATTAAATTATCGGTAATTTTATCATATAAACTGAGGCTCTCTAATGATATAATATCTAAAACATTCACAAATTCTTCAAATAATTCATTTTTAACATGATTTATTATGTTAAACATTTATAAAATTTTAGGTAGGTGACTTACTAAGTTCTTTGTGTGATATGCCAACGTCATATTGACGTTCAATTTGAATTTTGATTTATTATCAACAAAGGTTATATGTTTCTTATTGACTTCGACATCATTTACCTATTTAGGTATAGCATACCTACTTCAGAATTACTAAACAAAGTTAAATGAAAACGTAGCTTAATTTTAAGTTGAGCCAAAGCTAGCAAAGTTTAATAACCGCATCTTAATCTGTTCCTAGCGGATTAAATTCAGTTTTCAAAAACATTTTCCATGTATAAACACAATAAAAAATCTTTGAAACCTATCCATTGGTGAAATGTTAATTATCTACATAAATTAAAGACAAATCTATAAAAGTTGACAAAGACTAAAGATCTTTAATTTACCTATGTCAGCAGTAGCAGCACCGAATCTGGTGTGAGTGTAGACTGCAGTCTACCGGGCACACGAGCTCACCAAGCCAACTGCTGCCCTTATTACGTAGACGTAGGACAATATAGTATAAAATTAGTTGGCGCAATTTGAGTGTAATACACCTCTGACTAGCCGTTCGGAAATGTAGACATGTAGCTGCTTATCTACACATGTATAATTATTTTTATAACATAATGTAAAAGGGTGACAAACAAGCTAAACAAATACTCTACCGTTGTGCGCCACCTAGCGTTCAGAGAAGAGCAATTTTTGCCGGGCCAGCTAGTAGTAGGCACTTAATATTGTTATTTATTTGCTAACTTTGCATTATTTTTTTGTTGAGTAATCGTTTTTTATCAGCAGTACTTTATATTATTTCTTATATAACACGTATTGATAGCAGTTTATTAGTTCCACTGTATCTAAATTGCATGCGTCAACTGATCTTACCACGTCGTTAATTTAGAACCCAAATAACGAAATTCTCGTGATCGAGCCGCATCAGATACTTGTTCTTAAATGACTAGTTGTTACCACCTTCACTGCATAGTTATTTTATAAATATAACTTATTTATTATAACAATAATCGGGTTAGTCCTACTCGCCACTCCCAGCATTGCCCCCTCCGGTGACTATTAAGACATTTTCTAAAAATGTTGCTTACGATAAATATCATTTGCCACCCTTAAACATAAGGCTTGTATACTTGTATTTGGAATGACATTTATAGTTTTTAAAGTAGATATGGCTAAGAATTTTAGTATGAACTCTAAATAGAATAGGATGACTGTTCAGGTTTAAGTAATGTTTACTATTACTGTGTAAAATAAAAAGGCCATCATTTTTCCAATTTTATTTGTAAAATTAATTGTTTACACCTGAATTCACAGACATTCACTTGTATTCAAAAAATGACATTATCACAGATCAGCATTATTTACAAAATTGACCAGAATCGCAATCAATCAATCCCAGAACCAATGAATATAATTGGTTCTGTTCAGCAGGGACTGGACATTTCTAAGTAACAATGTCCCAATTGACACCGGTTCGCCACCCCCAGTGGCGACTGGGTCTTTTCCTCATTCGCCACCGGAGGGGGCTATGCTGGGGGTGGCGAATGGGACTAACCCCAATAATCATTTATTTATGCCAAGATAAACAAGAGCATACTTATGTCAAGCATGATGTCTCTCCGACCTATAAGTTATCTTATAGGTACCATACATCACGTCACCATGTTATGCAAACTCACTGTTGTATTTATAATATTAGTAGGAAATAACTGAACATAAATAAGAGCTTTGAAAGCTATACCAATGTAACTAACACGTGCATATCAAGCTGAATTTACACACTTTTATCTACGTACATATGTGTTACATTTACACCACCAAAGAGAAAATATAAAAGTATAGCGGATAGCCACTTTCAAACAAAGCAAATGGACGGACCTTTAGTTGTAAGGCTGCGAATTAAATTCACATATGACACACACATCAAAGCCATCACAATTATACACAAATAAATATCTGCACTATCAATATTAATATATATATGTATATTGTTACGTGCTGGGTTCGACGGATAAGAATGTAGACAATATTACCGACTAAAACACGTTTTATTCTAACACACAATTAACTTTAAAACACAACAAACACTATACTTACTACACTTTTCTAACTATAACTGCTTCCACCTCCGTAATATTTTTGCTTGCATTAGCTTCGATAAATACTTGACCGCTTACGATTGCAAACTGACTCGGCGAGCGCTGGCCTTCCTCTTAAAGCGTTACCGGAGTTTTCTAGAAACGTCATACACGGTACGTAACAGTACGAATATTCGAGAATGTGCCAGCGTTCTTTCTACTCTTCTCGTACCGACGAAGTAGTTCCGTAAGACGTAAATAGATAGCGCTGTAATAAATTATTAGACGGAACTGCCGAGTCTTGCCCACAATGCCGAGAGATGGCACTGGGTGCAGCAATATTAAGCGTGTAAGAAAAGGAACATCCGTATTTTAGTAAAATTGGCAATAGTTAGGTACACCCTTAAATAATTTATTTTGATAAAATTTGGTATGAAGACAGCTTGAAAGCTGAAATAAGATAAAAGCTATTTTATTAAGAAAATATCTTGGACTAAATTCTTTGGTGCATACTAGACATATGTACGTTTGTCTACCATGTATATCGTCTAATATTTATGTGACTATTTGATGCAGTATGACGAAAAAGAGTTCATCCACCGCTTTATTGCGATTTTCAAGTTTTTGTGTGAGTCGTGTGTTTAAAGACATTTTTACCTATCTGAAACTACAATCAGATGGTCTATGACATGCAAAAATAAAGCATTACTCTGCTTACTATTTGACACTCAGATATTTTAAATATACTAGTTATCACATATATAATTATATATTAATTAAAAATAAGTTTGGAGTAAATAGATAATCTGTACCAAAAAAAGATAACATCTAAGAAACGTATGCATATTTGACATAATCAGTATACGAAGGTTTCACATGTGACAATCTTAGCCCACTTAACTGAAACCTAACATGCTGGTGAATCATTTCCATCCAGTCCTTCGTGGATCCTAACTTATATTATAAATGCTAATGTGAGTTTATTTGTTATGCTTTCACGCCTTAACTACTCGGCTGATCATCGTAAAATTTCGCATAGGTACTCGTGGTTAGGGGCACAGAAAAGGACATAGAGTACCTTTTATACAAATAAAGTACTACTATTAACTAGACCTAACCTACATCTACGCGCGCGAAGACACTGCGAAGCCGCGGGGCAAAATTTAATTTTAATAAATATGCAATAAGCATAATATTCATTAGTTTAATTAAACGGGACTATCATCTTTCGTTTACAACTTTCATGCAGGTTCCAATCTGAATTATCCCAAACTGTGTACTGTGGAGGTGAAGACTATATAAACATAACAAATATTGTGTGACCGAAGCTCAAATTTTCGCAGCTCACCACTGCTACGAAACACACTTTGTTCTCCAGAACGACTACTTTCTCGAGCAACATTTTAGTCTAAGCAAACCAGCCTTATCTGTGTAAACAATTTAAATGTTAAATTAATACTTTCTAGTCATCTATGCTGGTTTTACTGGTATTGTACCATTCTTGAAAACGAGTTATTACCTAAGTTTTCAGTGGTTAACTAATTTTAGTTATACTTATTATAAGAAAATCAGTATGGTACATTAAAACCACACAAAGACCCTTATACACTATATATATATATATACAGAGTGATTTTGTAATCGTGTAATTCCTTTTAACCACGCATTCTACTGGTGATATAGAATAACCCTGACCAATTTTTTCTTAATTAGAATAATGGTTTCGGCAAAATTAGAGTACAGATTTTTTTCATGAAATGATTTCATATAGTCATATTTTAACCACCTGACACAATGTTAATATTTTTTAATTTAAAAATAATAACATAACAATAACTGATGTCGTAAATAATAAGGGGCAATAAAAAGGACCGCCCGTTATTATTTACGACATTAATTATTAATATGATTTTTTATTTTAATAAGTTAAAAATTAAAATTGCCTCGGTTGGTTAACATATGACTATCTGACACCATTTCACGAAAAAAACGGAATAATAATTTTTCAAAAAAAGTAAATCTAATTAAATAAAAATATGGTCAGGGTTATTCTATATCACCAGTAGAATACGTGGTTAAAAGGAATTACACGATTTCAAAATCACCCTGTATATATATATATATATATATATATATATAATTATATATATGTATATATAAACGTTGGTACAACAAACTTTGAATCGGCGCTGGCTCACAATAATACCTGTTATTTTATATTTATAATATTTATAATATAACTATCTATTTTAACTTTTAACAATGCATTTGTCCGCGGCTTCTATTGCTCGGGTATAGTACTTTTTCCGGACGGAAGAAGCCGTTCTCTGTTTTTTTTAAGTTTCGTGATGATCGGTCGAGTAGTTAAGGTGCGAAAGCGTAACAAAGGAACAAACTCACATTCGTATTAGTAAGGGTCGCATATTAGTAAGAATATCCTAATAAAACAATAATATTCTAGAAACAACTTGCGTATGCTGCCAAAATATTAAGTATCCAAACAAGGACTTTCTCTGCAGCCTCCTATATCCAGCATTAGGCCCTTTTTATGACAGACATTACTGATGTCATCCGTGCCAATTTTTAAAAGAATCAATTCAAGGGTGTTTGTTATCACCCCCGCGATACAGGATTAATTCCTTGGGTAGAATATGCCTTTAAAAAAAATGGAACATTCTGTGGATATACAATCAATAAATCCCAATATATTTACTCCATTTTTAATTTATAAAAGAATCTCCAACGTCGGACTGCTATGTAAAAGTTATGACTTATGATATGACATACTAAAAAGAAAAATATGTATGCGACGCATATAATATAACGCCTCGAATTGAGAATCTTTTCCGTCGATAAAAAAGGCATTTAACTCTACAAAGTCAGTCTCGGTTTAGAAACTCAAAAGCCCTGCGTGCCTTACTACCTTGGTCGATACAGAATATATAATAATGTGATGTGTGTAATTTTATGAAATCTCACACTAGCAAGCTTTCAGTGAACTTTGGTGAGCTCATCCACGATATGGAAGGGAAATAGAAGCATACAATGTATTTCATTTATATAATACTTATTTAATTCTTATTCCTAAGCACTTGGCACGGCGCACTTCCGGTAAGCTGAAATTTTCCGCGCCTATCTTAAGTCAAGTCACGCGGTGTAATGCACTTTCTGCTATAAACTAGACCAGTTGGGACGAACAACATCACGTAGATATTCCACTTCAAGTAGCGAGGTAGATAAAGATAGTTCAACGGTGAGTAAAAGTCTAGTAAATAACAGTCGGCACAAAATTCTAACCTTCCACGGCCATCACTTTCATAAGGCGTGTTACGTACCTACCTTGATTCTCCCGGTAGATCCGTTCGGTGAGCGACTGTGAGCGCCTAGCTTGAGCAGAAGTTCCGACGCGTGGTAACGTCGCGCATGCGTATTCCGCAGTCTAATTTTGGCGGGAAGCAAACAAAATTGGATAGTTTAGAAGAATTTATTTTCTGTCTCAAAAGTGCCAGTGTTCTTTGTAAAAACTGAAGCATTCTGAATATATTAAATCTAAAGTCATCTTTGGGTCACGGTAAGTATTCTTAAATACTATGGAAGTTATACTTACAAGTGACATCAGCTACTAAAACAGTGAATAGCCAATATATTGTTATTATTCTTAATAGTTATTAATTAATTAGTTACTCGCCCTTATGTATGATTATTTTCGTTCAACACAAATAAATGAGTTTGAATTGCAAATTTAATTTAAAAAGAAAATTACTTAGGATCTTCAACGTTTATAAAAAGCTTAATGGTTATGTATATAATATACATATATATATATATATATATATATATATATATATATATATATATATATATATATATATATATATATATATACACATATAATATACACTTAAATATTACATTAAGTAAAGTATTAAATTATATATGTATGTTGTTTAATTCTAAAATATTATTTGTTAAGGTTTGGTATACTCATCCACTTTTACTGAACAATAAAGCATAGCATATGATAGGTGTTAGTAGCAAACATAATGTCCAATACGTCCAAGAGTAAACGCCTACAACACTATAAAGAGAAAATAAAATGATTTTGATGTTACTTAGTGTAGTTAAGTTTCGGACTTTAGGTTGGTAGATGCCTAACTTATTAATTCATTGATGATGATACTGCTAAATTCGTTTCATTCTTGTTTTACATGTGATAATTTTGCCAGCAGTAGTGTCTGATCCCGAAATTGTATGGCAATACGATAGAAGACAAATAAAAATCGGAACGGATACTTTTATATTGTCTATTAGAATAAACATAGTTATTGTAGTTTAATTGTGTTGTGTAGCACTATTTACATTAGATCCAATATTGAAAATGTTAAATCTTAAATCATTCTGTTGCATTTTTTTTTTTTATAAATTGGTATTTCCGAACTCTAAGATTTGCTAGTAAAACATTAGTTATCCACTTAGATTAAATATATGCGAATAATATTAAACAATACTATTATAAACATTTCAGCAGTAACCTATTTGTGATGCCATAGACGTTATGTTTAAATACACTAAACACTGCATAAAACATTACGTTATACAATATTAAAAGTGTTTTGAAACCCTGTAGATTAACGCGTACCTATATTATCCTACTCAGTTATTTTATGAAGCTAATTACGTATAATGCTAATAAATCATTAATGCCCAATGCAAATACTCTGTACTATTTAAAGTAAGTACCTAGGTATTTAAACATTTCCTAAATAAAATGATCTCCACGCTTATTCTAGCCTCTTACAATAAGCAACAAATTTTCGAAAGGTACAAAATCATATCGAGAGCTTGACATCATAATATCATTTAGGTAAACATTCATGTTCCGTGTATAACACAACATTATACCTAATATTATATTCCACTCAGTCTCAAGTTCTCCCTTGATTACTTAAAGGACTGGTTTTTTCTAATTTATTATTTGCAACAAAAGACGTTTCATTAATTTTTATAGATTATCTACGTAGAGTAGATAAATCTATAAAAATTACTCAGTTTTATAAAATATTATTGAGTAAGAATTTCAAGGTTTTGCTTTGCATAAAAATACATAATTATTTAAAGATTCTATATCCGTAGAAATGGTATATGTTGGTTTACTTGATGTATTACAAATGTTACATGGTGATTAAAAAGTCGAATATTTACGAAAATCATAGCCTGGCTATTGCAGAATATCGGACTTTAGAATGCCATACCGTTAGAATCATTAGAAATTTAAAAGGTGGTCGAAGATTCGAATAATAAACAACAACAAAACATCGAAGTAACCCTTAGTCAATTAACTCATTCATGAATACGAAATATTCATATCAGCCCATCACCGCTTATACCGTTTACCTAAGATAAACAGGATGTTTCCATTGTTCCTGGTAATTGCTTGGACGACTGCAAAAATCTGTCTAAAGCCTTGGCCAAGCGTAGGCCAACGCGAGCGAAGGCAAACTGATATAAGGCAAGTACTACCGTCTACACGTTCGGCAAGTTTGAAGAAAACCAATGCAAACGGCCTATGTAGACGAGCTTTGTGCTGTCCACACGTTGGGCGCTGTCAGTCTTTATTGAGCATTAAAACAATATGGACGTTGTAAAAGTTATTGCAGCTGCTGGTATTTATTTGATTATGTCATTCCAACGACTTATTCACGATCAATGAGCGCATATCATTATTATATCAGTGTATATCGTAGTAGACTTGTAAAATATTACATTTTGTACGCATAACGGTGATATTCGCCAAGCGCGAAATGGCTGCCGGACCAACATGTGGACGCTATTGGCCGAGCCAGGCCAACGCCTTTGATTTGTGCAGAAAAACTGACACCGCTCCGAAGTGAGTCGTGTGGTCGCGAGCGACTGCAAGTTGTTACAAGCTACGCCAATTGAGCTCTATACACGTTGACGCTTGTCTTCACTCGGCCAGCTAGGCAAGTGATACCAAGCACTGGCAAGGCAAAGCAAATACACCGTCTATACGTTGCCATTAGCTGTCACTCGGCAACGTTGGCCCAACGTGTATTGCCGGCTTTAGATTCCAAAATTCGGTCCTTTGCAAATCTTCCTTTTATTATCACAAAGATTTAGTTTATCCCATTATCCTACGATATATACACGAGCCCCATTGTCGTTGTATTTGTGATGGTCAAATGATCAAAATGGATCAGGAAAACCACACCATGATGTCAACGCATGGGTTGGTAGACTTGATTGATGACTCCTTTAAAAATATTGCTGGCAAGCGTTGGAATCCGTGGAGGAAAATAACCTATTATTTTCCTCCACAGTTAAAACTGGTAGACGCACTTAATGATATATCCAAATGCGATACCTACACGAAGCATCACAAGTAAGTGCCTCTCTTTACAGCAAACAGTATCAAAACGCGTAGTTATCTTATTATAATATGCTATATCAATTTATTATGTTTGACAACTTTGACTCGATACATACCTACCTAATGTACGATACGGCAAAACTACTTATATTATAATTTAACACTTAATTTAAGCGTGCTTAGTTATATTATAATAATTAATCAATTTAAATGCTTTTAGACGCATATTGCAAAGCATTTGCATTGCATTATTGTGACAGCCACAAAAATATTATTTCAAATATAATTTTGGCTGGTGCCAAAATGATAAAAATCCGTATGCGTATGGTGCGATGTCATCCGTCTAGACTCTAGACGAATGTCACAGCGGTATGTTACCTACTACAAAAACTATAAGTTTCAATTTGGATGTGATTTTGAACAATTGCCTAATTTTATTTTAAATTAGAAGAAGCTAATCAGAATTAGTTAAAATAAAAATAAAAAGTTATATTAATTGCTAATTAATGCATTATCATCATACTTTTGTTGGAGTTGGAATGGATGCGACAGGCTCAAGGCCGGGTGTTGTAACATAAAGCGGGAGAAGCTATGACCAGCAATAAAATAGACTGCAATACGCTGATTGATTTAATTATTCTATGAAAGGAATCTGTTCAATACACAATAGATATGGTATCGAAAATTACAAGACCATTACTGTATAGTACCTATATACTTACTAGTTATTGCCCACGGCTTAGCCAGTATTACATACATACACAAAAATAGTAAATATTCAACAAAGAATAAGTTATTTGCTAATAAAGACACAATGATTAAGATATCGATTGAAAATACTTTATTTCTCAATTATATATTTCACTAGTTAATACTTGCAACACAAATAATTGTTGAACAGTGCTTCCGAATATTACATAATTATTTACATCTGGGTACCTATTAGAGCTATATATATTTAGCGTAAAAATCTTCATAGACTCCAACACGAACAAATCAAATCAAGAGACGGTGAAGTTGTTTGACGTAATAGCTCTTATGATGTTTAACTAAACATCTTAAGCATATTGCTAATTGGACCGCAAACACTGCATGCATATACCTACACAAATCACACGTATTACAAATAAAACATAGAAATGCTATTAAAAGGATTGGCCTACAGGCGAATCAATATCAATAAATGTTCATATGCAGCCACATAAAGCCTTGCACGTATTTGTAAACCAGCCAGTATTCCAGCACCGTAGCGATTACATTCTTCTGTTGTTTGTGCTACATCGTCGCAGTAGACATTGACTGTACAGTTATAACTAGCTTGAACATTACTAGTACGTTTGAATCTCATGTTTTAAGGGCTAAATCGGTAGATATTTCTATAACTATATGCATTTCTAACTGCTAGCTGTAACAGTACTTTATCCAATACATGCAAGATTTGTTGAGAACCGTCATTCTTCCAAAACACAATCAATATGAGGTGTCAATATAATTAAATATTCATATTTGGTGTTTCTGCCTTTGATGTATCCTGATCCCCCGTTCGACTATGGAACTAATCTAATCGAAATCGAAAGCTATCTATCTATGGAAAAATCGATATTGAGCCGCAGAAGAAGAAAGTCGCCTCTAACACATTTAGGCACTTATTTATACATAATTGTATGTAGCAATAGTCCTACTCGTGCCACGGCCAATACTTCGAAGTATTGTAGATATCCCATTTGAATATAGAACAAAATTCTCCAAATCTCATTGTCACTGCACGTTGAACCTACATATGTACCTACCTATATCTAATGGCAGATGTAAATAGTCCTCTCTTCACAGGTTCTACCAAATTTGATAATTAACAAAATAAGTTCAGAATTCATCTCACCTTACTCCCTCACCTTAGAAAGCGTGCTGATTTGTGTAGTGATGGAGTGCTTGTGGCTGCTTTATTTAATTTATTTAAATGATTTATAAATATTAACAGTAAGCTGGGCTCTTAAAGGATAAAGCTGAAACTATTACTTGTTTAAACACTTCCTACTGTTACAAAACAATACAGCCTGCCTGGCTGGCTCAGGCGTAAGGCTCCATGAGGACATGGGTTCGATTCTAGGGTCGATCAAAGTATTATTATTTTGTCCTGTTAAGATTTTTTAGTAGCAGCACCTAAAACATGCCTGATAGTCGGCAATGGGCTCACTCTGCATTACATACGACCTAAAACCATAGTTGACGAAATGTAAGTGTAATACACTGCTCACCGCTTTAGGATAAAGGCGTGAGGCAATAGTATATGTTAATTGGCGGGTTAGGTTTAAGCGGCATTAAGGTCTAGAGCCTGGGATTCAATTTTTGTACAGAATACAACAATATATTATTGCATTTCTGGCGGCAAATTTATATTTTATCTTTATAATGGTGCCAATTCTGTTGTCACAAAATTCTCTTATCTTAGCTAAAAATGTCTAAAATTTAGTTTAGTCCTGTCACTTTTAGCGATTTCAGAACACGAAATGTCGTTTGACAGGACTAAACAAAATTTTAGAGATTTTTAGCTAAGATAAGAGAATTTTGTGACAACAGAATTGGCACCATTATCACTGATGGACTTCATCTAAACGTCACTTTATAATGTTGACCAGACTTATATTCAAATTTCTATCGAATTGTGAATGTAGTTGGCCATTACTATTACGATATCCTTGGTACAAGATGCTACTACGCTAATAAATGATATGTATAATCATCATATATTACCGGGTAGGTATTCCCTTCTCTACCGCAGCGCGTGATTTGTGAGCGAATGTATGGTAATCACGTGCTCTTTGCAAGTAACAGCATAATGCTTTCGTCTACTAGTGACACAACGCTCGCCTTCATCTTCGCATAAACAACTGCAACATGGAAGTATCAACGATTGTAACAAAAATATGTATGTACTCAGTAATTTTATAGCTCGTAATGTGCACAAGCTACCTTGCTAGGTGCTTGCCAGCCGAAAATTAAGTCATATTATTTTTACACCACGCTTGCTTTTGAAATAAATCCGTATCGCGGTGGGCTTTACAAACATTCAAATAACGGACACAAAGAACTCTGAACAATTATATATTTGACACGATTTTTGCCCCGTGTGGGAATCGAACCCACAACACTTGGCGCAGTGGCAACAGCGTGGCGACACCATACGTCTGTTGTCGTTTATTATTATTTTTTGATAATCAATAAATTGGCTTAAACTGTCACGCGACATGCGCCCAGACGCTGGCCGCAGAAAATTTTGGCGTCAAATGTCTCCCAATGACCGGTTCGATCAAATGACAACACTTGACTTGATTTTTGTTTTTTTAAGGCAATCGCGTGACGGGTACCAATATGGTATGGTATCAGTACCCATTTCTTATTATTTCGCACGCATAGTTACTGACATAATATCTCAATATTGCATAAGGCTCCTCGAATTAATTTTAAGCAAAATGCTGTGTTCCTGGTAAATATGCAGTTGTCCCATATCTATCAAGTAAAATTGTTTGCTAACGTAAAAACGATTATCTTTTATGATATCGTGTGATTTAGTCCTTATTCAAGTTGTTTAAAATAAATATCTACACATTTACTTTAAATGCTGTAGACGATTGAGGAGTAGAAGGTATTAAAAACAAAGAAATTATTTATTACTTAGGTATAAAAAATCTGGTCAAGCGCGAGTCGGTCTCGCGCACCGAGTGTTCCATGCTTTAAAAGAAAACGTACAGACAGTTAATTACTTGAATTAATTAATCTCATAGCCTTAATAAGGAGTTTTTAGTAATCAATATTAAGTGATTTCTTGAAAACTGTTCTAGTATATACAGGTTGTCCGGTAATTAATGGATAACCTGGAAATGTCTTATAGTAGAACTGATGGTCGTTCAGAAAAAAATATGAAAATAAATCTATCCTAACTACTACCTGAGATACCTATGTGTTTTTTTTTAATTACCATGTATAACTTTCTTGTATTCTACGACCATAAATGAATGAAATCCATCGGTTTTTTGTTGTTTTATTATTAAACACTAATTATGCTAATAGATAGACAGTCAAAAGTATGCTATATAGCTTGCACTTTTTAATATATATTTTATATTTGTTTTTATTTATTTTTTTCCTTTTTTCTGAACGGCCTTCAGTTCTACTATAAGACATTTCTAGGTTATCCATTAATTACCGGACAACCTATATAATATTTTTCTTCTCCCTACACAACATTAAAATATGTATTACAAATTTGAAATTACTCGTATTAGTGTTTACTGAGAGTAGCAGTTGTGACGGCGCGGTACACACGACAATGTCCTTAGTTATATTGTTTTTACCATTTTGGAACGTATCCCTAAAAATTAAATCACGCCCCGAGACTCTTGCACGATCTAGCAATTTTTCTGTTATATAATATTTTCACGACTTATCGTTTCACCTTGTATTTATATACCTATTAAAAACATAAGCATGGATTAAAAATTAATAGAGTAGATCTAATTGCTCAATCGTAAACTATGAAATATGAGCCCGTTAGTACAGACTACAAATAAAAAATGTTCATCCTCGTAATAATGTCTGCCATAAAATATACCGAGGATTTCTAATTTGTTTCGGTGTATCGTGATCTGACCGTGAATCGTACGATCATAAATGTAACAACTGCAATTATTGATATAACAACAATCATCTGCCGAATTCCTCCGGCACGCACTTCGTGATCATCCTTGAATCTATAGCTCATTTTAACAACCTTGTCACTTTTATTATTTTTTAATGATCTAGAAGATCTCGATATGAGCATAAACATTTCCATACTTTAATTATTATAATTTTAAGCAGTCATGAGTCTTACCAATTAATAATATTATACATATAGGTACATATGTTTATCATCATATTCATCGTATCGTAACTAACTAAATACTCCACAAAAATTAACAGCTTCTGAATTTAATCGTATCCAATCGATGATCGTGATTTACTCTGCTTGGTTTATCATGCTGTCATAACATCAGTAATAATAGACATGAAAAACGAATATGTAAGCTATGGATTATAGCGTTGCAACGTTTAATGTTTCATTGAACGAAACTTGCATACAATATAGAACAGGATCAGATGAGACGCCGGCGTCGATGTCGTCTGCGTCGCTTCGGTGCGAAGGTCGGTTTGCGCAACCAATCGAATCGCATCAGCTAATATAGTTCCCATTGTGGATCTGTGACGCGATCACGATTGCTATTGCTCCACTTCCTCGGGTATGTCAGCCGCTAGGATTTACAGACGGCTTTACGATCTCCCTTTTACTGCTATAAAGGCGAGACCTTCTCTTTTACTTACAGCCTTAATTTAATCCTACACCCACAACTAGGTGAAGGCGTCTGTCGTTTATCAATGCAATGACGCGTAACTGATGCAACTATATTTTTAATCTTCTTACTGTAGGCATTATCTTCAAATATAAAGCACATATGTAGCTAACTTTTGATTGGATATAGTCATGAGTCATTGTTACTTAGGTACTAACAATGTATTGACGTAGTAACAAACTAATTGAAAAGTTTTGGTACCTTGATTCCAGTAATATAAAAGCCGGTTTTCTCATAAATATTGTATAAGAGCATACACTCTGGCCTGGCTTGTAGATTTCCACTTGCTACGATGCTTACATCATTAAAC
The DNA here is from genome assembly GCA_963675205.1 of Catocala nupta. Classification (NCBI taxonomy): domain Eukaryota; kingdom Metazoa; phylum Arthropoda; class Insecta; order Lepidoptera; family Erebidae; genus Catocala; species Catocala nupta. The sequence continues at coordinate 11,449,090 of OY776081.1, forward strand.
CTCTCATTCTCTAGACAAATTTTTTCGTCTAGTTCAATCAATGCGAGATATAACCAAAAATTCTTCTCTATTGTCTATCCCATTCACGTAATAGGTATATCCTTTTATGTACAGCTTCTTAATCAATATTTTGACGTTCATTACTTTCACATAAACAAATCATCAATTCTATATGCATTATGAAACTAGCTCACATTATAATTTTAACAACGTTTAGAGCAGATAAAACGAAGGAAATATAATAGCATATAATGCAAGCCTCGGCTGCGAACGCTCAACGTTCGTTTGGGAACAACATGATCAATTAGGTATTTTATTATTCAACTAGATGTGCCCGCAGTTTCACCCGCGTTTATGATTACTGCGCCGCCCCCGTGGGTCGTAGCGTGATGTTATAAAGCCTATATATAGCCTTCCTCGATAAATGAGCTATCCAACACTAAAATAATTTTTCGATTCGGACGGGAGACCAACAGACTGCAATGCAGAGGGTCTCGGGTACGAATCCACGTCGCGCACCTCTGACTTTTGGAAGTTATATGACTTTTCGAAATTATGTGCGTATTGATTGACAATTATCGCTTGCTCCGTGCCTCGGAAAGCACGTTAAGCCGTCGGTCCCGGCTGCCATGAACATCTATGGCAGTCGCTATGGAGAAGTCAGTGCCCTATAATATCCTGACACTGGTCTAGCCTTAGGGTATCGTTAACCTTCGGGTTGCAGAGGTCAGGTGGCAGCCGCTCCGTGTAAAAACTGATATGCAGTCAAATCCGATTAGACTAGAAAAGCCAACCCCAAGTGACTTGGGAATAATAAAGGCTAGGAAGAAGAAGGACCAGTAGTTTCTGAGATTAGCGCGTTCAACCAAACAAACAAACAAACTCTTCAGCTTTATAATATTAGTATAGATTATGAAAGCTAAGACATGCACGTTTGTAAAGTCCTACGTTTATCTAGTAGATACACGTTCGATGTGTGATTATACTGACTTTCGCTGTCTGTGCGTGTATACACAAAGTGAATTGATAATGACGCGGGACAATAACTGTTGATGTTTTTATTGTTCGTCTGTGCTTAACGGAGGTAGCTGTGTTTTCTTCCCTGTGCGGATATCACACCAAGGTAATACAACTAAGCAATCGCCTAATTACTTTTTTATTTATTTAAAAAGACAACTCGCGCCTTTGGCATTATTCCTGTTTCACGGGGGACTTTACTTACATATGTGGATCACACAAATTTAAAATTGAAAGGGTAACGCATATTGTGCCTTTCAGTTGGAACAAAAATTTGCTTCGTGGGTATATAACATACGGTACCGCGTATGGGACAGTGCAAACGGACAAAAAGCTCGGGTCGTACAACCGAGTCACCTGGTCTATTACCACCATCTCCTAAAGCATTGTCACTGCATGCGTGGGGATAAGACAGCGTGTTATATAGTATCTACCTTATATGTTACTAGCTGTGCCCGCGGCTTCACCTGCATTTATAGATACTGCGCCGCCCCCGTGGATCGTAGCGTGATGTTATATAGCATATAGCCTTCCTCAATAAATAGGCTATCCAACACTAAAATAAATTTTCGATTCGAACCAGTAGTTCCTGAGATTAACGCGTTCAACCACATAAACAAGCAAACTCTTCAGCTTTATAATATTAGTATAAATGTCAAAAGTGTCAGATGACCTTAGAAATAAATCAATAAAAAAATCACACATGTTTTTGTCCCGTGTAGGAATCGAACCCGAACACTTGGCAGAGTGGTAAAGAATAAGGACGAAATTGTAGTAAGCCAATGTGTACTGCAACCAGACAACTTACACTCAGGATAACTCTTCTACTACAATAATAATTTGATTAAATAGAAAATTTCCACGTCAAACGTGTGTTGGCAGATTGAGAAATCCTTAATATTACAGAGTTAATAATTACATACCTATCATTCTTCTCTTATTTTGTTAAATTGATTGTATTCGATAATTAATTCTTACGCGAAACAACATGTCTAAAAATAGAAATTGTAAGGTATATATATACTCATAATAGTCATTTGGTTACTAAATAAGGAACTTATATAAGTAGATACTTACAACATATTTTAATGGCAAATGAATCGCCGATACACATGGTGAATGCCCCGAATAATTGTTTTCAAAGATAAAAAATATAAATTCCTTGGTAAATTTTTTATCTTTGATATATCATAGTGTCAGTCTGTACTGACTGTCTTATATGATACTGGTCTCAACTAATTGAAAAGGCAGGGTTTTCACTGCTTGAGCTATATATGTATATATATATATATATATATATATATAAATCTTACCCACGACTAAATTTGTACTGTAATTAACGAGCTTTCATTTTTAAAAATCTATGTATCTTTTTATTATATTATATATATATATTATAGCATTTTAAAGATAGGTTAATTTCAATTGGTGTATTTAATCAACAGATTATGTATTTAAGATTTTAACGTAAACCTGATAACAATGAAGTAAACTATATAGTTTAAAATTAAAAAATGACAGTGCTAAAAAGGCCTCCTTGCTTTTATTGCGGATCTAATGCCATCTTTTCGAGTACCTAATACCGGCCTTTTGGAGTTACGCCTGCTGCGTTCTTAAAGTGTGTGCTTATCCAAATACAATTTTTTAAACATAAGATTCTACTTATTTTAATTAGATTTTACGTTGTTTTCGAGGTTTATAGGAATTACATAATAATTAATATTTAGGTAATGATTTTATTCAGTCGTACCACATAATATATTAATTATTTATTACACAAAGAAAAACAGTATTTTAATATATGTACCATTGGCTATATATTCCTATTATAGTTTGCAGGTCTGGTTTTATATCATAACAATTTTCCATCCCTTTGGGCCATAATTCAAGTCAATTGCACCCCTGGCTAAGAAATACGTTCTTTTGTATACTTATCTATTATCGTATAAACGCCAATTAAAACGCGATATAAATCATTTTGCGAAATGTACCTTATGTTTGTGAGCTCAAAAATTATCAAAAATCTAGGCAAATGGCTGATACCTACAAATTTTATGTTTCGATTCGCTACTAGCGCTATCAGACACTTGTCAGTTTTGCTAACTCTGGCATATTGCTTTTACCCGGTGCACCGTGTAGATATGTTGATAAGAGCATTAAAAACGTTATTATCAAAGGAAAAAGGCGAAAAGATTCTGCAGGGCTGGTGCTAGCCACATACATAACTACATAATCTTTAGCCGATATCTCCGAATAGGAAGGTAGTGGTGTATTTAAAATTGCCAAATCTACTATACAATATAATATCCAACTATATTTTGGACCAAGATACTAATACTGTTGGAAAAATATTATTTAATACTATATTATTGTGATGTCTTCTGTTTTGGCACCATAATTAAAAATATCCCATCTTCTACTTGAAATTTTTTGGCAACTATGGTTTTAGGTCCTTCGAATAAAAGACGAGCCTATTGCCCATCACTGGTCACAGTACTAAACTCTTTGTAGCTACTGAGAATTCCTTTACAGATAGACGGACGCACAAAGACGCACCATAAAAGTTCCGTTTTTATTTAACCATATTGGTGCGGTTCCTACCTACGAGCAGCGATAGCTCAGTGGGGAGACCAACAGACTGCAATGCAGAGGGTCTCGGGTACGAATCCACATCGCGCACCTCTGACTTTTGGAAGTTATATGACTTTTCGAAATTATGTGCGTATTGATTGACAATTATCGCTTGCTCCGTGCCTCGGAAAGCACGTTAAGCCGTCGGTCCCGGCTGCCATGAACATCTATGGCAGTCGTTATTGGAAGTCAGTGCCCTCTAATATCCTGACAATGGTCTAGCCTTAAGGCATCGTTAGCCTTCGGGTTGCGGAGGTCAGATGGCAGTCGCTCCGTGTAAAAACTGATATCCAGTCAAATCCGGTTAGACTAGAAAGCCGACCCCAAGTGACTTGGGAATAATAAAGGCTAGGGAGAAGAAGATTGGTGCGGGTCCCTCAAAATGTACGCAGGCCCAAAGGCTTTAGGGAGACGCAAGGGGCGATTGCACGACACGGAAATCAGATTTGAAACTCTTGCACTTTGGTCGCATTCATTACCGTGATACTACAGACGCAGTATATAAATTATCATTAACTTGGTTAATACACTGCTCACGTCTTAGTTTATAAACAGTGCCACAGCTAGGCGCGGGCTTCTTCTCAGAATGAGAATGGTTAATAAAGGTTGGCAGAGTTCACACATGTTGACTGCACGGATGGTTTAGTAGTCTAAGTGATGACCTCGCCAGTGCCACCGCGCTGAGTGTCGTGGGTTCGATCCTCACACGGGACAAAAATTTGTCTGATCCACAATGATTGTTCATAGTGGGGGTGGTATGGGTCTATGGGTGTTCTTTGTGTCCGTTTTTTAAATGTTTGTAAAGATTCCCGCGACACAGAAATAATTACAAGTGCGTGAGCAATCGTTCTTAATAAAGGAAGGAAATTGATCTTTTAGAACTGTCAGATAATTGTCGAAACGCTAAAATAAATGGTTGACTTTAACTTCACGACATTTATCTATTTAATACGCACATAACTTCGTAAAGTCAGATGTACTTTCCATTTCCTCTGCGTGGTTGTCCAACGATGCTCTGTTAGGCTATCGCCGCTTACTTTTTCTCATTTGCATTAGAATATCATTACAATCAAAAGATTTGATTTAAAACTGTCAGTATAATTTGTACTAGCGGTTGCCTAGTTCAAACAAATTATTATTTACTATAAAACATTTTTTTTTCACATGGAGGAATGCGTTGTCGCATTCCCCTCCGCGGGGGCGGGTGGAGGGATTATGTCGGGCTCGCCGGGGTAAAAGAAAGATGGAATAATAATAATGTACCTCCCGGAATACCGACTAAAACTACCACGGTTTACCTCGACAAAACCACTATCGACGGGACCGCGCGAATCACTTTCGCATGCGGTCACGACCCCGCCGAGGTTTCGGCCCGCCGTGTGAAACGGCGGGCCACTACACAAGAAGAACTACCCAATATAGGCACTACTCATTTGAAAGCCCTACTGTCTACGGGGGGTAGGGTTAAGGGCAGACTGACTCGACACATAGACGCGCGTGGTAACACGCACGCCACCTCTCGGATCTGGTGTTGATTGGGTGGCGAGCAGGCCCACAAAGCCCACCACCCCCAGGTCAAACCTCAAGGTGGTCCTTAACTATACCTACTCTTTAATTAACGATATTCCTAAGCTTGCTACTTTGTTTTCTTTTTTCTTTATTAAATATACATACGTAAATATATTATAATATAAATAGATATAATATTTATATTGTAATTATAATTATATTGATATATATATCAATATATAATTTACATATATCTGTAATATCTTACAGGCAAATTTTGGGTGGATTGGAATGATGAAAATATATTATAATATAAATATTATATCTATTTATATTGTAACCATAGTTACGAAGAATAGTACTACATCAGCCGAACAATGCCGAAATACCTACTATGAACGCGATTCGACTGCGTGTATCATATGCATGGCTGTGTGCGTGTAGTGTTTTGTCATTAATTTAATATACTTCTAATGTATATTTTATATAAATATTAGGATTCGCCACTCCTTCACCATATAAACTTTAACTGTGCCAAATTTCATACTCCTCCGTCCTCGCAATTTTCGTAAAATGGGTTAAAATGTTTTTGCTTCACGTATTAATATACAGATTACTTCAAAACTTAACAAACTTAAATGTGTAACAAACCGACATCACGTCTCAATTAGGTGTAGGTATTGGTGCCAACTCGTGAGAAGACTGCCTAAATGGCTACTGCGCATATCGCTTGATCTTCGTAGCTAAATATGTACCTCAATTAGTGAAGTGTAGAGCCTTACATAACAGTAACAATACACACGGGTTGCGTGCTAAGCATTTGTATAAACTACTAGATTTTGCCGCAGCCTCGCTTGTGTGAATGTAAGTTAAGTTAGGTTAGTAACAGTACCTTTCTGTTCCTCTGACAACGTGTGTACGAAATTTCATGACGATCGGTCAAACAGTACCTATAGGCGTGAAAACGTAACAAATAAACAAAGTCACATTCAAATTTATAATATTAGTTAGAGTTACTAGCTGTTCCCGTGGTTTTACCCTCTTTTATAGTTACTGTTCCGCTCTCATAAATCGTAGCTTAACGTTATAATATACCCTATAACCTTTCACAATAAACAGTCTACCTAATTTATTTATTTTCAGCCTGTTTTGTCCCACTGCAAGGCAAAGGCTTCCCTCTCGTTTTACCACATATCCCTGTCAAGCGCTAGTTTGCACTAGTCTCTCTCTAGCCTAGCTAATTAATTCGTCCCGCCATCAACGACCACTTACCACGTTGCCGCTTAGCACCATCTGGGATCCAGTCTGTGCTTAACCCAAACCTCCTGCGGCATGCGTCAAACGTGTCCAACCCAATCCCATTTGAGTTTTGCGGCTTTCTGGGGGACGTCTGCGATTTGTGTTTGGATTGTATTGTGGAGTTTTTAATCCGGTCCGTTAACCGTACCCCTAGGATACTACGCTCCATGGCTCGCTGAATAACCTCTAGCGCGGACCTCTGCTGACCAGTCAAAGACCATGTTAGTGCACCATTCCTGAAAATGGGGAGAATGCCTATGTCCATGAGCTTACGTTTATGATATAAGGAAAAGTCTCCTTTCATGAGATCCTTCATCGACCAGTAGCTCTATCAGGCGTTTTTGATACGTCGGGCGATTTCTTTGTCTTGTCTCGACCAGAAAGAGACTACTTGGCCAGATATAAATATTCTTTAAGGCAAAAATATATTACTAAACGACCTGGTAGTTTCAAATACAATAAGTACAATTATGCCCGACACGAGAAGCGAACTTGGAGCCTCTTTATTGTCCGTATGGATGGGTATGTTTACGAACTTTAGATTATGACACTTATGTCACGAGACCATGAGACTTGTACTTATTGAAATGTTTGTTGCTTCAACGGCGTGTTTGGAAACAGCTAGGCGCTAGCCCTAGGATTACACCACCAAATAATAAACATCTGCATATCGCTATTTAACATGGTACAATTTACTTTTCTACTACTGCTTTCTTCAATTAACTCTTTTTACTGTTTATTATGGTCATAAACATTATAGGAACTCACAGATATGCAGAACTTTTTTACTGACTCTTCAAGCAAGAGCTTGTCATACCTACTTATTTTCTTTCACTTCGACTTGTGTAATATTTACATCGAGAAAACCACGTAAAGAATTCTAAATGTGGTAAGTATAGATGGTGTTTATAGGTTTTACTGATTAACTTTTTACTGATTAAATTTAATTAATTGTTATTTTTTTACTGCTTTGTTAATATTGACAATACAGTTGATGAAACCATCTTTTTTTTTCAAGTTTGAATATACTAATAACTATTCACGTAGAAATAATTAATCAAATTGTTAATATGCGTAGGTAGGTACAGAGTTTTTGATGACTGCATATATATACCTAAAATACTATTAAGCATGCTTACATGAAGAGATTTTCTTATTCTTAGGGCCTTTTTGTACAATAAACTAAATAAGTTATTAGATATATATAGCATTAATCATAATCAATGTCATATAGTTTTAACAAAGTACCTAAAAACGCTTACGTATTCAGATACAGAGAAATTGCTAGTAGTTGTAAAATAATTACTTATTGTTTAATCAATTTTTCATTATAGCTGTTATTGTTTAAAACTATTTTAGTTGTATACTTAACTATACATGTTTGCAGTACATGTATAAATGTTTTTGTAAACCCTAACTTTATTAACAGTAGAATAAAAATGTAATATTACAAACAGCCTGAAACACAGGTCTCTGACCTAGTTCTGGTAATACAATGTAAAAACAGACTCCATAAACAAGTCTCTTGTGTCCAATATTTAAATTGTAAATGTTTTCCTTTAGATTAAATATAGTTTTAATGTGAATTTAACACAATAAGTAGCCTGTAATGTGTATATAATTTTATAAAGACTGTTATCTATTGAATAAAAAATTATTATTATTATTTCACATTTATTAACTAGTAACCAATAAAATTACATTTTTAAATATATAATTTAAAAAAATTTAATATATAAAAATTATGGAGGCCCACTGGCATCGAGACAAGGTCCAAGCTGTCGGTGGTTAGGGGTCCAGAGAGAGGAACCTCCTCACTATGCGTGCCGTATCGAGGAGGACTGCCTTCTGCATCTGACCCTTGACCCAAGCACCTAACGCGAGCGTCTTAAGATGTTGGTCGAGGCTCTTGGTCTTCTATTATTATTATTCACATTTATTTACTATTTATCAATAAAAATATTTATTATTATTATTAATGGTAATATCAGCTGTGCCCCTGTTGGCCATAGTTATTGTGTGAGTAGGGTGAAACTATAGTTGGACAAATGCCGCTAGTAAGACTCTAGGTAGTTTGACACTCCATAAAAACGAGAGCACTCAATGTTGTCTTTTTCTTTGTCTAGATAGTTTTAAATAGTATTTGTGTGGGAGTACACTACACCAACGCTAATTAGTTACTACTAGTTACTGCTAGTTAGTTACTCCCTATAAATCTAATACGAAAGAAATACGTTCATCTAACCAAATAAATTAGTTTTCGTAATTAGTGTACCTAGGCCTTACTTTATTTTATTAAGGTTTTATAGTGCAGAATGTTCAATAGGAATGTATGTCATGACTTCAATGGTGTCAATGTCTGGTTATCACTTTTAGCGACTATGCTCTATAACCTTTTTACAACTATATATGGAGATAGTTGTGGGAGGTAGCTAAACATTACCAGCACTATTGTAGCATTGAGTCCGTGAAGCTTATTTTACAATACATGCAATTAACAACGTTACTCCCATTATTCTAATGAAGACTACCTTCTTTGACACGTGCCTACCTATAGTTCGAAACTTACGCTTACGAGTTATGGTGAGGTACCAAGGTTCTCGATCCGATTCTCAAATGAGGCCAAGTATTATTTATTGCGATTTCGGTTAGAAAATTCTCAGTATTAGCGTGTAGAAAGATGTTATGAAGAAGACAATAAATTAAGACTAAGACCTCCTCTCACTTCAACCACTATATGCCCGAAGTGAGAGGCTTAGACTCACATCTATAGATGTATCCTAATGAACTAGTATTCTTGTATTATTATATTATTCTATCTAAAATACTAATCGATATACAATCATAATAACCGTCTTTTTGTACTCAATTATGAATCAATGAATGGTATATGAATGGCACATCATGAGGCAAATTACAGTATCAATAATGGGCTGCTTAATTACCTGTTCTATTCCTTACGTACCTATTATGATGCGATTTGTTTTAGGAGACTTTGTAACAACTATAAGGTAATCTTTGGCTGTTCGTAGTGACCTTCGCCTTAAAAATATATGTCGTCAATCGATGCCGCTAAACCTTCAAGGATTGATATGAAGCAGATTTCCAAAAGACCGAGGTCAAATTTAGGTAATCTGAGACTCACGTTTTAAGAATAATTATTTTCTTTAGTTTTATTATGATTATATATAATGATAATATTAGTTATAATATTATAAACAACTATTATATATTTCGACGCTTGGTGGTGTTATTAGTGATTCATGTTCCCCCCGCCTATCGCAGGAGCTCAACTTAACATGGACTAACCTATCAAAAATTCTTAACTGCTGACCTGGTTGACATAGAAATATCTTTGAATTTCTTTTATTTAAAAAGGCCAAATTACGCAAAGAATTAATCCTATGTCAAGGGGACTTTATAGACATACAAACATCTGACTCAAAGATCATTCGGAACAATTATTTGTGGATTACACAAACTTTGTCCCAGCATATTGGTTATTAACTATTCATCATCTATCTTTATTCATTATAAATAAGATTTTTTTTTTACCTGGGGGAATGCTTTGTCGCATACCCCTCCGCGGGGGCGGGCGGAAGAGCTATGTCGGACTCACCGGGGTAAAAGAAAGATGTTGAAAAGATAATGTACCTCCCGGTAATACCGACTAAACCTACCACGGTGTTCCTCGACAAAACCGCAATCGGCGGGGCCGCGCGAATCATTTTCACATACAGTCACGACCCTGCTGAGGTTTCGGCCCACCGTATAAAACGGCAGGCCTCTATACGATAAGACCTACCCTTTGGTCACCACTACTTTTAAAATCCCTACTGTCCCTCCTACGACACAGAGGCGCGCGTGGGAACACGCACGCCGCCTCTCGGACCTGGTGCTGAACGGATGGTGGGCAGGCCCACAAAGCCCGCCACCCCCAGGTCAAACCTCAGGGTGGCTGGAGGTCATCTCGCGCCCTCCGGCGCTCGGTTCTGCGGTTGAGGAGAGGGTTTAAGCGCTCCCTCTCCCGCTCCGCCGCCTCCTTGACGGAAATTACTTCCTCACAGAAGGAGACGACGGCATTCCACGACCTCTCACTCCGGACCATGAACTGAACGACGGCCGGGAGCGAGAGGGCAACCAATCCGACTGCCGCGATCAATTCACGGCGCTGCGATGCCCAGGCGGGACAGTCCGCCAAAGTGTGCAGCGCTGAGTCCTCAACAACGTCGCGGCAGTCGCCGCAGTGGTGACAACCGGGCGTCTCTTGCCGTAAGGTGAGGGCGCCATGCCGTCTCTCCAGCCACTCCTTAAAAACGAGTCTTATCGCCACTATTGTGGCATGCCCGGCACTGGGGTGCACAAGTCGATTCCTCCATTCTTCCACCAGAACCTGGCGGAGCTCGGACCGTGCCGCCTCTAAAGCGGGAGGAGGTGGTCCTTCGCCTCGAGCCAGCGCCTCCCTATTTAAAACTTTTTTTTTTAAACTTTGGGTCCCTTTTAAGAAAATGGCGCGGTTGGATGTATGGAATTAGTATTGTTGATGTATGGAATTTGGCTCAGTTAATATGTTAAGTTTATATGCGGAAAGAGTGGCGAATCCTAATATTTATATAAAATATGCATTAAAATACATAAAATAACGAAAAAGCAAAGCAAACAAAAAAGCAGTTGAATCGCGTTTGTAGTATTTCGGCATTGTTGGGCTGTAGTACCTACTATTCTTCGTAACTATGGTTACATAAAGTATCAATATATAATTACATAAATCAGCAATATCTTACATATACATTACATTATACCTTTGGGTGGATTGGAATGATATATAATATTTATATTATAATATATTTACGATATACGTATTTATATGTAATAAAGAAAAAGAAAACAAAGTAGCAAGCTTAAGAATATCGTCAATTAAAGAGCATAAGTAGTTAAGTAAATAATAATTTGTTTGAAAAAGATAGGTAAATTAACCTGCATAGCCTTGGCGAAATCTAAATGAAATGTGATTATAAGGGTAGGTTCTAGACAATATCGATTTAAATTTTAAGTTTGATAGTTAAGGTTAACTATCAAACTTAAAATTTAAATCGATTATGGTCGAATTTTGACCACTAGGCGACTAAAATTGGTGTCCAGGGCGTGACCACAGGGTCATAGATAAGGGGGTGTAGAGGCTACAAAAATTCAATTTTCTTTTTCATAAATCTCTTGTAATACTATTTAATAATATACTCTTAGAATTTAAAGGCAAAATTGCAATTCGTTTAAAAGTTACTTATATACAGGGTCCGAGCGTGTGACTTGTAAAGCGAGCGGTGCGGGTAGTCATTCATATACTACCAGGCATATATTTACAAGGGAAAGAGAACGTGGGCTGTTGTTCTTTTATTATTTTATGTGGAAATTTCTAGAAGCACTAGTGTCCTTGTACCAAATCATCAAATAAAATTAGTTGAAAAAAAGAAGGATTGCAATATGGTGCTGGAATCGCTGATTAACCGGCAAGTTGTTTGAATTAGTTCATTACTGCTGTAAATTAACATTTACTGTCACTTTCTTTTTTAAAAGCGTTTGTCTCGAAATTACTTTTTTCGAAATTTCGTTATTTCTATCCTCCATTTGGTTACTTAACTAAAGGCAAACTATCTTGATGTGTCTTTTTATCTAAAAACTCAGTTTAAAAATAAAATGCTGCTAAAGATCAATGTAAATACAACAATAACGATTACTAAATCAATTGAACCGTTAGTTTAAGCAGTGGTTTATTTGTTTAATATGTGTTTCTGTAAAAAGTCACATCAAGATTGTTTACCTTTAGTTAAGTACCTAACCAAATGAAGTATAGTTTAAAAAGTATTTAACCAATCGTTTTAATTATACATCTTATGTTATGTATGGGGGCCAGTCAGCACAGACCGGCGACACTTCGACCCATTGGGATCTTTTGTGTCGGCCCCAGGATTTATCCCTTAGCTATCTCCCTATGAATGTACTGCATCAGTCGTAGCGTACACTTCAGAGGGAGAAGCCTGAAGTCCTCAGGGTTTGGATATGCCAATCCCATCAGACCTATCCTCAATCCAGCCAACGCGTCGCATTCACATAGTAGGTGCGATATGGACTCGTCCTGTTCACCACAGGTTCTGCAGATCGAATTGTGAGCTAATCTCAATCTGCACAGGAAGTCGTTGGTGCCAAAATGGCCAGTGAAAGCTTCTGTGAGCAGACGTATTTGGCTCTTGTTATACCCGCAGAACTTCCGGGTGAAGCCTGTGGCTATGTATGCAATGAATTTCTTGGAGTGTTCCAGACCCCTCAGGGCCTTCCACTCTAGCCTATGTTTGTCATTGCCATATGCATTCAAAGCTGCCTTGACGGTGCTCTCAGAGAGTCTCACGAATGGCTCGGGGCCCACAAACAGTTAAAAAATTATACATAGTTTCTATATATAAATACGCTTTATTTGAACCTGAATCCTAAGCGATATCTTTGTTTAAAGTATTTGTTTTATAATAAAAAGAATATAAAAATTGTAAATATCATGCTTTATGTTTACACACTTCTAAAAATACAAATTATAATTTTTTTTAATTTCGTTCTCCTGGAACATACTTTATATAAAAAAATTAACTTTTCTTTTCCTATTGACTTCAAAAAAATTACGCAATCTGAAAATCGGAAATTGCGGCCTCCAAAAATTACGCAATCTTCTCAATCGGATGGCTACTTTTTGAGGGAAATCTCAAAAAATGTCATAATATGTTCTCCAATATATGTGTAAAATGACCAAATAATGTTAATAAATAATATAAATAGGTACTTTATGTGTTCAAAAAAATAATTAAAATCACGATACAACGTCGTCTTACACCTATTTTCTCCCATAACATTATGAGAACAATTTTCTTTTCCTTTATAGCTTTTTAGTCTTATTCTTTCTTTACTGTGTTTACTAAGGTTAAAAATCGTTGTAGGTATGGCCTAAAAAGGTTTTATAATATACCTTCTATAGCCGCAATCCATGTATCAGGCAGGTATCATAGGTAGCATTAAATAAAAATGTTGTTAGATGTAATATGCTAGTGTATCTACAATTGTAACATGTGATTGCTAGACACTTACATTATGTTAGTTAACAAATACGGTGACATATTTGGTATCTTCTATATATGTATATTGAAATTGAATGGAGGACAATAAATCATACCATAACTTAAAACTTCTTGACTCGCTTTGAACAGGTCCTTCTTTCGAGGAGAGACCATCTGTCTATCAGTCCTCACGTGTTATTTTTCTATTATTATTGAATTGACGTGACCTCGACTGAACTATGATGCCAGTGCAAGTAGTGGTCAAAAGCGCCACTGTACTTTGTAAAACTAAGCTCACAGCATACTAATATTGATTATCTGGTGGCAATAATAAAAGTTTTTACTAGAATTCATTTAGATACACTTGAGCTAAATCGAACTAAACATAAAAATACAAAAATTTTGAATTAGCTCAGCTCGGCCTCGTTAGTCCCAAAGCATAAAATTGCCCTTATTGATTTTTTATGTGACCCGACTGTTCATAAATTTATACATAAACTTACCTTGAGACGAATAAAGGTTTAAAATCACATATTAAAGAACTAGAAAACCTTATACAACCCATAGCAACAGCAGTTTAATAATACTAACTAAATATACTGCATACTGAATAGTAAATGTACCGGATATTGACGTGTTTGTCTTGCAAATAACCATGTGGAATCATTCCTATTAGATCACTGTCGTCGCAGTGGACATTAAAAAGCAATTTGGTGCGAGCACTCTCTATCCCTTCTATGGGCGACTCATCCACAATGTTAACCTACACATTGTATAACTCGGTAACAGTTGCAACACGGTGACACTTGAAGTGCATTCGTTAGCAAGTCACATACTGCTAAGTACTCGGTAATATGTCTAATATGCAGCAATGAATTGAGTGCAACAGTTACAACTCCTCATTTTGCGCACGGATTGAAGAATAGTTTATGGAGACTTCGAGATGGCAGACGTGCGTCATTTGGGCAAAGCAAATTTTTTTACAGTATATATGTAATAATTTTATATAAAGTTTAGGCTTTACAGGCTTACTGTAAACTAATTGTTGAAGTAATCGTTGATGAGTTTCGTTAATGTTGCCCGAAACCTACATATATGTAGGTATACGAAGATAAGACGACCACACAAAATTAGTTTGAAAAATAAAGAAACATCCAAACCGCTTAAGGAGTTCCAAAATCATGCAGCGACCCGCGTGAATTTAAACTATACTACTTTAAAAACGATAAGGTTTTATTTCTACAATAGAGGCCTTTTCGCTTTTAAAGACGGTTAAAAACAAAATGATACAAGCACTTTTTTTAAAACTTGGAAATAGTAGTGAGCTTATAATTAGCTCAGTCAAAAGATTTCCACCCCGATTTGGCAACCTACGGTTACAAACTACGAACTATTATATTTTTATACCGTTTTAAAACCCTTTGTTCCGTGCACCACATATATACATATGTGATGTTTTCAACTCCACGCGAAGTGACGACTTGTGGCCATAGCGACACACGACATTATTCTACACATATGTACAAATAAATAAAAATATCTACAAAATGGCTACATTTTAAAACACCGACATAGTTTTAAATTAACAGAATTTGTGAGATTGGCAAACTTAATCCTACATTTTAGCCAAAAACCATATGTATACTAAGAGAGACGGGCAATAGTTTAATTTCATTTTCTTAGGTAAGTTATCCTACGCCGATAACCTGCACTTTGTCTTCCCAATGAAAGGGAAACTCATTCAGTTATGCATGATGTAATATTTAAATATCTAAGTAGTTTTACTTGAGTTATGTAGTTACATTATATCAATTGGTAGAATTGCACAGCAGGCTTGTTAACATCGACTTAAGCCTAGAGTAGATAATAAGAAAGCGTTGAGTTTAAATATTGCTACATACTAATATGTCGTTTCTTAATTCCTTTAGCCTCTTTGTTTGTGTAAAAGTAAATCACTGCAAGTTTATAGGTATACCTTATAGGTAGCTAGATATGAGAAGATTACCATACTATGTAAAAACATACCGAAAACTCAATATAGTTGCTAAAACAACATTTCGACCATTACACTTAGTTGTTTATCAATATAAATTAATGACTGTTTGTAATGTCAAAATAACAGCTTTTGACTAAATGCATATGAAAGTATATACTTACGGTACTTATACTTAAAAATCAATTTTAAAATGTTTGTCTGTCTGTTTGTTCTGGCTAATCTCTGAGACGGCTGGACCGATTTTGAAGGTACTTTGGCAGATAGCTGATGTTATAAGGAGTAACTTAGGCTACTTTGTTTTGAAAGAAAGTTAAGGTTCCGTGAAAAAATTTGCGGTTAACAGTCAGCTTTCTATAAATCCTAATTATTATTATAAATGAGAATGTGAATTTGTTTGTTTGTTTGTCTGTGACGCTTTCACGATTTTACTTGGCCTATCTTCAAATCAATATATGATTCTTCAAATTTCGATATATGTTTTCAGGGCAACAGAAAAAGACTGAGGGTAACTTTCATCCACGAAAAACTACTGTTACTTTTTCTTTTTTTTCTCTGGGGAATACATTGACGCATACCCCTCCGCGAGGGTGGGCGGAGGGGTTATATCGGACTCACCGGGGTAAAAGAAAAATATATTGAAATTATAATAATGGACCTCCCGGAATACCGACTAAACCTACCATGGTGTTCCTTGACATGACCGCAATCGTCGGGGCTGCGCGAATCGCTTTCACATGCAAGACGAGGTTTGCGTAGCTATTTGTGTAGCGGCAGGCCACTACACAAATAGACCTGCCAAAGGTGCCCAAAGAAGCGCCACTAATTTTATCCCTACTGTCCCCCTGAGGGGGGACGGACACACGATACAGAGGCGCGCGTGGGAACACGCACGCCACCTCTTGGACCTGGTGCTGATCGGATGGCAGGCAGGCCCACGAAGTCCACCACCCCTAAGTCAAACCTCAGGGTTGCTGAAGGTCATCTCGCGCCCTCCGACGCCCGGCTCTGCGATTGGGGAGAGGGTTTAAGCGCTTCCTCTACCGCTCCGCCGCCTCCTTGAGCTGTTACTTCTTTTTCTTTTTTTTTTTATACGGGAAAATGTGCAGCCCCTAAGATGGATTTGGGCTGAACCGACTAAAACCACCGCGGTGTTCCTCACACCTTTATGGCGAGGCCACGCGGATCGCTCTCGCATTCGAATCGCCAGCTAATCTAACTTAAACTAACCTACATTAACGCGAGTGAAGCAACGGGCAAAATCTAGTAAATTATATTTGAGTGTGGAGTTATTCTCGTCTATGAATAGTTAAACAAAGATTGCAGTACTGACTTGTGACAATTTGTCATGTCAGACTTGTGAGAAGCACACGAATCCAAAGATTTTCTAATAGGACAACAAAGAGTGATCTAAATATTGAAAGAGGTAATTGATTTAAAGAAAATTTGACTACATTGTATCATAATGAACTATTATCATATAATTTAGACATGTAGGTATTTCATGACTAGCTTAATTACAGTTATAAGCTAGACGAATTAAGCCCCTAACTCTTATCGAAGATTAACCCTAAACAAACTTTACATACTTATTATACTTACTGAAAATCTGTTGATTTGTGTAATTTATCTATGTATCAATCTACATCGATTTACCATTTAATTTATAAAATAATAATTGATAAAACACTAAATAGTAAATTCTCGCATTGATAAAACTATTGTAAAATAAAATTAATTTACATTAATAACAAAAAGTTACTACAGGGAGCCGCCTCTCGGACCTGGTGCTGAACGGATGGCGGGCTTTGCATAGAATAAATACGATTATGTAGATATTACAATTTAATATTTTTCACAGAGATATTTTGAGTAATTTTTCTGATTCACCCATTTGGGTACAAGTTTCAGATAAGAAACAGAGTGGACGTTATTTCAGTAACAATGTCATAGATGCACGACGATAACAGAGTGAACTGAGATGATGATTACGACGTGACTTGTGAACAATATGAACGAAACGCAAAGCTTTATATTGGTAGCCACGTGATTCAGTTCGTGATTGTTCTTGGGCCGACACGACCGACAGCTGTAAGCTCGTGACAAATTCTTGACGCTTGCTCCACTTTGTAACAACTATGCAACTTAACACAAGGGTGATGCTTTATTAGCTCATGCTATCGAAAACAAAATTTTGTAATGCTAACCGTAATAAATAGACCGCTGACTCGATAATTAGAACCTGCTTTGTCTTAAGTCACGTTCTAAAATCGGTTCTTCGAGAGCTACTTTCGACAGCTGATAGATTGACTGTTCGTTCAACCGAAGCAAGCAACTTAAATCCAATAGGACATAGCAATTAGTTACACAGGTATTGTTTGAAACAAACTAAAATGCTATTAGAGTTTAGACTACAGCTCTAGTAATAAGAAAACATTTTGTGATCAATTTTAACTAAACTTAAAAGCAGCCTTTGTGTTCTAAATATATAGGATTGTATTTAAACGCCAACTCATCTGAAGCTAAATAATGGCGCCACACTTACCTAACAACAATCTATCCATTTGTATCCTAGTCAGCCATAGAACTTAACCAGAAAAATAGACTACAATAAGGGATTTGCGTGAAGTAGGTGCCATCTCATCATGCAATTTGTGCTCTATTTTTACCCGACTGCGTCAGTAGGAGGGTAATGTTTTTCGAGCGTATTATGTATGTATGTGCGTATTTTTTTCTGAACGGCCATCAGTTTCACTATAAGACATTTCAAGGTTATCCATTAATTACCGGACACCTGTATGTATGTGGCTATGTATGTCCATTTCTTTGGCACGCCCTACAGTCCAAACGGCTAAACGGTTTTTGACACACCGTTGAATTCATCAGAATTGTGGTAGTGACATAGGCTTAACAAATTTTCAAAATGGCGGCCGCAAATGAAGAAATAAGGGGGAGGGAGTTTGTTTTTTGTATTACCTTAGCAATATGGGTATTAAATGAAAGATCGCGAAAAGACCATTTCAAAAATATATGTATTATATCACGTTTATATTACTGTTTTAACACAAATCGTCATAAACCGTACCTACCAATTACATGTCGGGACGCCCGAAGTATCATTTTCTAGCAAGAATCTATTCAAGTCAGAAATTCAGGAATGACATTGCCTGTACTTAGTTATATATTAAAATAAAACTCGGTTAATAAAACTAAAAAGTCTGAAATAAAATAATTATTATAAAAACAAAAAACCTAACTGCTTAAAAGTAATGAACTGAAAAGAGAAAAACAAGTATCACAATATCTATATAAAATTCGACTGACTAATGCATTGTTTTGTAAGCTTACTTTATCAAATAATGAAATAACTACATATGTATGTATATTCAAATTAGTTAAACTAAATTCTTTATGGTGGCGCATGCGGTGACAAACGTAGTTTAGTTAAACTAATTTGAATATATATACATACATATGTAGTTATTTCATTATTTGATAAAGTAAGCTTACAAAACAATGCATTAGTCAGCCGAATTATTTTATTAGCAGCATGTTTATACCTAGACTTGACTTAGGGGCAAAAGTTGAGTGAAATTATACAATATTTACCTGCTTATTTTGTTTAATTCCTTAGCCAGCAATAGCCAAATGGGAGACTGTTGGATTGCCAGCCACGCTGAGATCTGTTGTTCGCTTTAACGGTGAAGGAAAACATCGTAAGGAAATCTGCATGTCTAAGAGTTTTCCATAATGTTCTTGTAGATTTATGAAGTCTGCCAACCCGCACTTGGCCAGCGTGGCCGACTAGGGCCTAACACTTCTCACACTGAGAATAGGCCCATGCCCAGCAGTGCAACAGTTTAATACAGGGCTAATATTATTAGTGATAAGGTGATATATCTTTACCGATATCTAAGTGGTAAGATATCGGTATATGTAGATAGAAATAATTTGAATTTGCTCCAATTAGCAGCAAAATGTAACAAATTGTTTTTGACAGCATTGAACTTGATTAAGTTAGCGTCAGAGACAGTTTCAAGGACAAGTTCAAGCGCTCACCTTTGACCTTCTTTAGTGAATCAGTAAAGTTAGCTCGTGCGTTGAATGTGTATCTCTCACTTAAGGCCAGGTATTCCCATTTTACATAACTTTGATTCAATATTAAACACATAAATAGTGATTGTTTAAAGCCAAAAAAAATACATATTATAGTTTACTATATGTACTTTGAGAATTTGTGGTTCAAAACATGATAACGAAAATTTAACTCGATCAAAAAAAAATCCGAAGAGGAGGCTAAATCGATTATTTTTTTAATGTTTTTCTTATTGTTCTTGAAGCTTATCAAAGTTTTACTTCCAAAAACCATATCTACTCAAAGTTAATAACATATAGAACAATTATTTGTGGTTACATTTTTCAATATAGTTTAATACCTTTAATAATAAATATTATATAATCTAGTCTACGCAAGCCGCTGTGCTTGCGTGGACTTCAGACCGGCAACTCGTGCGCACGGCTCGCTTCGCGTAAAGTATGGCAGCGTTAAATACCTAATTTGCTTGGTCTACCTGGCCTTAACGACAGCGCTGTCTATATCATCTGTATACACAAAACGACGGCTTTAACAGCTGGTTGAAGTTAAGCCGTAATAACATTGCAACGAGAAGTGTTCTTTGAGGTATTTTAGCATTAATAGCATAGTCAAAAGGTCCAATGATCATCTAAAGGACGACACGGTTTCATCAAAGTACGAAATATAATTATACTAGCTTTAGCCCGCGGCTTTGCTAGCGTAAAAATAGGTTAGGTTATGTTCAGGCACGCCACAATAGTGGCGGTAATTCCCGTGTTTGAGTGGCTGGAGAGGTGGCATGGCGTCCTCACCTTCCGGCTGACACAGGTAATGACTGGCCTCGGTTTTTTGGCCAGTTCCTGTGTCGCATAGGCCGGCAAGAGACGCCCGGTTGTCACCACTGCGGCGTCTGTCGCGACGTTGTTGAGGACACGGCGCTGCACACTTTGGCGGATTGCCCCGCCTGGGCATTGCAGCGCCATGAGTTGATCACGGCAGTTGGATTGGTTGCCCTTTCGCTCCCGGCAGTAATTCATTCTATGGTCCGGATTGAGAGGTCGTGGAACGCCGCCGCCGCCTCCTTTTGTGAGGAAGTCATTTCCATCAAGGAGGCGTCGGAGCGGGAGAAGGTTTGCTTTAACCCTCTCCCCAACCGCAGAGCCGGTCACCGGAGGGTGCGAGATAACCTCCAGTCACCCTGAGGTTTTACCTAGGGGTAGTGAGCTTTGTGGACCTGCCCGCCATCCGTTCAACACTAGGTCAACAACACGCGCCTCTGTGTCGTGTCCGTCTCTCGTCTAGGGGGAGGACAGTAGGGATTTTAAAAGTGAGTGGTGACCAAAGGGTAGGTCTTGTTGTGTAGTGTCCTGCTGTTTTATACGGCAGGCCGAAACCTCGGTGGGGTCGCGACCGCATGTGGAAGTAAGTGATTCGCGCAGCCCCACCGATTGCGGTTTTGTCGAAGAACACTGTGGTAGGTTTAGTCGGTATTCCGGTATGTACGTTATTATCATCATGCCCATGTATTAGAATTCGTAGTATTTAGTAGCATGGAGTTTGAATTGTGAGATCCCTTTGGGAATAGAGGCGATCCAAATTAAAGTTATGTTTACTTATTAACCATTGTACAAAAAGGTGATAGTCGATTAGAACCTTGAAAAGAATTAAATAGTTATTTAATTGTTCATATAAAAAAACAACAAAGAGATTTTAATAGCAATACGAACTCATGACTTTGAAATGAAACAATCTAATATATTTCTATTGTTCAATGGTATAAACCTTTTATAAGAGGAGTTCGCGATAATTAGACAACGACGTAATTATATCCTTAATTATATAGGTGCCTTAATCCAATAACTTTTTGATTATAAAATCAGTATCCGACTTCCGCGTTACATTTACTCGTACCGACATTGTTAGTCGTCATCTCACCTTGTACTAATGTTGTCTTCATATGACTCGATTAGTACATTCAGCTTGATCGTCGACAGACCTATTTGTTATCACATAAGGTCACGGGTGTTAATTAAGCAGTTTTCACATAATACGTTCTATTGTACTTCAGAAAATTTGATTATTATAATACAAGCAC
Source organism: Catocala nupta (assembly GCA_963675205.1). Lineage (NCBI taxonomy): Eukaryota > Metazoa > Arthropoda > Insecta > Lepidoptera > Erebidae > Catocala > Catocala nupta. The sequence continues at coordinate 11,470,806 of OY776081.1, forward strand.
GTAGCTCATAAATTCCTTTTAGGGGCAGAATGTAAAAATCACAATTCTCGAAATGTCCAATTAAAAAAATGTTCATACCACACATATGCTGGAGACAGGCACATTTTTTTAAATATTCTTTTACTGGGTGTATGTCCCTACTTATCTGGAAAAAATATCTCCTTCGGGCAGAGTCAGGTAAGATTAAAAATTGACAGGATAGTTTTTAAACAATTGTCTATTTTCAACACAATTATTAAAATTTATTTAATATTAGGTATACATATACGAGGGTGCGTTTTTAAGTTCGCGGAATGGAATAGAAGGGGATGAAATAATATTACAAAATTATTTTTCCTTTTCAATATATTCACCTGAAACCCTAATACATTTCTCAGATCTATGAATTAACTTATGAATACCTTCATAAAAAAATGTTTTGTCTTTCTCTGAAAAATACGCCGAAACTGCATCCTTCACTTCTTCATCGGTTGAAAATTTCTTTCCTCGAAGCTCTTTTTTCAGATTTGGAAAGAGATAATAGTCGCTGGGAGCCAAGTCTGGGCTATAAGGTGGGTGATCAATGATATCGAAGCCCACCTTGTGCAAAGCAGCCAACGCAACTCGACTCTTGTGAACAGGAGCATTGTCGTGCAAGAGCAGGACACCTTTGGTCAATTTTCCTCTTCTTTTTTCTCTGATTGCCTCTTTTAACTGCTCTAAAATTGAAGCGTAGTGTTCTCCGGTTATGGAAACACCTTTTTCTTTGTAATCAACCAACAAAATTCCTTCTGTGTCCCAAAAAACTGTCGCCATGAGCTTTCCCGCCGATTGCGACACCTTGAATTTCTTAGGCGGTGGTGTACCCTTTTTATGCCACTGCATGGAATCTTGTTTAGACTCAGGTTCATAGTGATGAACCCAAGTTTCATCCCCAGTAACAATTCGCTCCAAAAACCATCCTTGTCTTCATTACACTGGCTCAAAAACGCACGCGAACACTCGACGCGCTTCTGTTTTTGAGGCGGTGTGAGCATTCTAGGCACCCATCTTGCACTGACTTTTGTCATGCCGAGATGATCATGGAGAACCTTGAAAATGGTCGTTTCAGATACTCCAACCATCTCTGCGATTTGTTTTTTCTTCAAACGTGCATCCTCCAATATTAATTTTTCGATTTTTTCGATAAGATCTGGAGTGGTGACCTCAACAGACCGCCCAGGCCGGGAATCGTCTTCAATTGATTCCCTGCCTTGCTTAAAGAGGTTGTGCCACTTGTATACCATGGTTTTTCCTGGACAAGAGTCCCCGTATACAGATGACATCTCTTCCAAAATGGTTTGAACATTTTTTCCTTGCTTGGTAAGGAACTTTATAACGGCGCGGAACTCGATTTTCTCCATACTTCACAATTTCTTCCAGATTGAGTTGCTTGAGGGACGATAGTTCAAAGACTAATGACCTCATTATGATAATACTCGGTATATATACTAATTATTAGTTGCTAAACACGTTAGTGACTAAACAAGCACCCCCACCACCTTCCATACCCTCCATTCCGCGAACTTAAAAACGCACCCTCGTACGTACATTTATAAGTATCTAGTAATAAATCACACGTTTATTAATAGAAAACATAGTCAAAAAACATAGTAATATTCCAACGATGAATCTTGGCACTAACACTCAATAACTTAGATATATGTTTGACGATGAAAGTGCTTGCAGACAAAAACTCGATACCCAAATTCCCGCAATCAGCAACACTCTTAGCTGCTCTGTAAAAAGTCTCTTATCGTGATGCAAAGTGGCTCATTCCATTGTCTCTAGGTTAAGCAAATTAGTAATGATTACATCGTTAATTCGGTAAAGTAGTGTAACTTAGTACATAATTATTATAAAAATGTCCTCCGCCGCGTTGGTCTGTCTGTATGTCTGTTCGCAATAAACACAAAAACGACTGAACTTTTCATGCGGTTTTCACCAATAGACAGAGTGATTCATGAGGAAGGTTTAGGTGTATAATTTGTTAAGGTTTTGTACTACTCGTGCAAAGCCGGGGCGGATCCCTAGTACAATATATTATAAATCTCTATAAATGAATGAACGTCTGCCAACAAATTGTTTTTCAATGTGGCAGAAGTATTTATTGTTGTACATTTGTGTGTTTTTCTGTATATAAAGCCTTTTCTTCTTTCCTCTTATACGTAAATTTGCACTTGTAATACCGCCAATACGTATATCACACGTACGAATGTTGAGATACGTGTAGAAATAAACAACAGAGAAAAATAAAAAATAATACCTTCTTTTAAATACATGTCCTGCACTACGTATAATTCCTGTAACACGGACTTTACAAACAATCGTATACCTAACGGACACAAAGGATATCCAGACTCAGAACAACTATTTGTCAATCACATTAATTTTGTCGCGTGTGGGGATCGAACCCACAACACTCGGCGCAGCGGTACTGGCGAGGCGACCTATTAAAGCACCACACCATCCGTGCAGTCAAATACCTACTTTTAATGTCATAGTGCGTAGTCAAAATATTTTTCTATCAGTCTATCGTGATCTTTGCATTAACGAACTAGGTATAAGGTAGTCGTCTGAATAAAGTAGCTGGGGTTTAGGTACCTAGGTGGCCAAGGTCAAATGTTACGACTATCAATAGTCCTCAATGGATAGTCACACAGCATACTTAATGTGGTATACATTAGGTATGCATCAAGAGGCTTCGCAGTTTCAAAGAACAGCATTCGTTTGATACCCTTTGTATTAATTTTAATGTAAACCATACGTAAACGGTAAATACAAGACAATTCTAATAAATTATTCATATTATCAACTTATGAAGGCCTTAAAACGCTAAATAACCTAGACCAAGCAGTTCCTTAACAAATATGAAATATTTGCGCGTCTCATTTCGCCACCGCAATGCAGCAGGTCCAATTCAGACGACAATCATTGTGTCGCAAACGCGCCCGGCCGCGTGCTCGCACTCTCACGCTGCTTGTCAGCCTAAATGGACCGACAGTAATCTAAATTTGGCTATAATACACCATTGTTGGCAGCACTCGTCACAACAGAACTATACAAAACTACTATTTTATCGCTCGCAGCCATCTATTTTTTGCTATTTTTCTAATGGTGGTCGAAAATATTTTACCTCTGTCATTGTGTCGTGTCGTGCGTGACTAAAAACTTTTTACTCGAAGTCATTTAGAATAAAAAATACTTCTTTTAAAATAACTTACTCATACAGGTGGAATATATTGTTTGAGTAAACAACATAAAAACTTTATATTATTATAGAAAACGTTAGTTAATCAAAGGATAACATTTAATGATTACCTTAAATAGAGGAGTGCGTCTCATATTATAAACTTATTACCCGACTGCGTCAGAAGGAGGGTAATGTTTTTCGAGCGTATGTGTGTATGTATGTCCATTTCTTTGGCATGCCCTACAGGCCAAACGGCTGGACGGTTTTTGACATATGAGGTGTCGTTGATTTGATATATATTCATTTAAATCCTCAGTTCCCAAAGTGGTCCAGGTGTACCCACAAGGGTCCACGGGAGACAAGACGGGGATCTACGTTGGCTTGACAAAAAAATGGGGGTTCACAACTCGTAAGCGGGGGTCCACGAAAATTTATTTGCTTTCGATAGTGAAGAATTAAAATGTTGTAACATTTTAATTCTTAATGTAAGTAATGTAGGCAGATAATATTTTAAGAAGCTCAGCGACTGTTACTTGTTTAAACATCGGTCGACGGATATTTTAAGGAGAATTTATGAAATAAAAAAGGTCAGCCGGTAGAAATTTGATAAAAAATTTAAATTTTAACTTATTTGTCTTTACTTAATATAATGTTACACAACGGGTCTTACTCGCGATAAAGTATTTAAAAGGTAATAAATACCTATTGATTGCACGACGTTTCGACCGACGTCAACCATTGATCGTGGTCACGTGTTGACTGATGTGAGCTCAGCGGCGCCTTCATGAAGTGCGGGTTTCGGCAACTACCCTCACTTGATCACTATTATTTATATTCGCACTGTCGGTATTTCGACACACAACACTAACGACGTCTACACACTGGCTACCTAAGTCACTACGGCGACATTTACATTTGCTGATGACTGGATTCCAAGATATAGACAAACGGTATCCATCCACCCGATTGAAGTTGCGATATTTCTTAATTTCAACCGCTTCACGTAGTATCCTGGAGTAATAGTGATGATCGGTGGATAAAACCTGTAGTTTATGTAACTCAATCCAGTGGTTTGGTCCAGACTCCAGCAAATGCTCGGCTATAGCAGACTTGTTTACTAACCGGTTCTTGACAGCTGTGATATGTTCCTTGACCCTTTCAGTGATTGTACGACGATCGAACTACCAAAACTGCAATCCACCTTGTAGACGCCAGGTGTTTGAAAATGAATAAATCCTTTGAAGTACGTAGATAGCTTACTATTTTGGAGAACGGACTATGTAATCTTTATGGAGTATTTCTTCAGTGCTGTTCCAACTTTGTCCGTTACTCCTTTTATATACGGCATGTATGCGGGCCTTCTTTTTTGAGTATTCTCCAAACTCTTCTTCTTGGTATACCCACTCTTATTGATAGGAGACGAATGTCTATTGCTTGTTTGTTTTTAATTCCTTTATTATCCTCATTATTACTTTAACATTTTAGTACCCACTGCTAAGAGCGGGGACATTCAATTGACATTCACTGTTTTTTCCTAAATTTTAGAGTTTTATAGTTTTACCTCGGATTTAGTTACAGTTAGGTATCAATAATGTTCTGTTAATTTCTAGCTGTTATGTAGTAGATTACAAATAATTATTAAAAAAAGTCACCCTATTGGGACAATTTATGGACTTACACAATAATTTTTAGATAAATACTCTATTTTTTACCAAAAAAATGATTACAACTCCGGTATTTTTTTCATAGTCGATAATTTTTATTGAAATGTTAATGAATCTGTTAAAATAACTCATAAGCTTTTAGAAATAATAAATAGAATCCAAAACGAACCATAAAGTTTACAAACAATACTTAAAAAATTAAAATTTGCGTATCAGTATTCCGAAACCTTTTGTCCTAAGTTTGTACAACTTCTTTTGTAAAAAATATACTTATTTGTATCTTTTTGGAAATAAATAATTGATTTATTTAATTATTACTTCATACGGTTTTCTTCTTTCTTTAATTTAAGAGAGTAGCGCTTGTGGGTGGAGCTTTTGTCTGTCTTCTGCTTTTCTTTTAAGCGGTAGTGAATACGACTGCTGTGCATGAGAGGTCTCGGGTTCGAATCCCGGGTCGGGCCAACAAAAAGTTATTGGGATTTTCTGTTAGGAATTCTTAATAGCAGCCCGAAGTTAGGAAGTTATGGCGGTATTAGTCACCCCCGTGCCTCGGAAAGCACACAAGCCGTTGGTCCTGCGCCTGATCTCTCTCCGGTCGTGTTGGATTACCGTCCCATCGGATCTTGAGAGTTAGGGAACAGAGAGTGCACTTGTGTTTGCGCACACGCTTGTGCACTATAATATCTCCTACGCGTGACCGAAATTCGGTCTAGAGGACATTATTATAACCTCTTGATACGACTATACTCCTAGATTTTCCTTCATTTGTTGGAAAAAGGTGCTTCGTCCTTCCCCTACCCCTCCTTCCTTAATTTTTTCCATCTAAGATTGTTTTCAAAATATTCGTCGTGTCAAATCAAACGGCAAATTAACATTCTTCTCCTTTTATATATGGTTCCCAACAACTGTCTTTCCTCATTAACCACACGTCTTTATTTATTTTCCTTCCCGTCTAGCTTATCCTTTCTACCCTTCTCCAATACCACATTTCAAATGCCGCTAGTCTTTCTCTTTTGTTTAACGTTCATGATTCGCAGCCGTATGCTTCATATATATATTTTGATGAAAATAAATATTATTAATATAATTAAAAGTATTTCTTTTCAATATAAAGCTAGTTAACCAATAATGATTAAAGTTGATTATTAAGGTTTACAAATTAAAACGTTACCTATCTTCTGCTGACGTAAATCAATGTTCAAATCGCTCTATAATCCATTTCACTTACTTAGTTATTAAGTTCTACGTATTAAGGGAGACGTCTCAAGTAAATTATTTGTAACACGAGTTAGAGTGCATGTTCTCTAACTCACTCAATCTGAGGCAGGCGATTACTGAACCGATACGTTTGATTGCAATAATCAGTAACGCGTAATACACATTATGGCATGCACTCTAATTACTTGTGTTGCAACAAAGGACATCATTCACGTTCCATACATTTTTGGGCCACATTTGAAAGTGCCAGCCAGAAAAAAAGCGTAATATTCGAATAGATCACAAAATTCCTATTATTTTTTACTATGACACCAAACCTGTGCGGCCTATGTTTATGTTGTTACATGCTTTTAAATTACAATGTGAAATAAAATGTTATTAAGATATGTTATTTTAATACATTTGGTCAAATATATTAAATATGAAAAAAACGAGCAACAATACCAACAGCGCCTCATTTAGATTCAGTACCTTTCATTTAGATAAAAAACAGCAAAATGAAACAACATTCAATTGTATTAATTTATTTATACTAACAACTCTAGATAGATCTCACCGAATGATCAAAATTATTAAACTTATTACTAGTTAAGTACAAAGGGTAGCATCCGTATTAGAAACTGTTTTCAAGGCCGCTACTAAATTACTGAAGTAGCACGTTTAATAACCAATGATAAATTGTCATCTACACATACACAATTCATAACAGAAATAGTTAGGTACCTACTACTAGCAATTATATTATTACGTCACACTCTTGATGCGTGATGTAATCATAGACGAAGAAAGCATACAAACGATTACAAATAAAATAATAAATGGTTGTGTTTAAAACTCATGTCGTACCTATGTGTCGTACCTATGCTAAAAATAAACTAAATTGTCTTTTGAATGCTCTTGTTTACTACATATAGGTAATAATTATTTACTTGATTTTAACTTCACAAACTTTACTTTAAACAGTTTTACTATGGTCAACTTTATTAGTTTATCAAGGCAAAGCAAACCAACTAAAACATAATCTTTATCTTATTACAGTAAAATAACAATGCAGAAGAATACATACAGATAGAAGTATGACAATTAGGAAACTAAATTACATTAGAATTCAATATCTGTTTCTCACCGACTTAAAAAGGAAGTTCTCAATGTATATGTTTTATGCGAGTAATTTAATAGTTCCAGCATTCCTCAACCCTTATGGATGCATTAGGCCATTTTGGTCAAGATCTCTTCAACAAATAAGCAACAACATTTATTATGAATGTCATTAACAATTTGCAATAGCTACGAAAAAATAAGTTCGAATATTCGATAGTTATAGTGTACAGCAAATGATCTTTCTACTACTAGGTATCTCTCCCTCTGTATGTCCCATATGGTGGTGAAGTCAGTCTGCCTGCTCCTACTCTTCCACTTTCCTCTATCCTCGACATCGTGTTCAGATAGCTCGCACTTTCTTATATCTATTTGCACTACAGCCTTCCACCTATATTTGTAGACATAAATCATATTTCTATTACTTTACTTAATTATAGAGTATAGTTATCAATGGGTACATTTAAACAAGATTCTGTTTTTCATTTTCAGATGACACCAAAACAAACTATGATGAATATTGTCAGCTTAGTGCTGTTTGTGTCGCAATTTGCATGTTACGTGTGTGCGGGCACGCAGTTCGCATCTCACGTCAGCGTGAACACGCCTGCGCGCAGTTTCACGCATGGGGTCGGCGACCCGCTACCGCGGTTGGGCTCCTCTAATTACAACCGCCAACCTTCTTTTCGAAGTTCACCAAGTAAGATATTAAAACCTGATGGTTATATGTGTACAGTGACAGGCATGTTCTTTGTTAATCGTAGTCCGACTATTTTCAAATGCAGCCGACTGTACCGAAGCGCCACGTAATGTGTGTTCGATACTTACATACGATAAAGAGTTCTTTGTTCCGAAACTGGGTGTTATAAATTATATCCAATAATTATATTAATGAGGAATATGTGTTTCGATATATTATAGAATGCCATTTGACATCCGTTATTCAAAAAGATTACGATAGCTTAAAATATCGTGTCGCATAATATGACATAAGGTAAAATTTAAATCTGCTCATCCCAACCAGTAAAGTCATGATAGGGAAGAGTAGATAAAAATTGCCACTCGTCCCGTAGAAACTTGTGGAATAGACCATCATTACCACTGCGCTGAGTGCTGTGGGTTCGATACCTACACAAATTTTTTTATGATCCTCGAATAGTTGTGCCAAGTCTACTTTGTGTCAATTGTTTGAATATTTGTTAATGTCCTCTGCGACACAGTATTTATTCATAGCGAGGGAGTTGTCTTTTTGTAGTGTTGTGTACCTACGTGTTCTGGAATGAAAAATATTTTTTACATTTTGCAGTGTCTTTAAGATATGTTGCAAAATTTCATTTGCGGTTCATAGAAATCACCTACATTTCAAACCAAAACAATTCAATGTGTAAATTATAATTTAATTGCTTTCAGATTCGATGCACAAACGTGGATACCCACAAATGAGACCCGTCGTACCTTTCACTAATGAGGACATAAAGACTCGTGTCAGCATATTAAATGTCTCGCCCTGGCAATACAACAATTATATGGGTAAGCTTTAACTATCCTCCAATTATTCCCTACCTGCCATAAACAATTATTTAGCTACAACCCAATATAACGGCGAATTCGTAAATTGTTAATTTAAACAAAGCATTCGCGGCCCTTTGGTTTCTTTGGTGGGCAAAAGTTTCTTCGCTTCTCTTATAAAAATCAGAACATATTTTCCAATTAATATGCTGTTTTGTCGTATAACTTGTTGCCATCGTGTAGGTGACATGACCCCATGGCGTTGATGTAAACATGTTGTGAACTTAGATCAAAAATAATTATAGCACAATTAAATTTTGATAAAAAAAATTATAGGTACAAGTTGTAGGTACCTACCTAGCAGTGTAAGGTAAACAAGTAATGAGTTCTGAAGAGACAGAATGAAATGGTAATCTAAGAGTAGGTAGTCAGGATTAAATGGTGGATGCATTTTTGCTACACTTCCCAGTCAAACTATTTCAATTTTTATTAAGTGACTAATGATCCTATCTAACCTAGCCTAGCGTATCTTTGGGTTATCATGATATAAACATCAACTACCACTTTTTGTGAAATACTCTTGAGCGGTTATCAATATTTTTATTGTCCTAGTAGGTATCATCAGCAGTAGGCACTAAAGATCAGAATTTATAGTTTTGTCCGGCAGTGAAAGCTCATAATGAACGATGCCCTTTCAATCTCACCATATACCCAACATTAGGGTCATTATTATTGTGCGTTATACGAGTTTCGGCATAGTTTAGTGAAGCATGTCCATACTTGAACAATCTTTTTTGCTTGTTCTTGTCGTAACTAACAGGCATCTTTTTATCCGTAATCATACAGGATGCCCATTCAATCACCTACAATATTGCTAGAGTCAAACCCCTTTTTTTTAGTATGTTTTCCGGATAATAATCTTGTGACGACCCGCGCAGATCATTCGGTATAATAGCTTGTTTGGTCAATGTACACAAGTAGGTACGATACTTGGTCAATGTTTAATTAGGTGCGGATGAATAGGTACTAATTACATAAACTCGTGATCATTTTATAAACAATATTTAAGAATCCGACCCGAATGAGGCATCTAGGTATCTCAATGACATTACCAAAAATCGTAATTGAGTTAAAATGTATGTTTTAGTACACATTTTACACAAAATTTAGTAATTGTTTAAGTGCAAAAGCGCCTCCATCATCCCCGGTAGGTACTCCTAGGTCGGTACATTTGACTGTGTGGCGGCGCCTTTGATAATGCCGAAGCCACTGCACCTCAGATGGACAAAGAGACCGCTCGCGCCGTCGCACAGAGGAGTATTTACCCAAAAAACCTGGTCATAATTATTTTGTGCAATATATCATGTGAACATGCAAAATTAAACAACGAGGCACTGTTTAGAACACTTTTTTTAATAAAAGATATATAAAGTTACAAGTTACTGACTTAAACCTAGAAAAAATATTCGTCAAAGTCAAATTCTTCATTTTGTCACTGCTTTCAATTTCTTCGTTATTCCCTTCAGGTAATAGCAGATTTATTGTATCTGAACAAAATGGCTTACTTTTTTTACGGGGTTGTTTTCTAATGCTACTTAACAAAGGGTCGGCAGTCAGTAGTAGTCGGCTTAAAATATCTCTATTGCATTTTACTCTATCAAACTTTCGCGAAAAATTCTGCCTATAAAGACTAAAATGCTTGTTGCGGGCTTCAGCAGCCTCTTCTGATAGCTGTCCACTAGGCAGCATTGAGTGTTTAATCACTGTAGCCCCATGCATTAAGATTTTATGTACAGTGGGTGACATTGGATGCCACCCATATAGCTGTACGTACAAGGTAGCAGTTTCAAAAGCGTAGGCTTCAAACTTTTTAGCGTCAATGACTTGGCTAGAATTACTTTGAATCTGTATATTAATATAAAATCTATGCCAGTAATTCGGGCAGCAGCTTCTGGATCAGAAAATAATCTTCGGGAAGTATTGCCATCATTAGTATTCCCCAAACCTGATTTTGTTATATCTACCAACAGCCCCATTTTTTCACGAAATGCTTTTCCTTTTTTTCCTTAACAATTCTTTTGTCTTCAGCTGAACGAATTTGCCATTTTTTAATGGTGAGCTGATACGACAAATGTAGCAATGATTCGAAAAATCGAATCCTTTCGTGCAAAAGAGATATGCCGAATTTAAAATTTTTAGGATCCACTTCAGTTCCCATCTTCAAATTATTAACATTCTTGGAAGTAAGGCCACAAATATAGCATATCATAGTTGACGCTGTATTAGTAGCCGCATTGCAAACCTTACCGTCTACCATGGTTGGTAATAGTTTGTATGCTATACTGAGATTCCCATTAGCTGTTTGTATTGTGCTTTTATTCAACTTCCTTGCCTGTCTTTCCACGTATAAAATTTCCTCATTTGTGACATCCTTCGTTTCATGAATAAAACGTATACGAAGCGGTCTGCAATATTTGGGAGAGGAAGGCACTGGATTTTGCCATATAATTTTGTTTCGTCCATTGCTCTCTGTTTGTAGGTGTAAGCACTAGGAAACTCTGGAATATATTGGCATCACTGTCCGTATTATTTTCAAAGTTTTGCCTATACTGCGATTGCTGCGATCCATCGCAGCCCCACTTTAGAATTAACTGTAACTTGTTTTTTCTTCATATGTGCAATTTTCTAAAACTGGCGTTAAATATTTGCACAGCCGCATGCATGTATGATCGAGTAGTTCTTGTAACATTACTTCTGTACATGTTTCAGTCACTCTTATCGATTGTTCATCTGGATAGCAATCTTTCTTTGCTGTCTTTATCAAAGAATAGCAAGGGTATATGCTTTTATTGGCACTGTGCAATATATCCCATTGTCTTCGACTAAAATCCCCTTCAACAAAAAAAGCCAATGCCTCAGATGGTGTGTGCTTCTTTATGTTATGTTCAGCTGTAAAAGACATTCTCTTTCGGTACGTCGAAGCTCTTGTTGTTATTATTTTAGACACATCTTTATTGCCTTCTGCACGTTGAGTCATCTGAGCGACATAAGTCAATTGCTCCGCAGGTACCTGCGCCCTCAAATCTTTTGTTTTCCTTCTCTTTGATCTTTTACTTGATTGGCCGAATTCCTTTGATGGACGGCCCGGTTTGTCAACTGACCAATTGAATTGAATAGAGTTGCTGAGCCATTGTTTATTTTTAGTTAAAAACGTTCATGTTTATAGCTTGCTGTTGCCCATTTTTGTTTAAATTCACTTTTGAAATAACTTAAACAATGCCTTAACTGGTTAATTTCACTATCAGGACACTTGGTAAATTCGGCCACGGCTTTTTCCAAAAATAACAGTTTCGCCTCCATTTTCTTATCCGGACATTATCGGATTATCTCATATAACTGCTTCTTAGTAATATATCTACAGGAGTCGGTGGATCCTGTTAATAAAAGAACATTAATTACAAATCACATAAAACGTCAAACTTAATAGCCTTATATTTAAAGCTCTGGTAAACAAAATGGCGGAATAAAGCGGTATATTTTTTTCTGTGATTTATTTAAGCCAGGTCATGACTTTATTATAAATAACACAGAACAGCTCTGAAAATCCCAGAACATAAACAAAAAGGCCTTTTTTTAAGAAATGTTATCAAATCTTTTTTGTAATTTATGCCTAATATCAAAAATATATAAAATATACTTCAAATGAAGATTGTAACGCAATAATAATAAAGGTATACCTTGACCTTCCATATCAAAGTCGTTTATTTCACCAACTGAGCACAAAATCACTTAAACTGTGTAAGTTGTAGTAACAACGAAAGCGTCAAGAAAACAATAGACCGCACGAGACGACGACTGAGTTTCGACTACCTGTGAACCGCATCCCGAGAAGTGAGGAGCGCGTCAGGAGTATAGTATCATAAACCGGTTATTTAGATGTCAGAAAGAGACGGTTGCAACAAGTTTTAACGTACTTTACGTTTTTGACTTTTGACCAACTTGTATGAGTGAATACTCCTATGTGCGTCGGTCGGCGTCGTTATCTTACATAGTGCGCGGTAGCTGTGCCATTGCTTTTGAAGAACGCCGAAATTTATGGCACTACTCGCGATCTAATGCACCGCTGCCAGTGAGGACTGAAAATCGAATTTCATAGACATTAAACGTTTCATTTTTTATTTTTTTGGTGCTTGTGATAAGCTTCTCATGCCTTCAGCAGTTTTTTTTTTTATACTTCTAAAGTGGCAAACAAGCTTACGGCCCACCTGATGGTAAATGGTTACCGTAGCCTATCGACGCCTGCAATACCAGAGGCATCACTTGCGCGTTGCCGACCTTGTGAAAACCTTTTAACGCCCATTTTGAAGAACCCCATACTGTAGTCTTGTGGGAAAACCTGGGCAGGGAGTTCATTGCGTTTGCGAGAACCGTTTAGTGCGGCAACAATTAGGTTGTAAGATGTGAGAATGACATCCCTACCGATGGCGAGCGGTGCGATGATAAAAAGTAGCTAAGGGCATCATATCAAACAACTCGTCAGCAGTCATAGATATATACATTTATAAAATACCATTTCTTTGATAAACAAAATTAACAAACGTAACATGTTGAGGATATCCTCATTCGAATTTTGTCTGTTTTTCTTTCGGGAGTTGTGTTCCCTAAATTTACGAAAGTCTTTGTTGCGTTACTCGGACGCTTCTTCTGATTGGCATAATTGCGTTACTGGCAATAATATCTGCCCCGTGTATTAGCAATTTGTGCACTGTAGCAGGCATATGTTACCAACTATATAATTACACATACCTAGCAGCAATCTGTGCGGTGAAGTGCCATTATCTCGTCTTCCATCTGCTTTTGATGTTCAGTAACAACAATATTAGTTTCTTTTATAAATATAAATTGCACTAGGCGGCAGTATGACGATGAGCATGGCCTTGGATTTATCCAAATAGAATCTTCTTCACATGTGATTTTAAGTGGTACCAAGGAAGTAATAAAAACACTTATATCGTCATGGTCACCACTCATACTCTGCTTTGATTTGAAGCACCATCGAATCCCCACTTGCATGTCATAGTCAAACACTTATCATTTATAACTTAAGGCAAGCTTTCTAAAATTATTTGCACTGTTTTGTCAAGCAAACCTTGCAATGTGATCTTGGCTAAATAAACTGTAACGGTGATTGTTTCCTTTGGCGGATAGCACTGCAATTTTGAATTCTATATTTTGTAATAAGAAGGATATAAATCCTTTGCACCTTCCCGCATGGCTTTTTTTCCCTCAAAGTTATATATTGCCATTTCGCAAGCTTTAAAAAAATAAGTAGACCCAGCGCTTCTTCGGGCGAAAACACAGGTTTATATGGTTTTTTAATAATTTCCATAAATTTGTCAGCTGTTTCGGGATTCTTCAGCATATACCTGAGTATTACAGTTGCAATACTGCCCTGACCTTGTTCTCTCAATTGAACTGCAGTTGCATACGCTAATTCATTGCTATCGCGACCTTTCTGGTCCATTGTTCTTCTCTTTTTCTGCTGAGTACTTAGGTCTTCAAAAGGTTTTCTAGGTGTGTGAGGTGGATTTTCTCGTTGTCATCGTTCCAACCGATGATATTGTTGATATCGAAGGTTCAGGTTCAGGACAGCTTGTTTCAGAACTGTCAACTGTTAGTCGTATAGGTACAACTAGGCCAGTCGATGTTTGCTTCAAGCCAAGCTCCGTAATTTATTTTTAAATCTGTGAAATTCTTTTGGGATTTTTTACATCTCATTATTGCAGCTCTCGTGAATCTTTGGCAAAAGACTATAACCTAGGCGAGATAAAACTGTATCAAATAATTTGTCACTATCATTCTTCCCATCAGATTTTTTTAATATGACAAACATATCTTGGTTTGTAACAAGGCCCTCCATACTTTACACTTAAATTTATTGAAATGCTCAAAACGAACTAAGTAATAGAATATACTGCAATTCTATTTATGTATATGCAATATTATGCTTAACTACCCTAATTTCATACCTACTAATAATAATTAGGTACTAATTACTTAGTAACTTCTGTCATCAAAATTAAGGTGATCATACAATAGTGTTAAAAACGAGTTCCTAAAATGCATAATTAAATGTCACTTAACATTATTTTGTCGATGTCATTGAATATATTTCTTAATTTTGTTAATGTAGTAGTGTTTTCTAAAATATAGACACCAAAATTTTAAGTTTATAAGTCCATTGGTCCGAATGTAAGTACAAATTTTAGTTCAACCATTTTCTATATAACATGTACTTAGGTATATTTTTTATAAAAAAACCGCTCTTTCTTCTTTCGCTCACGGTAATATAAAATATACCAAAAAATGTCAAATAATTTGTACAACAGCCACGTGTAAGGATATAACGGTTAAGACAGTGGTTTTGAAGATATCTGGATTGATTACTTTGGCTACATACAAAATTTTCATTTTTCTCTTTATAATTTTGTTTGCCAATTAAATGATATTCCTTATATATATCCACGACTGCTAAAGGCATGAGGCAAATATTACAAGCAAAAAAAATATAAAAGAAAATACCTAGTAATAATATGTAGTAGGACAGTTTCTAAATTATGTAGTGTAACAGTTTCTAAATTATGTAATAAAGCGTCAAATAAACAACGCGATAAAATCCGTATACAGTAATGTGATTTCAAAGAGAGAAAATTTAAATTCCTATGGAACTGGATTTTCAGTCCACTGTGCGCGCCGCTACGTATAAGACTATCATAACCTTGGTGGGTCACTCAAATAAGACGGTTCTCAACAAAAAATTGCCGTCGAGTTAGCAGTCATTTTGTTGAAGTGTTCCGTAAAATGTCGTACCAACTCTGATCAAAAGTAGTATCATAATATTATTATGACAATATTCAGCGGATCCTGGAGAGTACACAGTGGTCTTATAACAAGAAAAAACAAATAATGAGAAGGACGTCGTCAGTCTCTGGACTGTAATTGGGCTTTCCATCAGGTCCGTTACGATCACAAAAAATAAGTAGTTTGTACCTACAATTTAAACAAAGAACAAGACCTAGGATAATAAGCTTTAGTGTTTTTATTAGATAACTAGCTGACCCGGCAAACGTTGTTTTGCCATAAAAAAATGTTTTGACCAAAAGATTAAAAAAAATAAAAAAATAATATTAAAAAAAAATAGATGTTGGCCGATTCTCAGACCTACTCTATATGCTCACAAAATTTCAAGCCGTTTCGGAGGAGTACGGGAACGAACATTGTGACACGAGAATTTTATATATAAGATACCCCCTCTATCACCCAAATCCACTACACATAATAAGTAGTCAGAAGACTTATGAAGATTCCTTGTTTATTTGTTTTTAGACGTAGCCATCCCACTGTTACCGCCATCACCTTACAAGGTAGACTCGCCAGATCCAGAGTCCTTGTGGCCTGAAGGTCTCTCGGTGCCTACATTCAACGCCCCGCGCTTTGCAGCTTCTGGCAACCGCCGCAGTGAGGTATTGTCAGGTAAAAGTTATTGTAAATAAAGTATTATAGATATTAGACATCACACCTAAGCAAAGATAGACAGGGCATCGAATTTAGAATTAATATATAAAATAGGTAAGCAGCTATTTAAAAAGTAATTTGGCAAATAGGTAAATAAAATATTTTGCCTTTTGAAGCAAAAAATATACTTATTAATTTTCGAACCGCCTATGTACCTGCTCTATGTAAAGCATATCTGCATTATAATATATTTATATAACTTTTACCCGCGACTTTTTCTTTCTTTAGTTTTACAAATCTATCATATAAGAAATAATAATAAATAATATTAGAAAGCTTGTGTCTGGCGCCTGCCCATATACTAGCTTTATCTATCTGCAGCGTCATGCCGTACGTATAATCGACAGCCAGGAGGTTACGAAGGACATCGAACCGCTACAACTTCGTAGAAACATTGCGTCCCTTAGTGTTTTCTATCGCCTCTATCATGGCGAATGCTCCGAAGAGTTATTTGACCTCATCCCACCTTCCCCCTTCCTTTTGAGAACCGCACGTGCCGGTCTTCGTAATCACCGATGGACGGTTAGCCCAATCCCGTCTGGCACCAAAAGGTTCAGCAATTCCTTTTTATGCCATACCATACAACTTTGGGACAGTCTTCCGGCTCATGTGTTCCCTCCCTTTTATGACATTGGGTCCTTCAAACGTAGTGTGAAGAAGCATCTGGTCAGACCGGCTTGACACTGACGACGACTAGAAGACATCTACCTTCTCCTCGTCGTCACTGTCTCTGGACTGTAATTGGACTTTCCATCAGGTCCGTTACAAAGACAATGCCGAATCACGAAAAAAAAAAACGATGTAAATATTTTTCCATCTATTTCAATCATAGGCCCCGAACACGAAAGCTTGGATAAGCCGTCTCATAATCAACATACTACCTCATAAATGACACGTAGGTACCTATACCATTTTTTTTTTTTTACTTGGTGGAATGCTATGACGCTTATCCCTCCGCGGGGGCGGGCGGAGGGATTATGTCGGACTCGCCGGGGTAAAAGAAAGATGGAATAATAGTAAAGTACCTCCCGGAATACCGACTAAACTTACCACGGTGTTCCTCGACAAAACCACTATCGGCGGGGCCGCGCGAATCGCTTTCGCATGCGGTCGCAACCCCGCCGTATGAAACAGCAGGCTACTACACAACAAGACCTACCCATAATAAGCACTTCTTTACGCCACTAGTAAACCCTACTGTCTCCCCCCTAGAGGGGAAACGGACTCGACATAGAGGCGCGCGTGGGAACACGCACGCCGCCTCTCGGACCTGGTGAGGTACCTATACCATGCTGCAACACAAAGATATCACAGTAACTCTACCTAATCGTTGCAACGTTTAATCATTAGACAAAAAATAAAATACTTATTTCTGACTTGTCTGTTTATCTAAATTCTACTATTTTTACACTTGTATGTAGTTACTTGTTATATTTGTTACTCTAGTTTTTTTATACCATCTTATGATAGGTATCTGTAAGCCAGCATTCAGTTGTAACTTGTAGCCCAAAAGCAATATTTGTTACTACAACTTACCTGTGTATTACGGAACGACTAAACATGTAACAAGCAAAGATATTGTATATTATTGTATATCGCAACCAGGCATCTAGTTTAATACAACTCAAATAGAAAATTAGAGTATCAAGTAGGTATGTTGTATTTCTTCATAATATAGGCTAAGCTGTAAGCTCGTAAAGGCATGCCACGTTCATGTTACACAACTTCTCTCAGTCTGTCAGTCTGTGTCTACCTACCCGCCCTTGTATGTTTACAGAAGCCGAGTACCTGGACCCATACTTACTGGAAGGTTCACAAGCAGTAGCGGCGGTCAAGAGGGCGAGTGGTCACGGCCATCTTTATTTCCATGACATTCCTCACATCGAATCACTACTCGCCAACCAACAACTCAGGATCAAGAACAATTTAAAACCACATCGAATCGCTAGCATACGTCACACGTGGCCTTACAATCGACCTTAGCACTCACACGCAGACCAATAAAAGATTTTTTTAATTTACAAAATTTATTTGTGTAAAAATGTAAAAATAAAATACTCTATAAAAAGTCATTAATATTATAAATAAATATGCTAGTGGTTTCATTTATAATACAAAGATGTGCAACAGAGCACCTTCACTCCACACTCCACACTTCACTTCCTCCTCCTTTCTTCGAGATAAAATGATCTGATAAATCATGCTGCCATTAAGTACATAGCTGCCTATATTATAGTAATTACATATCAGGTAGACTACCGTGATCCCAATCGCAGTCTCAGTCCCACACATAGATATGTGATGTAATTCATGGTTACAATAGACTCACTTCAAATAATCTACTTACACCACATTGTATCAGTATAAAATCATATATGTACACACAGCAACACATCAACCTATACTGTTTGGACATTAAAATTTAAATTCTATACAGCGTGTAACTGAACGGAGATCATGCGTACCTATTATTTTGATTATAACATGCAACTATGATAAATGTGGAATGTAGAAGTATAAATATAAAAATTATAAATGTAATAAAATAAATTAACAGTTTTTAGTTCGACCTTTCATATGTTAATAAATAAATCTACACGCTGTACATTAACGTAAGTGTAATATTACTGCAAACGATTGAATCATTGCTTTCCAATTTTAAGTAAAACTTGGTGTAAGCAATATAATTATGAAACTGTAATGTTGTGAGATTCAAAGTGACAAAATTTTTAATGCCGTCTCTGCGTAGCTTATTGTTATAATAGCGGTAGCGAGTATACTGAGATTTATCTACATATCAAATTCAAACTCTCTGCCCCTTGTAGATGAATAATTGCCAATTGATTGATTTTTGATGATGATTGACTCATTAGCGAGAATGATAGATAACAAATGCTAAATTACAAAAAATTTAATAGCTTTATCCATTTTCATTAACGACTTAATTAAACATGAAAGTATTTTAATGGACGGAATAACTGTTACTTGGTCTCATTAGCTATCAGTCACAATAATGAAAGGAAGACAAACAAGTTTTTCTAAAAACAATAGGTAAAAATAATGCTATTACATGCCTTTGGTAAATAATAGCCTTAAAATATATGATATACTTAGATAAGTAATAAACAGATTAAAAGCAGCCCTTAAAAGACATGAGTTTCAAATAAAAATACTAATTGTGGACTGATTTTTACACATAATTTTCCACATATTACAATATTTCTTAATGAGATTCAGACATTATACAGCATGTAACATTAGTGTAGTCATATTATGATTGTATAGTGGATGAATAAAGCAAGTAAATTATCATCACTCACATGAAAGTACAGGTACTCAAAATAAGTGGTACCCATATTGATGAAAATAATATGGACCCAATATTGTCATATTAAAACTGTAAATAATTTCTCAGAATAATAACATAAATAAATAATCCAACTACTATATTTTAAAAGTATAATGACTGTATGTATCATGCAGAAACAACTTGACAGGTTTTAAAGCTTTGCACATTATAGATAGTGCAATCCACGAAGACGCGCCCCACTAATTTTTGTTTGAGAGGATCACGGGGTGTAGAGAATTTGTGACTCGTCACGAAAGTTGCTCTACTTTATATGTTTTTTAAATGTCGAGAAAATCACAGCGTGTTGTACTTAAAAGCCAGGTATGTAAATGATATTTACATTGTTTAGAAGTTTGTAGTTACTGAAACACATGAAATAAGCAGAGGAAAGGAATTTAATTTTGAAAACAGCAAAATTTACTATAAAGTAATATAAAAATGGTAATATTATCATATATTCACTGACAATCACATAAAATAAACAGCTAAAAAAAAATATATAATTGAAGTAGAGCATCTTTCCCTTTGACCGTGACACTCTCTCCTGATTAGTCTATTCATTGTAGTGTGCGTGTGCACTCATAGGTAATTAGTGTGTACCGATAAGATTTGAGTTTCATTGTCATTGGCGGAAGCTTGCCTACATATACTATAAACGGTTAGGAGGAATAGTGGGGCGCATCTTCGTGAATTGCACTATCTGTAATATATTATATATGTGTATATACATAGTATATCTCCAAAACCATGCAACACTACACTATTCAAATATATTATCACTCTAATAGTTAACTATCACTCTATAATCTAAACTATTTAAAACAAGTGATAATTAACTATTTCAAACACACATCATCAATAACCTAAAGCTGCCAATCATTTAGAAAATTATATTCTATAACTTTTTGTGGAAAATATGTTTATAAATTTAGCCAATTTATAAAAAGAATATTTTCCAATATACTTTTAGCTATATAATACTTTTGCATATTATGGTTCTTAAATAGAATCACATAATTTTGTTAGATCTGTATCTGCTGTATACATGTACAATTTATGTGACTGATACTTATTCATATACAACATACCCTGATTGCTTTTTATACAATATTCATAAACCAACATTATACATTGTTTATAATATATATAATAGATCTTTTTTAACCATTAAAAGCCTTATAAGATATTTAATATTATGAGTAGTATCTTTAACAGACTTTGAAGTTGCTTAAAATGTTGGAATATTAATTATCTACTTTTCGTAGACAGACCTATAGTAGAAAGATTAACTTTACATATGTTCAACTTTTTAAAGTATGACAAGCACCTAATTTTATATCACAATATATAAGTAAACATTAATTACATATTTTACAAATAATAGTTATATATAGACAGAAGCAACGCTAAACTAATTACAAAAGGATTTAATGGAATTCCACTCGCTGTATTGCAAAGATCACCATTGCAAAAGCACATGTAAACCTTCTTGCGATTCCACATAGTGTAAGCGCACCGTTCCTCATAATCACTTGGTGGCCGTTGTAAGCACATTCTTTCTGTTGCAGTACCATAGTCTAAAACGAGAAACCAGTGTATTAATGGACAGTCTCACAACTAACAAGTAAAAGTTAGAAGTATAAGATAAATTGCATGCTGTCTCATTCTTGTTAGGCTAAAGAACTCTCTTTTTTGGCGTATGGCGTATGGCGAGACTATTATCTTATAGATAAATGCTATTTGGAGGTGGTGGGACAAGCCCTTATAGTTGTAACATTAACCAGCCTATTATTATTGTATATATTGTAGTTAAGGTAAAAATGCTTAACTACAATATATATACTAATAGAATTAATTGAAAAACTGCAGTTTTCAAAACATTAGAATTCATTTAATATTACTAACTATTAGCTTTTGCCCATGACTTTATTCCAGAACAGTACCTTGGCCAGGATAAATTACTCTGTACCTTATCCAGGATGAATATTCTATGTGCATTGCTGTACCCTTGACAATGTGTATGCCAAATTTCATGTTAATCGGTGGAATAGTTAAGGTGTGAAAGCATAACAAACAGGCAAACACTCACATTTATAATATTAGTTTAGGGTTACCCCTAAATAATATTATAAATGTGAGTGTTTGTACAGTTTAGGTTCTGTTATATGGTTATTAGTTATATTATCCATATAACAGAATCTAAACTGAACAAATTTAAAATTTTAATTTGTTATACGAACTCTAAGAAACTCTTGAAACTCAATGCTCCTTATTGAAATCATATCCATAAATAGTAAACATCACCCAGAATCAGAACAACAATTTAAAGATCACATAAAATTTGGTGGTGTTTAAATTCACACCATTAGGCAATATGGGTGACCAGCTACAGAGTTGGGGCATACATACTGGCAGTAACAGCGGCAGTCCCTTTATATAATCAGAAAAGCCTGGCTTGCCTTATTAATTGCTAGACCCAGAAAATATAATGGTTTGTTATATGGTGCCTTGATGAGTCCATCAGCAAGCATTGAGTCTGCCTGATGTTCAGTAGTTACTGTAGCTTATTGGCACTTGCAAATCTAGTGGTGTCACTTTTGTATTGACAATCCTACAATAACTGACTAGTGATTACCATTACAAGAGCAGAACTTTAAGCTGGCCAACCTGCTGATAGCTCACTATCTATTTAAGAAACCTGGAATCCCTAGGAACACAAGACTAAGTAGAAGACAACTACAAGAATGAAAAAATATTGCTATATAATATAACATATATAATATACATAATTAATATAAAATGTTTACATATAAAACAACACCAAATCTATAATGCATAAAAATCTTGAGCTACAGCAACCCACTAGAAGTCAGACAACTGTTATTCAATTATCTCTATCATGCCCACAATGACAGTTTAATTTACTGGGTATACAACAAACAGAAAAATTTAAATTTGAATTTATTCTGTTAAGTCTTGGAATGAACAAAAACAAACATATCTTAAAACCTATTGTGGCTGGCCAGTAATGTATTGCTGTGTCTCAAAAGGTTAAATATATTTATTCTATAGGTACAATTTATTTAAGTGAATTTCTATAAAATGGGCTTGCAGAATATTAGTTATTGAACTCACCATCTTGTCTGAATGCCCCCACTGTGCCTTCAAGTAATTTGCCACACCAACCTGATGGGCAAGCCACAACATGAAGGCCGGCTGCCACATCGGTCTCTGTCACATTAAATGGAAAAGGATCCCCACAAGTACCAAGTTCTCCTCGAGATCTACATCTAATGCAACGTTTGTGCAAACCTGTAAAATTAAATTTTATTGCGTATAATATTTTTTATTTGAGAAGGTGTTCTTAGTAATTATGACCTTAAGAATAAGAAGAAAAATCACATGCATCCCTTGAAATCACATAATGCGAAATAACATCAATAACAATTATGAAACTATAATACTGTACGCAAACTCTCACTTTACCTTGATATATAGAGTCGTGTCAATAGTATATAATTATGTGAAAACTTACTTTGAACTTGCTGTGCAACAAACAATACGAATATTGTACACAGAAATACTGTTTTGGAGTTCATTATGTGATATTATTCTTATCAAAAATGATAATAAAAGTACACCGTATCAACTTCTCATTATAATTTTAATAGTAACAAGTATAAAACTTAAAATTACGACTGTAAGTGCCAAATGGATACTATTTGAAAGTTGATTAGTTGAATCAAATGACAGGGTTGCCACCATGCCAATGCCAATGTTTCCCCAAAAATCAGAATAAAATGACCCATACTAGGGACAAAAATTTGCCAATTCCCCACAATGTTATTTTGCAATGAAACAAGTTTCAACTATTTCTTATATTTTTTTTGTTTTGTACCGTTATTGTTTTCCATATATTTGTTGCAAGCATTTTGCTCGAAGGGTTAAACTTGACACAGCCGTTGTTTATTCCCTTCTCTTGCTCGCATTAAAGATACTAGTGTATCTGTATTTAGCCGATCGCGGTTTTCTGTATTTAAATTTTTAAGCACCCTTATTTTAAGTTAGATCGATGTGTTTTAAAACGGCAATATCAGCAACAAAAACATCATAATTTTTATGTTTGAGAACATTATTCACCGTTTTTAATATTCACAGTAGCCACTAACTGCTGCCAAAGTAATTATTGTATTAATTTGGAACAAACACGATGTCTATAATAATAAGTGTAATAGCACTAAAAACATTATAAGACACACAAAACAATTTTACGATTGGCGACAGAATGAAGATACTTACTATCATTTATTTTCTTGAATACACTAGGATTTCATATGAATTGATTTGTAGTCCAACGCAGCTGAGATGTAAGTAATATTATAGTCTGCTTGACTTGATGTATTATCCTAATAGCTTTTCTTGCTCACATTTTAAATGGCTATAAGGCTTTTGCTTATGAATTTTTAACGGATCCAGAAAAGATGCTCTACGGTGCCAAGCAACACATACTCCTGCGCAATAGCATGTCATAGTCAAAGATAATACAAAACCTAAATAAATTGAATAACGTATGAATTCTGTAACAAGCAATAAAAAAATTAAAGCTCAACCATTCCATATTTTATATCTGTTAAGTATCTTGTTATCTACCGTAAACAGTTTTTACCTTGATTTAACAATTTTGATTTAGATACAACTTTTACTTCAAACTGTTGTACATTTTTACCATTCATCGAACATGTATAGTTACCTTCTTCATTTTTACTAATACGTAAAATGTGCAAGGAGTTGTTGACATCTATCGATATATGAGGTTCATCTTCACTTGGACTTAATATATTTCTGATGATGGTAACATTTCATAAAATTAATATAATTAATTAACAGATGTATATATATTATATTTTATATTTAAAATAATCGTTACCCATATAAAGATTTTAGGAGCTTTTCATCTTTGAACCATTTTATGTCACAATCCGAAACGATATCATTACACATTAGGGTAAGGTGACTGGTTTCCATGACTTGTCGTATACTTTTCCGTTTACATTTTTTCTCATTCTTGCAATTTGCTAAAAATTAGTTAACTTAGGTTAGGTTGGAGGGACTGTAGGGATTTTAAAAGTAGTTGTGACCAAAGGGTAGGTCTTATCGTGTTGTGGCCTGCCGTTTCATACGGTGGGCCGAAACCTCGGCTGGGTCGCGACTGCATGTGAAAATTATTCGCGCGGCCCGGCCCCGCCGATTGTGGTTTTGTCGAGGAACACTGTGGTAGGTTTAGTCGGTATTACCGGGAGGTCCTTTCTTATCATCATTACCATCTTTCTTTTACCCCGGTGAGTCCAACATAGCCCCAGCCCCTCCGCACGCTCCCGCGGAGGGACAAGCTTCAATGCATACGTCCAATAAAAAAAAAATGAGTTCAACAGGTAATGCAAGGCTAAATTAATGAATTCACTAGTGATGATGAAATGTAAAATATTCATAGGAGAATTATATCATATGTTCGGAGAAAGAATGACTGGAGATATATGTATAGTGGGCTATCTCCGCGCACAGTTTTAGGCAGTGTTATAAATAAATATAATCCAAAAAAAAAAAATATAATCATCGTCTGTAAGTATTTATGGAATTTCTTCGTAATCTAAGATTTTCAAGATAGAATGTTGAAACCTGACAACAGGGTAGTAGCCTAGTTGATTGTATACATTAAAGTAAACAGCGATTAAAATATTTTTTTTGTGCAAACAGCGTTAAATTTGATTGCAAAATAAGAGCTTTTAATATTTTAAGATATGATAAAAAGTGGGTTGTAGTCGGTATATCTCGGTATCTCCTTCGGACAGCTGCATTTATATAGCGGTAACGTCACAGTTTGTATTGTGCATCCTTTGTCTGACATTTAGCAATAACCTGCTACCAGATTTTTTTTGTTTGTAAGTATCTTACTTATTTCTGACTAGATTTCAAAAATTATTTGTATTTTAGAATTTGGATAGTGTAACTATTAACGTACGATATATAATAAAATGCAATTCTTCTACCCTCTTAAAGCGTAGCAGCGCTCCCGGTGGCACTAGTTTATTCTTGTGATTTAAGATGTATAATTACTTTGTAAACAAATAAGTACCTATTATCAAGTTTTCGCATTGATTATATCTGTCATATTTAACTGACATAATTATTGACAATAAAAGGAACTCTTGCAATATGAGGATCTGATGCTTCAATATAGATATATGGTTTAAGAGATATTAGCCACACCTGTGTTCTATAAGACGAAATATATATATATTTTGTATTAGCCTTAAGGCAAAGAGTAAATATAAATATACAAGAGTATTTACGCTTTCTGGCCTGTTTCAAATGGCAGCGTCGCATCGCAAATAAGTACTTAACATATTTTGATGTTTTTAAACTTTTCGACGCCCATGCCATATATAATACGCAATGTCTCGCCCAGCGCCACGCTACAAATATCTATCTACATACAGCTAAAACACAGTAGGTATGGGATGCTTTTGCTATCGATAAAAAATAATCACATGTTTAAATTGAAGTTAAAGTGTCAATTTACGAAGACAAATAAAAACTGATATAGTATCTTCATAATTTGTTTATTTTATAAAAAAAATAGTAAGAAAACTTAAAATATATTGTCAGTAATAAAGGAAAAGAGTCATAGATTTATTAGAGGTATGTTATGTAGGGTACATCCCTATTTGTTTCTAAATGTTCTAAATTATATCCCTATTTATAGTATACGCAATAATTCGTCAGAACTATAATATTCGCCACTCATTTTGCACTGTAAGGACACGTGCGTCTACGTATGATTACAACGCTGCACTACACTGTCACTTTGTCCTTGAAACCCGCTCGCTTGTGACGTCACAGATTTACTTGTATACAAGCTCGTGGCCTATGCTCGTGACGCGCCTAGACCGTGGTTGAGAGCACTAACAATTCGCCATTTTGTAGGGATGGGTGTTTCAAACGGAGTTTCATTATCGACAATAGTTATGTAAGATAAAACATACTCATAAATTTTGACTTAGAGAGAAAATCCAGTTAAAGTTTTGCAGTTTATTATATGAATGTTATTTATTGACCACATTTTTTTTTTCAATAATATTATTTCTAAACATTTCGAAGAGATGAATCATAACATGGTAACTATTGTGTGAATTGTGTCCCATCACTAGCCTACTTTATATAAAGAGCTTAGCTCGAGGAGCATTAAAAAATTTTGAGGCGATTTAATTTTTGGTAATATAAAAAAACTAGAGCTTGTTTTGTGTGAAAAATTAAAAATACGTCCGAAGACAGGAAGATCTTTTAAAAAAACAAACAAAGAGACCTTTATATATCGTAAATTTATTTTATTACAGTAGTTACTTCTAATAAAATCGTGTCGCTGAGGGCACGAAAATCTCTTACTATACAAGTCGTTGGCGTTGAAAAGGTTAACATGGGTTTGATTTTCAAAACATTTTTGATACACTCAATAGACTAAAGTTAGATAAAAGTGTATCATAGAAGTAATATAATTATAATTGTATTCCAACTACTATACACATTATGTATCGAAAATTTACGACACAATATTTACATAGCCTATTTAACATAATTTCATTGGACTAAAAATTAACACCAACTCCAGAGATTTAAAAATCAAAGCACACAATGGCGTATCATAATATTCTACCACATACACACAACACCATCTAGCCCAAACTAAGCAGAGCTTGTACTATGGGTACTAGACAATGGATAAACATACATACATACTTTTTTTTTGTAAATACCTACATATTATACATAGAAACACCCAGACCAAGACAAACATCCATGTTCATGCACACAAATGTTTGACTTGTGCGGGAATCGAACCCGCGACCTCAGGCGTGGCAGTCGGTTACACTTACCACTACGTATATACACTTACCACTATTATTACTTTTATCACTTATGATGAATGTAAGTGAAAACTTTGAAAAGTATATTAAAAATATTAAATTACTAATTACTAAAACATAGGGTTGAGGTAGGAATATAAAATAATTAACTATGGCAATTTTTACTAGCAAGTAGTTTGCAAGGGCTAAACTCAGGAAATCACCTGTATTTTCTGGAATAGGACATGTATCCTCCGCCTCAAATTCAGGAACGTGTATAAGGATTCTACTTAATTCGGGAACTAATTCGTTAAATTTTAATGAGCGACAGGGAACACCATACCCGTCGGTTAAATACGATATGAGATTATCAGATGAATTATCTATTGGATGTATCTGCAATAAAAATGAAAATAGCGAATAGATTAATTATATATTGATTTATTAAAATATATCAGTAATAATAATCATAAAGTCACCGTAATTGTTTTATAAATAAAACATTACATATGAATTATCTAATTTGAGCATGTCATCAACATATAGGCATTTTTTCCTAAAATGGACAATCTCAAAATAAATGTTAATACAATTAAAATATAGTGCTGCACCATACGAGCACCGATTATCGACAATTATATTACAATAGCTTAGTATTCCTGTATAATTAGCTTTTAATAGGTGCTTTTAATAAACAATATTATTATAGTACCTATTTAAGTAAATCTAATGAAAGTAAAGAATAAATGTACCGCCAATTATATGTGTGATTCACGTATAATTGTCCTATGACTAATATATTTTGTGACCAAGTTTTTAGGCTAATTATTATTTTGAGGATATGTGATACATGAAGTTAAGTTTGTAAAACACTGTGACACTTAGGCTCACAAGTACCATGAAATACTTATCAAAAATAATATTTCATAAAATAATATTCATAACTTTAATATTTTAAACATGTCTTGCATTTGCTATATAAATGTCACGTTGACTACTGATAACTACTGCAAAATCAAATCATAATATTGTCATAATCAGTGAAATATCGTTATAATGATTATTATTTAATTAGTGTCAATCAAAGATCTATCGATGGATTATACATATTTCAACAAGATCATAGTCATTATTCATTATCGATATCCTTGGCAACACCAACATATTGTCATATGCTAGAAAGAGACAACGTAATCACCATATTGGGTCAACACAAACTAAATGTCTCCATTTTGACTATAAAGCCCGTCACAGGCGTAGCTATAATATATATTAATATATCGAGATATATATTATAGTATAGCAAGCTATCACACACGGGAGCTATACTATAATATTTATTTTGCTCTCACTCGGTCTGCGGTCGTCCGTGAAAGCGCACGATTTTAAAGCTTAATTTCTGTACAGGATGTTCAAATATTGAAATAACAATGTAATCAATCTAGGTACCTAAATGAATTCGACAAGAGCACTTCTTTTAGATCTAAGTGAAAATACCTCAGAGGATGATTCCGATGCTGAATTTGATATGCATGTTGCCTTGTTAGGAACGAAAAATAGAATCATCTGGGTTGAGTCGCATATAAAACAAAAGAGAACTCGTGGTGAATTTAATATGTATCATGATTAAAATTTATCATCGAATAAATTTGCACAGTATTTTAAAAGTACAAGATCGGCATTTATCGAGCTTCATGAATTGATAAAACATGATTTAATAAAATGCGATACGGTTACGTACAAAAGCATTAGTTCTGAAGAACGTCTTGCAGTATGCTTGAGGAAAGAAGTAAAAACAAATCATATTTCAATCATTTATTACAATTGCAACACTTGTATTTTAATTAAATAAAGTACGTAATTTAAGCTCGTGCGCATCGAGCTCGGACGTCGGGCAGGCGTTCAAATGGAACACCCCTATCCTCAAAATATATCAAAATATATATTAATATACCAAAATATATATTAATATGCCAAAATATACCGAGATATATATTAATATGAATCATAGCAAGGCATATTACGACATATTTTCCATATAAATTTTCGAGTGACCGCACACGCAGCTATAATATATATTTCTATGACGTCACCAAAATATGTCAAAATATATATCTCGGTATATTTTGGCATACATTTACCATTACTTAAATTTAAAAGCGCCGTTAAAATACAACTTATTCGGAAGGGTTATTATTCAGTCAACGACTACTTAAATGACAAAAACTCATGGAACTAGTTGCTTGTTGCATACAGGATTTAAAGATCTGTATTACTTTTAAGTCAATTTAGTAATGTAGAGGTACCTCGTGATTATTTGTGAAGTTAACAAGTAACTTGTTTCTTAATTTGATTATTATTGAAGAATATAAATTGCACAACCGCATTTAGTCACGGACTGCCTCTGAATTGTCACAAAGTGTAAGTGTATGCGCCATCATGCCATCTTACTGCCTATTTTAGATTTATATTAAAACATATACCTTAGCCCAAATTATTCAATCTCTATAATATTATTAAGTTATTACTGTTTTTATCTTTAGTTTTTTTATAGTCTGTAGTATATGGCATAATGACTGCAACACCTTGTTAATCTGAGTTGTAAAATACTGAAATTATATTTAATTGGCGATTTAAAAGAGTGGCCGTGAGTTTCTAGCAGGTTTCTTCTCAGCAGGCTCAGCCCTTTGCCTGAACCTAGGAACTAACCTAAATGTAGCTTCAGTAACTTAGTAAACTCACTAACCCATATATTTTGACGTTCATAAGTGTTACTTTGTGACCTAAATGAATAAATGATTTTTGACTTTGACTTTGACTTTGAATTCATTTAGGTACCTAGATTGATTACATGGTTATTTCAATATTTGAACATGCTGTACAGAAATTGAGCTTTAAAATCGTGCGCTTGCAAGGACGTCCGTAGACCGAGTGAGGGCAAAATATATATTATAGTATAGCTCCCGTGTGTGATAGCTTGCTATACTATAATATATATCTCGATATATTAATATATATTATAGCTACGTCTGTGACGGGTTTAACTAATCAGATATTTTTCAATAGTGCAGTGTATTACCGGTATCTCGATTGTGTCGATGAAAAATACATTACTAGCTGTTGCCCGCGGCTTAACTCGTGTGAATTTTGGATTTAATTTAAGAATAATATATATAGTACTAGATGTGCCCGCGGTTTCACCCGCGTTTATAATTACTGCGCCGCCCCCACGTGATGTTATGCCTATAACCTTCCTCGGTAAATAGGCTACCCAACACTAAAAGAATTTTTCAAATCGAACCAGTAATTCCTGAGATTAGCGTGTTCAAGCAAACAAGCAAACAAGCTCTTCAGCTTTATAACATTAGTATAGATACTATGTCTTATAGCAAACGCCCATAATTGTTTAACTTTCGCTTTGGTATATATACAATATATAACGGCAGTTATCGCGATTATGCATATTTTTACCTTTAAGTGCATGTCATTTCAATGAGGTTGTCACAGAATTATGATGTAGCCTGGTTGCAGCGCCTTAATTTCTTAATTCACGCTGTGAACTACATATAATGATATGATTCATAATTTGTATTAATAATAACAATGACATTTAAATTTAACTTAAAGAAGATTACTGTTATTTTATGACATGGTATGGTTGAACATAGGCTTAAATCAACATGTATTTTACAGGTCAGTCATGTATCCATTTGTATCCTTTTTCTATTTTATAAGAGAACTCCTTTCCTGAAATATACTGATATCGGTCATTGGTGACCACTGGCGTATATTTCAAATCAAGAAATAAAAAAAAAATTCAAAATATTTTTATTTTATTTACGATTTTACAATGAAGAATAGGATGCTTATAGATATCAAAAACCAACTCTGAACATATAGGCATATGTAAAATAATATATTTATTATTACTTATTTATAATAACTTCAATAAGCTTTCTATAATATAAAACATATATGAAACACAAATATATAATATATTTTGCGTTACAAATTTGGCTGTTAAAATATCAGTCCAGCACTATTTTAGAGAATAATTTTGTTTCAATCTATTAGGATAGGAGAATAATCACAGATAAAACAACACATTATAATAGCGGTATATTAAAATATGTGGTTTTATCTGTGATTAATGATTATAGACATAACTATATTAGACAAACTAAAAAACCACTTTTCAACATGCCCAAATCTACTATTAAACTCTTTTAAAAACCCGCACTTCTTTCACACGCAAATTTCTCAATCTTTCTTTATGATAAAAGAATAACATGTTATTTACTCCTTTAAAATAAAATAGTGGCCATAAATAACAAAAAAGTTTATAATAATTGTGTTACTTGCAGTATACTATCAAGAACTAAGTTATATATTATTGTTCATATTATTCATTAAATAATATCGATATTAACTATGCAGATATATGTATGTTGCATTTACTGGCTGACACGATAGTGGATGATTAAAAAATATTGTCGGCACTGTATGCAGATGAATAATCCGCCTATTATATTACCCCTAATGAAAACATGATTCTTCAAAATGTAAAGAGCATATTTTTGTGTACTGCGGCACTGCATGCGAATAAAGAATCTGCCTAATAAATCCCTCACAAAAACATGATTCTTCAAAATGTAAAGAGCATATTTTTGTGTACTGTGGCGGTCGACATTCATCATCTTTCCTTACATTTTATCCACACCCTTCTCAGCACAAGAGAAACGGAAAAAATCTGTTAAAATAATTATTATGTAAGTAGTTAGCTTTTGTATTTTCTATTAATCATTGCCAAAAATAAATATATACATATTTGTACGAAATTTGATGAACCGAAACTATCCTTCAATATACCTATCAATTTCGATATACCAGGAATCTGATGATCTCTGGGTCACAACGCTATGATGTAGGTAGAATGTCAAAAATACCAGTCACTGTTGTTTTATTGTAATTTCAACATGAAAATAGCAATATAAAAACGCACACATCAAGCCCGTCGTGTTTACATTGCCCAACTACAGAAAATCTACAGTTCGACCTATTATATAAACAAATAGAAAAACTAACGCTGGAGATCGCCGAAATTCGAACCAATCAACAACATGCGTCGTATCGCTATGGCGCCACTCGTTCGCATAGCAACAACCGATCGCGATCGAACTCGAGATACTGTGCCCGCTCGAACCGCAAACCCGGCGATCCCGACTGGCTGTGTTATTACCACCTGCGCTATGGAGATGAAGCCCGTAGATGCGAATCACCGTGCGCAAAAAAGAAGCAGGAAAACTAGAAAATACATCGACTATGGCGGGCGTCGATGTTAGCAAACCAAGCTACCGCCTCTGCGTTATCGATCTTAACAACAGAGAGAAGTTTCTAGACGACACGGGTGCCGACATATCCGTATTAGCCGCAAGAAATAAGAAACACGTGAAGCCGATTGAAAGTACCTACAAACTGTTTGCTGCGAACGGTACAGAGATACGTACCTACGGTGAGCGCACACTCGAACTCAACCTAGGTCTACGCAGAAGACGACACGCTGGTCACGGCCCGGGGAGAGGATTACGGGGCAGCTGCCCGTCTTGCCACGGCAGGGGTGGCCCTGATTGTCGGTAGAATTAGGATGTTCGGACTGGAGGTGGCGCTGGAAAAGTCCGAGGCCCTATTATTTCATGGGCCTCGGCGGGCGCCACCACCAGATGCCCACATCATAGTTGGAGGGGTCCGCATCTGGGTGGAGCCGAGTATGAAATACTTGGGGCTCCACCTCGACGGCCGCTGGAACTTTCGCGTCCATTTTAGCCGCCTGGCCCCCCGGCTGATGTCGGCGGCGGGACCACTTAGCTCTCTGCTGCCGAATATCGGGGGGCCGAGTGTCGTCTGCCGCCGCCTCTATTTGGGGGTGGTGCGGTCGATTGCCCTTTACGGGTCGCCCATTTGGGCCGGCGCCCTCGATCGCCGAAACATCGCCCTCTTGAGGAAACCTCAGAGGGCGATGGCGATCAGGGTGTCGCGGGCGTACCGCACCGTCTCCTTTGAGGCGGCGTGCGTCCTGGCGGCATCGCCGCCCTGGGATTTGGAGGCGGAGGTCCAAGCGTCGGTGTATCACTGGCGCGTGGACCTCCGGCTCCATGGTGAGGAACCCACTCACGGGCCGGTGGAGACGCAAAGGTCCCAGGCTCGACTGGTCCTCGAGGCCAAGTGGGTGGAGCGACTGGCCCAGCCCCGCTACGGGGTGAGGACAGTCGAGGCTGTCCGTCCGGTGCTAAGGCAATGGACGGACAGACGGCGCGGACCGCTCACCTACCAGCTTACTCAGGTGCTCTCCGGACACGGCTGTTTCGGAGAGTACCTGTGCAAGATAGCAGGTAGGGAGCCGACAACCAGGTGTCACCACTGCGAGGAGTGCGACCGGGACACGGCGCAGCACACGCTGGAGGAGTGTCCGGCGTGGGCCGAGGAGCGCTGTGCCCTGGTCGCTGTGATTGGCCCCGACCTCTCGTTGCCGACCGTCGTGTCCATGGTGGTCGGCGACGACAGGTGCTGGGGTGCAATGAGGTCCTTCTGCGAGGCTGTCATCTCGCAGAAGGAGGCGGCGGAGCGGGGGCGTGAGGAAGATCCTTACGCCCCGGAAATCCGCCGCCGGAGGAGGGGGCGCAGGAGACGCGCTTATGTCGCTCTCCTGCCCCCCACCTAAGGGTTCTGGGTGGCAAGGCCTCAGGGGACCCTGCCACCCGTGAGTAAGAACCCATAGAGGGCGCGCGCGGTGTTCCCGCGCGCCTTCTAACGTCGAAAGGGGAGAGCAGTAAAATGCTCTCCCCCGGGGACGAGAGGAGGTCGGGTCCGATGGACCCGGCCGGCACCCACACGGGGGGGCCTGCTATGGATGAATCTTTTCAGACTCCCAACTGGCCCCCTCCATTGGGTGAGAGAGGGAACACCCCAGGTTTTTTAGGTCTACGCAGAAGCTTTAAATGGACATTTACCGTGGCCGCCGTGAAAACATCAATACTAGGCGCAGATTTCTTAGCGAAGCACAAATTACTTGTCGATCTACATCAAAGAAAACTCATCGACCGCATTACCGACCTTAGCGTTCACACCATCAAAATACATAGCACCGAGGAAGCCGTATACGTTATCAGCCACCATCACCCCTATCACGACATCTTGAAACAATATCCCGACGTACTGCGACCCATGTCACTCAAAACTCCGACTAAGCACAACGTAACTCATCGCATAGAAACAACAGGCCAACCAATCTATTCAAGGCCGCGCCCCCTGGCGCCCGATAAATACAAAGCTGCGAAGCTAGAATTTGAGAAAATGATGGAGATGGGAATCTGTAAACCGTCAAACAGTGCATGGGCCAGCCCGCTTCACGTCGTTAAGAAAAAGGATGGTTCGCTACGGGTGTGTGGCGACTATAGATGATTGAACGCCGTTACAGTACCCGATCGCTACCCTATACCGAGAATTCAAGATTTTACGTACCAGCTACATGGAAAAAAAATCTTTTCTAAGCTAGATCTCAAAATGTCGTACTTCTGGATACCTATTGAAAAAGAAGATACTGCGAAGACTGCCATAATAACCCCCTTCGGACTCTTCGAGTTCAACTGTATGACGTTCGGCTTACGCAACTCCGGCCAAACATTTCAACGTTTCATGCATGAAGTACTACGAGGGCTCGACGACAACGTATTCTGTTTCGTCGATGATTTACTAGTGCACTCAGAAAACCCAGAGGATCACAAGCGTCACTTACAAAATGTTCTCGAACGACTCGACAACTACGGCGTCACTCTAAACATCGATAAATGTGAGTTCGGCAAAGACAAGATACAGTTCCTCGGTTATGAAGTTACACCGGACGGGATCAAACCCACAGAAGAACGCATTCAAGCCATACTTACGTTTCCCAAACCAACTACAGTGCAAGAGTTAAGAAGATTTTTAGGCATGATCAACATCTACCGTAGCTGCCTACCCCATCAAGCCGAATACTAAAATTTACTTAACAAATATCTAGACAATAGCAAGAAAAACGACAAAACATCTATCCAATGGACACATGAAGCTGAAACAGCCTTCGAACAATGCCGACAAAGCATTCTCGAGGCTACTATATTATCGCACCCGATACCTAACGCTCCGTTATGCTTACTCACCCTCACCGACGCGTCTGACACTAGCCTCGGCGCAGTCCTACGACAAAAAATAGACAACGTGTGGAAACCACTCGCCTTTTACTCAAAAACAATGAGCGAGACGCAGAGAAGATACAATGTATACGATCGCGAACTTCTAGCAATGTATACAGCTGTTAAAAACCTACGCCGACTGATAGAGGGCAACGAACTCACCATATGTACGGATCACAAACCATTGACGTACGCTCTAACAAGAACGCCGAGTAACAATGACACACCGCGTCGAGAACGACAATTGCATTTTATAAGCCAATACTGCACTAACATCAAATACATTCACGGTGATAAGAACGAAGCCGCTGACGCGTTATCACGTATCACAGAAATCGAACTACTCAACGATGGACTACGATAAGTTATCTCAAGAACAAGAAACGGACGCCGAGCTACGTGTTTGCATGAATAACCCCAGACTGAAGTTTTCCCGCGTAAACCTACCGGGAGTCAAACGGCCTATTTGGTGCGAAACATCGACAGCGAACATTCGACCATACCTACCATTGCCTTATCGTGTCGCAGCCTTCAAAGCACAACACGAACTAAGTCACCCCGGCGTTCGTACAACAAGAAGAATAATGACGACAAAGTTTTTCTGGCCATCTATAAACAAAGACGCAGATATATGGGCCAAGGCGTGCATCAGCTGTCAACGAGCGAAAGTTCATCGACACGTCATTAGCCCGCTCGGTGAGTTTCAACAATCATCTCGTTTTGAACACCTGCACGTGGACATAGTTGGGCCACTCCCACCATCAGATGACTATAGATACTTAGTTACTATGATTGACCGCTGCACTAACTGGCCAGAGGTAATACCTACTCGTGACGTTACCGCCGAAACGGTCGCGAAGGCCGTGTACGAGGGATGGATATCGCGGTTTGGATGTCCTCTACGACTTACTACAGACCAAGGGAGACAGTTCGAATCGTCTTTATTTCAAGCTTTAATGAAGAAAATAGGCGTCACTCGAATACGTACTACTGCATTTCACCCGCAAGCTAATGGAAAAATCGAACGATGGCATCGATCTCTGAAAGCGGCACTGATGGCAAGAGCAACCGATAACAGATGGATCAATGAATTACCAACAGTATTACAAGGACTTCGCACCGCCCTACGTGAAGACTCAACCGTCAGTCCGGCCCTGATGACATACGGATCTACGTTACGCGTCCCATCTGATTTCTTCGCGCCTACCAAGCCGAAAATTGAAGATGCGGAATTTGTCCGTCAGCTGACTGAAACAATGTCGTCATTATCACCAACATCAACAAGGCAAGCGTCAAGGTCAAACACATTCATACACAAAGACCTCGGGACATGTACGCATGTGTTTGTGCGCAACGACATCGTGCGCAGTCCTCTCATACCACCATACAACGGACCATATCAAGTACTTCAACGCAGTACCGACGGCAAGCACTTCACACTGCAACTTCCGCTTCGCACCGCAGTAATTTCAATCGACAGATTGAAGCCAGCCCATTTACTCAACGAGGAAGACTCGCCAGAAAACACAACATTAACAAACACGTCAGCCCCGGACACATCACCCATACCAATGCGGACAGCCTCATCACAGTCATCACCTTCACCGCGAAATTCGTACGTCACCAGATCCGGCCGCGCGGTGAAACAAAACGTACGCTTCGCTTAGGCGGGAGTGATGTGGCTTATGTATATACGCACAGGCAACATATAACTTTAAACCTGGAATCGAACGGAGCATCGTACAACTAGCCGCGCCGAAACCAAGCGACGCGCGAAGGCGATCGAACGGAGCATCATACGTCTAGCCGCGACGATATCAACTTTAGAACTGGTGACGCGCGAAGCTTCCCTCTGCCTTTTATACGTGGCACTACTTTTATACTCGCGAACAGATTTCCAAGAAATCATTCGTAAATGTTAGATTTTTGTTTACTTGTCGCTGATTGGTGAAAATGTTTATTGTACACATTAGTGTTAGCGTAACTTGCATGACTAATAAATGGGATATAAGATAGGTGAAAAATTGTAAATATATTCTCAGTTGAATCAGTCTGCGTGTTTCATTATAACCCTAACGGTTACCAGCTAGGGACCTGGCTGTGTGGTAGTGAGTAAAAGCTTAGAGCGGTTGTCCGCCGTACCCAGCGCCACTTCTGAATAACTTGACT
Source organism: Catocala nupta (assembly GCA_963675205.1). NCBI lineage: Eukaryota > Metazoa > Arthropoda > Insecta > Lepidoptera > Erebidae > Catocala > Catocala nupta. The sequence goes on from OY776081.1 coordinate 11,508,728, forward strand.
TTTGCGAAAAATTTGCGACTGTGTGTTACAGTATAATTTTAAATAAAAGATAAAAATAATTAAATATAAATTGTTTTTATAAAATACTTACCACGGAACCTATACGACACCTACCTAATCGTTTTCGTACACCTTTAGTATGACCTTCAATTTCCTTGCATTCACCCCAATTATCCCAAATGGTATACACATTAAGGAAAATCTTATATTTTCTCCGGAATGTTTTGTAAGGGTCTTCTGCAGATATTTTAAATGCATTGTTAATAGAATCGATATAAGTGCGTCTATACTCTTGCCATTGACTGGCTGCTCCCATCTTCGGGGTAACCTCAACACAGATGACTCCTTATAGAAAACAAACATTAATAAATTTTCATATCCGCCATCTTGTAAAATAATTGCAGAATAATACTTACCGTCTAGGACATAAGTGAATGTTTTATTATTGTTACTGTCATCAGAGCTTTTACACGTATAAACGCCAGAATTGTTTTGATTAAAATTATATATATTTAGTGTATGCGATAATGTGATTGATATATTTTCTGCAATGTCATCATTTATTTGCATTTCCTTCATTTTTACGAAAATATTACCTCTTGGTTTATAATACCACAATTTAGGATAGTAATCCTCCTTTGAATTACTGAAAATAAAATGGAACGAGGATCATATTGTACTTCAACCAGGCATTTTTCCAACTAATTTTAAATAAATCATACCAATAGTTACACCACACATGTACCGTCGAACCAGCAGTAACATCAATCACTCTTGTTTCATTATGACTCCTATGAAATATTGAAGAATTATCAAAACAAACCGTTAAGTCATACGGATTTGTTTGAAATGTATATATCTTACAAGTCATCAGTATTGTAGTTATTTGAAAATACATAATTGAATGTCATTCTGAAACAATTACATGTAAATAGTAATAAAACTAATTAATATGCCTGATACCACTGATCTCTAAAGCCTAGGTTACACGGTGCGAGCTAGCATGCGAGCTGACCGTGTCAGTTACTGAGGTGCAATAGCTCGCACTGTGTGACCGCATCATACGAGTAACTGTTATGTGCGAGTGGGACAGTTGCTCGCAAGCGAGTTACTTCAAAATTTTTTGTTTTTACTCGCAACTGGCCTTCCCCCACCACGCCACTCGCACGTCGCTCGGTCGTCAACTCGCATGATTTCGCGAAATCACAGTAGCTCGTACGCTCGGGCCCACGCCGCCGGTGCAGTGTTTTTGTAGGTTTCTTGCGTTGACATCAAAATGGCGGAAAGGTGGACATCCGATCAAAATATAAAGTTTGTGGAGCTATACAAGAATCAAACGAACTTATGGAATTGTTTGGATCCTAATTACAAGAACAGAGATTTGCGTAAAGCGTCGTTAGAACACATCCGCTTGGAATGCAATTTACAAAACATGAATGAAGTTACAAAAAAAATCAAAAATTTACGCTCAACGTATAACCAGGAGTTATTGAAAATTGAAAAGAGCAAAAAAAGTGGATCTGGCACTGATGAGATCTATAAACCATCTATCAAATGGTTCGATTCTATGGATTATATTATGAAAATAATTAATCTTAAAGAAAAGGAAACATCAAGTAATTTGGTAAGTATTTTATTACAAATTATAATTACAAAGGCACAAGGCACATTCCAAACCAGTCAGGGTCCACAAAATTTACTATCCTTTATTTTTCTCTTCCCTTTTATATTCTAATTACTACTAGGTAATTATAATTACCTAATCATATAATTTTGCCATGCAACTGCTCCGTCGTCATTGAAATAATTTTTATATTTATCACGCATTTTCTCTGCTATTAATTTCGATCTATTATTAATTCTCGAGCGACGAATACTCGGTAATTCATTAATTTCGGACCTCCACTGGCCCTGAATGATTTGAAAGTTTATGATGTCTTCATAATCTGTAGTTCCTGGTGGTGTATAAGTATTTGATGCAGTAGTACGTAACCAGTTGTGTAATGTACAAGCACATAAGACGATCTTTATCGTAGTTTCCTCTGTAACTTGAATTGGCTTTCCCAAAACACGAAAACGAGATGCTAGAATGCCGAACCCATTCTCCACAATCCTTCTTGCTCTGCTCAACCTATAATTAAAAATCTTTTCGGCGGTGGTCAATGTATTTTTGTAGGGCTTTAGTAAATACGGTTTTAAAGGGAAGGCATCATCTCCAACTAGAATACCATTTTCAGGCAACAATAAATTGTTTTCTAGATAAGGATACAAAGAGCAGTTTTGGAATACCCCACCATCTGCGTTACGACCATATGAGCCTATATCTACATATCTGAAAGTATAATCGTGATCCACAACAGCCATGAGCACTATACTATTTGTTCCTTTGTAGTTATAATATTCACTGCCACAATTTGGTGGTGCTTGAATTGTTATATGCTTCCCATCGATAGAGCCACAACAATTAGGGAAATTCCACCTCGAAGCGAATCCTATTTGGATATCTTGCCATTCTTCCACATTCGGTATCTGAAAAATAAAAGAGTAATGTTAATTTCAGGAACCATATCATCCATCAACGTCAGGAAGCAACGTCGCATCAGCGTCAGGAAGCGAGGAGGCCACGAATAACGTGGACCTTGATGCTAGTGACAATAGCAACAAAGCTGCTCATATAAAAGTGGTAAAGCCACCAAAAACTCTAAAGTTAAAGACGAAATTATCATCAGAACGGTCTGACATTCAAGCAGCCGTAAATGAACTCAAAGAACTAAATAGTAGTTTAGTAAACATGTCTGCCCCGATTACAAGAGAATTAGAAGATGAATGTGATGTTATTGGAAGACATGTAGCACTGCAGCTGAAACAGTTATCTTCGATTGATAGAATTGATGCGACAGATGAAATACAGGCGATACTCTCTAGATACCGTAAGAGAGCCCTCTGTGGTAGAATTGTGTACACACCTTCTAATTACAGTTCCGAATGTACGCCATCACCACAGCCTACAGTAAATTATGAAATGTCTGCACTCTCTATGCAAGTGGAACAATCTTCACAATCTATACTCCATAATGAATGTACGCTATCACCACAGCCTGTAGCCTACCAGCTTGTAGAGGTCGCTACTGAAGCTTATCAACCTGTTGAACCTACAACATCTGCATTCTCTGCGCCACTGCTGGATCAATTTGAATCTATACCCCAATCTAATGATGTACTTGCTGCAGCAATATCAATCTCTAATATTAAAAAATGACGAACTAAGCTATGTAGTACTGTAGTTATTAAGTATTAATATGTAAAGTTCACGTTTAATATGTACAAAAACTTTACAAAACCATTGTGAATTTGATTATGAATAAAAAAAAATACTTACTTTGATATAATCTTTTAGACTTTCATTGATGACTTCTGGTATTATTTTAATGATGGATGCTTTTGAAACTCTGAAAAATACCGACAACAGTCTATACGATATCCCAGAAGAAAGGTATACTAGGGTTATTTCCAACTTCACCCTCGCAGGTATCGCATCCCTCATTAGTGTATCATCACGTTGAATTTTTGGAGCAATCAAATTTAAAAGTATTTCCACTTGTTCAGTTGTCAATCTCATAACCGCTTTATATTCTCGGGGATCTTCATCATATAGCTCTTTAAATATTGAATTCGTTGCCCCTTTTCTTTGCAGCCAAGTCCTGACCCAAACACTTCTCTTCTTCTTCTTTTTTTGTATAGCTCTTTCAATTTCAACACAAAGTATTTTCGTAACTGCTTTTATAGTGGTATGCACTGTGATTAAACGTGTATTTTGCGACAACATTGCACGAGACATGATACAGACGAACTATGCGAGTACACTGGTGCAGTAGCTGTCTTCCTGCGACGCCAGCAGTTCGCATAGTGTGACCGAGCGAGGCGAGTCGAGCTACTGTCATACGAGTACACATGCACAGTAGCTGTCTACTGTCATATCAGCTGCTCGCACTGTGTAACCTATCCTTAATGTATAGATACACGCTGGACTGACAATCCCGTACACGATGACAGCCATTTCTTGTTACCAATCGAAGCGCCAGCGCCACCATTGAGCGTACATTGAAATAATTTCGAAATTTTTGTCATTTAATTGCAAATACCTAATTGTTGTTCGTGCATATTTAAATGACTTTTAAAAGACTAGAACAACCTTCTTTTGGAATTTAAAATATTTAACGTAATTTTTATTGACAGTTTTTTATGTAGCTACCGAATCATAGGATATTTAATTACTGTATTCTGGATTCTGACAATATTTATTTATATTTTATAGCAAACTAATATTTATCATGTCTTCTTAGACTACTGTTATTGAAAGCCTATATCATTTTTGGATTGCTTTTATATCTTTATATGCAAATCAAAATCAAAATAACTTTATTTATTTAGGTCCTAATTTAATATTTATGAACGCCAAGGTTACATATACTAAACTGTAATATGTACATATTTACATTTACCTATTGACAGGTTCAGTAATTCAGTTCGTGCATAAGAAAAAAATTATGTACATTAAATTTTAATGTTAGCGTCTAACATCAGGCACGGCAAAATAGGAGCAAGTGAAAGCCAGTCCAGTGTACAAATAAGGTACTATAGGGGTCAGTGCTGATACGCAATAAAATTAATATATTGATTTGACATTTTCATCGATGTACTGTTATTTTCATACTGTAGTTAGTTTTATTATAAAGATATCGACTATAATAAATATTAACTTATTTTTAGGGTAAATAAATTCTACTTTTACATATCTATAAACATGATATTTTTTAATACTTTTTAAATGTGTTTTTGGTAAAACAACTTTTTTGAGGCGTAATTCCTCTATAGTCCAAATGGTATCCGAACGCAAATGTTCTTTGGCGCTCTCGTCTTTAAATATATCAAATTTACTACATCAACATGGCGGATAAATCAGAAAGTAAGTTTTGTTTATATTGTCAATTAATAATTTGTTTTCTATTTCCTTGGTGTGTATAAATAGTAAGAAATAATTCATTTAATAAAATACATACCAGTTTTTTACTGAGCGGTTTATAATGTGTTCTTCTCAGGAGTTACGATTGTAATGTGGTTCGCTAGATTCAAAATTTGAAAAAATTCAAATTTTCAGCCGAAATGTCACTCGGTTTATTGTCGAAATTGAAATATTAGACTATGTTGTGTAGTCAGACTATAATAAATAAGATTATTTACATTGAAATACCTGCCAAATAAATAATATTTGTAGACTACAAGTTACATAAATAAAGATTTTGATTTTTGTTCAGGAGAACAAGATGCAGAAGACTATTCACCAAGGTCTCAATATCGTATTAAAGAGGAACCAATGGATATGGATTTTCCCGAAGAGGATGAAGAGCCACCGGCATTCGGGCCTGCAGCTCTTGGCCTTCACAGAGTTGGTACCAAGTTACCGCCGAAACCTGCACCTAGTGAACCTGTTCAAAAGCTAAATGCGAGAGGTATGCCAGCCCGAATAAGAAAAAAAAATAGATTTATATTTGTTGACGATTTTGTTAATACTTCGCCTCCGCGCCAATCGCCTAAAAGAAATGCCAAGATTATTTCTAAAACACCAATTAAACAAACTAGCTCGAAAAAACAGAAATCACCATCTAAAGTACAAAGGACTGATAAATATGATGAAAAGTCTGAACTTGTTGGAACTCAATCACCAGATACTAAATCTGGCCACAGGATAGGTATGAGACTAAGAAATTTATTGAAATTACCAAAAGCTCATAAATGGGTTTGTTTTGAGTATTTCTATAGTAATATTGACAAAGTTTTATTTGACGGTGAAAATGATTTTATGATATGTTTAAGAGAATCATTTCCTCAACTCAGTAATAGAAAATTGACTCAAGTGCAGTGGTCTAAAATTAGAAGAATGATGGGTAAGCCCCGAAGATGTTCTCAAGCATTTTTTGATGAAGAACGAAAAGAATTGGAACGAAAACGAAGATTGATAAGATTTATTCAACAAAGAAAAGCAGCTGATATCAATGTTAAGGATTTGCCAAATGAAATACCAATGCAATTAGTAGTTGGTACTAAAGTCACAGCTAGATTACGTAAGCCACAAGATGGTTTATTTACTGGGTGTATTGATGCAGTTGATACTTCTAATAACACATACAGAATAACTTTTGAGCGCCCTAAGTTAGGCACACATTCTGTGCCAGATTATGAAGTTTTGTCAAATGAACCTCCAGACACTATTAGTCTTTCTAGCATTGCCAAAAAGTTCAGACCTAGATATGTCCTACAAGACATATTTAGCTTGTATGAGTCCACAAATAACAATACTTCAGGTGACCCTTTAATTGGTTGCTCCAACATAGCCAAACATATGGATGCTATTGGTAGTTATCCATTTGCTCTTTTGGAAGTTATGGTCAAGTTAACTAGAATACTTAATGCCAAAAGAGACAAAATCAACTTATTGAAGGAATATAATTGTGATGCAGAGAAAAGAAAATCATTTGGTCAGAAGATGCCAGAAGACTTTGAGAGAAAATATGCTGCAGTTGTGATTGATTTAGAAAGAATGAATATGGACTTGCAAGAATATATGAATGAAGTTCAGCAGTACTGTCAGCAAATTGCTCCAGAGCCTAGCTTAGCTGCTATGTTAGTTCCTTCACACTTACGGGATATATGTCGCGAAAAAGCCTCTTTGCTTGTAGAGAAAAATAATAATGGGTCAGTAAAGGATGCCCATTTAATTGATATCATCACAGATCTTATTGCACTTATGTTACAAGTGAAAAGCTTATCTGATTCTGATCAAAATGCTTATGAGTTAACTGTTTTGCAGGGCACTATGGAACAAATTAAAATGAAATTAGAGCCACAGCATCAAAAATTATTTCAAAATAATATAGAAATTCATATGCACAGAATTCAAATGGGTTTAGGTCAGATGACATCCAATAGTTATATTGCAGGAACATAATGTGCAATACTTCATACACATTATTTATTTATAAAAGTCTAGATGTCCTTTCTAGATAAATATAATGGTTCTATCGGCCATATGGTGCATACAATTATGATTATAGATGGAATTGTAGTTATATTCAGGACAAAATATAATAAAAGATCATCTTGTAAGGAAAGAAGCTTTCATTAGAAATGTAATTTATTATGAATGTTACATGCATGGGCTAACAGTATTGTGCTCAGTGCCATGAATAAATACTTCATGTATGTTATTATGTATCATAGCTTAAAAATAAAAATATAAAGGATAATATAAGTTTATTTTTCACTAATTATTTGTATTCACTTTAATATTGAACCCAACTTAAAATTGAATTTGTTTATTGATCAATCTACTGACACATATAAACAATAACTTGTAAGGATACCTTATTATGCTGGGGTATGGTAACTGCACTCTGTATGTAGCTGCTTTTTATAGTTCATATAATGTGAGAGGATAAGGTTTATTCAAAATTTAGTACATTTTATTTATTGCCACACATTCCAATTTTAATTAAACAGCTGATACAAATTTTCACCTCAAAAGATTTGCCTTCAGAATAGTTCTTGCAAATTGAATACGCGTCTTTTTAAAAGATACTATTAATTGCAGAATATTCCTACAATGCTATTATTATTATTATTAGTGTGGCAAAATCTATTAAATTTCAAACTAATAAATTGTAGCCTCAATTGAAATGTTTTCTGTGCAGGACCAGGTGATAAAGTGTTGTCTAAGCACATGATCTTTGTAATCTTTTGTTGCCCTTTCTCAAAGAGTCCTATCATTCTATTTCTTACCAATAAATAAAATGAAAGGAACTTTTCTGAAAATAACTGCATGTTTGTACATACAGAGAAAACTGCCAAGAAATAATTTGAAATTTATATTTTAATTTTGTTTTTATAATGTACATGACTACTGTTAGGTACTGTATTTTCCAAAGAAAACCTAATGACACGATTCATCCCAATGAAATGATAGAATCCAAGACTTCAATGTAAAAATAAGGGTTTCTAACTAATATAGGTTTAATTTATAGAGTAGGACATCCATGGAAAGTGATAATATGAGTAAAGGACGTTTTTGGACAAGGACTTTTAAGAAAAGAGCAATTTATGAATAGAACTTAAGAAAGTTGTTTTAATAAAATGCCATAATGAGAAATTACATGAATAACATCATGCACTTAGACAATTCATGATAATGATGCTATTCTGAAACAATATACATACAATATTTTTTAATAAAGCACACTAGATACTCAATAATTTTATTGTAAATTGTTTTAATACGAATACCTATCTGCCTACTGAATTTAGTTTACCATCTAGAACATAATCTTTGAACAGCAACTACATTGTTAAGAATAAAATTTTATGTTTTGTATTTATCTAAGATAGCCAGCAAATCATCTGCTTCTTCTGAAGTTTTCACTCTAATTAAGATTGGTGTTGGAGGTGGCTTTGAATCTGGTGTGGGTATACAAACCAACATAACATTGTTTTTACCCATCCTTTGTGTAGGTATGGCCGAAACTAATATTAAATTTACTAAAATAGTCCCCAGATTTGTATTCGCCCGGACTAACAGTTGGTGTTTGCCACTATCTTCTATTTTCTTAATATACAATGTCCCTACACCTTTGTCTACAAAATTTCCATCTTTCTTCACAAATATTTTGCATTTTTTATCATAAACACTATTTTCTTCAACAACTGGTGTGAATTCTACTTTAGGTGGTGTATCATCTTCCTCTTCTTTGTTAGTCTCTTCACTTGTGCTAGTATTCTGTTTAATATTAGAGTTGAAACTGAAAGGTTTACCAATGCCAAACGAAAATGGAGAAGCAGATGGAGATCCATTGGTATCAGTTGTGTTTGTATTTGCAGTAAAAGAAAAAGTAGATGATGATGTAGTTCCAATTGCAAATGGAGATGATGTAGTTATAGTTGATGGGCTTGATGTAGTTGCTACACCAAAGGTAAATCCAGATGGGCTTTTTGTAGCTGTAACTGAAGTACTAGGTGAAGCATTAACTCCAAACGAGAATGTAGGTGTTTTGTTTACTGTTGTAGTATTGCTGTTTTGAGTTGCAAAGAGAGATTTTGAGCTTGGAGACAAGTTAAATACTGTAGATCCTGTAGTATTACTGTTCATAGTGGTAGTTACTGGCTTAGCATTTGTGCTCCCAAAGTCAGTTTTTGTTTCAGATGAGCTAGTTTTATCATCTGCTTTTTTATTCTGTGCTTTATCAGAACTTTGATATTCATCTTGTATTTCTTTGAGATACTTCTCATAGTCTTTGAATATAGGTGTAAGTATACAAAGAGGAGTCTGTTCAACATGCTTCTTTATCCAATCTGATACAGATTCATTAAGACCTTTCAGTTTAGAATAATATTTCATTTTTGATTCATTCTTATTCTGATCAGATTTCATCTCTGTTTCATTCAGATTAGACTCAGATTTTGTTATTGTACCAATATTGCTTTGCATTGTATCCATTTCTGATTGAATTTTAAATGGTGATGAATTAGAAGTAGTTGAAAATAATGACTTAGCCACATTAGTTGGAATGTCAAATTTTGTTGCAGCAAATGTAGTTGTTGATTTTGTGGCATCTGTCTTATTATCAGTAGAACTTGTTACAGTTTGAACTTTGAAAGGAGAGTCACCCACTGTAGAGTCTGGTTTTGATGCTATGAACAAGTTTGAAGATGTGTTAGTGTTAGTTGAAGAAACTCCAAACAACGAAGTTGTCCCAGTGAGTGTAGGTGGTGATCCAAATGGTGATTTTGTGGATGCAGCAGTACTAGTCTGAAGAGAAAATAACCCACTGCCTGGGCTTGTTGTCATTGGTTTACTGGTAAATAAACTGGATGTTACAGATGACTCTACTTTACTGATTGAGTCATTATTCTCATTGTTACCATTAGTAAGTTTTGATAAAAAGTCAAATGAAGCAGGCTGTGTTTTATTGAAGCCACCAAATCCACTGAAGACACTTTTCTGAAACAGTAAAATTTTGAAATCACTAATCCAATAATTCATTGTTAATAAATTATATCTCCATGTTCATATTATGTACATTTTTTATAACCATGTTGTAACAACTTTATTGGCATGTTCACATGCCAGATTTCTATCTATAGCCTTAAGCAAACTATACATAATTATTACATTCATAATTATTTTATGATTATAAATGATCTGATACAATATCATCAGAATATTTCAATTATTTACCTCGTCGCTAGTTACTTGCGAACGTCTTTTAGCCGTCCTGATAACACGTTTCTCAAGAATGTCTTTGGACGCAGTTTTAAAACAGCCACCTTCTTCAGGATCCGCTGGATCATCTTGATCCCAGTTTTCGTGGTTTAATTCAGTAGTGGCTTGTCGTTTTACTGACATGCTTAATTATGGATTAAGCTATGTACTATTCTTTTTAATCGTAGATAAAATCTTTCGTCGTGGCGCCAATCAACTATGATATTTCAGTGTGAACATGTCATATAACTGCCTGTAAATTCCTTTCAAACCTTTATTATTTTAACACTACTTTGCAGTACACTGTTCAATAATGGAAAATTAATGTAAGGTTCAAATAAATATTCTCCTGAATTACGAATTTTCGATTCATAGTCTCATCGAAACCTTCACTGAAATCGTTTATGACATAGATAAGTTTATGACAGCTAACAGATAACTACGAAGAGCAAGAACAAGGCCACAAATATACTCCATAGATCAAATAAATCAAAAGGTTACCATACGCTTGGCAAGGCAAAAAGCCAAAGTGTGACAAATATAATATTAATAAGGTTTTTGCAAAATAATAACCGAATGATTATTTAAATTGTGGATGGTTTCTAGGGTAATACGTTTATCCACAGTACATCATGCATTTTCATTAATGATTAATATTTAATTATTGTTTTTGTACTTTAAACCGATATTAAACCATATGAATAATGAGTAGGTACGAACGTACAATAGGGAGCTTCAATCTTAAATCAAGACAAACAAAGAATAACTTGTTTTGAGATTTGCAAAATCTTCAATCATAGATATATAGAAAAATGCGCTGACAAATGTGTGACAGCTGTGTCCCTGACAAATTAATTTAAGTAATAACCACATAGTAACGACTTTTTGTTAGAGGATTACCAAATATTTATCACTAATGAGGACTGTCCTGAAAATAAGTTTTAAGTCGTATTTACATTATAAAAGAAGTAGCAGACCGAACATTCACCAAAAATTGCGTAGCAATTAAATTACTTATTTTTTATATGTGGGTCTTCGTCGCTGTGTAAGTACTTAGATCAATCATAAATACCTATTTAAAGACAAATTATAATTTGTGTGTGTGTGGGTAAACTAAAGGAAACGAGATAGCTGGTATGGTTAAGTTTAGTTCTTATAAGTTGTAAAGGTTCAATGGCAACAAGTTAACTGGAATCACTTTTCACGGTAAGTTTTATTTTCTATATTAATATTATAAAGAGGAATGAGAACAACCCCTCCCCCCCTCCCCCCCCCCCCCGCAGCAGCGCTGGAGGCCATACTAAACCTCAGACCCCTACACCTAATCATACAGCAGGAAACAGTTACAGCTGCCATACGGCTTGAAAAGGTAGGGCTCTGGAAATGAGACAATAGGATAACTCATGCACGCCTTAAGGAGTTAGTATACAACGAAATTCCAATGATAGCGGCGACATGTGATATCATCCCAAAAGCTTTTGTTTTCGACAAAAAATACCACATCCAACTTCATGAAGAATTTAAAGAGAGCTCTGGTATACAAGAAGTGAAAATATACACGGATAGATCCAAAACAAAATCAGGAACAGGAGTCGGAGTCTTCTCCCACGACCTAAACACCAATTACTCAACAACCCTGAGAAACCTCAACACTATCTTCCAGGCAGAATGTGTTAGAATCACCCGGGCTGCAACAGTGGTTACATAAAGGGTTATAAGCGATAAGTCGATAAACATTATTTCGGATAGTGCCGCGGTATTACAAGCTCTGAAAAGCAACTGCTTTAACAGTGGACTCATCCTGGACTGTCACCGTGAGCTGCAAAGAATTGCAACAAAAAATCGAGTAACGTTGCAGTAGATACGCGGCCACAACAACTCTTCTGGCAAGGACGCTGCAGACCGACTGGCAAAGAGAGGATCGAGCATTAAAATGGTAGGACCCGAACCAATTGTCCCGATACCCTTCTGCCAACTCAAAACATGGTTATGTGACAGAACCACGAAACTACACGGAAAACAATGGCCAGAAACAAGGGAATATAGCCACACAAAGGAAGCCCTTCCATCCTAAGACATACATCTGTCACGCAAATTGCTACATTCTTCAAGGAAAAACCTGCTACATCTAGTGGGTATAATATCAGGCCACTGCTCACTCAACCAACACCTGTTTAACATCGGCATCACTGACAGCCTCTTATGTAGAGGCTGCATGGAGACCGAGGAGACACCGGCTCACGTGCTGCTACATTGCAAAAGCGTGAGCAACCAACGGGCGAAACTACTAAACAGTTCAGAAACGATGAAGGAAGTACTGCGCAACACCGGTCCCCTATTGTCTTTCTGGACGGAGCTGAGGTTGTATAAGTAACCGAACAACTTATCGCGTCGGTCACTTACTCACAATGGCCTAATTGTGTAGCTAAGTGCGGATAACATACGTCCAACTAACTAACTATTATAAAGAGGAAAGATTTGATTTTTTGTTCGTTTGTAAGGATTAAAGTTAAAAACTACTCAGCCGATTTTAAAATCCTTCCACCATTGAAAGTTATATTATCATCGAGTAACATAGGCCATATTTTATTTTTAAAAGTACTCTTACGTATATAACCTAACTTACTTTTACGCGAGCGAAGCCGCGGGCAAAAGCTAATCGGTAATAATGACGAATTTAAATATTGAGTTTTTAATTATAATGTTAAACTGTCGTAACTGATTAGTTGGAGGTGTAGATTAGTGGTTAGATTGGCTTCATGAATTTTCCCAATTCAATGACATTAACGAGCAAGATTCTCTATTTTATCGAAAGCTAAAGGACTTAATTAACAAGCAGGCGCCGAAACGTAGTTTAAAAAATTCTAAATATTCATCATGGTTTACTAAGGCCTTAATAAAATTATTAAACGAAAAAGAAAAGTACCGTAGTAGTAAAAAATATCGTAAATATAACAACCTCCTTAATAAACTAGATTACGAACTACTTCGAAGCCGTTGCCATACAATGATAAATAAAGACTACAGTAACTATAAACGCCACATTGAAAATACAATAACAAAAGACTCTAAAGCTTTTTGGCGTTACATCAAAAACAAACGTTGCAATAAATCGGGAATTCCAGCTAAAATATACATGGATAACTCAGTAGCCAATAATGGTACTGATATTGCCAATCTTTTCGCAACTCACTTTTCGTCAGTATTTACTGATCCTAATAGCTGTAGTCCAGTAGCAAATGCTTCGGATTCGTTTGAAGTGTTAAGCAAATTAGAATTCACGAAGAGAGAAGTAGGTACTGGCCAAAATAAAAAAGTTCGACACCACCAAGGGTGCTGGTCCCGATTCTGTTCCACCTATATTTGTGAAAGCTTGCGGAAGAGCTCTCGTGGAGCCACTATGCTTCTTGTTTAATCGATCGTTGGTTTCGGGAGTATTATATACTCTGACGAATGGAAAAAGCCCACATTGTACCAATTTATAAAAAAGGCGATTCCAGTAACATCAAAAACTATAGGCCAATCTCCATTCTGTCCTGTTTCTCAAAACTGTTCGAATGTCTTGTTTGTCCGATTGTCACTAATCATTTAGACGCAAATCTCTGTAATAATCAGCACGGTTTTCGAGCTGGGCGATCCACAGAGACTAATCTTGTTAGGTACATTACAGACATTTCAGAAGCGCTGGATGACAGATGCGAAGTGGATGCCATCTACACGGACTTTAGCAGTGCATTTTACAAGGTGAGCCATCCACTCGTGATAGCAAAGCTCCAGTCAACTGGAATCCATGGACCGTTACTAAGGTGGTTTACTTCCTATTTAGCAAATCGCTTTCAATTTGTTGCTGTTGATGGCTATGTTTCCCCGGTGTTCTGTGCACGTTCTGGTGTTCCACAAGGTTCACACTTGGGTCCAGTCTTATTTCTTTCATATGTGAACGACATAACATCTCAAATCCAGTACTGTCAATGTCTTCTGTTTGCAGATGCCTTAAAGATTTATAAAAAAAATATCAATCCAATAAACTGCACGCATGTCCAGAGTGATTTAAAAAACATTGAAAACTAGTGCATTTGCAACAATATGATTTTAAATCCAAAAAAATGGGTCCACATCCGTTTTTCCAAGAAAAAAAAAATCCTCACCTACTACTTACAAACTATATAACACCGCACTGGCAAACGTGAGTGAAATAAGGGATCTTGGGGTGAAAGTCGACAATTAATTAAGCTTTAAGTCGCACATCAATGACATTGTCAAAAAGTCTGCTCAGACTTTGGGTTTTCTCAAACGAAATAGTCGGGGATTCCAACTGCCAACCACAAAAATACTTTTATTTAATACCTTGGTGCGAAGTCAGCTAGAATACGCTAGTACAGCCTGGAATCCATGTTACGCAGTTAATTCTCAAAGAGTAGAGACTATCCAAAGGGCATTCACAAAACATCTGGCTTTTATATCCAAAGATATCAGTCACCGTTCTCCATATCAGCAGCGCTTACAGCACTTTAAAATAAAAACCCTACGAGAACGTCGTTTATCCCGAGATTTAATTCTCCTATATAAAATTACAAACGGAATCACAAAATGCAGTGACTTAGTTGAAGGTGTCGCGTACTCAGTCCCTTCGAAATATCCCAGACATCCAACGTTAACCAGAATGTTTTACATACCATTCCGCAAAACCAATCTCGGTCGCTATGCACCCCTACTTAGAATGTGTAAGGAATACAATGAACTTTCCAAAAGGTCTAATATAGATATTCAAGGTCGGTCATTGAAAAAATTAAGGAAAATCGTTTTGAAGGTGCGGGAATATAGCGATGGCGCATAGTTAGTCATGATATGTTGTTTTGTTTTATTAAACTTTGCTGTATTTGTTGTTTTGGTGTTTTGTCTTTTTATTTTTTCTTTTTATTATTGCATGAACTTGTTTATGTGTTAGTATACAACTAGGAACAAATTGTTGTCTTAACGTGATTGCTGTGTATACCTGTAATAGGCATGCATGTCAGAACTGACTCATTATTGTAAAAAGTATGTATTAGCTGTAACATGTAATGCTGTTGGTGTAACAACGAATAAATAAATAAGGTGTATTCTGTACCAGATTGCGAGCTAGAATAATTCCAACTTTATTTTAAGAATTTCCTCAATTATGTTATTTTACTTTACTCTTTTGGTATAATGTGTCAATGTGTCAGTGTAGATAAGTATATCTACACTGACGGACTCATAAACTGCATCAATGTTCAAGACGCCTTTGAAATAAATATTTAAACTAAGTATTCAAACTTTTAATACAAATTGAAATTGAAACCTATAGTTTGGTTTGTTAACTTCATAACAGGGTAGTATCATATCCTTAAGTGTATGTTTGTAAACTGGAAAGGACCATTCAATTTTTTTGAACAAAAACGATAAATTACAAAAATTGGTTTTGGTTGGTTTATTGAAAAATTGGTTTTATTACAATTAAAAAAATAGTTGAAGCACATGTTTTTTGCTTAAGGTGGGTAAGGGCACATGGAGGCAATACCTCCACGTGCCCTTATTACAGATTCAAATCGGTTCCGCATAGATCTGATTATGGTTATTAAACGGTTTTGCGGAATATTATTCCATTCTTGTATAATCGCTGTTCTTAGTGCTGCTACTGTTGTGGGCACAGGTTTTCTCGCATAAACAGCTTTTTTTAAACTGTCCCAAATATGCTCAATGGGATTAAGATCCGGGCTTTTCTTTTTTTTTTTTTAACTTGGGGGAATGCTTTAACGCATACCTCTCCGGGGGGCGACGGAGAGGTTATGTTGGACTCACCGGGGAAAGATGGTGAGTGACATCCCGGTAATACCGACTAAACCTACCACGGTGTTCCTCGACATAACCGCAAACGGCGGGGCCGCGCGAATCGCTTTCACATACAATCATGAATTCGCGACCCCACCGAAGTTTCGGCCCCGCGCCGTATGAAGCGGCAGGCCACTACACAAATAGACAACCACAAATTTTACTGTCCCCCTGAGGGCGGGACGGACACACGATACAGAGGCGCGCGTGGGAACACGCACGCCGCCTCTCGAACCTGGTGCTGATCGGGTGGCGGGCAGGCCCACAAAGCCCACCACCCCCAGGTCAAACCTCGGGGTGGCTAGAGGTCGACTCGCGCCCTCCGGAGCCCGGCTCTGCGGTTGGGGAGAGGGTTTAAGCGTTCTCTCTCCCGCTCCTCCGCCTCCTTGATGGAAATCACTTTCTCACAGAAGGAAGCGACGGCGTTCCACGACCTCCTACTCCAGACCATAGACTGAACTACGGCCGGGAGCGAGAGGGCAACCAATCCGACTGCCGCAATCAACTCACGGCGCTGCGATGCCCAGGCGGGGCAGTCCGCCAAAGTGTGCAGCGCCGTGTCCACAACAAAGTCGCGGCAGTCGCCGCAGTGGTGACAACCGGGCGTCTCTTGCCGGCCTATGCGACACAGGAACTGGCCAAAACAACCATGGCCAGTCATTACCTTTGTCAGCCGGAAGGTGAGTGCGCCATGCCGCCTCTCCAGCCATTCCTCACACACGGGACTTACCGCCACAATCGTGGCGTGCCCGGTACTGGGGTGCACAAGTCGCTCCTTCTACTTCTCTACTAGGACCTGGCGGAGCTCGGACCTTGCCGCCTCGACAGCGGAGAGAACAGGTTCTTCGCCCTGAGCTAGCGCCTCCTGGTGCCAACGATAGAGCGACGCCAGGAGCGCCGCTTCGAGGTCCCATGGCATCGATCCGGTGAGGAGACTCGCAGCCTCGAATGAAATCTTGCGGTAACCTCTAATCATCCTGACAGCCATGACGCGCTGTGGCGTACGAAGCGCTGATATGTTCGGGCCGTCAGGTTTTCTGCCCGAACTGGGGCCCCATGGACCGCACGACCCCCTCGTAGAACCTCCGGCAGGAGGTGTTTGGCCCGCTAAGGTTGGGCAGCAGGCGTGAGAGCGCACCTGCAGCGCCATGAAGAATGGGGGCCAAACGACGAAAAAAATCCGGGCTGCGTGCTGGCTAATTCATGGTACGCATCCCAACCTCTTCGCAATATTGTCGATCTTGTGCAGCGGCGTGGGGTCGGGCATTATCTTGCATTAGAGTAATATTTTTACCTATTAATCCCATGTAGGTACCACATGAGCTTCTAAAACCTCTGTTATATAGCGTTGTGCCGTCAAACCACCTGTTCTACCGTTTTGACGAACCATGTCGATGAACACAAGTTTCGTTCGCCCGATCATCGAAATGGCACCCCACACCATACACGAACCGCCTCCAAAAGGAACACGCTCCTCAATGCAACTTTGAGCATATCCCACGTCGACGATAGACTCCTCTGCGACCATCTGCACCATTTAAACATGTCCTACACTCATCGGTGAACAATATGGAGGCCCATTGCTCTTCAGTCCAATTAAGATGTTCACGCGCAAATCTTAAACGAGCTTGTCAGTGAGCTGCAGACAGCTTTGGACCATTTGCTGGTCTAAAAGGTGTGATTGCCGCTTCCTTAAGCCTCCTTCTTATTGTTCGTGCACTCATGCATTTCTAGCAGTCGTTCGTTGATCCAAGCCTTCTCGCACCAATGCAAAAATTTGAGCGGCTTGTTCGGACGAAGTATCCATATTTATGGTTACGAAACTTTTGTTGAGTTTAAAGACTAATACTATTGGTAACAATAATATGAATCTCAATGAAAAAAAAATCAAAGAATTAATTCCAAACTTTACTCTAGTATCACACGAAT
The DNA here is from genome assembly GCA_963675205.1 of Catocala nupta. Lineage (NCBI taxonomy): Eukaryota > Metazoa > Arthropoda > Insecta > Lepidoptera > Erebidae > Catocala > Catocala nupta. Next base: position 11,526,819 of record OY776081.1, read on the forward strand.
TTGAGACTATGCTTAATTTTATTTTTCTGGTTATAATTTTATCTTTTACTACAGTTCTATTTTTAAATTTTGTTTTTTTTTTATGATTAATGGACAGTCTCGACATTTTCATTTAGTTTAATCTAAAAAGTTTGCATACTTATCAAATATATTAATTCGAAAGAAATCCTGAACTTTGATGCAGTTTATGAGTCAGTCAGTGTAGTTATCTTTGTAACATGATTATTTAATAATTTTATTTTTATTGTCTATGTTATTATACTTGGTCATTAGTTATTTCAGTTTTTTCTGTATATGTGAATGTATAGTGTGCTATACATTATTATATACAGAGACATTACATACGCTATAAATTATTAAATAGATTGATGGTTAATTACCACCAATTAATAAATAAAACGAATACACTTTTGAATACATAAATAAAATGCGTGCACAGACAAAAGCTTACGTTTTCCCAAAAAGGTCACCGAAACGTTGCAAAACCAAAATAATCTATGAGTATGGCAAAAATCTGCATATGTTTTTATTCAGGCAACGTAGACCCGTAAAATGTTAGTTGCATATTCATGTAACTAACATTTTTGTACGGGTCTACGGATTCTTATAAACTAGTATTAGTATACTTAAAACTAAAGGCAGTAAACATTACATTTGCTGGTTTTCACTCTACATGAATCCGGGAGCAATGATTCATGTAAAGAGAATCAAGCCTGTCAGCAATCATTGCCAAGACGCGATTGGGACTGGCCCGCACTCTGCAATATATAATTATATATTTTTAAATATTACATTGTTATTGTTAGTAATAAATGGTATAACAGCTGCAGCACCTTATGCATATGCGTTGTAAAAACTGAAATTATAATTTAATGGCGATGGAATATTATATAGTGATATAAATAGAAAAATCTGTAAAAAAGGTCAATAATATTAATGGACCAAAGCAATTCAGGTTCTGTAGCAATAATATTATTGTTTTAACACTAACAACTCACGATAAAAATATCACAATTGAGATATAAATGCTACTTATCTGTAACTGTTAATATGTAAATGTTTTGTTGCTACATGTGTAATATAGAGATAGCTTTATAAAAAAAGTTTTAATTTTGTTTGTTTTATTGTTATTCTTACAATAATAAGATATGAATGTGTATAAATAAATAAATATAAAATAAAAAATATCTTTAGTCTGCTATGTGTCTTTATGTTTGTGAAATAAATTAGGCAAAATCATATCTTTACTTATCTCTTTCAATATTTTTTTTTATACGAGACGCTGTCTAATTTTTAAAGTGATATGTTAGTTATTAAACCAGTAGCTACCGTTAAATTACAGTTGCAGTTTAATAAGCACAAGTGACATTAAAGGAAATGTAAGATGGTAATTATAATCCAACGGGGTGGTCTGTAAGTATTTTTTATTAGCAAAATGTGTAAATATTCAGAGGCCGAAACTTACCAAAGTAGTCAGTACCTACACTATGGTCACCCCTTTTACATAGGGCACGTGCCAAACTTTAGAACATCTTTTTCGACACGCGTTGACAGTGAAATTTCCTGGCACGGTTTTTTTGACAGTGCATTAGAGGTCAGTGGGTCTTAGACAAAGAGGGTAATCTACTTATGATAATTATCATAACATTTCGTATTATCAAATATTTCATAACATGTACCTACTAAGTTTACATATAAATTTATTGGAAATTTAATTTTAGTGTGTTCATAATTCATATACAATCATGCTTATAATGAGTATTGCAGTTCTTAGTCGATTTTTAGGGACATGAAAAGTGTTTACACTTTTAGCATTTTACAGTCGTTTGCCTGTGTGCAGAAAATTACTTTTGTTTATCATGTTTGATGATGTGTGTGTTCAAATCTGTCTTGGTATTAGAACGTATATGTGCACATTACACATGTGTGTGTATCTATTTCACTCAATTCAATTGAACTCAACTCTGAGTTCATTTGGAAGATTAAAGTTCCATATTATTCTTTCAACCTAATTTTTAAACGGTACATTAAAGTGATGTTACTTTTTTGTAATGTATTCTATTAAATTATATGATTATCCTTGTGTTTTATACTGTGTAAACTTTCCGTAAGAGTAATATTGTGTTGCTGTTTGGGAAACAAAATTTGTTTCTTCGGAAACGTATCATTATATATTTTAATAAAATTTTAGAAAACTTTATTGCAATTTTGGTTATTTAGTCTTTATTTGAATGAATTATGGAAGTATCAAATGAGATAAAAGAAGATATCCGTAAAACGCAGTCGGACTTGAAAAATGCGATACGAATTCATCAGGTTGGTATTGTGACTGAAATATTTTTACTTTCAACGCACTTAGAAACAAAAATAAAGAGAATATTTATTTAATTTACGTTTCAGGTTTGGGTGGCTCGTTTACAGGATGATGAAAACGTAAGTTTTACTAATTTATTTAATTTACAAACATGAGTTATTCTTAAGCTTAATTAAAATGAAATCTACAATATATTGTGTTCATAGAATCTTCACTTGAAGTCAAAAGTAAAGGAAGCTGAAAAGGAAATAATTGCAATTGGTCAGACTCAAGTAAGTTTTATTTATTTAATATTATATATAACCTTGTTGTATTACTTAGTATTCAAGTAATTAAATAGATATTCTTATGTAATATTTTGGGTTTTTCACTGTTATAATACTTTTATAATTTTTTTTAACATGATTGTAAACTATAAATAAAATATATAAGAACCTGTATTATTTTATTCATTTAGTTATTACCTTTGGGCTAGTACCTATACATATCAAAACAGTATTGGCTCCAATTAAAGCAAACATTGCATTTTACTATTTAAGACTGTTGGTTGACTAACTATGTTTATTGTATAGGTGTAGTAAATGTATTTTTTGTTTATGTTTCATTTATGATTGTATGGTTTTATTTGATTTACTTAAATCTGTAACTATTCAGTCTAAATTATTTTATGATTAGTATAAAGCTAAGTTCTGCTTCTGGCCTATATGTTGAATTACTCTTTTGATGGGTATGTTGATTACCAAGTTAGTTATTAATTGATTTGTTTCATGTAGTTACTTGTTTTTAGAAACTAGTGGTGGAGAGGCTGCGGAGAGAGCTTGAGCTATACCAGCAACGTTTGAAGCAGCGCAACAAACACATTAATATTGAAAATGATAACAAATATGTTGCACAGCAGTTAAGGGACCACCAAATACAATATCGCAGTAGAAATAGAACAGTATCACTATTAAAACCTTCTGTATTAAATGAAATACATATAAAAAGTGAAAACAATAGTGATGAGGCAAAAGAGAACAATATATCTGATTCAGAAAATGATATTAAATCAGGCAATGAAAAGGAGAATTCAAATCACAGTGAGAATGAAGAGAAAGATAAATATGAAAGACATTTTGCACAGTTACCGAATACAGTCCATGATAGTAGAAATAATTTTGTGAATGCTCTGAACAAAGTGAAGGAAGCTTTCAGGTAAATACATCATTAGATTATTTATTTAAATTTATTATCTATATATATATATATATATATATATATATATATATATTATAGTAAACTACTATTTGTGATCTCTAAAAATTTGCTTGCTAATCTAGTTAATTGTACTGTAAGGTTCACGAAGAAAAAGGCATGATTATTAACCTGTGGGTATCTTGTAATATTAAATAAAGGTACAGCTCCAATTTAAATGCACACTTGACATTAAAAAATAACACAGCTTACTTTCAATTTAAGGACAAATGGTATACCATTCACACCAATAGGTGTAAGTAGGTAAGTTAAGTCACAATGATGATCAAAGAATCTGTCAGTCAGACTTTATTGCTGATTGTCATGACTGAATAATTTAATATACCTAACACTTTATTTTTTGAGTAATATTACTCAATTGGGTGCAAAATATTTACTTTACATATTTATATATTGATTAACCAAATTGTATAGATAAATAAATTTGGGTAATGATGATTAACTTTGACAAACAAACAACTTATTTTTGCAGGCAGCAATTTGGTGATATGTAAGTGCCTATAGACTATACAATCAGGTACATAATATAATAATATTCTATCACATACACACAACACCATCTAGCCCAAACTAAGCAGAGCTTGTACTATGGGTACTAGACATAGTTTTTATTTTTGTAAATACATTCATGTTATACATAAAGGATGGCTCAATAGGAGTGCACTATTTCGTTTAAAAATAAGACATGTAAGTTGTGATATTTAAATTACATTATAAAGAAGATATATTCCCATTATGTATGGAATAAAATATCCGGCAAATGCCCTCGATGGCTCTGATACAAGCCAACAGACAGACATTACACTTTCATGAAATTTTCGATAACTTTTTTAACAAAGATGTGGCTGTATCTCACTGATAACGCGTTGGATCTCGGCATTGGGCTCAGAAATAGTTTCTGGTTTACTTGCATAAGCCCGAGATTTCACAAAATCCCGAAGAAAGAAATCGTACTGTGTTAAATCGCATGATCTTCATGCGATTTAACACAGTAGGTATGATTTGCAGTTGTAGCCAGTTGATCTCAATTTCACTTTGCTCTATTGCCCATTGAACGAATTGCCAACGCTTTGCATGGTTTGCTGGTTTGAGCTCCTAAGTATGCTGAATTTTGTACGGGTGACGGTGAAGGTCTTAAGTCTAAATTCACTGCGTAGTGCTTCGTGAAATTGAAGTTGTTCAGCACGATGCCGAATTGATGTTTTCCGGTTTTCGACCACTCTCGATTACAGCAGCTATGTTTTTAAGAGATCTACCGGTACGTGGACTTGGAGGCGACTTATTACCCACAACCGACCCAGATTCTTCAATTTTTTGGCTACTCTTCGAATTGTGGAAACATTAGGTGTATTTTCTCGACCAAAAATTCTGCGATGTTTGCGAGCGGTCTCAGCGTAACTTTGTCTATATTTGTAATGAGTTTTTACAATGAAAACACGTTCTTCTTTTATGTAAAGCTCCATTTTTATTAATCGGGACAATCATAGGTAACAGCTGTCGAATTTCAGAGACCACACACAAAAACAAATACACAAAATTTAAATAGTGCTCTCTTATTGGGACACCCATTTTTTTGTAAATATACATATTATATATAGAAACACCCAGACGAAGACAAACAGCCATGTCCATGCACACAAATGTTTGACTTGTGCGGGAATCATACTGATGGCGGAGTGGCTTAAGTGGTCGTCTCGCCACAGCCACAGCGCCAAGTGTCGTAAGTTCGCGCGACATAGGATTTATTATCTACTGCTCGAGTTGTCTAGTTTTCCATATATAAATAGGTAGACAATAAAAAATTCAAAGGCAATATCTCATTATATGATCAGTATAATTAAATAATAAAAATGATGTGAGATGTTGATAAAAGAAAAGAAATATTATCTTACATTATAAGGCTAGCAATTGGTAATAAATACTGCTTGGGCACACTACTGGTTACTTATATAATAAACTCTCACTTGCTTATGTAGATCTTGTTATGTTGATCTTTCCGGTTTTCTTTGATGGGAATGACATGAAAAGTGGCATGTAGTTTGGTGGTCTTTTTGTGATGCCCGCAAGTTACTTACTATTGTTTGGGGTCTAGATGCGTCCAATTTAGTAACATACCTGTCGGTTTCGGCAAAAAAGTTTTACAATCGGACACTACGAAAATACTTTTATTAAAGTTATCATCAACAGAAGCATTTTTGTTATTAATTTGCCAGTAATATGCCACTGTTGATAGAATCATAATTAAATACCTATATAAACATCGTATATAAACATCCAACACAAACCACACTTCTTCTAATTAGTAGTGTCGTACTTAGTGAATTTGCAATAATTTAATGAAGCATATTAAAATTTTCTTGATATCTAGGTATTCTTTGGTTATATGTTCTTGAAACGTTGTTACAGTGGAACGAAATTGCCGCACGCCCACCAACATAACAACCAGTGGCAGGAACAGAAGTCTGATTCGGAGTCGTCAGGTCGCGGAGAGCCGTCACCCACTCCTTCACCACCACCACTGCCAGAGCCGGGGGCACCGGTCACTAAGGAGACATTCTTAAGGTGATTAAACTTTTTTGATTAGTCTATGACCCTGTAGAATGAGCAACTTTTGATTGCTGTTTGAATTCATACATATTTTTGAAATTAAACACTTATACGGATTTTGTCGCGTTGTTTATTTTACTTTAAAACACTGTTAACCGTATAAAGTGTTTAATTTCAATGTATAACATTCGCGTAAACATAAGACATCATACATATTTTACCATAAATTATATAAAAATATTTTGTACTAGGTTTTGTCCAAGGCTTCGCTCGCTTTAATGTAGATTTTGTCAATAAATTTCTATCCCTCGAGAACAGTACTTTTTTCTGGATGAAAGGTACCCTATTTCCTTTTCTGTACCCTGAAAACGTGTATTACATGATGATCAGACATAATGAGGGATCGAGTAGTTAAGGCGTGAAAACGTAACAAATAAACTCACATTCGCATTTATATAGTTTTTTTGTCTTTAGTTATTTACCAATAGTATTAAAGCTACATTCGAACAGATGATTGTTGTTTCTAAATTTTGCATTTATTATGCATGCAATAATTTTATTGTACTTGTACATTTGTAACGTATATTGGCATTTTGTGGCACGCCACAAAAAGCTACAATATATGTTAATCATGTTTCTGTGTCACGACACAGAAACATGATTATGACATGTGGAAAACCCAAACGCCAAGAAGCTTCTTGTTCTTACATGTACCTAGATACTGTAAGTATGCACATAAATCCAAATTATTTTTATTTTAGACTCATTGGCTTGGTGACGCCCTCACAAAAGGAACTACTCGAAAAAAAGAGAAACGAGCGACGGAAGAGGTCTACCACAAGTACAAACCGAAATGACTTTCTCTATGGAAGCTACGAAATGATGCCTGTAAGTTATTTGAACAGATGTTTTGTGTTACTTTAGTGACCGTCGAAAGCCGAACACCGACTAATGCCGTTAAACATTATATTGATAGAGAAGTAATAGAAGGATCCTGCGTAGTCAGAAATACGTAGCGCTAGCGATTTAAAAAATACTTACTATTTAATCTTTACAGCATATTTTTCATGCAATCCGAAGGGCGCCAATTCCAATATAGTCAATATAGGCTTCGCTTGCACGCTTTGCGGCCATATACCATCTCTTTTATCCGGTATAGCCATTCTTGTTTATTGATTGTTGTAAGAGTTTTTAACAAAGTTGTCCTTAAATGTGATAGATATCCCCCTTAAGTAATATAAAATAAAAAAACATACTGTTTGGTAAATATTATACATTATAAATAATAAATTTAACTGTCGTAAGAAGTGTTTTAAACAAGAAACAATAATTCGAAAAAGTATAAATATATAAAACTGCTTCTTATTTTGTTTTTAATATTGCCAAGGTAGCACACAATATACGTGACGCCTGATGGTAATTAGTTACCGAAGCCAATGGCCGCTTGTATTACCAAGGGTACTTATCATTGATGTGCGCGTTGCTAATCCTGGTAAAAAGGATACCTAAGAATAAAAAATGGGATAAAAGAAACGAAAAGCCTCCAGATTTATTGCCGGATGTTACGTTGTAGCAATGGTACTTCTGCAACTTCGTTTTTTTTTAAAAGGGTGTATCTTCGATGAGCGAGCAGGCTCACCATTATACCATGTAATTGCAGACGGTGAGTCGGTCAAACGAAGTTTGATTAGGTGTGAAAACTGCTTGTTAAAAATTCGCTTTGTATATTGATATTACAGAAAAAGAAAAAGTACAATCAGTACCCGTACCTGCAGACACACAATGACCCCCCGCAGACCAGATCGGCAAAATTACGTAAGCAGCAAGGTGACCAGAGCGTGAAGGTAAAAATTCACAACAACATTAGTTTATTAATAGACGACGTACTTAACCACACGCAAATTAAATATAGGCAAAATATTGTTTTTTATGAAGCCATACAAATACATACCATTATTTTCTTAGATTAACGTCTTGACAGAAAAGCACGCTTATAAACCGAGAACCAAATGGAGTTCTCATTATGAGTATTGTTCATAGTAAAAGACTTGGATAAATGAGTCAGTTATAAGAAAATTACTTATAAGAAAATTAAAATAAACAACTAAAGAGATGTGTGACGTGTCATGTAAGTTTGAATGATATACCGTACTTCACCATGTGAAATACCCAAGATACTTAAAGAACAAGGGAACGCGCATAAATAACATTTTTCAATTAGTAATTTAATCTGTGAATATAATATTACATTATAAATTTTATTTCCAGCCACCACAAACCAAAAACTCCCCCGAAGGCTCACCATCGGGTTCCTCGACTGAAAACAAAGGTATATAAAATATGTCAGGGATTGATTAAATGTTAAAAATCAGCTTAGTTTCGTCTTTAATTCATAAAGCTTATATTTGTTGATATTTTGGGACAGGTTGGACAAACGGCAAGCCTGCGTGGGCAGCGACTCTGCCGGCTAGTTTATCAGTGGAACCAGTGTACGCGAGTCACAATCACAAAAAGGTGTGCCACGTATGCGGACGAAACGGTGAGTAATACTTTTGTATACTTATTAGGAAATAGGTATATTAGGAGTAATATTTTAAATATATTTCGTTATTACTATGTATAAATATGCTACTTATTGGTTGGTTTGTTAAACAGCTATTTTGTCTAAAGATTAGTAATATTAGTTAGTTATCTAAAATATAACATGTTTTAAAAGCGTTTTTAGTAATCACCTGCGTGCAGATGAGCATGTGGAGCCACAGATTATTTTTTAAATAACTGGTTAATTTAAGGTTCATTGAAGCGGTTAATGTGGTAACTTATAGTGAGCGAATTACTTTATTTAATTATGAACTACTAGCTGCCCTATGTTCTGTTGGGTCAGGCTAGATCGTTAATCCTCGGATACTGTGTCGCGATCCCAGTCTAGGTGACAATACCTGACACTGACTGCTAAGGCAAGCACTTGGTCATGGAACGTCCTTCTTGCGCGCGGCTAAGGCGTCCTAGTAACAGAAGTGACGCAAGAAGTTGCCTTTACCGAAGTGGCGGCGCTAAACCTGCCAACATATCTTGGGTACTTGTCTGTTCAGCAATTACAAATATGTCGTGTGACTTGAGCCTTTACGGTGGGCCTACTCTTGCCTTGAATGGTGGGTAGGTCGCTGGAACTAAAACTACTTCAGCAACCCACCCTGTAGTGCCTAATGCAATGCTGCCTGCGGGCGACGACTCTTGGGCGATGCCTTGGACACTTTTATTGACGCTCTGATGTTGGCAAGTTAGCGCATATTACAGCGTTTGAATCGGCGGCTGCTCACGATTTTAGGTACCTATCGTCGGAGTTCCTCTCCCGTTTATAGGTAGTAACTTGTGCACAAGGTCGCTAGCCTACCAAGAATTCTTATTTGTGTATCTGTGGACAAGAGCCGAATATTGATCTAAAGAATCTTCGGCCATTGGAGGGTAAATCGGCCTGCGGCTTACCGTAGTTTATGATCGTTTACCAAGGGTATCACTCGCGGGTTTATTTCCCTAAGTAATCTTATTTTAAGCCACTTTACCATCAGATCTACAGGACCTAGTTTAAATCTCATGGCAAGAGAATTATTGGTTCGGCGAAGTGAAACGCATAGTACACAGTGCTACTAGGGAAAAATTAACAATATTGATAAATGTTGATAAACTTAATACCAGGGTAATTTCGGCATTTGAACACATAGAAACCAATGATTTTATTTATTACGTTTGCGGGACTATTGCTGGCGCCGACTTCAACTGTACGTGCTGTGTATTGGTCAGGGCAGTTGTTGAAATAATAGTGACGTGAGTAGAGCGGTATCTAATTTGTAATAAATTTCATTTTTCACTAAGTTACAGCTAGTCCTATTTTCCATTACATTTATTGTATATACATATATATTATAGAATGATTTAAAATATATTTTTAAACATAATGACTTATAATATCTGCAACATTACACATGCTGTAAATATGGGATTAAAACTAATACCAGCGTGTAGACTACTACGCCACTGTAGTTGATCAGGAGACCAACAATACATGTATTATACTCTTTTATAATATGCGGTTAGTTTCAAGACTGACTACTTATAACATAAGTAGTCAGATTTGAAACTAACCGCATACTTTATAATATTATTATAAATTATTATATATTATTATAAAAGTTTTCAGGATTTTAAATGTGTACACACGGCTACACATCAAGTTAGACATCCTATATCCTTAAGGTTCAAAACGACAACTTCCCAAAACGTTTAGTCTCCCAAAACGTCCGTTTCCCAAAATGGTAATTCCCTAAATGTACCTATATTTCCTATTTCGTCCACTTTCCCAAAACGACCACAAATCTACAATTCCCAAAATGTCCACTTCCCATAACGTCAACTCTCAAAACGTCCACTTTCCAAATAGGTTACTTTTTATAATAACGAGATGGGCGTAAAAACCCAGGAGTCAACCTCATCGTCTTCATGTGACCTTGTGACCCCTATATCTCGGGGATCTTTTGACCCACAGGGACCATATTCAAACTCGTTAATTATTAACGGTTAACAATTAACGTCCTTTTCAATCATTGCCGCCGTTGAACATCATGCCCATTGCTACCTACTATTGGGCATGACGCCCACAGCTGGGCCTCATGTTCACTTTTGGGCATCATGTCCACTGATAGGCGTCATACCAACTGTTAGGCGTCATACCAACTGTTAGGCATTATGCCCACTGTTGGGCATTATGTCAACTGTTGGGCATCATGTCCACTGTTGGGAATCATGTCCACTGTTGGGCATCATTTCCACTGTTGGACATTATGACCATTGTTGGGTATCATGTCCATTGTTGGGCATTATGCCCACTGCTGGGCATGTTGTGTTGCAAAACGCAGCACAAAGCAAAACTCGACAGCAAACAGCAGCAGCACACCACCACTCTGCATATAAATGAAGCCATTTTGCCATTTAAAATACATGTGACCCACAGGGCCCATAATCAAACTCGACCGAGATATGACCCCAAGGTGTTTGAAGTGGAAGTGTGTGAAGTGGACGTTATGGGAAGTGGACATTTTGGTAATTGTAGATTTGTGGTCGTTTTGGGAAAGTGGACGAAATAGTAAATATACATTTAGGGAATTAGGTACCATTTTCGGAAACGGACGATTTGGGTGAGTAAACGTTTTGGGAAGTTGTCGTTTTGAACCTAAAGGCCCTTTATACGCATAACTACGCTACATACAAAATAGAGAGTTGTCGGAAAGGGACAGTGCATAGTGGTGTCGATGTAATGGTAAGGATAGAGAGCGTAACAAAAATATAACGCACTCTATCGCACGATTCGCAGCGTTCAACTTCTAAAAGTTCAAAGTCCAAACAGTCTAGGTTGATGTGTCGCTGTGTGTACAAAGAATTACATCTTTCTTGTCACTTGATATAATTACGAATGGTAACGTTTTAGTTACTTGGCGATGCAAATTGTTTGCATTACATCGCTTAGCATTGCTGCCATTAGGACGTTAAACTCGCATCGTGTTGTCAAAGTTCTTGTTGCTAATAATAAGTCGCTTATGACGGTTTCCTGGTAAAGGGTGTTTGGTGAACTTTCCTGGCAAACCGACTCATTAGTACTGGTATCAAATAATCTGCAACAGAAAGTTCCTCGATTCCACAATCTTTACATATTATGGACCCAATCTTCTTAGTCGTACACTCCTGGCGGAGAGATTCCAGTAGTGTCGAAAACCATAGTTAAACAGTATTTGAAAGTGCGTGTGACAATCGCTTATTTAGTTTTGGATGAAGTTGAATGCTCATCTGTCGTTCTTGTTGTCCATAGACGTGGCGTCACTACTGGTGTGGTGCGTGGCGTGCTGCGCGCGGCAGCACACGAGCTGCGGCGCGGGGGTCGCGGGGGTCGCGGGGGTCGCGGGGGTCGCGGGGGGCGCGGGGGGCGCGCGCTGTGCGGCGTGCGGCGCCGCGCTGCCGGAGCCGGCGCCGGCGCCCGGGCCCGCCGCGCCGCGCGACCCCGACCCCGACCCCGACATCGCGCACCACGCGCTCGTCTACAGAGGTAACTGGCGCTCCGGTGCGCGTGCACCTCGCCTGCCCGCGCGGTTTGCTGAACGTCACTTTATTATTACGTAGACGTTTATTGCTTCTCAGACAAGCTGGCTGAACGGAGGAGCTTGCAGGAGAAGAACATTAAGCTGTGCGTGGAGCTTCGCAAGTTGGAGGCGAGAGCCGCCACTCTGAAGGAAAACCTGGACGAGCACAATGCGGAGAAGCGCCAGCTGTTGGCCGACCAGATCGAGACGCAGAGAAACCTGCAGAAGCTTCTGGACTTTATCAGCCAGTTTAAGGAGACGTCCATAAGTATCCGTTCCACTTCCGTCAGCGAGTCTGGCAGTGAAATTAGTAAAAGCAACGAGGAATAAGACCGGGTAATTACCTATGTTACTTTTACTTAGAAATCTGTATCACTGTACTGTACTGTAAAAAGAGAAAAACTGATTATCTGATATAATTGATTTATTGCACTGAAAACCTGATAATATTAAATGATTGATGTGAGCCGAACGCGATCGTAATGACGACTGAATGATACAAAGGTTAACTTAAACGTGTAAAAATATGATTGCTGACTGCACACAACGTGAGCGCGAATATGTGCGATGTTGACATCGCGCATCGTACAATCACAAATGAGTCAACGTTTTTATACAACAAAGAAAGTAAACATAGGGTAAACAGTAATAGTAAGCGGTTTCTGTAGCGTAGTATCTATCAGAGCTTAGATACTAGATTATAGTCGGTCTTTAAGATAAAATGTGGACAAAATAAGTACCTATATTAGCGTACCTTCCGTAAGCTAACATACTTATTGCGCCTATATTTTTGCCGGTCAATCACAGCAACAGTATTATTGAACTTATGCCAGTTTGCTGTAAAAGACACATCGCCACGCGCACCGACAAATTCCCATCATCATGATATATTATTGTAAAGGACTCTTCCACCCTTTTATTAACCAAACTGCAAAAGAGGCTTAGTCGCAGAATGTCTAGCAAAACGACCCATTTTCTTCAATTCCTTGGTACTAGCACAGTACATGAATAGACAAGCAATATAATTATCGACTCCGCCATCTTTTAGAAATAAATACTTACTCTTGGTGGCCTCGTTACGGTTGCTACTGATTTTCTAGCACACGATAACGCTTTCGTGAAATAAAAGTTGCTATATTTTTTTAAATAACGTAAATTAATAATAAGTTACAAATCTGTGATTATTTAATTAAATGTTGCCTACCAAATATAAATATTTTTAAATAAATTATTTAGTAACATGGTACGTTACGTCACATCAACCTGATGGTAGACTGCAACCGCTTAACATACGTTGGCGACCGGAGGATGGATAACAAATTGCTTTTTAAACAAATCGTGTTTCAGATATTTGAATAAACAATAATTGGCAACAAATTACATATTTTTTGTTGTGATAATCAAAAATTTACATTACCCGAATCCTAACACAATGTCAATAAGTACAATATAGTATTGTACATTTGTAGCTTTTTCTCAAGGCTTTCCTTGTTTAAAGTCACTATAAAATATGTAATAAAACAGAATTCGCCTTTCTAATTTGGTAGTAAGTCAAATTATAGAAAAAGACGCACGATGCCACGTTGTGCCGTAACTGTTATTATAGTCTGTTTCAAATACGAAGTCCCATTTGACATATGATAGTTGAACAGCGATAGAATTATTATTATTGAAACGGTCTCTTCAGACCGCTTCAATCGACATATTACGAAATCGATTACTGATTAACTTTCCAAACAAACTGTAATCGTCGGTTTAGAATTGAAACAAAAATTATAGAAACAGAAAAACAAAAAAGGAGTCTTAGTTTGACATATCGAAAGCATAGAAAAGTTTAATTGTAAAAAGAAATCTAGACTTATCCATGATTAATTCCTAGTATCACATACTTACTCCATACTTAGTATAACCCTACATGGCACCCAGTGCCATATATGGGACAACCACTCTTATTGATTTTGCAGCTTATAAAAATACCAATAGTGACGTGACATCTCGTGGCGTTCTATAGAGACACCGCAGTCAAAGCTAATAATTAGATGTTTGCATATAGATGACGCTAGTGTCAAAATTATTTTCAATGAACGGTGAAATTAAGAACAAGAAGCTGTGTTGCTAGTTTACGTATATTCAAATTAAAAAAAAAAAATTTTTTTGTAGAATTTCGGCATGACAAAAAAATACTGTGTATTGTGAAAAAGTATATATTTTGCTGAAGTAAGTAATTTTTTGTATTTCTGTTCTATATTTATTAGAAAATCGTAAATATATCCATATTTCACATATGGCACTTTGAGCTATCGCCTTCATTTTCACGGATATGTACTTACGACAAATGAATTTACGAATACATAATTTTTTTACAGATTATGACGAGTAAATGAATTTATGATTCTGGCTATATCTTCAGAGAGTGAAGATGGCGAAGATTTTTCAGAAGCGGAAAGTGACGAAGATACTGAAAAATCAGTCTACAGTAAATATTCTATCTGAATCTCTTAGCGATACACAAATTTTACTGAAGCTATTCATTTAGCGAGTGAATAGCAGGAATCTATATCTCATCCTGGTACTACAGGTACGACCACGGCGACAACTTCAGGTGTCAGTAATAGATATTCACGTGAAACCAGGCGATCATCGCCTTGAGTGAGTATTGCTTTTGCTAACCGAACTAGGAACCATGGCTCTGCGCCTGTTGTCAAAAGGAAGAAGAGGAAATTTATTTGGAAAAAAAATTCTACCAACATATTCTGAGTTTACTGGCGACATGAATTTATACTCACCGATCATAGATTTTGAAACTCCACTTCAATATTTTTTATGATTTTTAACGACGAAGTACTTGGACATATTGCAGAAGAAATACACAAATTCAGTATTAAAAAAAAATCATCAAAGCCATTCAAAATTTCGGTTGGTGAATTGAAAATGTTTTTAGGTATTTGTCTGGTTATGAGCGTGGCACTGTTACCAAATATTCGAATGAACTGGGCACCTGTCTTGGTTATTCCCCTTACTATGGAAACAATGGCGCTAAATCATTTCCAAAAAATCTGCATTTTAATGATAATACCACGCAATCACCGTCACGTACTCCTGGCCATGATCGATTGCATAAAATCAGGCCTATATTGGCAACACTAAAAAAAAAGTGTCATAGTATCCCTAAAAGAAAAGCACTATCTCTTGACGAGCAAATGTGTGCAACAAAAGCCTCCAATATTTTGCGGGAATACCTTCCCAATAAGCCACACAAATGTGGCTACAAGGTTCTGGTTCTTTGCGACGATAGTGGCTTTGCTTACGATTTCGAAATTTATTCCGGTATGGAAAACGATCCAGAACTAAGATATTCAAATGAACAAGACTTGGGAGCGAGTTCAAATATCGTTGCACGGTTGGAGGTGCATACCCAGGCACCAGCAACATAGATTATTCTTTGATAAGTATTACACGTCCCCAGAGCTAATTTCATATTTAGCCGAAGAACGAATACTTCCACTAGGGACTGTGAACAAAGGTCGCCTGGGAAAAGATTGCCGAATACCTTCACTAAAGGATTTTAAAAAAATACAATATAGAAAGAGGATTTTCCGAGGAATGGGTGGCTAATGTTGATGCAACTGATATAGCCACGGTAATGTGGTAGGATATTAAACCAGCTGATTATCATCGTCGTTTGTGGGTTGAGAGCCAATACAAACAGTAAAGAGAAGCAAACAGAAAAAATATATACAGATTGATTGTCCCCAAATAGTAAAAATGTATAACCAACATATGGGTGGTGTAGATTTATTAGATTAATTCCTCGGAAAATACAAAATAAAAATTAGGACGAGGAAATAGTATTTGAGGCTATTTTATCATCTTCTTGATGTTATTCTTATAAATAGCTGGTTACTGTACATAAGAGTTGGTGAGCAAAAGCTTATACCAACCCCTCTCAAACTAAGGGACTTCAAATTTGAAGTAGGAAAATATTTATGTATGTGTCAATCAGCAAGAAAAGCGGAAGACCATGGATTTTGTCGGATGAAATTGAAATGAAGAGAAAAAAGGCCTAATACGGCAATCATACCTCTTCTTGATGTTAGACGTGACGGGTTCGAGCATCTTCCAGTTTGGGGTCAAAAAAGGCAACTCTGTAAATACCCTAGTTGCAAAGGTAAAACGTTCATATCATGCGGAAAACGTCGAGTTGAACTATGCCTGAATAAAGGTAAAAATTGTTTTAGAAACTCACTTGTAATTTTATTACATTTTATTGTTTATAAGCACGTAATTTTATTTTGTTAGGCTTATTTAGTGATGTATTTTTTTTATTGTGAAGTCTTAATAATACAAAAAGTAAACTTTTTAAAATAATTGAAATCTTCTAGTTGTATACCAAAAAAGTATAGTTAAAGGTTACCACCACATATGGAACTGAAATAAAAAAATATTTTGCTCTAAAATATTTGGTTTTGACTTTTATATGATTTTTTCCTAATTACTAATGACTAACTACATCGGATATATTTTTATTAGCCACTGAAAGAAAATTGAGCCTTGTAGATTTTGATAACAAAAAAAAATAAGATAAAACTATGGGATATTTAAATCATACGTCCAATATCGCATCCTCAAATCCATTTTTTGATAAAGAAAATATATTAAGGATTTGCAGAATGGGATTTAAGGTACGTTGCAACGTAATAATAATTAATACCAAATACAAATTTACAAAAGTATTTCTGGGACAATTCTTTTTATATGGAATTAGTTCGATTTTATCTGATTCATATTGTCGTGTCACAATGACTGAAAGTAAAAAAATTACCCTAGTGCGTAACCATGTAATGTAGTACAAAAATTTTATTTTGATGTTTAAATTATTAAAACTAATATCAATAGAAATTATTAGTTGATAATGTTTGTGAAACAATTTTGTCATGTTTTGTATAGATTCTAATTATTTTTAAATAGTCTTTAGTACCATAAGTAATAATTGTTTATTTTAGCAATTTATATGAAATGTGTAGAGTTACGTGCTATGAAGTGTCAAAAGGAACTTCACATTTAAAACAGACTATAACAAGCAGTGGTGCGAAGGAGATAACGAGATAAAGTAAAATTAGGATAGATAGAAATTTAGTGGGTGGCACATGACAGCCTTTTTATACACCTAATTTAAAATAGTATTGCTCCTTCATATTTCAACCAATTATTAAACTAGTTAAAAAGGTTTCTTTTTAATGTTATTTGCTGTTGCTATTCATATAAAATCAAATATACACCGGTACTCTATTTATCATAAATCATTGAATATATTTTGTTCAATTACAATTGCACATTACTAGATATTAGATTATAAAATATTGTTAGTAAGCAAATAGGAAGGAATATTAGATAGCTCATCGTGACAATGGCACAGACCCGAGCACTCACTAATAGTTACAAATAAAATAATAAGAGCGCGATACTCGATGCTGTCAGTCAAGTAGAAGTTGAGTTCGATCGAATGATTGATCGATGACCGAGAGGATTTTATAGAATACTAGCTGTTCCGAGAGAAGTCGTCCTTTACACATGAAAAAAAAAAAAAAAAGGCAACCAATTCTAAACCATTCTCGAATCCACTTGAACACATACAAAAAATTTCATCAAGATCGGTCCTGCCGTTTAGGAGGAGTTTAATTGTCCTACTCTGCCGCAGAGCCACCGTAATAAATACCGATTAATTATATGTATCTTAAAATGATGTACGTCAAACGGACATAATGTACGTCTTGCGATATCGCTTGTACGTACGCTAGGTAACAAAATAATGTGCATTGATTGTGGCTCTGCGACGGAGCATACTCCCTAGCAGAGCCACTTAGAACACGTACTCAGGACAGATAAAAGCTATTGTTTTTTTATGAAAACTAGTGTACGAATACTGTTTATTGCGTACGTGTTGTACAATCTCATAATTAAGATGTGGTTTTAGTTATTTTCACTTTACTGAACATAGAAAACGCCTTGTTATTGTGTTAGCAATGCTTTTAAGACGATCTGTTTTTGAATTAAATTAAAAACATAATTGAGCACAAAATATATTTATTGTATAACAAAACCGTCACTGCTTACGCGATATTTTTGTTCGATCTTTTTACTTTTTATATCTTTATTGTAATGTAATAACGATTACAAACAACCAATCTGAACCAGAGTTACGACGCCTACAATGGGTCTTATAGTGACCCACATCTCCGAACGTATGCACCGCCGCAGAGCCACAATCAATGCACATTATTTTGTTACCTAGCGTACGTACAAGCGATATGGCAAGACGTACATTATGTCCGTTTGACGTACATCATTTTAAGATATAATTGATCGGTATTTATTACGGTGGCTCTGCGGCAGAGTAGGCCACGTTTAATTACAAACACACGCACATAAGATTTATATATATATAAAGATTGTCCTACGTTAGATGTATGGTAAGAAGAGAAAATTTTCAACTCAGTCGTCTCCTAAGTGTGCTTATATAATACTTAAATGCCTCATAGACCGGCTTTGCACGATAGGAACGAATATTTACTTAATTAAAACGCTGTTATTTTGTTGTTTCAGATTTAAGATCCGATTGTGATCTGACGAGGCAGATGAGATCTGATTGGCGTGAACTATTCTATGGATTGTTGAAAGTTATTCGTTCGAGGATAGAGTTTAAGTAGTTAACAAATATTAAGTTGACCAATATTATTTAAGAATAAAAGCAAGAAATGTTCTATATTATTTTAGTTATACGATTTTTTGGGATAGTGCTCGGACGTAACTTTTGTAATCGTATATTGTTACTATCATTCTAGAGGTTAATAGATACATGTTCACCCGCCGGCGTGACATTCAAATAACAATAGTTTGCAGTTAGTTTTGTTACGCAACAGTGACCAAAGCGCACAAGTGAATTTTAACTTCGCACGAAAGTGATAGAATACAACATAAGAAATAAAAATGGAAGATCAAAGTTTGCACGGTGCGTAGTTTTCTAGCCATACGAAGCCACCAATCAACTACTAGGGATATGCTAATCTGTTTTTTGATTAGGCTAAATGTTAGTGTTACCGTTACTGCGCCGCTCGTTACCTTGACGGCGTGAGCGCTCGGCACTAGGAAGAGGGTCACGTGTTCGTGCTGAGCGCTGCGGCGGAGCGGGGAATGTTCGCGACGCAGGCTGCGAGAAGCAGTGGGGTAGGCAGCAGGTCGTAGGGAAAAGAGTGCTGTTCAACGCCCGAAACTGGTTAATTTGGACTGGTCCAGGGCTTTAGGGCTAAGCTACATCCATTGACCGCTATGATGGATATTCCTCACACATTCTACGCTCCGTAACCCAAATATGCCTTTTAGGAAGGAGCCCGTGCGCATTATGCCATCATTTTAACATATGTCTCGTTGAGGGTTATGATCAATTAATCAAATAGTTCAAATTAAAGTTGGAAATATCTATTTTTGTCAATTTGAATAGAAAAAGCAATCGCCAAGAATTGTATGTTTATTTGTATTGTTCGGATGGCGGTATACTTAAATCAAATCTATTAAATGAAATCTAATGATTAGCCAAAAGAAACGTGTTCAGTATTTGATTCCTAATTTAGGGTAGATGTAGTTAATGTCAGTAATATTAAAAATGAGTTTTGTCCGACTAACTTTTATTATAAGCGTTGAGTTGTTGTATTACGGAAAAATCGATTGCGCTTCCTTTTCTAACCAACAACATTTTTAACGTAGAAAAGGAAGACTTTAGCATTAACTAATTTTACTACATTTTATTTAAGGAGCTTTACTTTAAGGAACGTATAAGTAATTATGTACGGTCTAGGTTGAAGATGTCACAGATATTTTTGCGTAATTTGAGAGACGAAGAAAATTATCACGAATACAAATCCATGTGTTCATCATTCACAGCATATATACATAACTCGCTCACACAATGTTATGTTGTTAACACATCGTGCGTGAGTCTACGGTGAGAGCGATTATATTGATAAAATTCACATCAATAATACAGATCTATGATGTGACCAATTTTTGCTCAAGCTGACTGCCACCTAGGCCTCGTCTGCAGAAAAACATTCTGTATACGTCAGTGGCGCTGGGAACTTTCCGTACATAATTACTCCAAAGCAAGTAAGGACTGTCATAGAATATTTATGGCACCGTTCATTAATGTAATATATCGTAATTATTCTCTGTGATATGATTATTTCTGTTTAAGTTGTTGAACGGTACATACACAAGTACCTTGTAAAACGTGATTGTATAAACTTTATGCAAATAAAATATTCGTAAATTGGTAATCATTTTATTTTATATTTCTATTTTTATGTCACCAAACACCACAACCTAAAAATGGCCTATTTGATGATTTTCATAACTATTCATATAGTGAGCTATACTAAACTCAATTCAGTTACGCATACTCTAATATTCTTTTGCCATCTAAAACATCTTTACGTAGCTGTTGAATACTGCTTTCTAGTAGTTCACATTCGCAGTTTGAAAGATTAGAATAACGTCGCATTTCGCTAACGCCTTCGTCATTTATATGAACCATCCCGGAGAAGAATTGTGTACCAAAATCGTTATTTTCTACAAAGGCATTCACGGTTGCATTTTTACCTTCTAAAACGGCAAGTACACTGCGCGTGAACATAAGTACGCTGTACGCATTGGATAGAACTGGCGCGAAACCTCTTTTCGCACTCATTATATCATCTTCAATTCTTCGAAATTTTAAAATAAACTCGCGCGCTTGGCTGTCGGTCATATCTGAAAATGGTTGCGCTTGTGATAAAAGAGGTATGCATGTCTTATTGGAATGCCCTCCTATGACAGGTAAGAAAACTGTGCGAGGGTCCAGGTTACGTTCGGCTGCAAACAACGTCTGTGCACGTAATACGTCTATATCAGTTATTCCGAACAGTTTCCTTGGATTAAATTCGCCGTAATTTCTTATAATCTCGGCCGCCATTGGTATTAGGCTGTTGAGAGGATCTGTGATGATACCCACAAAAGGCATAGGTTGTAAACGAGCCAATCCTTTGGCCAAAGATTTTATGAAGACTGTATTGGTCGACAGCCAGAGTTTTTCGGTTATGCCCGGTTTATGGACTATTCCACCGGCGCCTATTACGATTTCAGAATTTAGTAGGGCTTTATCCAATGTATCTTCACCCACGTAACCTTTTATGGTAGCATTGGTAGGAATGTGAGATAGATCTTGTATAACCCCTGGTGTTTGTGCCTGTGTGTCGTGAACCACCAATGTCGTAATATCCGGCTGTGTTCGTAGTAATAGGCATACTGCTTGTCCGATGTCGGTCGCACCTCCCAGCACAGTCACCTGATGATTCCTGTAGCTTATACAAATCGGTTTTAAAAATTTTCTCGCTAATATATTACTAACCATTATGTAGTGAATCTGCTATTGTAAATTGTTTAAATAATTTTGTTATACGCCAAAATGGGAAATGTAATTTAGATTGACAGTAGGATGACCATGTTGTTATTTTAGTTTACCGTTTTTTATGCTTTTCTGTATCATAGACAAGATGCTTTATCGGTATTTAGTCTAAGCAGGTATAATTATTCATGCCAGTAGATCGCGATCCTGTAGAGAACTCAAGCAACCTACTTACGAGGCTTGGGCTACGGTCATTATTAACATATATATCTGAAGTGTAACGCTAATGAAATGCTGCATACTGGGCTAGTAAGAGTAATTGCCAGTACTTACCTGGATTTCGGTGGCAAAATAGGTGAGCGTCTTGTGAGTCTTCCTTCTTGAAGTCAAGCTTTCTGGTCGTTTGCTAAAACTGCCCAAAAACACGTTTGTCGGCTGACTTTACCACCACTTCGACAGCCCGTTGGCGTTCCTACAACACCATAGAGAATAAATAAAAATGGATTTACTGAGAGGATTATGGAGGTGTCACAATCCAACAAACTGCGTCGCGGTACTTTTAACGTTTACTATTCCGTAAATGACTATTACGCTGCGAAAAGTTTGGGCGACTTGACCAGACCATAACGGCGGTGGTTTTAAAGACGGTACGGTACTGATACGCCTATTCATGCTCCTCGAGGCTAGTTCTGTCTTCATAAAAGACTACATAAATGCACGTTGAACCTAAATATAGCACTAATCCGACCAATCAAATTATAGGCATATCGTTATTATTGTGCTTCCTTATGGTAATTTATAACTCCTGTTACATCGCTGTATCTATTGATGATCTTGATCGACCCTTATCCATGAAGGTGCTGATCGGAAAATGGACCTATTGTCGTTGGTGTGTCGATTCTATAGGTATGTTTTATCATGCCGGACAATTGTTCTGTTCGCTGTCCGCCATCTTAAATAGTGCCTTAGAGTCAAGGTGAAGCAGTCAGCTTAGATTTAGCAAAGGCATTTGATCTGGCTTACTACAGAAGTCCTATAGAAGTTGCTGCTTTGACGTTATAGATATCTATCTATGATTACGTTGTCTATTGACAGCGTGGATGACAGCATTTTCATGTATACTAGCGGTCGCTAAGTGGTCGAAATTAGCCCATAATTTATTAAAATTTTAAATTTGATCGTTATTAAAGTTTTATTGTCTATATCTTAATACACTTATAATCACATTTCATTTAGTCACCTACTCCACATACATATCGCATGCTTAATAATACAGCGACTTAACTCGAAATTTGGGAGTATGGCAATTCCAACTCTAATCTTGCGACTATAAATTCTAATAATATATTCGTGTAAAATTCTTGCAACAGAGTTCAAATTAGTTTGATCCAAAATACTCAGATATGTCTCTGTTTTATTAAGAATGCGATATGTATGTAACCATAGTTACGAAGCATTCTACTAAGTCAACCGAACAATGCCGAAATACTACAAACGCGATTCGACTGCTTGCGTAAAATACATGGTTGTGTGCGTGTAGTGTTTTTCCATTAATTTAATGTATTTCTAATGCATATTTAATAAAAATTCGCCCCTCCTTCTCCATATAAACTTTAACTATGCCAAATTTCATACTCCTCCATCCGCGCAATTTTCGTAAAAAGGGGTACCAACTTTTTGCGTCACGTATTGATATATAGATAACGCAAGCAATTTGTATGATACCGCGTTTTACAAACGGCGTCGTACGTTTAAAAACGCTCGCTGTTTTAAAATATGCCGAAGGCAAAATGTAAATTGCCTTGTCACTTAGCGCCCTGAGTCCCGACTCTTAGCACTCCGACTTGGATAGGTTCGGTTAGAAGGAGGAGGCAGGAGCTCTGCTCCCGCCGTAGCCTTCGTGGTTATTTTTTTTTGTGACCACCAAGAAATAGGAGCTCCGCCAATTGAACGAGTTGCCAATTTGCCTTCGGCATATTTTAAAACAGCGAGTGTTTTTAAACGGACGACGCCGTTTGTAAAACGCGGAATCATACAAGTTGCCTGCGACATATACATGCGACATTACATACAGGTGTAGGGGCCAGGTGTAACACGGGCTATGTCAGTATTTATCAGCTCATAGTAGAAGAAAGGCACAAACATGACTGAATTTTAAAGGTTCGTTCTTAATTGTCCGAATAGAGAATTCATAATTTACACAATAAGTACATCATTTACTGTAGGTCTAAAATCAAAACATGCCTCTTACTATTAGGATCCTAATTAAAGACATCAATACCAAGTTAGCGTCTAAAAAGCTTTGTGAGTAAATATAGCGGAGTATTAGGTACAAGTGGTTACGTCGCGCGAGCGCATAAGTAGGTACTAGCTTGGACCATTCAATTTGATACAAAGACGAGCCGTAATGCTGTGCTGTGTATCTATTTTATAGAGTTTAGTTCCGCTCATTAGATTAGAATCAATGCCCAAGCTAATTAGCGGAACTGAACTCCCTAAGCCCTAGGAGAAATATCCCTCTGCGCGTGTTTAATCGCTTGCATCATGAACTGTATTCTAATGAATCGTTAGCGTCATCTACTAGTGGTATAAAACATACGTAACGATACAAGGAAGATCTCTAACAACATTTAAAACTTAAAACGGAGTAGGTCTTTTGCTGGTTTGCTAGGATAGCATATACAAGGTTGCTAAGATCCATGGACATTAAAATGGACAGAGTATTTCATATGGCCTCAGTGTAAATTAGAATCGGTTAAAAACTCGATAAAGATAAAAATAGAAAATCACAAATTAAATCAATTTAATACGCAAACAATAAATATCATATTATTTTTATAAACATCTGTTGTCTTTCATTGTTTCATTGTTGTTTTTCTTTCATTGTTTCATTGTTGTCACGGGTTTATTTATTGCTTCCTTGTTTGTGTCACAAATTAATGGTGTAAACTAGTGGTGAAAACACAAGCATAACATACGTATGCTTTTGTTTTCGTTCTTATTGCGCTAAGATTAAGACTCATTTTGGCGTGATTGTTGGCTACTGTAATAATGTATACTAACTATCAGAGCGGCAACGTCTCTTACATTTTTGTCGCTTTAAGGTGCGTGACCTTAGATAGCTATGCTTAGACTCTCGGTCAGCTGTTAGGGTAGATACAACCCGTTGCAGTTTAGCGAAAACTAAAAATCTATCCTGTGGCTAAACTACTGCTCCTATTGACCTGAAATTTGGTGTAGAGCTTGTATGTGGTACATATTACATGTAGATAGAAATAAAGCCTCACTGTTTAATCAACCTTGTATACACGCAATAGATCCTCCAATAGTTAATAATAATTATTTATTTATTTCAGCAAACATTCTCAAGTTTACAATTGCATCGTAAACAATTACATAAAGTGCAGTTATAGATATTTGCCTGAAGTAGGTTAAACCTGTATTTCGAGCGAGAAAGTACTTACATACTATTTTACAATAAACTAAAGGTAAAAGTAAGTTGTTCCGATTCAAGGTGTTCTTTGTCTCTGAATTCGACGACAATCTCAACAGTACCTATATTTTATTGAAATTGTGAGCACATGCTGTAATTTCAATGCTCTGGAATCTCTCCATGAATTAATAAGAGGTATCTACGTTGTACGCAAGTACCTACTTATTTAATTCCATGAGTCATCAGAAGTTGTGATATTTTGTCAAAGCTTAGTATCGAACTTTCTTTTTATATTTTTAAGTATTATTGATGTCATAGATATATCTCCGTCTGTGATCGTAGGTAATGCCCACAATGACAACATAATGACCATAGAAATCTGACGAATAAATATGTTTCTTTTAATATTTATCTGTGGTAAAGGTATCAATCCTGTAATCCCATGAAACTTCAAAATTACATTATAATATAAAAATGTATTCATAAAAATTCTGTAAAGTATCTAGTACAACTGGAAACATGTTTAGTCGTAAATTATTAAGTTATTTACTCTTTTCTCAAAGGCTAAAGACGTTTAAAAGTCAAGTGAGACATATTCAGGTGTGTTTAGTTGGCGCTACAAATGATATTGGATCTAATTTAGCACTGTTACTTAAGCAGAGTAATAAAATAGATAAACTGCACTTATACGATGCCGATGCTAAAGTTCAAGGAATTGGGTTGGAACTCAGCCATTTACCGGGAGGACCAGAAGTACGCGCTTGGGATGGAAACAGTTCGTTAAATTCTGCTATACGAGACTCTGAAGTGATTGTGATGGTTAACAAGGAACCTCGTAAACCAGGCGATAACAAAGAGCAAATGCTCGCTTCTCATGCACCCGCGGTTCAAAAATTGTGTTTAGCTATTGCTAATGAAAACCCTACAGCTTTTTTAGCCATTGCATCAAATCCTATTAATTCGATGGTGCCTTTTGCTAGCGCTCTTATGTATAAATATGGCTGCTACAATCCTTTTAAAATATTTGGTATTACTCAGATAGACGTTGCAAGAACACGCATGCTTACCGCGAACGCTCTTCAGATGAATCCATCAGACATATCGTTGCCTGTATTAGGAGGGCACTCAGAAGAAACAATAGTACCTCTATTCTCTAACATGCAGCCCGCTTCATTTACTGTAGACCCTTACAAAGCAGATAGTTTGACGCGTGTTATTAGGAAGGCTAGCACCGATGTGATCTTTCGGAAACAAGGCAAAGAATCTGCAACATTAGCGATAGCTACGTCAATTTACGAATTCCTGGATTTGTTAATAGACGCGGTTAGTGGAAAAGAAGTTATAGTAAATTGTTATACTGCAAATCCAAACTTCGGCACTAGATTTTTCTCTGGGCCCACTAAGGTTGGTCCTTATGGAATAATTCAAGCATGTCATGGTTTTCAATTAAATGATTTTGAATTGTTTCTTTTGAATACTTCGATACCTATTATTAACAGAGACATAGAACTCGGCGAAAGCTACGTTCGATATATCGACATGATAAGTAAATATTGAGTATGAAACGTGGTTTGGCAATTCTGTTGTATTTTACAATATAGTATATGACTATATTTAAACGCGAATTTTAAATATTGTGCAAAGTGCTATCAATTCAAGACGATTTAGTTGATAAACGTCAACAAACTAATGTAACTCCTCATTGTACTAAAATCCAAATAAATATATCGGTAATGATAGTTTTCGTTTTTATTTTTGTTTAACGGATAATGCCCACTTTGATTTGCACATTGAAACAACGTACACAAAAAATGCCCAGAATCTGTAAAATTATAGATATAATCATATACATTTTTGTTTAAGCGGGGTAACAATATGGATGGCGCAGTGCTTGAAGTGGTCGCCTTGCCACCACCACTACGCCGAGTGCTGTGGGTTCGATCCCATACGGGACAAAATTTGTGTGATCCACCAATAGCTGTTTTGGTTCCGGATGTTCTTTGTGTCCGTTCTTTAAATGTTCGTAAAGACCCCCGCGATACATTATTTATTAAAACAGCGGGAGGTACATTTAAAAAAATAAATGTCGGCTCATTATATCGGTACGTAGAGAATCCCACATGTATAGGTACACAGCGACACATCAAACTAGACTGTTTGGACTTTGATCTATTAGAAGTCGAAAGCTGCGAATCGTGCGAGAGAGTGCGTTATATTTTTGTTATTTTGTCTCATTCACGCTGAACGGGACGCGACGCTCTATTCTTTCCATTATATCGACACCACTATGCACAGTCCCTTTCCAACAATTCTCTATTTTGTATGTAGCGTAGTTATGCGTATCTAATCGTATTTAACTTGATGTGTAGCCATGTGTATGTACACACGGCTATACATCAAGTTAGACACCCTATAGCTATGTAGCTCTGCGTCGTTGGTAGAGCAACTGTAACGTTGCGCAACCCTTGTAGTCAACATAATTATTTTAATCTATTTTCTGGTCGGGTGAATCTCATTGGCATGTATACCTACCAGGATAAAAAGTATCATAGATATTTATTTATCAAGAGAGCTGCGATAGCTCAGTGGCGAGACCAACAGACTGCAATGCAGAGGGTCTCGGGTTCGAACCCACGTCGCGCACCTTTGACTTTCGGAAGTTATATGACTTTTCGAAATGATGTGCGTATTGATTGACAATGTTAACCCGTCGGTTTCGGCTGGCATGAACATCTATGGCAGTCGTTATTGGGGAAGACGAAATAGAAAAACCCACTCGGTCGAAGTATCGCCAGTCTGTACTGACTGGCCCCCACACAAGATAAGATAAGATATCGATCAAGGACTTGGTCTATCTGTGTGTTAGGTTTCATCCAAATCCGTTTCACAATTTACGCGTGATTGTGTAACAAATACCGTGATTGCATATTTTACTTTCTTTTTCTCTCTTTTTTTTGTAGTATAGTATTAAACACAAAAACTTTAAACGATACGATAGCCTAGTGGTAAACCGTTAGACTGTCACACAGAGATCTCAAGTTCGACCCCAAGGCAAATCGAATTGATGTGCGTATTAAATAGCTAATTATCGCTCGCTATAACGGTAAAGGAAAACATCGTGTGGAAACCTGCATGTCTGAGACTTCTCCATAATGTTCTCGAAGATATGCGAAGTCCGCTAATCCGCACTAGGTCAGCGAGGAGGACGATGGTATGGTCTAACCCTTCTCATACATATAGCATAATAATATATAAATATTAACATAAGTGCACATAAATATACCTTTGTAGATACATTAGGTATATTTTATATACTTAAATAAAATTATTTTAATTACTATGTAGCCCTCTTCCTCTCTCATAATTTTGCTTTGCCCGAAAGTGTGAACTAATTTGTTTTATAAGTCCATCTTTATATATCTAATACTAGATGTGCTCGCGGTTTCACCCGCGTTTATATCTATTCAACACTAAAATAATTTTTCAATTCGAACCAGTAGTTCTTGAGATTAGCGCGTTCAACCAGACAAATAAACAAACTCTTCAGCTTTATAATATTAGTATAGATGAGTATACTGAGAATAGGCCCGTGCCCAGCAGTAACACAGTTTACAAAGGTATCTGACATTATTAAACATAGGAATTAAATATAATGACCATCAAAAATACTAATTGCACAACAAAATATGCTAACTAAAATATATCATAACGAACACCTATACGCCTCAAATCACTGCATTCCGTCTCGGAAGGGTTAGGTTATGTTAGGTTCCTTCTTAAACCCACCCAAAAATACTCTCCGTCAACTTAGTTTGATCTCTTTAAATATATTTTGGTGTGCAATGTATTTTATGTAGCCCGGAGTTAGGAAGTTGGCGGTGTTAGACACCCCCGTGCCTCAGAAAGCATGTAAAGCCGTTGGTCTTGCGCCTGATCTCTCTCCGGTCGTGTCGGATTATTCATCCCATCGGATCATGAGAGTTAGGGAACAGAGAGTGCACTTGTGTTTGCGCACACACTTGGGCACTATAATATCTCCTGCGCCGATGGCCAGTCTCCGTTAAGATCGGCCGCCGTGACCGAAATTCGGTCTGGAGGACATTAATAAGTATTTTTTTGCTGTGCAGTTAAATACTACCCTTAAACATATGTGAAACAGTACAGAGATAATATACCAAATTAAACACATTGCACAAAGGTGATCTTCTGTGATTAAGATGCAGGCTGCATCCGGAATTAAAAGAGAAGTATATCCCGTGTGAAAGTAGGTACCTAAATACTCAGTAAATGTTTCCCAAGTATACTTAAACGTGACATTGAAAGCAAGCTATAGAAATAGTGTGTAATGTAATCGAAGCTGACGTGTGCATCGTTCGATAGTAACGGTCCAATATCGTTCAAATGGCTAGGTGGTGACGCAAAGCGGCCATCCGAGTCGCATCTCATTCGGAGCACATTGTAACTGCCACGGCGCGCCAACTATTCCTCTTACTACAAGTGCTGTAGAACTGTGTTCACATTGAACATACAAAAAGCAAAGCATTTGTTTTAGTTATGGTCTACCTACTTATTACTATTACACATATACAGATGTACTTGGATGAAATTTTAAGATACAAATACTGATATTATAACAATTACAGCATCAAAGTGGGGTGGTACTTTGATGCTCTCATATAAATAATTTAATTCACCATGCTTATTTAATAATATATTAAACATAATATTGTTTATTAATGCAAATAGCTTGATAGAGAAATACGCCTTTCTGCTGCCAATATTGTATTCGAGTTTTTAGTGTGACAACACTGAATTCTCCCTCCATTGTTACTGTACTGTGCACTATGCACCTTGTCAATTGTTTATTAAACCTCAATAATAGGTTTATAAATTCTTAAAAGCTCTTGTTTTTATTATAAAATGCTTTAAAAAGTGTAACTAGGCATTAATTATCGGTTATGATGTTTAGAGTAGATAAATTTATAAAACATCGTTAGGTATTTATATATCTTTTACACCAGTTCCAAATTTTAAGAAGTCAATCTTATTAGTTGTAATGTGTACTATCCATAAGATATACTGCTGACCTATAGATGTATAATATGATGATTGAGTTTTGTCTGTTTGTCTGTGCATCTCAGTGGGTACCACAATGACTGAAACAATTTGAATATGGTTTGGTATGGTTTCAGCAAGGCATTGAGATAAGATTATGTTTATTTAGTATTTCTTTTATTTACATTAGCTATTAAATAAGATGGATATGTCAATGAAAGTCCACAGTCCGCATAATGTTATAGACAAATGATCCAAGAGCTATTTTGATGGAGACGTTGGTCTCTATCCTTGGAGCATTTGGTTACACACGAATTTAAATCTACATAAAAAATTCTGTACAAAACGGGTGTGAAACAAGGCTCATTAAAGCCGTTGGCTCACCAGATGTCTTCGGAAGTCGAATTTACTTCCCAATATAATTTCATGTGATCCTAACTTAACAGGCGGGGAGCGTTCTCAGCTCGGTGCAACCGCAAATAAGGATCGTAACGACAGGGTTAACTTTAAGATAATCGCTGAGCGGCCATACGGGTCTGCCGCGGCGCGGCGTTACATTGAGTTTAATGTCTTTCGGTCTTGACGACCCCCGCGTCTGACAGTGTTAACTTGAGCGAGGGTTAAGGGTCGGCAGACCGGTGATTACAACTCAGTAAGGAGCATTTATTGTCACTACACTGTTTCTGATTGGGTGTGTCCCACATTAACGTTTTGCCTTAAATTACCTTGTCGTAATGTCAATTATTGTACTCATGATTGGGTGGGTTAAAATTACTCGTTGGGATAACGTTGTTTTCAATGTAATTTATATCTATTCTGTACCGTTATAAAACTGTAATAATGGTGTATCTTTAAATTGGATATATCATTATATGGATTCTGAATAAAACGGATTTTGATGCAGTTTACATAGTTTAGGATTTTAATTTTCGACTTAAAATATATGCCTCCTTGTATCTAATTAGGCTTAATAGAAATAAGACGTATGGTGTGATCGACTAACAGGGACGTACCTATATACGAAGATAATAAAGCACGTACCTAATACATATTACTTTATAACAATGCCGAGGAAAATGAAAATATCTAATTACTAAATAAACAGACAAAGAAACAATTTTACCTTTAACGTAAGAGGACGACGACTCAAGTTTCTATGTAGTGGTTCACAGCAATATGCGACCGTATTAGCATGAAGCTATTCTTTCAAACACCAACACCAGGGACTGTATTCTAAAACCAAACGTTTTGTTTTCGAATAGGAAGCTATAATGGTTTAGGATAATATTATGAAGATCACATGTACAAAGTCACGATATATATTTGTTTTGTCGAAGAATTGTACATGTTATATGGCAAGTTTCCCATGGATACTAAAAATAGCCAGCGCCATCTATCTAGGTGGTGCTGTATTAAAATTATTTACGATTAGCTTGATTTATAAAATCAAGCCTTCGTGAATAATTCTATTTCAATTGTAAAAATCACTGCCTACTGTGTGTGGTTCTTTACGAGAGTTGTATTTAGGTGGGTATTACAAAGGTACATTTTATGAGGATTGGTCATTGTGGAGTCTTTACCTAAACTTGTGACTTTGCGTAAGGTGGGGTAGCTCGACTAGGGAGGTACATCAGCACTACAGCATGTCCCTGTCAAGCAACCTTGTGTTGTTTCTGCGGTGCGTAGGTGATTTCAGGTTCCTTAGGGAGATGGTATGCCGTCAGTTGTGTGGAAAGAAAGTGCTTACCACGCCAATAACATATATTTGCTTGCGGTACAAATGAGCCGGCTTACCCGGGGAAGTACCATAGTCTTATAGAAAACTGGCATAAAATAAGTAACTGTTACTGGCTTTTGACCGATGTGTAAGTTTTGAGTACTTCCCAATGCCTTATTTTTATTTCCGTAAATTATGGTAAGCACTTACTACTAGGTAAGCTTATGCTTGTTTGCTTGTAAGCATATGAGCGATAATATAGTAAAGATAATATAAAAATAGAATAGAAATGTACTATGTTATGGTACTTATTCAATTTTTAAATTCAATCGGATGTGCAAGTCACATTAAAACAAAATGTTATCAAGCATAAGGTAGAGAAGATCCGCAAGAACGTGGAGAAGTAAAATAGCCGAGGTGATCCAAATGAAAGTTTTACGGGAAGATGCATCGTATTGCTTTTTGGAAAGCAATAGAAGTTTTACACACATTAGTTTGTCTAGACCAAATATTAAAAGATTTCAATTTATTTCCAGTAAATCATGATAATGAAGACTTTTAATCGTCACTACATATTACTATGGATACTATACTTGTTATACATGTCATGTTGTCATTGAGTGACACAGCTATTATAATATTATTTGTCAAAGAATTATTTGCCTTATGGTCACGTGATACTTTGTTAGATCTGGCAATCTTTTACACTTATACTCGTAATAGGAAACTGATTCTTCTTTGTATACCTATTGCATTAGATGCACTATGTGAATATGATGGACTTTTAAAATATAATGATATAGGTTCGTGTACCTACATTAAGCTCTATTCAGCAAGTGAGGCAGTAAAGTATTTGTCAATCTCAAAATTCGAAAGTAATTTTTCGTAAAGTTATGGGATCTCAACGAAGAGTGCCTTTAGTGCCGTCTGTGGCCACCTGCGAAAAAGACACCGATACCAAGAGGAAACTAAGTGGGTGACACCGGCCTAATGACATGAAGTAAATGTTAGTTTTATTTTTAATTTGTTTTGTATAAGTAGTAAGGACTGCCTCGTTGGTACCGTGGCATAAGTTTGCTTGCGTGCGTTTATGTGGTTACGGGTCCAGTTCAATCAGGACTACGCAGTACCATTGGAGGGTTTTATGACAACCTGCCCGTCTCTCTGTTTGTTATGTTTTCATGGCTAAACTCTTGAAGTTATTTTAATGAAATTTGTTAATTAAATGCATTTATGATCTCGGGATTAGATCTGTTGATCATATTTTATAACATTTTTCTATTCGATAAGTTTTCATTATTAAAAATAATGCAAGAAATAGCATATTATGGTTAGTATACAATATACATATAGACTTCCAACAACTTACTCATCTTTGAACAAGTATTAAGAGAGAGTTTGTCTGTTATTTCATCCGGTATGTATGAACGTTAAAGTTTAAAGTTGATAATTAATGTTATATAATTTGTAACAAAATGTCGCAGTCAAAGAATGTGTGAAGTTTCCCGGACCACGTCCCACAAGTCGTTATCTGCAAGTTGTTTGCTAAGCCCGCCGCGCCAACAATTGCAAATAGCGATAATTCTAACTACGTCGATAAATCACCGACACCCCGTTCAAGTTTTTTTCCCTTGAGGGTGCAGCTCTTTTCCACCATTGTTGGTGATGGATTGCGCTTCTCCTATACTTAAACTTTCAAAACGCTCAAGAACATGTGTTACTAAAGTTTTGACAACTTATCGACGCTGATATATCTGACTCATGTGTGATTTGTAAATTTTTATATATTAGCTCAGTAAGGCTAGTTAATTCATACAGTCTGCGGTTAAACTCACTAAGGGCCGGTTTTTCAATCGTCAGATAACTTTTATCTGAAGAATAAATATGGCGGTATGACATATTTTCTATACAAAAGCTGTCAAAACGTCAAACATATTCCGCAGATAAAAGTTATCTGACCATTGAAAAATCGACCCTAAAGTCAATTGTTTGGCGAGTTTTGGAGCAAGACGGGAGAGGAAAGTACCGGCTAACTGCTTAATTAGCGAGTACTTTCTGTCAGCTGTCAACGATACTCAACAGTCGTTTACAGGCGGTAGTCATGAGAATTAACTAGACAGTGATAATTTAACGATCTGGTTTTATTTTATGAAGTAAAAATAATAGTAATCTTTTATTAGTTAGTTAGTTTCAACAGATTATAAAAAGTTTTATTGTACCTACTTATAACTTATTAAAGACAAGCTGTTGTAAAGCATACCGTAATTAAGACGGCAATGTATTCAGTTATGCTTTAGAAAGCTGTATTCTGGTAAGTATTTACCGAGTTTCAGGTTAATTTTCCAAACACCATACTTTTGTCAATACAAACTTTGACGTCTTATGCATCTTTCTGGATCCCCATATTGGAAAGTCGGTAAATAATTTTTTAGGTATCAAGAAGTGCCAAGTTATAAGCAAATATAGATAGATAGATAGAGGTTTTTTATACAAACATTTCATTCTTCTTTTCACTCTTTTAGGGTTGGAATACTAAGAAAACTTCTTTTAGTGTTTACCTATGTCACTATTTGAATTTGTTATCAAAATTACATATTTTGCGATCCAGAGATTTGGTCTGGCGGACTATCTAGATTTTACTATTTTATAATATTTACTATATACTACTATTTTATATATTATAATATTTTTTGATTCGTTACCTCCTAAAGAAAGGATAAAGAATTAAATTATCAAGATTCCTAAAGCACGTAGGTATTGTTTACATCCAAATAAATGATTTAAATACCGAAGTTGATTAACGTTATTTTAAAATGGGCGGCATTCTTATACAAACTATCTAATAACACAATACTTCATATTCAAAAACCATGACGCAGTAATTTTATTTCTAACTAAAGATACGTAATCCTATATTAATCTAAGTAGCAGCAAAGACACTGTGGTGTGCCCGGTAGACGCTAATAAGCTTGTCCCCTATTAATGTGGGTGCTACACATATGCTTACACATTTGGGGATATTGACTATTTATATTTGTACTTATTTAAAATTGAAGATTTTGATACTGCATCCCTTTCACCCATACCCTTTAGGAGCTGAATTTCGACAAAATCGTTTATTAGTAAGTGATTACATCGTTAAAAAGATCTTTTTTTAATTATTTATACACAGTAAGATATCGTAAATGGAAACCCATATTTTATCCTTGTTTATGTTCGTATGTCGGGAGAACAGATATCAGTCATACTCGTATATGGCGTTGATTCGGATTATCATATCACAAATTACGGAATGATTACCTATAAAAGTGCACCAGGATTTTGAAGCCGCTGTGAATGCACTGATGTTATTGTCACTACATATTGTAAGAAGTCCCCCGCCGCGTCTGTCGCTCTGTTTGCGATAAATTCATAAACTACTGAACGAATTTTATGCGATTTTTACCAATAAAGAGTGATTCATGAGGAAGGTTTAGGTGTACTACCCATGCGAAGCCGGGGCGGGTCGCTAGTCACCAATAATTTAGGAGAAATAATTTTATTATTAGTTTTCTAAATGCTTCTGCCATAAGGCAAATGCAAATACAGTATTGATATCAGGATCATCGGTAACATCTGAAACCCAAATCACGATCGAGGTATACCGTAAGTATGTGGAAAATAATTGAGCCCATATTCTAAAATTTACGAAATGCGTTGTGTGCGCCGATACGATCAAGCTTAATATAAATTCTAAAAAGCTATGTTTTGTATTTGGAGACCGTCATGACACTCATGACTAATAACGCTGCACTGTATTAGTTAGCACTTTTAACTTAATAGATTGGCAAATAAACGTTCTCTAGCGACTATTTTACGTTAGCTTAACCTTATTCGCGAAAAATTGAGCTTCTAGTGTACACCTGGAGAAATACTACTTGTGCAGAAAAATCACGTAATTCTTTAGATTTTGTGATATTAGTCAGATCCGATAATGTTTATTATGTTTTATAAAATATAGTATCTATCTACTCTTTACTATCTATTGCTATATTTTAGTTTAATATACATACTTATTTTTCCTGGAGTTGACGTACAAACACGATTATGATGACGAGGATACTTATGACGTATATTCTCGTTGTAAAGCTGATATGACTCACTTGTATTTCCTTTTGGTAAACAGTCTTAATAGACGTAATCGAACTGAATGACTGAATACGAAGAAAAGCAATAAGACTTCGATGACGCCCCTGGGAGCCAGCCGATGCTGGCAATTTATAGCCAACACTAATTGTGCCCAATTAATAGCGGCTACGTAATAACGTTATGTCTACGTGTGATAATAGATAGATAGAAAAACAAAGTTCTTGCTTTTCATACACATAACAATATTTAGGAGATTCATAATGCATAATGCAAGTACGGAAATATTTTCTAAACTTCTGCGACTGGTTAAAGGTAAGAAAGTTATTATGTACAAGATTTTGTCTGAAACTTCGATAGAAAACAGTACTTTTTCTGGATGAAAGTGTGGTGGCTATGCTGACACATAATTCTAAGTAGTACGTAGCGTCGCATTGTTTCTCACGCGCAAGTCATGCAGGTAAAATAGGTACTCTATGTCCGTATATTCCCTACTCCTGATAATGTTTATGTGAAAGGAGATTGCCCATATTTCTTAGGGCTGCCGTTGCGCAGCATATGTTTAAGTATGGCAGCAAATATTAGATATATAAGAGAAGCTATAATGTACTTTCAATACAAATAAAAACAAATACTTTATTTTGTGCGGTTCATTTTTGTTTTATAATTTACTTTTCAATTTTGAGGCTAGGTTTGACAAACAATACAGGCATCCAGTATAAATGAATTAGCCGCACTATACGGTTCTAGTAGACCCTTTATATTTACGTGGGGCAATTCATTGACGCATACCCCGCCGCGGGGTGAGGTTACGTCGGACTCACCGGGGCAAAGATATTCCGGTAATACCGACTAAACCTACCATGGTGTTCCTCGACGTAACCGGAGTCGGCGGGGCCGCGCGGATCACTTTTACATGCAATCGCGACCCCGCGAAGGGTTCGGCCCACCGCCACGCCGCATGAAACAGGCCACACGAATATACCTATACTATATAAAAAAAAAATTTTTCTACTGTCTCCTTGTGGGGGGACGAAGACAAAACCACACAGAGTCGAGCGTGGGCATACGCCGCCCCCTTTTGTACCTGGTGCTGATCGGGTGGCGGGCAGGCACACGAAGCCCACTACCCCCAGGTAGAACCTCAGGGTGGCTGGATGTCATTTCGCGCCCTCCGGCGCCCGGTTCTGCGGTTGGCGAGAGGGTTCAAGCGCCCCTCTACTCTACTACTCTTGGTAGAAATTACTTCCTCACAGAAGGAAGCAACGGCGTTCCACGATCTCTCACTCCAGACCATAGCCTGAACCACGGCCGGGAGCGAGAGGGCAACCAATCCGACTGTCGTTATCAACTCACGGTGCTGCGATGCCTAGGCGAGGCAATCCGCCAAAGTGTGCAGCACCGTGTCCACAACAACATCGGATATGGACCTTGAATAACCCAAAATAAAATAAATGAATAATGCTGACATTATAGAACTAAATGTTTATAGGTATATACAAATAAAATGCATGATACATTTTGTAATGCTTTATTGGTCCACGTAATCGTCACATTCATAAAAGATATCATCTAAAAACCTGTGAAATAATTGAAACGCTAGCTGGTTCTTTTGAAGAAGTAGGAATATCTATAGCTTCTTGCACTATTTGCCCTTGCCTATTTTGATCATATTGGCCTTGTTATCTTTCGATTCTATAAGCACGTGTCCAACGGGATAAGCAACTTTCTCTCACAAAGTCTCTGCGAACCTGAAATAATAGTAAAGAATAAAAACCTAAGCCAGTGCTCATTTGTGAAACTTAATCAGTTGATGTGCATAGGTATATTAATCATATTAGAAGTATAAATATTTATTAATGAATTTATTTTTAACAGTAATTTGTCAGTGTGGTGACAGGTTAAGAATGCAGTGCATGCTGTTAATAATAATTAACTAATAATTTCTTACTTTCTTTCTTGCTTTCTTTATTACATAACTTATTATAACCATACTCTTTATTTAACCAAGAAACTGCGTTGGGCAATGTTCTTTCATGATGATCAGTCAAGTAGTTAAGTTAGCGTAATAAACAAACAAATTTACAATCGCATTTAATTATAAATATGATTGTAAATTTCTTTGTTAATCAAATATATACACACACAGATATTATTAAATAAATAAGGACGGGAGTTGTATTTAAAAAAGTTTATTTAGATACTTACTTAATACGAAAACTGAACGGTAGAGGGCTCTTCACAGTGAGATATGCAGATGACCTTGCTATTCTCGCGACCGAATGCTTCGATGACACACTATATGACCTCATGAGATCTGCCTTCAGAATAATTAAAGAATGGTGCATAAGCCATGGTCTATCGGTCAACCCGGCAGAAACTGAACTCATATTGTTTACTCGCAAGAGAAACTCAATAAACATCAGACTACCGAAATTATTTAACACCGAATTAAAACTTACTAACAAAGTCAAGTACCTAGGGGTCATACTAGACAGCAAACTGCTGTGGAACAAGCACCTTGACTACAAACTACAACGAGCATGCGCATGCTTTTCCAATGCAGCAGAATAATCGGAAAGACATGGGGACTCTCCCCAAAAATAATACAGTGGCTATATACCGCCGTAATTAGACCAACAATAACATACGGTGCTACGGTATGGTAGATCAGGACTAAACTCAATACCGTCATCACCAAGCTGCAGAGATGCCAGAGAATGGCATGCTCAGCAATAACAGGGTGTATGAGAACAACACCGACAGTCGCCCTCGAAGTCATCCTAGGGCTGGCTCCCTTAGACCTCTACACACAGCAAGAAGCGACTATAGCCGCAATACGGCTGAAATACCAGGGCCTGTGGGGAACCTCCGGGAGTCCACATGCATCGATCTTAGGGCGAGCTACAGCTCACGAACCACTACTCGCCGTCCCGTGTGACAAGATCCCCAAACAGCATCTATTTCAGAAAAACTACCATATACAACTCCATGAGGCACAGAGAGATCAATTGGGAATCAACGAGGTCCGAGTCTACACTGATGGTTCAAAAACCATACAGGGAACGAGCGCTGGAGTTCACTCCCTGGATCTCAATATTAACATATCTATGACACTAGGCTCACACAGTTCTATTTTCCAATGCGAATGTGTGGCCATCACGGAAGCCGCTACCGCGATCGACATGAGAAGGATTGAAGGCTACAGGATACGAATCCTCTCTGACAGTACAGCAATACTTAGAGCACTAGAGAGCAATAGCTGCAACTCCAGGCTTGTCTACGAATGTCACCTTGCTCTTGAAAGAATTTCGAGAAAAAGCATTGTGATTTTACAATGGATAAAGGGGCACAGTGAATCACTGGGCAATGATGCTGCAGATGAGTTGGCTAGAAGAGGATCGGGAACCAGGTAACCAGAGAAGGTTCACCCCCTTTCCTCCCTTTACCATTCTCACAACTAAGAACATGGATATGCGGCTTCGCACTCAGAGCCAACACAACGAACGCTGGGCACGGACAACGGACAGCAGACAGTCAGGGGAGCCCTGCCAGCCATCTCACCACGTCTGATACACCGCCTGCTCAACTTACAAAGATTGGACCTTCGGACTATCGTGGGGACCCTAACAGGGCATTGCCCTCTGAACAAATATCTGTACAGCATCGGAGCAACAGACAGCCCACTCTGTAGGGGATGTCTGACCGAAGAAGAATCTGCTGCCGACGTGGTCCTGGAATGTGTGGGAGTAATAGCACAACGTAAGGAAATCCTCAACAACTCGAGGTCACTCCGCGAAGCCTGCGAAGACCCCAGGAAACTTCTGTGCTTCTGGGCGGAGTTAGGCTGGCTCTACCGGCCGACTCTCACGCATAATGGACCAACCTGGAGTTCAAATGCGGAAAAGGGAGTCCAATTACATTACATTACAAGGTTATTTAGATTGAGTAGGTTTCCAGCTACGAAAATAATATAAAATAGTATACCAACCTATCACAGAGCCAATCCCATAGCCCAGATTAATTTGGTCCCATATGTCTGTCATTAGTCTCCTACTCTTGTCGCGGTT
The DNA here is from genome assembly GCA_963675205.1 of Catocala nupta. Classification (NCBI taxonomy): domain Eukaryota; kingdom Metazoa; phylum Arthropoda; class Insecta; order Lepidoptera; family Erebidae; genus Catocala; species Catocala nupta. The sequence goes on from OY776081.1 coordinate 11,566,898, forward strand.
AAGGTGTAAGTACCTAAGTCTTCCACACCTCTCTGGAATAAAACTCTCGAAGGAAATCTGCACGTTGGACACATGTCCCAGTATAAGCTTCCCCAAAGGCCTGGTGTTTTCCTAACGTACGTACTAGGAAATCCGTGTGAAAGAGAAAGTCAAATAAATATTATAAGCCCCGCCATTGAGGCGTTAAAGAAAACAGAATTGGATTTATTTCTATACTCAAGGCCAATGTGGCAATCTATAATTTTCTATCATTTTATATTACAGTCATTGTCTTGTCTCCTTATGAATGAAAGATATACATACATATACTTACGCCATTTTTCGGATGGGTAGGCAGAGAATACAGACATTTACCTTTGACTATCATTCTTTTAATAAATCTTATACCTATATATTGATAGATATGATAGATATTTTATACAAAAACTGATCTTACATAAATTAAACTCATCATTTCAAATTAATTACTCAGCTAATGTTTATCAGGTGAAAGAAAAATAAATCGTTTGAAAAATAACTGAAGTATAACAAAAACATTGTCAACGATTCAAAAAATGTACATAGCACCCATTATTGAATTTTATCGTGATCGTTCGTCGTTCGTCGATCGTTATAGTGATAATTAAAAATTATGAAACATGATTAAACCTCTGCTTCGTCGAGGTCTTACGTTGTATCCTACAGTGTCGCACCTGTGACTGTTCGATGTGCGGATGAAATAACTATCGTTCGCTTTAACGGTAAGGAACAACAACATAAGGAAACCAACATATCTGAGAGTACTGCTCTCAAATATATATGAAGTTCCAAGATAAGCCAAGCCATGCCAAGCTATGATTAGCTGGCGTAGATGACTATAAACAAAACCTTCATAATTAAAAAAATAAAGAATAATTGTATAAAGTGCTGATATTATTTTTTATCACTGAGTGTTGACATGACAATTGACACGTAATAGTTGATATAAGTCGGCGCGTTAAGATTTCATAAAATATTCAGTTTGCTAAACCATATCGTTACTGATATTTCCTCAAAAAATTGTCTGTAGCAATTTAGAACTGTCTCCGATACTATCTAAATTAAACATGTGTGTATGCGTTTTCTCGGTGAACTAATCCAACTCACACTTCAACGGTGTTCTATGTATGTAACCTCTCAACGATTACAATTTTATATCTATCTTATTCCTTATTTTAGCCCCTTTGTATTACTGCCTTGGTGAAAGAAGCTTCAGATATTTTTGGTTATCAATATTATTATTATTAATATTGTCTTTATTATTAAGTGTTCAGATATCTACTTGAAGGTACGACATTAATATTTAAGGTTTGAGAAATCTTTATTTCTCATAAGAATTTACAATAATTCACTTACATGAGAAAGTTTAAACACATACAAACAAATTATAATCTTATCCTAGATGTCCTAGGTCCATTTAGATATCGAAGCACTTCACTCAACACATTCAATCGAAACATTTTTCATTTACATTTAATAATTTTGTTTCTTTATATAATGTATTTGTTGGTGTGAGGGGTTTATATTTAAACAAAGTTTTAATTTATTTATTTTAGGACCTTTGTAGTGATTCTAGATTTGTTTTTGCAGCGGTGCCCCAAATTTCAGTCAAATATTCTAAATATTTTATAAGAGAGTTATATATATTATATCGAACTCGGTACGGTAAACATGTAACCATACCCCGTAGGGCTCCAGAAAGTGAAGTTAATTTAGTTTTTATTTTAGAAATATGAGGTGGTTTCCATGTTAGGTGCGAGTCTAAGATTAGTCCAAGATATTTCTCTTGGTCAACTTTATTTAAAATTTGGTTATTTATCTTCAACGGTATGTAATGTGATATTTTTTGTTCTTTGCTGTAAATATTATATAGTTTGTTTTTGATATATTAATAGTTAGCCGATTACACTGAAACCAGATATTTAGAAGATCCAAATCATTTTGTGCGTCATTAATGACAGAGTCTATAGAATGGCCAAAGTAAAATAGAGCAGTGTCATCGGCGTATAATGTTATGTCTCCCATCAGCCCGAGTTCTTTTATATTATTTACATATACAGAGTGTCCGGTGATTAATAGATAACCTGCAAATGTCTTATAGTGGAACTGATGGTGGTTCAGAAAAAAATATGAAAATAAATCTATCCTAACTACTACCTGAGACATGTGTTTTTTTTTATTACCATGTATAATTTTCTTGTATACTACGACCATAAATGAATGAAATCCATCGGTTTTTTGTTGTTTTATTATTAAACACTAATTATGCTAATAGATAAATAGTTAAAAGTATGCTTGGATTGCACATTTTAATATATATTTTTCAAAAATATTTTTATTATTGTTTTTTCATTTTTCTGAACGGCCTTTTCAGTTCTACTACAAGACATTTCAAGGTTATCCATTAATTACCAGACACTCTGTATAAGAAACAAGAGAGGCACTAAAATCGAACCCTGAGGTATACCACAGGGCACAACCGTAGGCCCACTCTGTGTTTCACCGATCTTAACTAGTTGCCGACGATTAGTGAGGTAAGATCTGAGTATTTCATTAGCGGTTCCCGTAATGCCAATGTCAGATAGTTTCTTTAATAACAGGTCGTGACTAATTGTATCAAAGGCCTTCTTTAAATCTATGAAGAGTCCTAGTGCTATTTGTTTTTTATCAATGCTAAGTTTCACCTTTGTTAACAGGTCTACTGTAGCTGACAGTGTATTAGATTTCGGCCATACTGCTGCTTATAAAAGAAATTCTGTGTAGAAAGATAGGTTTCAAGACGTTTATGTAATACTTTTACATAGATTTTTGACATCACGGGAAGAATCGATATTGGGCGGTAATTGCCAGCTTCCGACTTGATCCCAGATTTAAATATAGATGTAACTTTAGCCATTTTTAAACTATCAGGGAAAGTGCCATTTTCTATATTATTATTTATGCAATTAGTAAGTTCATGAAGGGTGATGTGTTTCACGCATTTTATTGATTTTCTATTAACCCCGTCTAACCCGGAACTGGTATTTGTGATTAAACTATCTATTAATTTAGCAATTTCTTCTGTTGTACATGGCTGAAACTGTGTCAGCACGATTGACCCTGCAGTATTTGCTTCTTTTGTATATGTTAAGTTATTATGAAAATGTGCTGGTATTTGACTATCTAAGATCAAGCCCACATTGGGGAAAAATCATTAAAGTGTTCACAGATAGCATTTTGGTCCGTTATTTAACCATTGGGTGTTAAAAGTTTATTTGGGAATGACGGGTCTCTTACTTTGTTGTTAGAAAGGTTATTTATCAGATTCCACATCTTTTTGGGGTTACTCTTGCAGTCATTGTATGCTTTTAAATATTATGTAGTTTTAGTTTTTTGAATAGTTCTTGATACTTCGTTTCTTTCCTTGGTGAATGCTTTTTCTAATAATTTGTCTTCTGGGTTATTCTTGAATTTGTTCCATATTATATTTCGACTATTTATTCTATCTATAATTTTCCTGTTGATCCAATCTTGGCGGAGTGGGTTAAGAATTTTAGTCTTTGTGAGTCTACTAATGCCGACTTCTCGCTTCAGCTTCTCTTCAAATAGTTCATATAATTTATTACCAATATCTGTGCAGCTTTCCATAGTTTTATATAATTGTTCGTAGTTAATAGCTTCATATCTAATTTGTCGCGGTGGTTCAGGCTGGTATTTTTGTATTTCAAAATATATTTGCTTGTGGTCAGACATAGGGCTTTCAATTATGGTAAAATTGAATCTATGTCTTTTGAAGTTTGAGCAGACATGGTCTATTATTGATTTTGTTGATACTGTTTCACGATTACTATTTTTTTCGTCTATTTTATTCATTATATTGTAGCCATTCTCCTGTAGCACATCTTTGTAGTTATTAGTTGCCAGTTATTGGCTCAGTAAGTTAATATTGAAATGTCCAAATATAACACCTCTGCTTCTTTCATGCAATTGCTCGGAATTAACATCCAAGAAAGTTTTTAAATTTGAAGCGTCTGGTTTCCGATATACTGCGCCGATATCAAGACAATGGTGGTCGAGATGCATCCAAAGGTAGTGATCGTCACCTTCAGAATGATTTTCTGTGACATGATGTTTTAGGCTATTGAAAATGAATATTGACACTCCACTACATCTCATGTTACGCCTGTAGTTAAAGTAGTGAATATAACCGGGAATCTGAAGACTAATAGCTTCGTCATCTGATTTAATCCATGTCTCTGAGAGAATGATTATATGGATCCTATTATGAAACGACTCAACTACGCATTTTAATTCATCCAATTTCCCTGGTTTTACTATACTTCTTACGTTGGCATATAGGAATCGTAAAGAATTTCGCGCTTATAATCAAATTAATAATTGATTGCTTTAATATTTTTTTAATAATTTGTTGTTCCTGATTATTTGTTCTGTTTGTGTGATGTATCTTAATTTATAGACGTTATTTAAATAAAGGCTTCTGGTTTTATTTTAGTTTAGTTGCTATTAAACACCATGATTATAGGCTTTAGTGCATCACTGCATGATTGTTTTGCCATCGTATTCACGAACAACGTAAGCGCAGCCCTGATTTAGTGTGTAATCCTCTTGCTTACAGCAACGAGTCCCCTGAACAAAGAGACAAAATGACGGCGGTGTGTTATTTCGCAAAGTAAAAATGGACAACTGCAAAATTTTATAAAAGCGTAGTGCTATTTTATATGTGTCAGCACCTACAATATTTCCTCCTTTAAAAAGAAAAGACATACTAGAAGTAAAAAGAAAAAGGAAAAATAGAAAATTTTATGATAAATTCAATGTATGTACATATTGACTTATGGTCACCCTATCATTACTATAATATTATAATGTATTCGTTTGCGAATGAAACTATTGAAACAGGCCTTGGTTGTTGTAACAATATTTAGCTGTGATATTATTACAAAAATTAAGGTTGGGTGCACACTGAGTTGTTAAATGTTTTACACTTATCTATCACAACATAAAAACAATACATTTATATTGTTAAAATAATATGTTCTTTAAACAATAAACATTAATACACATTACCTACGAGTTACTTTCCGTCGGTTCTGGCGTAAAGCTTTTTGAACCTCCAGCGCTACCTTTCTCCATTGCCGAGATAACAGATTCGGTCACACTCTGCTTGTTTGTCCAACATATAATACATGTAAAAAATATGATTATTACTATACCGAATATGTGAATTCTATCCATTTTGCTTGCCATATAGGTAGTGGTACTAGCTGAATTTCCTGCTCCAGCTTGGGCGATAATGACTGCCGACTTTTGGTTTGTGAACTGCCCATGGTACTAATTCGTCGATAGACTATGTATACTGTCGTAAGAGAATACGTATGTGCAATGATCTCGAAATGTACTAGATTGTTCGTTTTATTGAATTATTTGCTAAATTATGTAACCTAGATTAATAAAATATAATATATGTAAAAATAACACTTGTAAAAGTGTAAACAATTTCATAATCTACAAAAACGCACAGTTGGCTTAACTATTCTGCCTGCTCGTGTGGTGTAAGCAAGTGACTTTTCGCTTTCGGTTAAATCGCTTTTTGCTTTTTTATTGCAAACGGTCTTATTGCTACTATTATCTCTACTAATATCGGTTTCACATTGCGAAAGTATGTATGCAGGTTTCAATCTGTCTATAGAAATGTCAATTTGCTTATTGCCTAACTCTATTTTATAAACTTTATTTAATCTACTTATAACACGGTAGGGACCATCATAATTAGGTATTAACGATTTCTTTGATGAAACATAACTGCATGAAGTAAGATCTTTATGAACAAACAGCTTTCTGGAAACGTTATTAGCTCGCAACTTAGGCTACATGCTATATATAATGTGTCGTAATCTTTCAACGTACGTATAATAAATAATCAACAGACTTTGGACTTACCTCCGTGTAAAAATCGCCAGGTAATCGTAACGCTTGACCTGTGACTAAAACAAGCCGCGCTAAAGCCGGTGTCACACCGAATCGCTCCATGTAAACCTAATAAAACAGTACTTAGTTCATCATTCCACGATGTACTGTAATTTAATCTACATGTTAGTGCTACCTTTAAAGAGTGGTGCCATCGTTCAACTTTCTCGTTGCTCTGTGGGTGATATGGTGTAGTTCTAATCCTTTGGACGCCAAGTAACTTTAAAAGGTTATTGAATAGTTCGCTTTCAAACTGCCTACCTTGGTCGCTCGTCAGTTTGGTCAGCGCACCAAAACGGCGTATCCAGTTCTCGTATATAGCTCGTGCGACAGTCTCTGCCGTGATATCCTTTGTCGGTACTGCTTCTGGCCAAGCTGTGAATCTATCGATTATGGTAACCAAATATTTGTTAACGTATTTTATATTTGGTAACGGTCCTACTATTTCTACGTGAATATGGCTAAAGCGTTCGCTTGATGTAAAAGTTCCTAAACCCGAAATAGTGTGTCGACTTACCTTTGTTTTTTGACATTGCATACAACTTTTGGCTAAATTTCTGATTTCTCTATTGATTCCTGGCCAATAGAAATGTTTAGCTAACATTTTAAGCGTTGCTTTTATACCTGGGTGACTAATATTATGTAATTACTGAAAAACAATAGTTCGAAATTATTTATATGGCATATGGCCTTATATTACCTGTTGATAGGTCGCAATAAATACTTTTGTTAGCGTTAGGTATTTTCAATAATTTTAACTGAATACTACCTCTGTTATTATCGGATTGCAGTTGTAAAATTTGATCGTCTGCATCCTGTGCTTTGGCCAATTCTTCGTAGTCTATAACCGTTGGGCAAACAATCGCTTCAATGCGCGATAAGCAATCTGCTATGGGGTTCTTAGAACCGCTAATATATTGTATGTCGTTTGTATACTCACGTATGTGTACATTAATTGTATATATGTTATACATTAATTTTGTTATACATTGATTCTTCTCGGTGTTTCCTTGACCGAACTTACTTTTGATAATGTGAACGTTAGAGGCTTATGAACGGTGAATACCGTTATTGGGCGTCCCTAAATCATGTTTCTAAAATGCATGATAGCCATGAATACAACAAGCAGCTCGCGATCGTACGTGCTATATTTATTTTGTGTCTATGATAAAGCTTTAGAAAAATAACCAAGTGGTTGCCACGCTCCACTAACATTTTGCTGTAACACTACGCCAACGCAGGTGTTGGAAGCATCTGTCATCAATGATTGCGGAGCTGCAGACATTGGATGCGACAGTGTGACGGCGCTTTGTAGGCTTACCTTACACTGACCAAACGCTTTTTCTGCCTCGCTATTCCATACGACTTTAGTAGTATCTTTTTCTTCGAGTTATAAAAAAAATCTATTTAAGTGAGCATGATATTCAGCTGCTTTAGGCAAATGCGCTCTATAAAAATTCACCGTACCTACGAACCGTAGTAGCTGTTCGACTGCTTCCGGTTTCCTAAAATCTGAGATAACCTTTACTTTATCCGGTGTAGGGCTGATACCTTCTGCTGTCACTGTGTGTCCTAAAAACTCTATATGTTTACAGTTAAACGCTCATTTACTTAATTGCTATAAGCAATGCCTATATTACTAAAACGTTCAAAAATTAATCTTAAGTGTTCTCGATTTATTTCTGTATTTTCACTAGTTATTATGACGATGTAACAAAAAAGAGAAGACTTACCTGTATTTTCGTTGCCGATATTCTCTATCCCCTGCAGCACAGTATTATCCATAAACCTCTGAAAGGTCTGTGCAGCGTTCCTCAAACCAAATGTCATTCGCGGGAATTCGAAAAGGCCAAATGGAGTGATGATCGCTGTCTTTCTTACGTCCTCTTTTACTATTTCTATAAAATGATAAGCACGGTTTATATCTAAACGGCTATATACAGTTTTATTTGATAATACATACGTGAAATCGTGCAGTCGGGGTACCGGGTATCCGGTATCCGGGTCTGGCTTTATCACGGCGTTTAGGCGGCGGTAATCTCCACACTGCCGTATTTTGCCATCCTTTTTAGGGACAACATGTAACGGGCTAGCCCAGTAACTCCTGGAGGGTTGACAAATACCTTGTTCTTGCATGTGACGAAATTCTTCTCTCACCAGTTTATATTTATCCGGCGCCAAAGACCTTGCTCGCGCATGCAAGGGTGGTCCTGTTGTTTCTATATGGTGCTTTACTGCATACAATGGTACCTTTTCCTTAAATGAAATTGGTGTAGTAATAACTACATACTCTTCTAACAAATCACGAAATGGATTGTCACTTTGGATACTTGTAAGGGACGCATTTGTATAATTAATAATGGACACTATCGTATATAACTGTTACATTATCGATTAATTTTTTACTGTGTAAATCAAGCATTAATCTATGTGTATGTATGTCAGAAAATCTGCACCGATTATTGGCTTATGTACGTCACAAATTATAAAATCCCACTTATAACTACGGCGTAATCGTAAGTTTAATTGTAACGTTACAATACCGCAGGTATTTATCTGTGTATCATTCGCTGCGAAAAGTTCATAATCACACGCACTAACACTATACTTTTTAATATTCACTTTGCTCGCGAGCACTACTGAAACATTAGCACCCGTATCTATAAGAAAGGTCATACCTGTTTTTGAGCCTGTAACACATAAGCGATGATTTGCACTTAGATTCTGCGTAGTACATCGTACAGCCTGCCATCGCGTTCGACTGTACGGCCATTAGTTTTCCGTCTTTGGTTTCCAATTGCACGGTGCTTCACATTTCTTAGCCTGGTCTCGAAACTTATAATGGAAACGGCACAACTAATCAGCACGATGTGGAGAGCGTCTCCTATAGAAACCGCGTTGCCTGTTATGATTTCTGATGCTGCTGATTTCCCCTATTAGGTTAATCAATTACAAAAACATATCTCTTTACTGTTTTATAAGTTCCGCATTTACCGCATCCGATGCTGCCGATGTCGCCAGCGTATAAACCGCTGCAATTTCGCCATTTCTCAAGTTTTCCATCATTTTATCAGCTAAACTGGCAGGGTCGTTTAGCTTGGTATCTGAGCTGCTACTAGCTAAAATAGCACGAACAAAATATATCGCTGCTGTTCTGGTGGTTGGTCTATGAGATCGGCAATTTGGCTTAACTCCTCTTTTCCTAATTTCGATAACACAAGGTCATACTTGATGTTCTCTCCTTGGTGCTGTGGTGCTATAATTGCTTCAAATTGCGCAAACCGCATCAAGGGCATGTCCGTCCAAAATTGAGGAATCCTTGTAGATATAGTGATAGCGGTTAGATCACTGTGTTGTTCTTTTAAAGCCATTTTATTGCACTACGCACTACATCTCAAACGCGAAAACTATGTTATGTAACTGCACGGATACGGGGTCACCACTGTAGATATTTGTTAGATATGATAGTAGTACCAAAATCTAGGTGAGTCTCGGGATAAATGAAATAAATAAATTAAATGCCGTTTGAGTAAATGTTAATTTGTATTGCCAATCCACAGTTAAGTACAACACTTTATTACACGATAGGTTAACACAATTATAATGTCTAGAAGTTATGTATGCGTGTGCACCCGTGCCGTCCGAACCCGAGATTGCCGCGGCTCGGGCAAGCTCGTCATTGCTCGGTATCATAATAATATGTGGTGTCAGCACCCACAGAATCTTAACTTAATACAATAATACTATATTCAATAAATTTTCCAACACAAACAAACGCGTCGAAGATATGTTGCTTCCCAAGTAGGTATGGAGTAACAGTTGGAACGATTCACCCCTCGACTTGGCTTTTAATAATCGATTTAATTGAGCCAATGAACAATTTAATTAAAATTCTAAAGACACGGCGTACGGCCCGTGGGATGCGGCGCGATACGTACGTTGAAGTCACGTACAGAAACTGACTTTTGTCAATAAGTCTAGCGAATGTTGGTACTATACAATTGAAATTGTAGATAATACTATAAATTCATTTTAAATGTAGAACAAAGAGTAGTATATTTTTGTGGGATTAATATACCATGCTACATTTGTAAACACTACTGAAAAATTTCTTTTTATTACAATTTATATGATAAGTTTTAGAAAATTATAACTACGGCATTTGTTACCTTAGTGAGTAGAGCAGTATAAAGCTCTTTAGCAGATCTTCAATTTCGTCTTCTCGAGTTTGGTTAGGGTTTATATTTGAGTGCTGTATGTTGCTTCTGAAAATATCCTTTATGAACCAGAACATTGCATATATAATCAACGTCTGTCAATCTGTTTATCTCTTCTGCCTCTGAAATATATAATCTGGAATATAATATACAGGATGTCCGGTAATTAATGGATAACCTGGAAATATCTTATAGTGGAACTGATGGCCGTTCAGAAAAAAATATAGAAATAAATCTATCCTAACTACTACCTGAGATATGTGTTTTTTTAATTACCATGTATAACTTTCTTGTATACTACGACCATAAATGAATGAAATCCATCGGTTTTTTGTTGTTTTATTATTAAACACTAATTATGTTAATAGATAGACAGTCAAAAGTATGCTATGCTATAATAGCTTGCACTTTTTTTATATATATATATTCCTTTTATTTTTTTATTATTATTTTTTAGTTTTTTCTGAACGGCCTTCAGTTCTACTATAAGACATTTCAAGGTTATCCATTAATTACCGGACACCTGTATAAGAAATAAGAATGCTTGTCAACGTAGTGTAGCATGTCCATCTGCTTTGACCGATATGATTCCTATCAGTGGCGAGACTTCTTAGGTGAAGTGCATTGCTGTGGACTAGGCTAGTAGAGTACTGCTAAGCACAGCTATTTCCTTTTAATGGGGCGGCAAAGCTTGAGAGTTTCAAACAATGTGGTGTTGCAAGCGTTAAAAGGCTACGGTAACCGTTTTCGTCGTATAGTTGTATAATAAAGCAAAAACGAGAAAGTATTGACGAATGGCATTTGTAAGCAATATTTTGTCTACTCTATTGTAAATGTTTACTTTATTTTCGAGGTCAGTATAATTTCGAAGTAACGTACGAATAATATTCATTTTCTTCAAAAATATCCAGTGTACGTTGACACCGTCGTTACAATATTTTAGCAGGTTTATTTGGCTTAGCAACTATATTAATTATCTATTATTCTGTCCGGGTAGAGCCATTTTTATACCATTTACTTAATATTAAACTTTAAATCCATTTATATCTATAACTTCTTTATAAATTAGGCAGTTTTAGGCCACTCCCGATTGACTGCATGTGCCTGCAACTTGTATAAAAATATGCGATTATTAAAATGTCGGCTGTACAAATGAGCGGTGTGGCGCGCGAGCTATGCAGGTATTTACGGTACGGGTTATTGGAGATCTGTCGGGAACGATGTCTCTCTTCTCTTTATACAAGTACTACATTAATTTATTTTTAACGCCACTTATTAAATTATATATCATCTTATATAAAAAATTTATTACATTCAATATTGACTGACGTTGACGTCGTATCATAAGCCTGCGCGTATGTTTGCAGGTGCAGGTCGATTGTGAGGAGCAGGGTTCGATTCCCGCGTTACATACTTTACGTGTTGTAAACATTGAGTTAATGTGTAATTCGTACTAGAGGAGACAACTAAACTAGATTGTTTGTAACACGTCTTATAGTGCATGCTCTTTTACTCAATTAGTCTGCGCCATGCGCTTACTGCGACGTTGAGGGTCATGAGTAGCTTAGTTGATAAAGCGATGACACGGTTTGTCGCTGTAGCAAGTTCAAGCCCTGATTCTTGGATTGTCTTTTTCCTCTTTTATAATTTACATTCTAAATTAGCATGAAGTGCTTTAAAATAAATCTTAATAGAGAGTAGAATTTTTTTTCGCGGGTACAGATATTTCAAAAGTTATATTGTTATCAGAGAAACTTAGCTTGTTTATCAGAGAGACAGAGCTTGTCTCTATCTAGCAAATATATTATTAATAACTAGGAATTTACACGTGCCTCGTTAAAGATATCACCGTGTTTTTCTTTTGTTTTTTTTTTGGTTCGCAATACTGGATACTATCTAACGATAGTACAATGGTATTTATCATAGCTTAATAAACTTACATTAAGATGTATCCTACTAGATGCAAACACTACATGCTTATAATTATATGACATATTTCGTATACTTAGCTAAATTATTGATAAAATTAAATTTATATTAATATAGACAAATAAGACTTTTCTTTATTGAGGTCATAGAACTATATTTAAATAATTCGATGTCTGATCTGATGTCGTTTGCGGAGGAACACATACGGTACAGAGGCGAAAGTTGGACGAAGTTAAAGATATTGCTTAACCTATTGAGTGTCAGTAGCACACCAGCGGCTAGACACAATAGGGTTTTAATTAGCTCTGGCATTCCAACAATTTGTCTGCTCGGATGACGTAGTGGTTTAAAGAGCCTCGCCCCTACTACTGCACCGAGAGTTGTGGGTTCGATCCCCGCACCTGTCAACAATTTGTGCGATCCACAATTGTTGTTTACAGTTTGGGTGTTCTTTGTGTCTTGTTTAAATGTTTGTAAAGTCACCTGCGAAACAAGATTGATTCCTAGTGCAGGATTGTTTTTTTAAAAGAAATAGAAAGAAAGAAATTGCCCTGTTAAAATAAGATTATTAAAAAATGGCAATTGTACGGTTAACATTGTCCTTTTGTGGTTTTATAGTGTTCGGTGGTACGGACTATTAATTGCATCGCATCAACTAGGGTCATTACGATCCTTGTAGTGAGTGCAGTGGTGTCGTGCGCACGCGTACAGGGTAAAGATAAACCATGATCTCGGTGGCGCGTGGCGGCGCGGCGCGGGCGGCGCGTGCGGCCATTTCCCATACACACAGAACTCATAATATGTAGAAATACTACAAATACGTGTTGAAAATAATCATAATTTTAGCGAATCTTCAGGGCGAAAAATAGTCACAACATGATACCAGTAAAAAAAAGGTTAAAAATTAAACTAGCTTTTGCCCTCGGCTTTGTTTGCTCGGGAGTACACCTTTTCTGCAGGCCTGACAACGTGTATATCGTGCGATATCGTGATGATCAATCGAGTAGTTAAGGCGTGGATGCGAAACAAAGAAGCACACAAATAAACAAACTCACATTCGCATTTCTAATATTAGTTGCGATTTTACGCTTTTCCGACAAATAATTTTTTCACGATAAAGCATTTAAAGTAATTATAAGAATAAAATGTAGTTCTGTAAAATAAACAAGCAATGATTTTAAAAGAGCATTTCAATTATTCTTGTTGTGTTTGTAGTAATGAAGCTTTATTTAATATGTTGCGATAACCGTAACGTGTAACTAATTGAAACCAAATATGTGTGTTGCAGTCATTCTTCCGACAATACTTAACTAATTGAGGCTGCTAAATTCTTTCGATTTACGTTAATAAATTGAAATGCCTTGTCCAACACGCTAACGAATAGATATATATATAGATGCTGTAGAATCTGACATGTCGATTAGCAAAAGTGTTGATGCGGGTTGTGCAGGATCTATTGTAAGTTTTAGGCCGTTCTAGTAGGCAGTAATTCTGTGCATGTGATTGGTGTGGCCGCGAATGTCGGAACGCGATCATTTGGCACGCGCCGCGTTATCTGCAATCTGTGGGTACAGCTCATAGCCTCACAGCGCGCAGTGGTATCGGGCCGCAAACAGCCGCAAACCGGTGCAAATCCCGTATAATGTGCCTCATGAACGACGTCAGCTTGCTTTTGCAAATGAATGCTGTGTACGAACGCTATTACACGATTTGATGGCTCTGCTATTGATATGTGGCGGAGGTTATGCCTAAAGTTGATTTGTTGATTTTATGGTTACTCGCTATTTTTATATGGGATTAAATATAATGACCACCAAAATACTAATTTCACAGCAAAATATGCTTACTAAAATATATTATAAGGAGCACCTATACGCCTCAAATCACTGCATTCCGTCTCGGAAGGGTTAGGTTATGTTAGGTTCCTTCTTAAATCCACCCAAAAATAGAAGCCCCGCGAAGCGGGTTCTGTCGACTTAGTTTGATCTCTTTAAATATATTTTGGTGTGCAATTAGTATTTTTGGTAAGCATATTTTGCCGTGTAATTAGTATTGTTGATGGAACAAAAGCATAAAATTGAGGAACAGTTAAATACTACCCTTTTTATATTATAATCTAGCATAATAGTAAATTTTATAAAGTAGTTGATAAATCAGGTACCCATTCTTGATAACAATATAAAATAGCTAAAATATAATCCCTTATTAATTTTTAACTTTTTGAATTGTGTAGATCCCGTTTCCAATTGTTTGATATCTCTTATAGGAAACCGACATAGAATCATTCACCTATGTCGCATATATTTTACTCCTGCCTATATAATAAAATCTCAAAAAGTCGTACCATTTAGTATTTTAAAACGTTAGAATAATATATACTTAATAAGTGAGTTAGTTGTGTATACCAATATTGCAGCTGTATTCAACAGTGACTAGTAAATTTGACGTGCCGTATTACTATCGACCCTTAATCTCTATTCTGGTGTTAATGTGATCGGGATTACACACCATTAAGTTTGGCTTCGAGTCCGCGGTCGCTAAATAAATAAAGATTATTATAACTGCCGATTGAGTGTCGTGAGAAATGTTTCACATAATGCCTTCTATAGTGTATGCTTGTATTGAAAGTATGATTAATAAAGTTTTCAATACAAAATATATACATTTTTGTATTTGTTTAGTAGTTTTAAAACGTCAATGTAGAAGTGACAAAATATTGACCAAATACCTATACGTATATGTAACAATATGTATATGTAACAATTTTTTGTGGATTATGCAGAACGGTTTTGATAATAATATTTATTAGTATCAAAACCGTTTTATAATCAATTATAATTGACGCATACTAAATCAAAACCAGTGACTATAAGTTGTCCCCGTTATCGAGCATGAGGCACGAGCCAGCCATCATCTTCTTCGTCATTAGTATGCCAGTTCATGACGGTAATACAAACAATGACATTTCAGTACGTAAGCATTACAATTCTAGCCATGCAAACTCAGAATGGAACATTAAAGTACACAGCAAGAAATACATTAATGGGTCGCCAACAATTCACTTCATTCACCATTGTACATTTTACCTAATCTATTTATGAGTCAGTGTAACAATAATGCGAATTCTAAATAGCTTTTGTAATTTCAGACACCTATTCATGGGTATGACACGTGGTTTTGGATATTGAGATAAATCTATCTTATCTATATTGATTGGGATAAATCTGAAGACTAGTTAGAAGAATGATCGTAAGCTTGCGAGGCACCAGGTACGTGTACTACTACTACACAAACACACACACACACACTATCCTATTATTGAGTTTTTCTATAATACAATGCATCAAAGCACAGGTTCTGCAATTTGTGCACAGTAGACAGCAGTAAGCTCGCCCACTGGTATGAGGCGAGAAGGGAACTTAAGTTTTCATCTTAACTTATACTTATTATAAATAGGAATGTGAGTTTGATTATTTGTTGTTACTATTTATGCGTTAACTAATCGACTGATCCTCATGATATTTCGCATACACGTTGTCATTACGCCGTACGCGAGCGAAGCCCCGGAAATATCTAGTAAAATTAAAAGCAAAAACCTGACGTGATATTAGGTTATTCAAAATAATTAGGTTTGTCAAATATTAGAATATTAATTTAATTAAGATACTTTGACCTAGATTCTCATTTAGCAGAATATAAAGATTTTAAGCCTCTTTAGTAGAGGATATTAATCTAAGAGCGCACTTATCATTTAATTAGATCCGTGACGAGTGCTCTTGTAGCTTCAATTTTATTTTATAACGTCATACACACGTCTCTCCCTTGCTAACTATGCCACAAGAATAAATTCTCTCATCCATTTAATATTTATTCACATAAACGTTCTTATTACTACTATACAATAAAGTTGAAAGCTGTGCAACAATTTGTTTGGGAGACAGTAAAATGATTAGTGTTTCAATAGCTGGCGTGCGTCCCTACTGTTACGGTGGTTGTATTCTGTTGACTACTGGCCAGTTGAAATGCCAAATTAATAGGGATGTCACCGTCTATCCATTGCCTTTACTAAAATTAAATAATATGTAATTAACTTTTACTAAATTTATATTGGGGACGAATTTTACGCTATAGTGCAATGAATAGGTTTATTGATTAGCTACTTTTATATACATAAACGTAAAGTTATTGTTAACCCAGACTATCTGTACTGTAATTATATTTTCCTAATTATTATTTAAATAGGTAGCAATATTATTTATTGAAAACTCGGACTTTAAAAAATGTAGGTTAGTGTGTGCGTCAGTTATAGCTTTAAACAGTAATTACGTAATTACCTACCACTTACTATTCAATCAAACAAAAATAATAATTATAGTAATATCAGCCCTGTATTAAACTGTCCCACTACTGGGCACGGGCCTCTTCTCAGTGTGAGAAGGGTTAGGCCGTAGTCCACCACGCTGTCCTAGTGCGGGTTGGCAGACTTCACATATCTCCGAGAACATTATGGAGAACACTCAGACATGCAGGTTTCCTCACGATGTTTTCCTTCACCGTTAAAGCAAGCGATAATTTAATTATTTAATACGCATATAACTTCGAAAAGTCAGAGATGCGTGCCTTGGGTTCGAACTCGAGACCTCTCCGTGCAGCACTCTTTACTAAATAGATTTCAATAGGTCTCGTAGACTTAAGTATTGAGAAAAGTGTTATAAATTTTGCCTTCAATACTTTAAATATATTATAAATAGATACTGGTTTCCATAACGTAGTCGTTTAATGCCGTCACTGTAACATATTGCTTAATTGTATTAAAAATATCGGTATATTCAAATAAAGTAAGTATCATTACCTATTTAGTTTTAACTTTAACAAATGATTGTATGAAGTTGACACCCCTGACCTAGTTGCATTTATGTCTTGCACATCCCTGGCGGATATTAAGCCCCAAACTTAATCACATCCCTCTTTTATAATATTAAACAGACAATTTTTTGTTTGACTCATTACACCGCTCTATTCCCACGAATTATTTTTTAAAGATACGCTTTATTATTTTCTATATCAATTTGGTGAAGTAATGCGTTCACGCTGCATAATTCAACGTACGTTAGAAAAGGTTTTCGAATGAATGGATACGCGTCGCACAATGAACAGAACGTGCATTTAATTTAGTGTAATTTAATGGTCACCGAGCGTCTCGAAGATAGAAATAGGGTCTACGAATACGCATTACAGATGAACTATTGCACGTATCCAAAGGATATATCGCGTCAGCTCAATTTCTGTGTTTAGCCAGCAATATTTTCATTCTGCTTTAATATTTTACGTTCGGTATTTCTAGATAAGAATAAATTAGATAGTTTATATCACTGAAACAGTTTAAGCATATTTTTTGGGCAACCAAGCTTGATAGACATCTGATCAAAATAAAACGGTGATTTATTACTTTAGAAAAATGTTGTAATTTTTAGATGTCTTACTTACTTAGACGTCGAAAGTAATACCGTAGGAAGACATTTACTTTATATATAAATACTTAAGTATATATTAGAACACCATAAATATACACACGTAATAATAATATGAACGTTAAATAGTCGCACTTAACATTTCGTGCCTATCGCCTTTAATTGAATAATGAACATGCACGGTTCTAAACCTGCGGTCAATACATTAAACAATTACAATTATTAATTGAAACTAAAGCTTCTTACTTCATTATGACTTTTATGTTTACCACTAGCTAGCAAAAAATATTAAGATAACTGATATCAGCAACCACAGACAGACACGCAGATTTTTTTTTGCTAATTATTCTTTAATTATAAAGTATTTTAAAGAATTTAGCAGATTCTCTAAGGAAAAATTGCAAATAGGCTAAATTTATTCCATCTAGATAATCTGACCATTAAAAACCAATCTTTAATATTATTTTGTACGTTTTATTCTAATAAAGCGTGTTAGTTTAATACAAATTTTCGTTTTGTTACCTGGGTGAAGTTTGAGCTATTTCCATAGCCAATTTTATATTTAGATATGCATCGAGATAAGGGTATCACACCAAAATGGTAATTACGGACTTGGTTTGTCTGTCTGTATGACTACATGCCACAGCTTCTTATCTAATAACTACCAATGCTACTGACCTGGGAAAAAAAACGACACACCCATTTAGTTATGCAGTCGATATTCAAGTGGAGCGAATTTGGTGACTTAAAATTGTCTATACATTTCTTCTAAGATGTGAAAGCCTGCGAGGTGAGTCTGAGTTGCACTTGGCCAGTGTTTATTAATTATTTATTAAAATATGTGCTTTAATCTTGTCATCCTTAAGCTGGGTAGTTATTGTTATAATTAATAAAGTAAACTATTCATTGAAATCAAACTTCTATATACTGATTTTATCGATTATATTTATTTTTTTATTTAACACTGTATTACATAATTTAGAAACTGTTACACTACTACTACTATTAAACTTTACTAATTTTAAGCTAATTAAATTATTAAAACTATAAAAACTATTTGTATTTAAGTTTACAGTTTCCCCGACGTTTCGGTTGCTTTTCAGCCATGGTCACGGGGAGACTAAGATGGTTGTTTTTGTTTATTCGCGTAAACAGAAGACAATATTAGGTAAACTATTATAAATATGATGAGATCGCAGGGTCTGTTGTCTATTTTAATTATTTTATTAAGTTAGTCTAAGTCGCTAGTGTCTGATGCAGTAGATGCTTTAACGCCAATGCTATTTTAGAAATGGTTTTTAATGATTATTTTGTTCTTATTTAATGATAAATGTTTATTGAAATTAACAATTATTTCTGCTCGTACCTTAAGTAGGAAGGGCTACCATTAAGCTTCGTTATCTGCAAGCGACAATAACAGCCATAATTAAAATTTTATATAAACATATAAAACACGTAAGTCATTTTACGGCATAAAATGCAGCGTTTTACAAAAATAAACGCACTAAACTGAAAATAGTTTTTCGGTTAAGTTTATTGAATATTTCCAATACATTTGCGGTAATGTTGGGTTATACGACAGGGAGTTAAGGCTAATACGTGGGCCGTGCCCGAAGCCGGTGTATTTGTCAACGCGCTCCAACGCAATCTTAAAATCAATTTTCATTTATTCGCGGCTTAGCTTTACTGGCTTGGTGTGCGCCTTATGATCTGCACAGACTTCGGAGTCGACTAGAACATTTAATTACTATTTTCTCAATCTGTTAAGTATTGATAAATAAATTTATACACTTCCTTCATACATGTACAGATTATATAAAAATAATGTGTTGTTACGATATCACATGACGATAATAAAACCACTATTTAATTGTTTCACTTAACGGCGCCAGAACTATATAGCTTGCATTTCATTGTAGAGTCATTGATATAAAACTTAGTATTAGTTGCAGTGGTGAATAGTAATTTACACATTTATGTCAGTTGTATACACGTTATAATGTTTTGAGATGATCCTAGAAAATGATATGGGTAAATATCAAAAGTCTTATAAATAAAATGATTCCTGTCTTCGATTTAATGCTTTACTCTTGATTTGGAGCACTGTTTTGTGAACGTTTAATGTTCGACTGTACATTCAATCAGTGGTGCGACAGCTGGCAGCGTCTGCTTTTTACCTCACCGTTGCCGATATATGATTAGAGTTTTGTGTATTAAAATCGAATTTAAACAAATTAATACTCTGAATATTATCAATGCGGTGCATGAAGTCGCTACGAATCATTATACATATATATATAATACATAATTCAATTATCAACAACCTTATAATTGATTGCCGTTTTTGTCTGTTCAATATATAAAAAATAAACATCTCGTCTTTAACTTGAGTAAGTCTATATCAACGTATGGCCACTACTCCAGCGAATAGTCGGTCGGCGTGGGCCGGCAAAATCTTTACAAATGTGGGCCGTTATCGTCCAGGCCGATTGACCGGCGCGCGCCTTCCACCCGCACATTTCTCACTCTGAAAAATAACGGATTTATTTAATTTTATGGCCACGCCGCGTGCTGAATGGAAGATTGGGCAGCGGTGAGCCAGTGACGCGGGCCCGACCGACTTCATTTGTTCTTTTTCATGTCTCCTGTTTTTGTGTTTACTCATAGAGTTCGGGTTTGATTGAATTTGTTTGGTTCATTACGCATTGTTAAACGTAATATGTGTGCTTTAGAAGTTTATACATTCATGCAAATAATTAGGATAAATGTTTGTCAAGCTAATGTAAATATTGCCTGAATTAAATTAATCAATGAATTTATCTATACATTAAAATAACAAACCAACCTACATAGTAGATGTATATTGCGTGTTGTGATTTAAAAGTTATTAAGTTCAAAGTTAACGCATAACATAGTTAAAATTCAACGTTGTCTTCGTAATCGCGGTTTAGTTTTATGACGTGGATTGTTTATCAACTAATTTGTGGATTAGCGTAAGTATAATGCCCCCATCTAGCGAGTGTTTACATTTCCCATGGCATCCGTGACTCAACTGTAGGGTATGAGACTGTTCTCATTATTTAAATCCCCGAACATAATTTTTAGATTTATCACGACGGTACCATAGATTCGACTTGCACAACATTTCGGGATGTTTAAAGGTTTTATTGTTTTTGTATTACATATTAGTTGACAAAATTTATCTGATGTTATTCTGATGTTAAATTATCACAGTTGGTTGCATATAACTGGCAGTGTATCTGGAACAATAAGAGTTATACTTATTATAACATTACATAATATGATGAAAATATGAATATTTAGATTATTCGTGACGACTGGTCTCTTAGATCTAATTTTTTGTTCGTTGTTTAATCATAAGCAATAATGGGCTGGGTACGTACAATAAAACTGCTTAGACTTTATTGGTCCAATAGGCTGTTGACAGTCATAGTTCCAAGGTTCTTGTGCGCAAGTTTTTGTGTATTTACCGCAACTTTTAACAATGACTGTCATTTATTTTACACCTAAATAAACCGTTTTATGAAGTTAAGGTTATCCATTGTGACCTTATTTTTTAATTGTCATCAGGTTTTTTGTTTTATTTATACGTAATTAGATATTTACTATTGAGATCACGGTGACTTAGTGGTTTCTTTAAGTTATTTCATAATGGATAGAGTAGTTTGTAGGTAAATGTAATTTTTCGCTATTATAATTTATTTTTGGAATTAATGTTGTTATTGTGTTGAAATGCAGGTGTTCTTAATTCGTTATAGTAAAATGGTCGTTTAAACATATTTGGTTAGCTGTAAGTTTGCTTTTTATGGTTTCTCGCCAACTATTTAATTATTAATTATTAAACTAAACATATGACTTATACTAATTATAAGCATTTTAAACATGATTAAGATAAACGAGCTTATTTTAATGGATAAACGGCCGCTGAACAACAATGGCCACCAAAAAACCCTAGACTTTTTAATTTAAAACTGACATGGGCTGCCTGCACTTTGGTTTGGGCATCAGATAATTTTAGGGTGGGCACGGGCCACCTGAACATATACGCCTATGATTATCGTAAAGCACTCAAGGAGAAACAAATATCAAATTGCCAATATTCGCTCAAAAGTATATTTATTTCTGCTCACCGTAGCAGTTTCTACAGTTACATACCGGCTCTATATTCGTTCAGACATTGTGTTAGGTTTAGACAGGTACGGCCTGCCATCTCCTCCGTTGTGCTAGTGAAAAATAGACCAAGGATGGGATATCATGCCTGTCATATAAAGCGACCAAAATGCTCCTTGAAGTTGCCAACAACTAGATGTTAGATGCGTGTTGTGTTAGTTTAAATGCAACGAATTTCGTGCTGTTTTATGTAGTTTACATGTCTATAATATCAGATATAAAAATATCGTTTGAATTGAAATTAACCAAAAAATGTAAGTGATTACGTTTAACTGAATATAAAATGTGGTTTAACAGACTGTTACAGAATAAATAAAATAAATGTGAATATGTACTATACATATTCTACTTATATTATACAATATAAAGTTTAGATGTTAGTTATTTAACTAAGCCTAAAGTGCTGAACTGAATTTTGATGCAATTTAGGATAAACTGTGGTCTCGATTTACACTTTGTATGATGTTACCTTACGCATCCCGGACAATCACTTCATTTTCTATTAAATCCATTAATATTATGTATCGCCCCAACATGTGTCACTAAATTGTACAGGTTTGTCGCGATAGCCTCTACCCAAACACGTGGTGCCTAGGGTGGAAACGAATGCACATGAAGGGTTACTCAAGATGTGAAGTCTTATACAAGACTTTAAGTCAAAGAAGTATCGGCAAGGTCGTATTCAAGGTTAATTTTCACTATTTTATTACACACTGTATTGTTTATATTAATACATATTTATACCTACTGTTTTCCCCCGTTCAGCGGCTACATTTGGCCGTGCTATCAATTCTGTTTTCAAAACATTTTATCTTGTTAGGCAATAATAAAAAGGCTTCCACTGCGAGTCACAGTTAATTCGTGAGCTCGTCACGTGATACGGAATCAGGTCGCGTGAGGGACTTGAGCCGTCATTAGCGCACTCCGTAAACCGGCAAAAGGTGCTTTTGTTTAATTTATGCAAATTCCAGTTTGGTTGTTTTCTTAGCGAAGAGCCGCTAAGCGCCGCATAATGGATGTGAGCTTCTTTCGAACTGCTAAGCTTGCGATGTTTTCGAGACGCTAAGCTTTTTGTCCCTGTCTTAAACTTAATACATATTAACTGAGCTTCAAGTTGCAAATTTTGATTTTCTCTGGTATATATCTAGCTGTCTTGTTGGTATAAATTATCTTATTACTTTAAACATATACTTGACTAATGTTTAATGAACTTACGGTTGTAAAGCAATATCAATAGTTGACAACAATCATATGCAATATGCATAATTATGATTGTTATCAACTAAAACTGATATAGTGATACCTAATAATTATAACTGATAATTATACTTGTAATAATTCTATGATCATGTCAATTTTAATATAACTCATAATATTCCAGAAATTGATGTCTTAAAACTTACAGGCTACTATCTATCACTAAGCTTTCTTAAGCCAATGAGTAATCGTAGACTTAGAGTGAGCGGTCGAAGGCGTCATCGGTTTCCATGACAATAGTTCTCGACAATAGCCGCGATCGAACCGCAAAGCGACACAATAGTGGCTCCGCTTACCCCAACAGCAGCTCAATGGTAGCTAAATGGTCAGCCGTCGATCCCTTTGTTGAAAAACTGCGAGGAAACAACCTGATAAGAGTGATTAATTGGTTTAAGTCGAATTCAATGAAAGCAGCCAACGCCGACGTTTTTTGTGTGCCGGATAAGCTTAAGCTTCGGGTTATAATTCTATTTGGAAAGATATATTGGCTTAAGCCGTGGAACTTTGTTTTAGCACGTTGTTACGTCTAAATGGTACGCTTTGTTGTTTAATGTATCACGTCCTGAAGTCGGTATTGCAATATAACTATACTTGACTTAACTACTGAAATATGCCTACGCATAGTAAATAACTAGCATTTTCCCGCGGCTTCAGCCCCGGGCAAATGTTCGAGCGCGACTTAATATAAGTGGATCATACCATTTGCAATATATCTGGTACTTTGAAACGATAACAAGTTGAACGCGGTTTATATTAAGAATTGAACTGCAAGTTTCAAGCATTTCAACCGCACCAAAATCCGTACTTTTTGCGTGATGCCGGTACAAATAGATTAACTGTCAAAAATTCTTAAAACCTTTGTTGTGACAATAACTTTCTGCAAATAGTCTAATTAATCTACTGCATAAATATCTTATCAATATACCAATTGCTCATAAATGTCTACAATGTAGAGCCACAGAGTCATTTACTCGACAATTTTATAATAGTATAGATAGATAGAAGATATTAGTTCTTCGCGCATGACGTTTCATAAAATTTAATAACGCACACAATAAATAGAAACAAGTCCCGTTTGTCTAGTATAGTTTACTTAACAGAAATGGAAATTATGCTCTATTCATCAAAACAGGTCGTGCACAGGGGCGTCTAAGCCGCGTCGAAACTAAATCATTTAAATTGGGCTCTATGAAAGGGCATTATAAGATTTAAACCGTCAATACAAGATTTAACTTTTTGTTGATTCATAAAGGACCTTTCAAAATAACCCTTCCTTGGCTAGAGCGGGTGCTTCCGAGAGAGCGGCTCACAAAACGCCGCTGAAACGCGTAAAAGCTCTGTTGATTTGTGAGCCTACATGTCTCGAGTTACTCGGCAATAAATTAAATGTGTATAGAAAATGAATGCGTCAATACGTTCCTCCACCCCTGCGCGGGCCGCTCGTAGTGATGTTGCTAAGATTTATCGATGACTTTTGTATTAGACAAGTTTCATATTCTACGACTTGTTGGTTTGACGTTCACAAGCTTTAATTGACGTACGCATGTAGCTCGTTGTTAAGCTCTAATGATAAATGCGTTTCGTCGTCACTTAGCGTAAATAAAGTTAATTACGTACCTAATTAAAATTTCTTTACAATACCGTGTTTATTAAATTACTGTAACGGACGTGATAAATAAAACGGGCAGCAGAATACTAATAGAAATAAATGGTAAAACATTTAAATAGTTTCTCATTTTTATACAGATTTAAATCCAGATCCATATCCCTCTTTATATTAATATGATAATAGGATTGGATCAAAATTATAACTGCGCTTGTAAGAACGAAATATTTACCCTAGACTATTAACTCTAGAAAATATATAAAAACGTTCGAATGTCAAACTATGAATAAAAGTTGTTTTTGCTGTGCATGTGTATGAAATTAGCAATGATACAAGCACGATATAGTTCAGTACGGTGTACATCGCAGTGTCGATACGTGTTCCGTCGCTACAGTTCGCACCCTAGATTTTTGCGGGACGTGCACTGAATGGATCGCAAATTGACACAGAACGCAAGGCGTTCGTTTCGATTTGTTTGTACGCAATTTAAACGTATTCACCTAAGTGGTAACTTGTATTATCAATTGCGAAGCATCCCAGTCTTATTATTCAACGTAACCTATTTTTGGGATACGTAGTAGATTAAAAAAAGGATGCTATGGAAATCGCTTACTTATATTGCGTACATTAAAACTGGTACCAAGATAACAAGTAGGGTAAAAATAGTTCGTATCTCGGTAAACCGCATCCAGTTTCATATTTCTAAGAGAATTTGTACCCAGATACATTGATGGTATGGTATTACCATGTTTCCACACTCATGTACCCTCTTGAAATATAATTAAAAACTATTATGCTTCTATGTAATAAATCATTCTTTATTGCACCCCTTTTACGTTGGCTTAATTGATTCAATAGAGAAGTGCCACCATAAAATGATAACAAGGTAGGTACCGGTCTAAGTGAGGAATAATGCATGTATAACGTTTTTGTGATTCCACGGCTTACTGCGTGCCTTCGTCTGTAATAGTTCAGTTAATGCTTTAATGTTATGGTTCTTTCTATGTGTAGTCACACGTTATCGGTAGCATCGTTGTATTATTTATTGCTGGGATTGCGAGCGCCCGTGTTGTCTCTGATCTAATGTACACCGGACCAGCAGTTGTGCAAATGTTCGTGATTAGATCAGTTACCTATGAATAAGCTCGTTATTGTTAGATTTGCTTGATTCATGTTGTAAATCTAACAACATCATCTAATTTTTATAATTATAACGGTAATGGTACTTAATTAAGTACCATTACCGTTACGCCCGGTAGATGGTAATAGTCTCACCCCTATTACTTGAGTCTTAAAGCCGTAGTTAGCGAAAAATTGGCTGTGATACACTTCTGCTTATCCCTTCGGACACAGGAACGAAGACAAACGGGGTTGGAGACTGTATGTAAGTACTGTTAAACCTGTAGCGTTAATAAATATAAAGTTCTGACGACTGTAGCACAGTATATACTGGAACGATCGTCATCGAATTCTCTTTTTATATTTAAAACGCTTCATAGTATATTCATGTATTAGATTAGGAGAAAATTGTTAAAACCAAATGATGAATATAAATTACTCAATACTTAAAAATAAGTTTTATTCAGAATGTATCAATGGTGATGTTTAATCAGAAACAAATAGTATTTGATATCGATAATATCCACCTTTTATGACTGCTAGGATATATTTATCTGTAAGTATTTATTTAGCTATCATAATGACTATAGTAAGGAAAACCGCAGTCCTGTAGGTAATTATGTCATCAACGGCAAATACACATATCTCGACTCTATATGCAAATAATACACTGTTATATTATTAAAATACCTGCAGCAATTATATTTACTCTCTTTTGCCCGCGACTTCGCTCGGGGAGGTACAGTACTTTTTTCTAAATTGAAGATACCTTATATCGCTTTGTGTACCCCTGACAATGTGTACTTCATGATGATCGGTCGAGTAGTTAAGTCGTGAAAGCGTAACAATCAAAGAAACTCACATTCGCTTTTATAGTATTAGTTAATATTACTATGTATACTTCACCACGGTTTTCAAATCAATTGCAATGTTGAGCAATTAATTGAAATTGCAACTAAATTCGTAAGCGTAGACTACAAGTTAATATAATATTTATAAAGTACAGCAGAAGTCACGTAGGATTAATAATATCTAATAAAAATTTATATAACATTTTTCCATCAACCCTTTTAATGCAAAGAATTACAATATTAAAGGGTTGTAGTGGTTCGTCTTGCGATGAGGTATAGGAGTTGCATAATGCAATGAATAAGATGTCACCGACGAGTTTTATCAATGATGAATGGCCATCCTCAGCCTTTGAGTTTATAATTGCTAGATCGTTCGCTAGAACATGCACTGCACTGGTTTAATAATAAGGAAATGCACACAAAGGGCGATTTAAGCCATGCCTAGTTATGTTTATTTGTAATAAATATAAACATTTAAATTACAATACTTGCACTTATTGAGATGAATTTGCAATAAGTATGTAATGCTTATTGTATTATATATCTATAGTAGCTCTCCCGACAGACGTTGTACAGTACACACAAAAAATAGAAAAACAAATATCATCAATATATCATTCTCGAATCCACTTGAACACACACAAAAAAATTCATCAAAATCGGTCCTGCCGTTTAGGAGGTGTTTAATTAAAAACACACGCACAGGAGGAGTGGATGTGTGAGAGGAGTGGAGGAGGAGTATGAAATTTGGCACATTTAATGTTTATATGGAGAACGAGGGGTGAATCCTAATATTTATGTATATAAAATACTAGCTGTCCCGACAGACGTTGTCCTGTACGAAAGAAAAAAAAAAGAAAATAACAACCAAATCTAAACCATTCTCGAATCCACTTGAACACACACAAAAAATGTCATCAAAATCGGTCCAGCCGTTTAGGAGGAGTTTAATTACAAACACACGCACAGAAGATTCATACATATAAAGATGTATTAGAAATACATTAAATTCATGAAAAAACACTACACGAACACAACCTTGCATTTGACACAAGCAGTCGCGTTCGTAGTATATCGGCATTGTTCGGCTGAGCTGAAGTAGTACTATTCTTCGTAACTATGGTTACATATATTAATATATAATGACATATATCAGTAATATCTTACAGGCAACCTTTGGGCGGATTGGAATGATAATTTACAATTCATATTATAATATATTTACGTAATTATATGAAAAAAAAACAAAGTAGCAAGTTTAGGAATATCGTCAATTAAAGAACTTAGTTAAGTAAATAATAATTTGTTTGAAATAGATAGGCAACTTAACCTGTATAGATCGAAATCTAAATTAAATGTGATTATAAGGTTCTAGACAATAAAACCTTAATAACTATCGAACTTAAAATTTAAATCAATTATGGTCGGATTTCGACCACTGGGTCGCCTAGTGCTAGTTTATAGTAATTGATCAATAGTGTAGTTTGACGCAAATCCTTTGTAATAAATTTAATGAAACTATTTCGAGAGACATTAAATCATATTTGCCTAATTAACGTAGTTTGAAAATAGTTTAAGGTTCAGAATCAACTACCTGCTAGCTGGCTTACACTTTTACTATAATATATGCGCTATAAAGCAATGGACTGATCATAATTTAGTTAAGTATCATTTTTATTTAGGCCTAAATGCGATACCGCGCAAAATCTGCCCACTTACAGAGTTAAGCGTCGTTCCAAGCGTAGAAGGACGTAAGTGTCACGCTGGCTGTGTGCGAAAAGCTCCACAAGTGCGTAGCTTTTGTACAGGAAAAGGAAGGCCATCACACCCCGCCTAGTGCAGGCTGGCGGCGCTGGCTGTGTGCGTGGCGGCTTCCTCCCGCTACAATCTGCGCATTCGCTCCGTGGCGGCCGACACGAGCGCACGTCGCTGTACCGACAGTCAACGCACCCGCACGCGATCGCGAAAAAACTTTTTAGTGCTGTGAAAAACATTTTTTCCGCATAAGCGAAAATGAACGATATTTGTGTACTGTGAATTTTTCTAATTGTGCAAAGACTAATCGAGCATAAGAGTGTTTTGAAGAGGCTAATTACGAGTTGCTAGGCTAATTGGCTGGGTCGGCGTTTCATGAAGGTGAGCCGACTTTTATTTCCGTTCGGCAATCCCTCTAATTGCGTCAATTAGTGTAATGCGGCGACAGGTTTGAAGAGTCGCTTAATGATCTCCACTACCGGACTCGTACACTTTGAAAAACTATTAAGTCAGTGGAGTAGAGGCACGCACTGACTACCGTTTTAAACTAATTAGTTTATTGTATGGATTACGCTGCTTATCGCGATCACCCATCTTCTATCTTAACGATATAATTAAATTTTAACATATTACACTCTAATACCTTAGTTATTGCTTCATAATATGTGTTTTCATTGTTGTACTTTTAAACTTAATTTATGGTTTGTTTTTGCATTGAACGTGGGTCTAATATATATAATTATGCAAAGTATGTTTCTTACAAAAGTGACTTAATTATAATTCTATTTTGATATCCATTATAATAGACTACTAATAGACGCTATATTTTGTATTATAAATAAACGGTCACTTTAATACATAAAACATAATAAGTGCAAAAGTACACAAAGAAAATTAAGTTACCTACTACAAAGCTCTCTGAAATTTATTGTATGGAAATTTTAATAAATTCTACATTAAATATAAAAGTAGAGTATTCATAACTGTCAGAACTATACATTTGTGTAAACAGGGATACAATATAAGCAAGCGACTTAGATAACATGCTTGTCATATTTCGCAAGCAACTTTCTGATGCCGGCGCACGGCGGCGCGCTGCGCGTCGGCCTGCAATGTCAATAAAGCCTGATAACAGCTGGTTAAAGCTCACATCTTCACTCGGAAGAATCTGACTTACAATATACAGCGTATTATGTACATAGTACCAAAACAAGCTAACAAGTTATTTATACAAAAAAGTTGTTTTTGACAAAATCTACATAAATAACTTTGAAGCAACAAATTATTACAATTTGTAGATTGCTTTTTTGGAATATAGAGGGAATTTTGTTTATGTTTATGACTACGACTAATATAATGAAATATATTTTTGCTTGAAAGCCCTACTAATAAACAATAGAAAAAGTATGATGTAAACGTGTAAATTTTGAACAAATTGGAGAGACGCATCCGGAAGCTTTTTAAATTGAAGACCCTTCGATTTAATAAAAAAAATAATAGAACAGTAAAAATAAAATTAAAATCTATATGATCAGAAAAATAGATTTATTATTATTTAAAAATAGGTTAATTTTGGAAATGTTTATATATATATTTAAATTTTTTTTGTAAGTCTGTTACATGCTTTCGGTCGCGGTACGCTAGCATGGTTGATACCTACATATGTAATTAAATATAACCTATATTCCGTATTTCGTAGTTCCGCAGATAGGCGTCTACATATAAATACACAAATTTTACAATTTATTAGTATCATATTATAGATAGCTAGATAATTAAAATGAGATAAGTATCTAATATTTTTTGACGTAAAGATGTAAGAGTTTTAAACTTCAGCGCAACGTCTTTATTTCGAAAGCAAGTAATTAGTAGACAACTTTTCCAGAATGTCTTGAACTAATAAGAAGAAGGTCTGTAGTGGAAACTATAGTTAAAATATTATTAAATACCAAGTTGTATAGTTAAATTCTTAAGGAAAGCATAACTCTTACAAACAGAAGTCATTAAATGATAGATGAGCGCAAACGACATTTATTTTGTATTTTATTAGGGTATTTGAAGTAAATTAGAAGCGATAAAACCAAAGCGCTGAAAGGTTCGTTGGAAGCTCAAATACAAAGATTCCTTGTTACGGAACTCCAAAAACAAGAAAGCATCTTTTTGCTATAAAAAGAGACAGAGCGGTTGTGGCGCTGAGCGCGACATGCTTGTCCCAAAAGCCAATTAGAATCCCGTATCCGGCTTGTTTATTCTCTAATTAGCAAGTTGCTCATTAGAGCTACATCACTAGACCAGCCAGTGTAGCAATGCTTCATTCGTTTTAATTATAAACACTGCCTCCTTCTGTTCATATAATTACCGTGCACAATTAATGGACAACATTTTATTGCTTATCTTACCTATAATTAATGTTTATATAAAATGGATTAACGAAGCTGCCCCTGTTCATCGGCTTTGTGTTACTTTTTGGACTTACTAACTGTTTGTGTTAGTTTTTACAGTGCTATGGACATGTTTTTATCTGTATTTATGGTGAAGAATAATGATCAATGATAGCCTTATTTCTAAAATCTCATGCCATATTGTAATGCTGATTGTGTACAATTATTCATAATCTTTTGCTATTCTCAAATAATGCTTTGTTGTTACTAAAAAAGAAAAAAAAAAGCCCTAACTAACGTTACCACCATTATGTGTTACCCATTATGGGTGACCATTTAACAAAAAATACACTCGGTGGTAAGGCTCTGCGTGTCTCAACAAGCACGTAAGGCCGTCGGTCTAGGCATAAACATTTATGACAGTTGATATCGGGAATCTGTACCCTCAAAGATCTGGAATCTATTTGAATCCTAGAATATTTTCGGTTGTGGAGGTTAGATGGCAATCGTCTCGTGGAAAACAGATATGTTCAGACCAATTTGTTCAGACTAGAAAGCGAAAGGGAGCTTGCTAAGAAAGACGTACATAGATAAAGTGATAATGGCACGGTGCGATATCGCAATATTTAAATTGTAATAGTATGCTAATGGAACCGTATAACAAATTAAAATCATTTCCATGTTCAATTAGCTATGTCATAATTATATTTTATTACAATGTGGAATGCGTTTTCATTAATTAATTTTGGCTAATTAATAAACCTGCTGTGATGGACGTGGGTGTTAGGATAAATTAATCACCACTGATTGATTCACGCGATCATCACTGCTGCCGCTGCCGAATACTGCATTTTCATAATACATGCGATTAAGTTATCTGTATTTGCTTTGTTTATTATGTTAAACTCAATACAAACATCGTTTAGTAACAGAGGTTGCTTATATCACCTAAAAGCAATATTTGCCGCAATCAAACCAAGAATTGAAGCTGATTACAATCCTTTACCGGCCTCCTACTTTAAACTTCTAATCGCGTTTACGTTAACCCAGCTTTAAATACTAATTAGTCCAGTAGGTACTCATGACACCGAAAAACATATTTTAAAAGCGCGCGTTCATAATGCTCATAACTTATTTTTTATTTGTTTCATTAAAAATAATTAAAGTGACATGTGACCCTCGCGCTAGGGTTGGTAGAGTTGTCATTAGCGGGTCCTCAGCACGGGGCGCAGGGTCACCGCGCGCACTAATTGGTCTAGCTGCTGCCTCCTCTACTCCGTACTACAAACAAATTAGCTAGAGAAATGGATGTTGACGCGATGATAGGGTTACCACTTTTATATCACTGGTTGACTGAAGATTACCTATTCTGGTGACAACGTTGTCACAATCGATTGAGGAGCCGTCGTAGTACGTAAGTGTGCAATTTATTACTATTAAATCAAATGTTAATTTACAAATTGAATATAGATTCCGGTGTCTGTTGGCGACTTTCATGTCGAAGATAGTGTTTATAATGAAAACAGTTTGCAACAAAACAGCGAAAAGTGTTTTGAAATTTTGTTTTGATATCAAGGAACACATATGTATAAATGAGTTCCTTTTGTTAAAAAATAGCATAAAATAGCCAGTCTTGAATATCGGTGTAACTGCAGTTGAGTTAAATAATTAAATTGATTATTGAACCGGAAAGCTAATCGCGGCGCGAGCTCCACTCAACAAAATACGCTTCGTACCGTAGCAATAACGTAATTGACAAAAAGTTTAACTGTTTCACTCTACGATACGGCTTAATTTGCAAATCCAATTTGTATCCAATAACGTACCTGTCAGTGAGATCTATTGAATTTTGATGTAGCTATTTGGACCGTTGAAATAGTGATGTTTTTATTCAAATAGGTTAGTGGTAACCCTAATCGAAGATCACCCGTAATTAGGTTGTTGGTGTGGCTTACGTTTTTCAGCAACAGTGACGGCGCTTCCTCTTGTTACTTATTTAATTAGGGTCGCGACAGTCTTATGTTCCTAGTATACGTTACCTGTAATGCCTAAAGTTTGGTACTAGGGAGAAAAAGAAACTGAAACAAAGACTAATATATTCTAAATTTGCTTCTCGATTATAACATGGGAACCGAAGTATCAAGTTGAAAACACTGTGTCACCATTGTTGATGCTGTTTAATGTGTTATCTACTTGTAAGTCCGATACTGTTCTGTATTGCAGGTGTGTGTGAATGATGAAGCTGTACATGAGATATATTTAGTACAGTATTGTAGTACAGTGTTATTTTCTTTATTGTTACTATAATAGACACAAGTGTTTTCTTGAATCCACTACATTTTATTTAGCAGTCGCGAATATAACTGCGTGGCGGTGTAAGTAGTCGGTTTTGTGAATTTGAACCCCACACGAAACAAAAAACAAATGTTGTCCATAAATAGTTGTTCCGAGTCTGGGTGATCTTTGTGTCTTATATTTGAATGTTTGTAAGTCCCGTGCAACTGCTAGTGCGGGAGTAGTCTTTTTAAATAAAATAAGTAAATATGTTATAATTAAGACATTTGTGCATTATATAATAATTTATTATCAGTAAAGTAAAACGGCCAGTAAAACATATAATGATATTAGGCTCACATCCTTTAAACATTTTAATTAATCACTTACGACGATTATGCCAATTGGCTAGTAGGCGCGCTACGATATATCTTAATTAGTTTACAATTAGAATTTAACTTTGATAATGACTAACATCGTCCACTTAATTGCTTTATATTTTAAATTAGGTAATAATGGATCCCAAGTAGAACACACATATATCATTTGTATCTTAATTGATAATATATGGTAAACATTTAGGTACATTACATTTAAGCAGATAAAGAACAATGTACAAAGTTCTTATCAAGATTCGCTTATGATTTGTGACTCTACTTAGATGTAACGCTTGGTAGCAAGATGACATTGCACTTAATCATACTTAAAATAATAACTAAATTATTTTAATAATTCTATAAGTATCTTAAATACAATCAATTTTGCACAAATTAAATTGATACAATAGGATGGAGAGAGCACGATTAGCCGTCGCGCGTCGGTCCAGAAAGTATTTTTCTTTTTCAATGGACAACTCCTGCACTTGGAATAATTCCTGTATATCTATTCTTTTGGGACTTGGTGTCCGTTGTTTCAATGTTTGTAAAGACATACACTGAAACAACGGACACAGAGAACGAAAAAGTTACTATGACAGTCGATATGAGGAGTCAGTACTTTGTGGTCAAACCTTGGAATATAGTAAATCTCTGAGTACCATACCCGGCAGTCGCTCCGCAGAAATACTGATATTCAGCCGAAGTCGGTTGGAATAGGTAGCGGGCTCTAATATTTTTGACAATCATAAGGCTTGCAAGAGTTAAAAATTATGTAAGTACTATAATTTTAATACAATAATGTAAAAGATCATATAACAAGTTATTTAGTTTAAACCATTCCTATGTTTTTAATTTAGTTGTTGCGTGTAGAGGTAGGCAATTAAATAAGCGCTAAATCTATTTAAAGAGAGCATCGTTGTCCGCTCATTAACCAATGAATGGTCATAAAGTGTATGTGTAATTAGAAAGTCGTCTTAACCCCCGGTCCCTCATTAAGGCAACTCCGTGGGCACGAGATAACCCCGGCGCGGGGCGGCGCGGTGCGGCGTGGCGTGACAAGTGACGCATATCGACAACGCGACGTACACATCATACTCTACTTACCTACGCACGTACTTACTGTTTGTACACAGCCATTAAACAAATAATCTACCTTATCAAGCCAAGAAATTATAACGATGAAATTAAAAATTATAAATATTAGAACTATCTTATGCTATTAATTTTAAATAGACCTGTAAACAAATACTAATTAAGGCGATTATTATTAAGTGTACATGTAATAGGTATTTACTGGATGTTTTGCTCATTGAATGGCACTCAAATGAAGCTTCCGTCTGCACAGAATCCTCATTAGAATACTTCAAGTAGGTGTTTCACTCGAGTAAGGAGAACTGGTGCAATGGAATGAATCAAGTATCGGTAGTGGATGCGCGTAAAAAATGAAGTCTCCAGTGTTTCTAGAACACGTTACCATAAAGTGTTTGGTTTCTCAACGAACGGCGAGCTCACAAGTAAATAATATTTTGTATCGATCTTGTCGACTCCCTAATTGGCTCGAATGCAAATACTCTGTTATTAGGCAGGTTAATTAAAGAGTTATCGGTCGTAATTAACCCGTTTCGGTACAGTACGTGTGCCTATGGTTCGTTCGAAACACTACTAATTAAGAAATTCCTCCTTCATTAGCTCAATTAGATTTATTCACGTCAGAAACTTCATAGAATACATGTGTATATTATATTAACACGCACAAACTTTTTATGTAGTCACGCTGTTCCAAACGAACATTACAAATATTTTGTTACTCTTAAAAGTGCTATTAAAATATAGAACACGTAATGCCTTATATTTTAAGTAGTTAACAGCTGTTTATATGGATGGAGTCGCAATATTCGCATATTTTAAGGGTGCACTCCAACGAAACTTACTTTACCTACTCAAATCATCATCATTCTTAATGACAAAAAGGACAACATAGATATTTTATAATTAGTTCGATTTACAATATATGTTTATATGTTAACGTGATCCAATTAACCTAAGTTTATTAATCAACAATAAATACGTATTAGCAGTGGTCAGCGATATACTTTAAATAGTCAATCCGTGATGAGTTATATATATTAGTTCGATTTCATATGTAAATAATACGAAATCCTTCCTTTGCCTGCGCAAGTCAAATATTTGTGTGCATTAACATGGATGTTTGTCTTGGTCTGGGTGTTTCTATGTATAATATGTATGTATTTACAAAAAAAAAGTATATATCTATGTTTATCCATTGTCTAGTACCCATAGTACAAGCTCTGCTTAGTTTGGGCTAGATGGTGTTGTGTGTATGTGATAGAATATTATTATTATATTATTAATCGAACGACAATAAAATCGTTGTTATTATATCAGTGAGAACAGTCCACATTTCAGGGTTTATTCACTACATATGATACGCACGGTGTAAATCGTGAAAACGTCGAACTAACTAAATTTGTTCTCAAGTCACCATGAGTTAGGAGTAAGATATGATAATAAACTTTTTCTGTTTTCATACTTGAAAGCGCAGTGTTATTGATGTACTAACGTAATGTGACTTCCTATCGATAGTACACATGACGATAGGAAGTTGCGACCGCGGGTTATCATTAATTGAGAATATGCCGGTTGACGTCAATGAGCGTCATTATCAAGCAGCCAAATACAACTCACTACCAGTTGTAATTGGTAAAACAATAACATTTTATTTTGTCCAACTATTCGGTGGTATTTTTAATTATTTTAATTTTATTGAATGGGTACAGTAACATATTGCAGACTAATACATACACACATAATCTTAAACAGTAGGTATACAATAATCAAGTCTGGAGTCCAATTATAACTATACACATTTAGTTAGTGAGAGAGAACTTATGCGAGTGAAGATTCGATATAAGTAAACAATCGGCAATGATCAAGCACTGATATTATATAAATATAAAATAAATGATACACAAGTTTTACATAGGTACTAGTCAATTATTTTATTTTTTCCTTAAGGTTTCTGCTATCTTACTGTAGCTTACACTCTTTAAGTAAAAGTCTTTTAAATATATTAAGTTTGTTATAAAAAATGTCAACCCGGGAACATACTGATTGTTCTGTGATACATAATTGTTGCTGATCGGTATACTAAATAATTGTAGGATGCGCACGGATCGCGTTAGTATCTTAAAATTCAGCTGGCCAACAAGTTGACAATCCAATGAGCCATTTACAATTTTGTGTGGAATGCACATTTCACTTAACCATCTTCTCTTATCCAGGTTCAATATTTTAAAGCTACGAAGTCGACTATCGTAATCTGGTAGTTTACGCCTTAATCCAAACTTAGACGATAGTACTCTAATAAAGCGCTTCTGAATCGCCTCTATTCTATCTTCATGGGACCTGTAACTGGGCGACCACACTGATGAACAGTACTCAACTATGCTTCTTACTAAACAGCAGTATAATATTATTAGAGAGCTTGCTTGTTTAAACGGTCTAGCGTTTCGAAGCATAAACGATAACATGCGGTTAGCATTTGTGCAGATATGGTCATAACATGGTTTAAATGACATAGTCGTATCAAAAATTATCGCCAAATTGCGCACCACCTTTACTCTTTCTATAGTGACCCCTTTGATGTGGTAAGGAAAGTCAAATTGATTTTTATTTTTAGCAAATGTTATAACTTGACATTTGCTGATATTGAGTGACATCCAGTTTTCCACGCACCAATCTACAATTGTATTTAAGTCTGATTAAATACATTCACAATCACGGTAATCAGAAACTGATCTTAAGATTTTTATGTCATCTGCGTAAGCCAGACATTTACTTACTATTTTACCCAGTAAATCGTTAATAAAAATTAGGAACAGTAGCAGTCCTAGATTAGATCCTTGTGGAACCCCAGATGTCTCAACAAAGGGGCCAGATTCATATCCACCTAGTGTTACAAGCTGCGTACGATTCAGTAGGTAAGAGGTAAACCATCTGTTCAGATCGCCATGTATACCAACATATTGTGCCTTTGCAAGCAGCTTGAAGTGATCAACGCGATCAAACGCCTTTGAAAAGTCTGTATATATTGAGTCCACTTGATTAGAATTTGTTGACCTACCCGTCATGAATCCATGTTGTAGTGGACTTAATAAGTGTTTTAGATGGTTGTACACATGATCAATATATATATATATATATATATCCCTTAAAAAATTTAGAAAAACATTTTAATATGCTAATTGGGCGGTAGTTTGAGACGTCTTTCGTATCACCAGACTTGTATATTTGTATATGGGAGTAATTTTAGCAATCTTCCAAAGAACAGGAAATATGCCTTTATGGATTTGTCGAAAATAATGGAAAGCGGTTTGACCAATTCTGTAGCATACAGGCGTATAAATATAGGTGGTATATCGTCAAAACCGCTTCCCTTATTTAAATTTATACTTTGTAATTTCTTTAAGATATCATATTTTGATATGGATAGATCACTAATAGAATTATTGGATGATTCAAAGGCAGGTGTGTAGTTGTTCTATGAACTTTTGGTATAAACTGAGGAGAAATAGTTCACGATATCGACACCTGAGTCACTCTCTATATCTTGACAAAACATTATATCAGGATAATTATTCGTCACACGTTTACTCTTAGTGAAGCGCCAAAAAGACTTAATATTCAGCTTGAGATCATTCTCTATTTGTTCTATATATGTTCTAAAACATTGATGAGCGACCACTTTTGCTCGGGCCCTTAGTATAGAGAATGCATCGTAGTCTGTAGGATTGCCGTAACGCTTGAACCTATACTCCATTTGGTTAGGTACAATTAACTAAAGGTAAACAATCTTGATGTGACTTTTTACACTAACACATATTAAACAAATAAACTACTGTATAAACTAACGGTTCAATTGATTTAGTAATCGTTATTGTTGTATTTACATTGATCTTTAGCAGCATTTTATTTTTAAACTGAATTTTTAGATAAAATGTCACATCAAGATTGTTTACCTTTAGTTAAATACCTAACTAAATGGAGTATAGAGTGCGCTTTTTGTTTGCATGAGAGCAGTTGAATTAGATTCTTGGAGAACCAGGCAGGGTAGTTACTATTTGAAAGTTTAGTCTATGGTGTATAGTTTTCTATAATTGCATAAATGCTATCATAAAAGAAATGCACAAAATCATCACATCGTAGAAGTAATGCTTAATGTGACCAATCAGTTTTAGCAATATCTCTTTTACAACTCTCGTAATCAGTTCGTCGAAAAAATCTTTTAATTGTGGTGTTATGTGGACGACTAGAAACGGTTCGAAATGTTAGTTCAAATGGCGGGTGGTCAGGACGAATAATAGGTAAAGTAAGTGTTTTTATAACTATATCTGGACAGTCAGTGACTGCAAGACCAAGTATTCTACCATTGTGATTTACTATGTTGTTGAGTTGATATATATATAGTTGTTCATTGAAGCAGATTTTTCACAATTGTAGTTTAATGGACATCTTGTTTCTTTGACCATTTTATATCACCCAGATTAAAATTGCCAAGTATACAAGTCATATAGCTAGATGTGTTATTGAGTATGTTGACACATTTGTTGAAAAATCGCGGACGATATTAACAGGTAGATAATCAG
The DNA here is from genome assembly GCA_963675205.1 of Catocala nupta. Taxonomy (NCBI): domain Eukaryota; kingdom Metazoa; phylum Arthropoda; class Insecta; order Lepidoptera; family Erebidae; genus Catocala; species Catocala nupta. The sequence goes on from OY776081.1 coordinate 11,605,977, forward strand.
GTAAGTAGGCTACACCCAAATTAATACCTAGAGTCCCATTTAGTTTTATTTGTATCCATACATCCTCCAAATCGTCCGACTGCCAATATTTTTTCTGTAATGCTTGAAGTTTTTTGGAATAAGTAACGAGTACACATCCACCATGTTTCTTTTTTAATCGACAACGAAATGCTAAATAAGGATCCCTGCTCAACAGTACCTGTCATTAAATAACTCTGATGATAATACAGAATTGTCAAGCCAGGTTTCACTTAAACATATTATATCGAAATTATTACACTGTATTGTGTTATATATATATCTGAAACTTTGCTTTTTACACGTCTAATATTTTGATAGTTTAGTGATAAATACATATATTATTTATGTAAACACCAAAGATCAATTAACAAAAGATGCTATTACTGACTCTTTCTTACAAAGATGCGTAAATTTTTGACCCATACAAACTGGTAACCAAGCTCCTTTGCCTTTTTACGTGCTGCAGTCAATGTCAATGTTTGATATAAGGATTTTCTGTTTGTAATTCTTAGAAATTGATGTACCTAATTTCTTATTACGCAACAATCAAGATGTGCATAACTAGGTAGTTATCATTACTATTGCTTTTCCAGCAATTCTAAATATATTATTAAATGTTTTCTAAATTCATTTATTAAATGTTCCTGTCGCCGGCATTTTAATATTTCCATTGATGCATTCTTATGTTTTGAAATCGCATCTGTGAATAGACTAGTAAGGACTGCAGACCTGTTGTGCACCCAATAACCAAGATAGTTTTCAATGTATGAAGTTGACACAAAAATGCGCAATGAAAAGAAAACTAGTTGGCTTTACAGTTTAAAAATTAGATTTGAATTTACTTCAAATCTAATTACGACAAGTAATAATAAATATTTTAACAAAGAAAAACAAAGCTCCTAACGATAAGTTAAATAACTGTGCCTTAACTACTCGACAGAACGTGTTGTCAGGGGTACAGAAAAGAACATAGGTACCTTTCATCCAGAAAAAAGTACTGTTCCCGAGCGAGCGAATCCGCGGGTAAAAGCTAGTGAATAATAACGACTACGTCTAAGTCTTTCAGGTGTGCCTCGAATGCACTCGCCGCACTTTTTATATCCGCGCTGATATAAAAAAAGCTCGACGGGTTTTGATATTTTAAAACATAAATGAATGTCTTGGTATCTCCTTAATGAACACATGATGACAAGCGTTTGTAAAAAGATAAGGTTTTAATTTTGAGGAGCTTTAAAGCGTCGAAGTCTGCCATTTAGTAAAAAACAGCTAAATTTATAAGTAAAAATCGGGAAACCGAGTACTAACAAAATAAGGGTCGGTCGTTTATAGCTCATTTTGATTTTAGTGCTTTTTAAGTACAGTCAAAAGTTTGTAAGTGTGGCTTCGGCCGACAGATTTTATGCAAATTTGAGCATGATGACATTAAGTAGGGTCACAAACTGCGTCCATGTTTTACTTCTTTTTGAAGTCTGTTATACAAAGCCTCTTTTGTTAAGAAGAGTAAGTTATGTGCAGGAAAATATTTTGAGCTTTTATAACTTACTATAGTTTGTTACATGCACGTGGATGGGAGACAAGTAAGTGGTCCCTGGCGACTTCATCAGCTTAGTTTCCATTACGGTCCTTTCACGATCCATCTGGATATATCAACACGAAAGTTCTCAAAGCTGCAGATCACCACTATCAAAGACCTCTTTCTGGAATGGAAATGATCCTACGAACGAGCGTTTTCTTTAACTAACAGGTGTCACCATTATCTGGTCGAGCGACGATTGTAGTGACGACATAAGTGCTCAATTAGAACGTTTTGTTTACTAACTGAACGTAAGGCCAGCTTAGCTTTTATAAACTAATTACTATAAACATTTAGGAATAAAACGAAGATTTTTAATAAGTATGGCTAATGATTGCACTTAGACAAGTAAACGTTATATAAGGTATATATTGAGTCCCAATTTGAACACCTTCTAGATTTAAAGATTCATATTTTAGTTCATATATCATTTGATAAAGTTAACGTTCGTAATTGAATTACAAATTGCAGTTATAGACTATATTAAAACTTCTCCATCGTTGAAAGCAAATCCCATAATGGTTTAATAAATATAACAGAGCCATTATGAGAGAAGAAGTTAATGAACAAAGCTGCCAGCCGCTCATAGAAATCATTCATTTCCTGATTTTGTAGTTCACTTGATTCGTGAAGTAGCAAACATGGGAACGGTAACGAACAGGCAGGAACGCGCGCCACGCTACGGCAATTTGAACGTTCAGTGGGCCGGCGCATATCAACAGTCCTCGAAATTACTACAGCTCGATACTTAGAGCCTATACTAGTTGTTTTCATTGCCCACTTGATTAAGGATTACACAGGAAATTATTTGAATAAGCCATTGTTGATTGTGAAAGGTAACGGCTGTTAGTTTTTATTGTCCAATGTTACTTTGAAATTGTGCAGTTGGGTTGCAGAAAACAGCTTCATAGAACAGATTTCATTTTACGGAAAGTTTGTATTCTATTATGTATTATTACGAAATCAGAATTAATCAGTAGGTACAATCTCTATAAAAAGGTGTATAATGAAACTCTCTTTAAACATTATCTTTATTTTACAAAAACGTTTCACTAACTTAATAACGTTACTTTTTTTAATTTACATTTTTGCTACTATTTTTTAAAACGTTGAAAAACATATGACAAACACAACGTTCACTCACTGCACATATTAACTACCTAACATGGTAGAATTTCAAAGCGTCACAGTATGCAATTTAAACTGGACTAAATCGGCGTTGGAGTCAACAACGCGACAGCAACGGCCGACTCGGATCGGCTTTCAATTTTGCGGAATTAATAACAGCACAAATACTGGTGTACTGCTGTGGAGACGGGACTAGGTGATCATTCATACGCGCATACGACACCTAACACGGTTAAATTGACGCGACATTTTTGTCGTGTGAACGCAACTTTTCGCCGGCACTAATTAATCTCGGATTGCACGGCAAATACGTGACTACTCTTAATGAACGTATTATTATTTAGGTGTCATATTTATCTGCTGATTAGTAGTAACTAAATAATAATAAATATTTCCTTTAAACAGGTCATTAGGTCATTAATAATAATTCTAGACTGATGAGAAACAGCTTGTGTGACAGTAGTCCATACTTTCTCCCATAGAAAAGAGATAAAGAGATGTCATCCTTTAGCCGTGCCGTATCACCACGATTACTTTCATTTGCATGATACAACTATTTCTATTAATAATAATATTGAACTGGTAATCAGTACTAAAAGAGATTTCGATATAATATCCTAGTTCTCTATTACGAACATCGTTTGTAGACGCTTGGACCATTCGTCAAACATCGTTGGGAGCTGGACTGGGCGCCCAATTAGAACGTTAAGCTGAGCGTGGCTGACTACCAACTTGCGTCGAGTAAAAGCACCTCTAATTATTATTGATACGAGCTCCACGCTTATTCCCTCGAGCTTACCGTACATGTGAATTTCTCAAACATGCACATTGCACATCATTATTATACACATGCCAGTGTTCGCTACTTCTGTTCATAAAATCTAGTAGATACCTAATTAATGTCTTAACGACCGACAATTGCTATCATATATTATTATTATAATATTTATTTATAGAATAGTTATTGTTGAGAGTAACAGCTTGTTAGACGTCATAGTCTTGTATCCCACGTAGGTACTCGTATAAGCTTCACGTGCGTCACAGATTATAACACTAATAATTGTCAACAAAAGTGATGGAAGAGGTTTTTTAAAATATTGCATAGGCTGCTCCATAGAAAGAATTACTGATATAGTATTGCCATAATTATTTAAGTACATATAAGTGAGCATGCCTTATACATATAACCGATGTCTACGAGTCGCCGTATCACGCGCTATCTACATACGTACCTACCTTGCTATGTGTATGTGAATAATTTTATTGCTTGCAACGTAAAAATTAACTAACTATAAGAATTTATACAAAAATAGTTTAATATGATTTCATCCAGATCAAACCAGAGATTAAGATATTGTATGCATTTAGGATTTGGATGAGCAAAGAAATGAAAGCCTTAAGTATTTTGTCTCTGTTCTTCTGCTCTTAAGAGAATCTACTTTTATATATATTAAGATAAATAAAACATTATGTGCCTTTGCGCAAGTACTTACACTTTACAAAGTTCATAATAAACATGAGTTCATGTTCAATTATCAATAAAAGGCTTTATTAAATTTACAGCTGGTATCGAATATTACGTCGCAATTGAGGTCACATATTTTATTGCATGTTTGTATAGTAACGGAACTACGTTTCCACAAATTAATTACATTCGTATCAACGAACAGCGCAATATGACGAATTCCTAGACTCGATCCGTTGTATCTGGCAGGCAACGAGTATTCAGTAACATGCAACAATGTAAAAAGACACCTCATTTATGAAACCACTGCCGGTAATGTTATTTGACTATAAATAGTATAAAATGAATATTATTTCTTAGAAACTGAACGTAGTTACCTAATTTGTATTTCCTGGTAAGTATTTACAGAAAGTATTGTATCGCAGAATGCATAATGGGCGGAAAAATGTCAAGCGTAAGTGTATTAAAGTTGGGGCCGTTACCGCTGCGTGCCGCGGCTGATGTATGGCGGCGACGGACAAATTGAAAACAGTAGCAAATGGCCCGATCGAGCCCGCTCGCCGCGCCACAATACGCGCACTCCCTGTTTATTTAATTTCTTTTTAATTTAACAAATCCGTGCACGTTTGTCTATATTTCTGTTGGGTGTTCAACACTATATTGTGCAACGTAAACGCAAATTTGCTGTGTTAATCAAGTGTATGTTTCTGCCGTGCCTGTAAGCCATTTGTAGACTATAATTAGGTACGTCATAATATAATTACGTTATAATGCGTACTTAGTTCTAGTTTCTGTTCAGTCCTAATTTGTATAGTAAGTAAATTATATTCTTGACAATCTTCAGAGTTGGCGAGGAAATAATTTAATCTTGAAAATTACTGATAGAACCGAGATGTGGATTCGATTTTCACAAGAAAATTGTATGACGGATAAATTTATATGAGATGAGAAATCCCTTAATGGCTATATTTGCTTATAGGAATACCTATTTAAAATGTTTCACGTCAGACCCAGGGTCCCCCATAAGCGAGTAAAAATAGACCATTTCCCTACAGCAGTCTATAAAATGTAATTAAATAAGAATATGAATGTGTTGATAGATTTACAGGACAATAAAACTTAAAAACCTTAACAAAAAAAGAACAATAGCAGAATTAGTTGTTATTCGTTCTACCTGTGAGTTAGTTATTTATAAGTTCACTGTGTACAGCGTGGAAGGTGTTTTCTATTAGAATTGTATTCAATATAGAGTTTCGTTCGCGCAGAAAATGGTTGCGGAACGCGTGAGCGGCGCCGCGGCCCTGCCGACTCCCTCCTGCCTATCGGGGTAACCTCCCTTACGAAGAATTATATTAGCGACACAGACCTGTGTAATAAACCATTGCTGAAGAATTAACTTTATCTCAATATTTGGAAATGAATACAACGAGTACGTAGTCGTATAAGTAAGTACAGTGATATATTTGCAAAACTATGTCTTATTTTATCAGTGTAAAGCTATATTAAGGATGCCTATTTTGTTGAAATACGTACACATCAAAAAAGTCCGTTTTCACTTAGAAAAGTTGAGAAATTTGTCTCGTGTCAAAATATAATTAATTAGCTGTTCAGAAGCGCTACATCAGACTTCTTGCCGTCCGTGATTCAAAACTTAACGCTACTAAACTGAGATTAGAGCTGCGAGTTGCTACTGGGCTAGATATTAGCACTCAGACCATTCGTAATTGCTTACATCACTTTACATTACGATAAAGGAGATCCTGGCGAGTACATTTCAATACACGGGAGCGACAGCGACATAGATTGCAGAGGGCCAGGCAGCGTCAAAACGATGAAGACGAAGAAGAAGATGTTTGGCGTAATTGTCTTTTCGTTGACGAAACACGGATTAGTACGCACCCTGATAACCGACGTGTCCGAGTTTGGAGATGGCCTGGGAATTCCGAAAGGCAAAGAACTGCTACTGGAACCGTTCAGCAAGATGGCAAATCGGTATCTTTTTGGGGCGGAATAATGATTGTAGCTCGAACGCCTTTGATCCCATACCAAGGCTCTATGACAGCTATTTGTATAAAACAGCTGTTATTGGTGGCATCACCAGACCATTCAGGATAAATTATGGTAAGCATTTCGTGTTAGTCGACGATAACGCGCCGGCACATCGAGCTTAACGACTGAGCGCTAAATCTCCGGGCGTACAAAATAACGCGGTAAGACTGGACTGCCGGCTCTCCGAACTTAAACCTAATCGAGCACGCATGGGACGCTCTCAAGTGAGCTGTTTGGTGTCATCAGCCATCTCCAAGACCTCTGCCAGAGACCAAGGAAGCCGCCATTCAAGAATGGGATAGGCTACCACAAGAACTATTGGATTTGATCTACAGCATGCCTAGGAGGATTTCCGCATGCGTTCAAGTCAGGGGAGGAGTCATTTTGTATTAAATTTGTAAATAAGCATATAAAAATGAATAAAATTATTTACTTTAATCAAATCTTCACATTTCTTTAAAATATAAATTTCACAGAGATTGGAAATTCTATTTTTATTAACGAAAAACAAAAAGAACATAGAGATTTTTCCAAGTGAACGCAGACTTTTATTGATGTGTGTATACGGCCTTTATTCACCAAAGGGTCGGTAGAGTTACATTTCGTCAGCTATTGTGTTTCATGTAGGGCGAGCCTATTACCGTTTACTGGGCACTCTTCCAGCCTTCGCGCTTCTACTGAGAATTGCTCGACAGAAAACTCAATAACTGCTTGCCGACAAGGGATTCGAACCTGGTTCCCCCTGTACAGCAGTTGTATCACACTACCACTACGCTAACGACGCAGTCTTGTTTAATGGAACGTTTAATTATTATGCTATTTTTAGAAATAATATTGTCGTTGCTTACTTGTTTTTATCAGTAGACTATACCAGTGGTTAAGAAAACCCTTGAAATAAGTTCGCCGCTTTAAACTGACAATATTCCTTAAATCGAACTCTAAAGGAATACCATAAAGGGTGTTTGTCCCTTGCAAATAGTTAGATTATATAAATAAGGCGGTTGGAATAGTTTGACCGATAGCGATCTGCGGTCGGCCCTCGACGAAACCGTCTCACAAATTGAGCGGGTTTTACGAACATTTCTTTACTCATCTTATTATGTTACGTAAACTTTGAAAGGTCACAGTTAAATATACTTAATATGTATGTGCTTTAGTGATCAAGAAATTATTCTATTAAGTATTTTTTGTATATTATTTGTGTTGTGCGAAGTTTGTGAGTTTGTGTGTATGTGGAAAGTAATATTCAGAACCACTGACTTATTTGAAAAATTCTTTCTCTATTCGAATGGTACCATATTAATTATTCCATATCCGACGGAGCGAAGATAGAGACATAGTTTCAAGCAATGTATAGAATATAATATTTTTAAATTTATTATCGATAAACTTCAGATGTTATATTATGAATGAGAATTAAATATCAGACTTTAATCCAGACAATAACATTATTATTTCGTATAGTAACGTGTTGCTTTAAATGCATTGCTATTAAATATTATATCATGTGTGGATGTGGTCATGATTTTGATGGTTGTTGTAATTAATATTTCGCGTTGTGGTTAGTGTATGAGTTGGTAAGTCGATAGTGGCGAGACGCCTCGCCGCCTCGCCACCCTCGGCTTCACTGGCTCCAGTTACAATTATTCCATCTACCGACTGATATGCTTTACCAATTAATACCATGTCACCAACAACGTTTTATTACGAACATACAGTACGATCTTGTCACTTAATTATTTTTGATTCGATGGAACATATCATCTACATATTCAGGCCATTGAGCATTATGTTAATTATTGTAAATTCCTAATTTTATAAGTGAAACGGCTTACTATTTTAATAGTGACTATCTTTCCGAAACGATATGAATAGATCATTAATAACAACTTTATTTTTATTGTAGCGACGATACCTACGTATTGGTATTGTTATTACATTATTATTGTGCTAGTTTTAAATATTATACATGGTAACAGTATAATTAGTTAAAACTGTATTTCCCAGAGCAATATATAAAATATTTTATCTAACAACCTGTTTTTAATAAACCTTATATTGAATTGTTAATCTGTATTTAGTTAAGCCAATAATCCGGTAACAGAAAACTAACAAAACAAAATACTAATATATTTATGTACTGATGTGTAGCGTTACTAAATAGGAAAGCGTTTTTAATAATATCATTAAAATTCCTAAGGTATAATCCATCCTATAAGTGCTGAATTTGAAAATAAGAATGGTTAAGTTAAGTCAATAATATCATATTAACAACTTCCTATCCGTGGGCGTCAATATACTTGTACATGTGTATATTTATACGATAAGCTGGTATCCATACAAGATGAATGATATCATTACGCATTGAACAATATTACTACAATTCCATCGTTAATTGTATACAAACCTGTCTGTTAGACAAATCGTAATTTTTATCAAGAAAATACTAATATTTTAAGAAAAGTTACTTACTAATTATGTCATATTGAGAGTTGTAATTTTTAATAAACAATTACAGGACCTAAGTTTTATTATTTTAATTATTCGGAACTTTCTCGATATTTCTTCCTAGCACGATATTCAGTTTTGGCAAAAAAGAAACAGAATACGGCGACCAAAATTCGGGTAAGAAAATAAGAAATGCAATCTTGTAGTAGAATCAGACAAATAGCGGAATATCTGCAGTGACCAATTCAAATTGTAGGAACTATCGGACTCCGCGCACGAGCCGGGATGGAATCCAATCAGCGAAACTAGTTCCACTGATGCCTATCACTAAACTTTCACATTCAAAGATTTGTTTCTCTAGATTAAATCAAAGGCGAATTACAGTAGCGGCGAAAAAGAAATATGGCGAGTCCGGCCCCGCGTGAGGGCGGGGGTGTCCTGCTGAAATTGCTTTTCAATCCCTCGGACTTTGGACTTGTAAAGAAGTTATTACCTTCCAAGGAGATAGCGGCGGGTCCGGCGATACGGATATATGTCTTTTTCATATGTAATATTCCTTTTTCGCGTTTTATTAATGGAAAATGTTTCGTGGGACAGTGCGGCCAGCTCTCGCCTTCGATATTAAAAAAGCCACTGTCGACTTTGTGCGGCTTCTTTTATGAGATTGTCGTAAAGTAGTTTATGTTTCGCAGACACTCGTTCGACTTACGCCTAATATGTGTTATCATTTGCAATGTAAGTACATCATTCCTTGCTTCCGTTTTACATTGGGATGGACTGGTTGCGTATTATATGTAGATGTCAACCACGTTCGGCATCAATATAGTATTGATGAACGATCAATGCTATATTGATGCCGAAAGAGTGTGTGATATTGATATTTATCTTATATTATATTTTCTTTTCTTAAGCCCTTCAATTGTTAATTATAGGTATTCTTCAAATGCTGTGCTCAACCATAATCGGATTTCAAATTAACATGTAAATTATTTCTACCACTATTATTATTCGTATTTATAATTTAAAATAAATTAGGAAACTGGATGTTGATGGAGTCTGAAGATAAAGGCTCGCCATTGTTAATAGTTAAAAAATAATGTAGAGCTTTATAAGATCCAAATTTTTGATTATCAAGACCTTAATATACATATGTATTGTCACATATACAGTCGCGTTACCTTCATATATGTATTTTGCTTGTCCTACTGAAACGCTGGATCAAGAATATAAAGCAGTACAGTATTTTATTTTGTTCTACCATACCTTCGATGTGCTTTGGCGAGTTCATCCACAACATGAAAGTAAAACTGAAGAATAAACAAGGATCAAAATGAAATTAACATTATTTATTGTTATATCGTAATAAAATATATATCAGGCTTGCTTTATTTTGAAATCCTAGGCACGCTACTACACATAAACATACCTTCATAGAAATTCCCGATTGAATACATTTGCTTACGAGCTAAAATGCCGGTTTCGCTCCGGTAATAGTCCAGTCAAATATGTAACATATGCTCTGCCGCAAAGCTCCGCGATAAATGCTCATTCATTGAGACAACAAGTGTAATCAATAAGTGTTTCTTGCAAATTCTGAGTCCTGAATAGGATAAGGCAATATTGTAGAGTACGTAGTAGTAGTGCAATACTACTCTTATCTGCTGAACAGGTTCATGGCTCGGTATTTGTTTGCTGTTCTCGATACGTTGCAATGGCGGGCGTTCAGAGGCCTCTAAAAGCCTCTGCAAAATTGCCTAGATGTTGGTTGTCTTTTATCCTTTATATCACAGTGGAATATCTCCCTTGCGTGATAAAATCTTGCTATAGTAAATACTTGCGCTAGTAATAAGTTCCAGGTTCGTTTCACCCGTCCACCGACCATTATCCTTCAATCCAGGCGGATATGAATGAATAAATTTGAATAAAGTCATAACCAAATATAAATGTTCGTACCGCATGTCATCTACACTATGTACGCGTACTACCTGTGTGTTGCTCGTTTGATAATGTTGCCTGCTCTAATTAAGTCCACTACACCAATGTTTGGAATTAATTAGTGTATTGTTTAATTGGCATCTCTTGTTATCTGTTTGTTTGGTTTATTTATTCATTAGTGGTGTTTGTGACAGCTGCTGTTGAGCCGGGCGCCATTACGACAGTTCATATTGCCATTTGTAAGTGTACAATTCAAGTACCATTAAGTAAATTATATCGAATTCTGGCACACATACATACTTTTTTTTACTGGACTTTACATAGGACCAATATACAAAATAAAAATACAGTAACACATTTTTATCAAATAAATTAATCTTTTGATTTATTTACGGTTTTGGTAGGATTTATGGTAAAATAAATAATAAAGTGATTTTTTTACGTTTGGTCAATAAAATAAAACGAAAGGTAAATAAATATTTGGAAATACTTTTGAATTTGGATAGGATATTGGGTTATAAAAATATAGAACAATGTCTTAATACAGAGTTTTGTAGTTGCCAACAGGTGGCACACTCCAAATCATCCGAAAGAAGAAGAACCACTCTTTAACGGCACTTATTGTCTATTTACTTATACATTCGTTGAATACAAAGATTAACATTTTCATTTCATTTCCCTCATCATATGATGTATTAAAATACGCCTCGTACATGTAATATTGTTATAGGTACACGGATTTGCATTGAAATTAAACTACTGTTTACGGATTTAATACCGATTTATTTTAAAAACACTAACAACGTAGGACGTATTTATCAGATATACATGCCAGTAGTTCCACTTTTTCTAAGTACCGATACCACGTAACTATTGGTTCTCATTGTTATATCACACGAATGAAAAAAAAAAGCATTGTTGCCATAAGAATAATTAATTTTAAAATGATAATAAAGTGTTTATTGCGGTGCGCGCGGGCATCACTCGCAGTCCAGGGATAATGCGACCGAGCTCGCACACGGATTGATTACACCTGTCCGTCACGATTAATAGAATATTGTGTGTGATTCAATTGAATTACTCGACCATTGTCGAATTACCTGTGTATGTTTCGTACGGACTATTGGTTTTGAATATTTAGTAGCCAATTTAGATGGTGTTAGTATTGTGATTTGCGAATGATGTTAATATGGGCACTGAATTTTGGATTGTTTAGATTCGAGGTGTATTATTTATTGCATCATACAGGTCTGATCTCAGAATACGTTAAATCGAAATTATGTTTGATGTTGTAATTAGTTCGTCAATTAATTACTAACATAAATAGAAGATTTAAAATAGTAGAGCCCGTTTATTTATTGGCGGTGTCAGCAATGAATAAGGCATTGGATTTGCGAGGGAAAGGTCGAATGTTAAGAAATTTTAATTCTATTTATTGCACTACCGAAAACCACGACTACGTGTTAACCTACACTAATACAAGCATTTTAGCTTAGCTGAAGGGGCTAAATTATTAAATGGCTGGCAATATTATTAAAACAATGTTGGATAGCAAATTATTTGACGATAATAAAACACGAACGATAACAATAAAGAACAGCAAATACAAATTTATAATCGTAAAAATTTGCAGATAATTCGATAATTATGTATTGAGTTTCATAGTAGTTAATTGGTCAGATTTATCATCTGAAACTGAATTGACGGGCATTACGCGGTAGTGTGTATGAACAATAATCGATTACGTGGAATGGGCTTCATTGTCAGGCATGTATGCCACAGTGGTGGTGTCATGGTTAATCTGCGTCAAAAATATTCGTGAGAACTTTAAATTTTCATGAGTAACCGGTTTTACGCAATTGGATGCCCAGTTAGACAGTCAATAACCCTCGTAGTTTTCCGACCAATTGATCACGAATGTACCGCGTCGTACAATATTTACTGAGAGCATTAAAAGTGCTGATGGTTGAGGCACTGTTTGGCCAGCTACCTGTCTATTTGCCTGTTCCTAGCTCTAATAGCGCGTATTTAAAATGTTTTCCGTGTAATTTAAAATGGCTCGTTAATTTTCTGGTTTGAAATATTTCAAGCGTGTTATAATATTTCTTGATAGTAAAAATATTTACTTTATAAATAAGGAGAAGAATAAAAGCAAATGTTCATATTGTGATATCTGTTTCAGGTAAGTAATCAAAATAGAGCAACTAATTAGACGACGCAGTACAGCAGTAAGTTATTAGGTACATAAATAGATATTTGTAAACGATATCTTCGTCTATAAATAGGTATCTCATAAAACAGGACTCGCTCACGACTGCACACTGACATTGCCTTTTGCTTTTGTACTGTACTCTGACATTAGTACATTGTAACATAAGCCTTAAACATAGACTCGGCTACTGTACCAGTGCTTCCACTAACTCATCCGATGAGTCTGCTTTTATATCGTACAAAGTAATACTGTTGCGTACTCTGATTATTATTATTAAATTAACTAGTCACTTACTTAGTTTATATAATTATCATCGTCTTACGTTTATGCTAATGTTTGTATACATTAAATTCAACTACTTTATATGTATAATAACTACACTTAAAGGCAACGACCAATGAGAAGACTATCGTCAAAGTCTTCCGGTGACATGGCTACGACAATTGAAATAGTTTAAGATTTGGATAATTTTTTGTTTATTTTTTAAATCATTCGCGTTAAAATTGATACGTATAAAGTTGTTTAATAACAATATATTAGTTTAATCATTTTATTATTAGAATAGTATTATTAGATATATTCTTCAATTTACTTCCACAAAAGGTTCATAAATATCCAGCAGATTGTGTTTAATATACAATACATTTAGCTTTTACAAAAGTAAAATAATATGTAGATAAACTCAAGTACGTTGTAGGTCTGTATTCACAATCACGAACGGAACATAAACACAAAGCGTAGTCGGTGAAGGATCATGTAACGTTATATGTCTGTTAGACTAATTTAGGTAGAAGATCATCCACGTAATTAATCCACTTAGCTAGATCCCACGCGCGGCGGGTCGACGCTTTGAAACTGGATGCTCAAGTTCCTCAGTTGCTTCCCTCCTTAGTTGCTTCGTTTCTGTGTTGCTTCGCTCAACTGTCGAGCTTAGTTGGCCTCTCTTAATCTACGATAAAACGGTAAAGCAATGTATCAAGTTAATCTAGGTGGGTATCTTCATTGGAGGGGTCCGCATCGGGGTGGAGCCGAGTATGAAATACTTGGGGCTCCACCTCGACGGCCGCTGGAACTTTCGCGTCCATTTTAGCCGCCTGGCCCCCCGGTTGATGTCGGCGGCGGGAGCGCTTAGCTCTCTGCTGCCGAATATCGGGGGGCCGAGTGTCGTCTGCCGCCGCCTCTATTTGGGGGTGGTGCGGTCGATGGCCCTCTACGGGTCGCCCATTTGGGCCGGCGCCCTCGATCGCCGAAACATCGCCCTCCTGAGGAAACCTCAGAGGGCGATGGCGATCAGGGTGTCGCGGGCGTACCGCACCGTCTCCTTTGAGGCGGCGTGCGTCCTGGCGGCATCGCCGCCCTGGGATTTGGAGGCGGAGGTCCAAGCGTCGGTGTATCACTGGCGCGTGGACCTCCGGCTCCATGGTGAGGAACCTACTCACGGGGCGGTGGAGACGCGAAGGTCCCAGGCTCGACTGGTCCTCGAGGCCAAGTGGCAAGAGCGACTGGCCCAGCCCCGCTATGGGGTGAGGACAGTCGAGGCTGTCCGTCCCGTGTTAAGGGAGTGGACGGACAGACGGCGCGGACCGCTCACCTACCGGCTTACTCAGGTGCTCTCCGGACACGGCTGTTTCGGAGAGTACCTGTGCAAGATAGCCGGTAGGGAGCCGACAACCAGGTGTCACCACTGCGAGGAGTGCGACCGGGACACGGCGCAGCACACGCTGGAGGAGTGTCCGGCGTGGGCCGAGGAGCGCTGTGCCCTGGTCGCCGTGATTGGCCCCGACCTCTCGTTGCCGACCGTCGTATCCATGATGGTCGGCGACGACAGGTGCTGGGGCGCAATGAGGTCCTTCTGCGAGGCTGTCATCTCGCAGAAGGAGGCGGCGGAGCGGGGGCGTGAGGAAGATCCTTACGCCCCGGAGATCCGCCGCCGGAGGAGGGGGCGCAGGAGACGCGCTTATGTCGCTCTCCTGCCCCCCACCTAAGGGTTCTGGGTGGCAAGGCCTCAGGGGACCCTGCCACCCGTGAGTAAGAACCCATAGAGGGCGCGCGCGGTGTTCCCGCGCGCCTTCTAACGTCGAAAGGGGAGAGCTGTAAAACGCTCTCCCCCGGGGACGAGAGGAGGTCGGGTCCCATTGACCCGGCCGGCACCCACACGGGGGGGCCTGCTATGGATGAATCTTTTTAGACTCCCAACAGGCCCCCCCCACTGGGTAAGAGAGGGAACACCCCAGGTTTTTTTAGTGGGTATCCCAGCACTAGGCTGGTGAGTCCCACACGCCCCGCCGGTGCCGTCCCCTAGCCGGCGGGTAGTGCATCAAGCATTTTTTCCTGGGAATCAAAAAAAAAAAAAAAAAAGGTGGGTATCTTCAACTACACTTGGGACTGTGCTGTTTAAAAGTTAACATTTAATTCATTTCTTTAACATATTATCTTGTTGCTTGGATTTGATTTGACTTTCGCAGTATTTCCATTGATGTCTTACGAAAAGTAAGTAGGTACTTTCAGTAGTTTGTGAATGAGTCGCGAGTCGCGAGCGAGGCAATTTAATATCGTTTTAGATCTATAAGTGTATAAATTAATTAACGGTAAGTTATAATGTTTGCCTGATATATAATCTTTATTAATAAATAACAGGAATGTAACTACGTGTGTCGCTGTGACAGCCGTATATTTATTCTTATATCCAGTAAACACAATTATTAAGCAACATTTGTATAACATCTATATATACCTTTATTCAGCAAATAAATGGATTTGATTTGATTTGCAGTAATATAAAATACTAGCTGAACCGCGTAACTTCATCTGCTTCACATAAGAAAATTTTCTCCGTGTTATGCTCCGCTCCTATTGGTCGTAGCGTGATGTTATATAGCCTATAGCTTTCCTCGATAAATGGGCTATCCAACACTAAAATAATTTTTCAATTCGAACCAGTAGTTCCTGAGATTAGCGCGTTTGACCAACCAAACAAACAAACTCTTCAGCTTTATAATATTAGTAGGTATAGATACAGATTTACTATTTATTTTACTTGTGTAGGTGATAATTATGTGGTATAGAAGCATGTTTTAAATTATATAAACTCGGGAAGAAGTTTGCTCTTGAATATTAAATATTATTATATCTAAGTATTGATTGTGAAGTTATCCTCGGGTATAATCAATATTATTCAACCATACGAACATTACGCATTATGCCATAATTTCTTTTATTGTGCTGTTCACGCGTATGTATGAGTTATAAAACATAGTCTTTTGCAATTTAGCCGGTATTAACTTCGCATTACGGTCCAAAATTATTTAACGGTTTTGCCATCAGTACCATTCACATAATAAAACGTCAATAATGCAATAGCACTGTCACACAATGAGCTATTGTGTGAGTCATTCCCTCTTCAAAATAAGCGTTTAATTAAAAACATACGACGACCATTTTTTTTATTGCATCTCTTGAGTATTGAGTGAGTTCGAACTGTTTGGGGGCGCGGCTGAATATCAACTGATTATGTCCATTCATCTTTGAGAATGCTGAATTAGGTGAATACCCGTTGATGAATTGATGACGTCTTTACACTTCTTTTTTGCTTGTCATTAGGTGTAATGCAAGAATGCAAATTCTGTTATTAATTTATTAATGTTAGTATTTATACTAATTATGTATGAGCTTTGTAAATTGGACACATCTGGCTTGTAACAAAACTAAATTAATTATCATGCAAAATCGTTGGTAATTAGTTATTGGATATCGGCACAGTAATGCGCGGAAATTGTGTACTAATTATAGGAAATGAAATTAATTTAGTAACTAATTGGCGCGATCAAATCAGAGCAGTAACATACCTTCGTGAGGTGGCGCGCGGCGATTTAATCAAACGTCCGTCCGTGATCCAATATCGAATGCAAATTGTGTTTTAATTATAATTGACCGGATCATTCTATAGAGCACATGACATGTTACCACCAAATATGAGACGTGTTTCATTACAAACGAGTCTGCTATTGTTACAGTTTACGAGGAAAGGAACACTCACATTGATACATTGCACAAATGATACACATGTGTTCCGCGAATAGTTACGTAGGTACCTAACTATTTACTTCACTTTGACACATACAATATTTTGCGAAACATAAATAAGTATTGTTTTGGTTTCGCGCACGGATTAGGTACTACATATAGCTACATATGTATTTCTTGTTTTCTATTGGGGAAGTTAAAATACTGCTATTGAACATTTCTCGAAATAAAACCTATCTTTACAATATTTGAATGCACATATGAAATAAAATGCATCGTTAGATACACATGTAATTTAATCACGTATTTAGATTCTATAACATTAAAGATGAACGTGGCTTCCTCACGCTTTGTTATTTCCACACGTTCTCTATGTACCGAGCATATACACCTATGTATATAAACGAGCGGTTATCAATACATAATTAAATTAATTATTGGAAATTTACATTTATGTTTAGTGTATTAATACATTGCCGTAATTAATTTCTACATGTAATTGGTTTGACATTTTCTTACACTGTATACATTTAATGAGCTAATGCTGTTTACTTATATCTAGTGATTTCGTTTGTCGTGTATTTATGTTTAAACACGACATTTGTGTCATTCTCCTCGCAAGGTTTCTTTTGCTTAATCATATTCTGTTACTATGTGAAATATAGAGAAATATTCATCGTTACTTCCTTACTAATATTATAAATTCGGCAGTAACTCTGTCTGTCTATCTGTTATCTTTTCACGGCTAAACCACTCAACCGATTTAGAAGAAATTTGGTACAGATGAAGTTCAAAATCTGGGGAGACATATGCTACTTTTTATTGAAGTAAGTACCACGCGGGCGGAGCCGCGCACAAAAGCTAGTTCATGATAATTATAATCTCTTGCAATATAACTTATTGCGGTACCACGTATAAAAATAAATAATAATATTAAGTGATTATAATACATCTACATTCTGAGTTAGTTTTGTCGTGACAGAACAAAATGATTCATAATTCTGCCTAATTACGAGCTATCGAGACTACGATCTAGGTATACCAGTATTATGAGATAGGTAATGACGGGCGTTTTAAGTAATGAATTAAAAATTAATTATTGATTGGCAAAGGGAAAAGAATATGTGCTTGACCAAATAATATATCTAAATTCCACGAGCTGATCTTCTGTAGGCAAACGCTCTTAAAGTTCTGGGGACTGTGCATCTCCAGCAATTTAAATGTTTATTTTTGAGTAAGTGCACTGCAGTTTTACTATACTATCTGTTGTAGAGTGTGTTCGAAACCTGAGTAAAGATTTGACAAATATACAAGTGAGTCCAGGCTCAGGTAGGGGCTAGGTAATAGTAACATGTTGTTCGATCAATAAGCGTCACGTTCCTAACATGACTTGGCATTACTGACTGATTAGCCGTGGCAGCAAAGCGAGTTATGCACTCAATTAAACCGTAGCACGTGTTATATGTCACTCGACCAGTCTGGCATTAGCATTCCTATTATTTTCTATTATTTATGTTATTGATTAATCATATTGGCAAATACTACAAATGTCTATTTGTTTTAAGTTATGCTTCAAGGTACAGTCGAAAATTTACTTAATTACTTATACTTAATTACTTAATATGTAGATAATGAATGCAACTTTTATTATTCTATTGGAAAACTTATGTGAAACTATAACTATGGTACACACAGCTACATATCAAGTTAGACACCCTATATACGCATAACTACGCTACATACAAAATAGAGAATTGTCGGAAAGACAGTGCATAGTGGTGTAGACCCATCACGGTACACTAGCGCGTGCAGCGACGCCCGCGGTCCGTTTAGCGTGAATGAGACAAAATAACAAAAATATAACGTACTCTCTCGCACGATTCGCAGCGTTCAACTTCTAATAGTTCAAAGTCCAAACAGTCTAGGTTGATGAGTCGCTGTGTGTACCATTCTACCAACTAATTAACAATGAGTTTTGTGTCCCATTCTTAATATAAAACGTAAACCAGCGGAATTGATATTCACATATCCAATTAAAGGCTAACTTGTGTAGTAGAATGACATGATCAACGTAGTCAAATGTTTTATTTAAATCAGTGTTGCCAGCACCTACTTTGTAGACTTTCATCATTGATAAAGTTATACATGCCTAATAGTGTTGCTAAGATCCTAGATTGAGATGAGATGCTTAAGTTTAAAGCAAAACGCTGCTTATGCCGTACCTGTTGCTTGACATGATAGGAGCATACTCCATGAGATATAATGAAGATTGTAATCACATATTAAGTAAACATTCTGGTTCAATTCGTTCAATTTAAGATATCTAACAATAAGTCAACCAGGACTTCAAACAAAATTAATGTATTTTAGGTTACTACCATAGAATAAAAGTCAATAAGATTTAACGTCCCGCAGCACCGCAATAAGTACCAAACTCCATCACGTTTAGCAAAAAGAACACGATTTCTGTCATATATGTGTACAATATAACGAGGGTCAATAAATTCGTAATTCGCTATCTCTGGTATCAACTTAGAAAATATTATGACGTCATATAAAATGCCGGGCTATTCAAATACAGTGCGTTATTATATTTTTTATTAAACTGGCGGTGTTAATATATAGTAAAATCTTCTGGAAAAAGCAGACGCATAATCAGATCTGATATGATCAAGCGCACTCACGTTCACATAACAAAGTGCGTAGAAATACATGCAGTCTTAAGCATTTGTCATAGGTATTCTTTGCATGTATACATATACCGTATAAACTTTATGAACATTACCTGCATTAGAAAATTAGGTTTGTTCCGCATTCGCCCCTGATGTTTCGTCTCAAGCGTAGAAATAGGTACGCATTCGTCCCAAAAAATGTTCCTTATATGCCCCTAAATTGAAATAAATATCAATTTCTTAATGTAATTCCTCTTTCGTCCCAGATTATGTTCCTTTTTGTCCCTCTTTTTTGTATGGAGTTTTTGTTGTACCGTCAGCCGAAGAATATTTTAAAATACCTCGTTGATCTCTCAGTAAATCGTTGGGCTTATGATTGCATGACATCACAAACCTGACAACAAAAGATTTAAAATAATTTTAAACCATGTTTTGTTTTGCTAAACATATGTAAAAAAATTTAGGGCGAAATAGGAATAATTTAAAAAGCGCGCGAATGAGGAACATTTTGGATTGTCGGACGTAATGTAGGGGCAAATGCGGCACAAACTGAAAATCATTAGTGGATGTTTTTATAGATTAAAAACAGGGCTAGCCTACTAGGGAGATTGTTGGACTTTCACATAGTGGTTTCAAGATCGATCAAATATGCATACGCATTTATTATCGTTCGCTTAAATCGTAAGGAAATCGGAGGATACGAATTCGGACAGTTCATGATAACGGTCTCCAATCCACACTGAACCAGCATAGTGGACTATGGCCTAACCCTTCTTACATTGAGAAGAGGCCCAGACAAAGGCGGTTTATAAACAAGACTGATATTATAAATTAGATAAACAGTCATTATATATATTTCTCCTTTCAAAATTGCATATTAAGTTGTGAACGCATATGAGTTTTGGACACGAATCACGGCGATGTCTACAGTACAGCACTAGTCGTTGTAACCGCATCGGTTAGGCGATGCACCAATAATACGCTCAATTAATTAGCGGGAGACTGACATGTTCCACGTACTTACCTAATTAATGTCCCAGAACTGTGCCATCAGTACCCCTGTTATTATAATACCACTAACTGATAGTGATTGCGTTCCATACCATAAATAAACAATGTGCTTTACTAACATCAGAATACGGTTGGAATTCTTGACCACTGTGTATCGTGCCGTATGGATATGTGATATTACTGTATTGAGCACATCTAATAAAATAATGTAATATCTAACTAAAGCGCCGCTTAGTGCTTCCCCTTCGTGTTTACACGTCCGAAGGAGTGCTATGAAGCAGACAACAAAAAAGGTTTAAGTGAGCCAAATGAAACTTCGTTTGCAGTTTAATCGAAGCTCACATTTCAACCATAGAGTACCGTTGCGCTGATTTAATTAGGATTTTTTTACAGTGAAAATTACGGCAAGGGTTTCATAGCGTTTTTAATAGTGTTCGTTAATTAAAATGAAAGCAGCGTCACATATCAGTGGCGTTCATACCAAAATGTTGCACTGTTCTGTTAAATTAAGTTAGTGAGGCATTGTGCGATGTCAAATTACCTATGATTTTATTACGAGTACAATGTAATGTCAATAAGTCACCTTCGAGCCACGAAATCCGAGGGGCGAGGGGAACAATTTAGCAGCAATTTTAATAATAAGTCCCTGGTATTTCTATTATAGCTGGCAGGCGATCAGGTGGGTTGCCGCGAGGGGTTTAATAACTCACGATTAGCTTATTGGAATAGCTCTGAATGTTTGCTATTTTTTCTATATTGCATGTACGAGCGCTTAACTGAATGGAAATTAAAAATTGTTTGTAGTAGTTATGAAATAGCTGACATTGTCTAAACCAGCTAAAGTGCTTTAGTCAAATAAATTGAATTCGCATTTTAAACTAGGATTTTTATTTATGATGCAGTCTATTCAAATATGAAAATTTGATTATTTAGTAGTAAATGTTTCTTGTGGTCAGTATTAAACGTCTAATCATATTAATATAGAACGTAACCATATCTTATTACGAGGAGTACATATCGCTCACAATTCAAACAGGCGCATTGATTGATGATCATATAAGTAAAATAGAAGCCATAAGTATAACAAAGTTGAAATATTTCATTATTATAGTTGAAGCTGGCTCGAGAATTTTAATTAAAAATGATAACATGTAATTAAATGTGCAGTGTGTAAGCTCCCTTCATGGTTGGGGTGATTTTTAATTATTAAAATTCTACACCGCCGGCGCGGGCGCGGGCGTCTGCCGATATTGCTTTGATACGAGACCTATTACTGCCTACTTGTATGCATCGCACTGATTGATCAATTATTTATTATACATATATTATGTTATTGTCAAATATCTAGAAAACCAAGAATACTTAGTTAATGGTAAGGATTACAAAATGACATATTGCTATTCTGCAAACAGTGTACATATCAATTACTTTGCATTTTTAGTCACAGTAAAAACGCAGTAATACTAGGGACACGTCTGAAACGTAAAGTAAAAAGAAACGTTTCTATTTGTTTTACTTTGTACTTAGTGCGATTCAATTTTCACTTTTATATTATATTACTAGTTTCTGCCCGCGGCTCATGCAAAATATTCCAACAATCAAGTACTGTCAGCAACAAAATAGCGCACAGTAACTGCAGCGTTGATATTATGTTCCGTTTTGTATCGAGTTTAGTTTAAAATGATTACGGTTTATAATTATTGCACACTGTTTTATTAACCTTCTTCCAACTAAATATATGACTAACTGTACCGATGGTGTAATGGTGTAAGTAGTTGCGTTACCACTTCCACAGCGCCGAGTGTTGTGGGTTCCATCTCAATACGGGACAACTATTGGTGTGATCAAATACACAAATAGTTGTTTCGAGCCTAAGTGTTCTTTGTGTTTGTTTTTTCTAATACTTATTCAGTACAAATAAGAAGAATTTTTAATACAACAGAACGTTTTTTTAATACAAATTAGAAGATTAATACATATTTTATAACATCATTATTTGGCAAATGATAAATAATGTTTACAAAATATAATTGTTTTAATATATAAGTAATTTATAAGTAATAAGTAATTTATTTTGGCAAAAACATAAAGAAAGGTTTCCTTAAACAATAGACCTTAGGATGTACCTACACACAGTGTTAAAATTACCAAAACCTAATTTGTAGATTAAGGTCAACACTAGGTCAGTCCTGTCTCGTGAAAATTTTATGAAGAAGGAACTCTGTAGGAATAATTAATTTAAAAAAAATTACATGTGCCGGCTTCTAATCTATACCTGTAAGTATTAACTTAAACTAAAAGTAAAAACATAGTTTTGAAGTCGGTTTTAATATTTTTGTACATAATTATATTTTTCAATTTGCAGTAGGAAGTAAGTATATTTTTAATGTTTATTGATCCTTATATATAATATGGGTAGGCCTACTAAACGCACTGCTCAAATGACAGCACCGTTTGGCAGAAAGTAGATCGGGTTTATTTTTTTTGTTGATTTTCTCAAAAAGCCCTTACTCAATTTCGATAAAATTTATATGAGACCACCTCTGAAGTATGATTTACCAAACAAAAAAGAATCATCAAAATCGATTTATAATTGGTGGAATGATTGTGTAACATACATACAAAAAAACTACAGTCGAATTGAGAACCTCCTCCTTTTTTGAAGTTGGTTAATAAATACATTTCAGGTAACAAAAGGTGTATAAGACAACTTGGAGCCATACCAAATGTGTCTGTTATATGTCGTATATCTGTAAGTGTCCGTTTGCTTATACAAAGCTCAATGGTAGATATTATTGTTCGGTTCGAGTACTTAAAGTAAGGTAAAAAGTAGCACGCGTTACGTAGATCTCGCGAAATGAAAATAATAATGGAATGTTTTAATTTCCCTGCGAGTGACAGGTCACGTGCCCCCGCCGCCCGCGCACCCGTGCACCCGCGCACCCCCTCACCCCTAACTGTCATCGTCACTGCTGTGGACAATTAAGCCTGCTCATGAGATTAAACAAATAGAGTGCGCGTGTTTTCTCAATTTTTTATACAACCGGTTTGCTTCACCCGCAGTGCCCTTGTCATGTTAGACGCAAATGGCTGCCTCTACTGAATACTGTGATAGATATGACAAGTGTGAGCAACGAGCTTACAATTCATATCGCTGGAGTGAACAATAAGATAATGAACGTGAGTTTACTAATACCAATCTGTTATTATCAGCTTCCTGTCAGCCCATCGAGTAGGTAAACTTTTATGCCAGTATTTGATGGCTTTATCGATTCAATATAAAAAATGGAAATATAAATAATAAAAATGTAAAGGCTCGCTAAAAATAAATAAGACAGACATTCATCGGCAAAAGTTTATAATGAATATTTAAATATTTGTTGGTTACATTATTTCTGACGACTTATATAATTATTCTTTTTTACATATGAACAAATCCTTTAATTAATTCATAAAGGGTTCGAATGAGATTCTTCACGTTTCAATTTCGAGAGGCGATTATCAATAAAAGCGCACGAGCGGAAAATTAAATACAATTGTTGCAAGTGTTAGAACTTCGTGAGTAGCCCTCCGAACAATGTGAGCATTACGAATGTGCTGTTTTAACTGCAGATGCACACAAGCCAGCTATCTCTCTCCATTCTTTATTCTCAACTGATAATCATTTGTATAGTAATATTCGTATCACATGATACGAATAGGTACTTTAACTAAGTAATGCACATGAATTAGTTAGTTTAAATTTTAAAACAGCGCTTGCGCAGGTACCATCATATGAAGCAGGGAACGAATACTAAGAACAACTAAATGTTGAACAACAATAACACACATTTATGTCCCTTGTTGGCCCGAATCCATAGCAGAACTTGGCGTGCTGCTAAAGCTGAGATGATCACTTAAAGGAACGCGCCATCGGATGAATTCTGTTGACTAAGATAAAAAGAATTGTAATCTTAGTATTTTACAGTAAAGACAAATAATGTATTAAGACTTAAAAATGTTAGCAGATGTTGAACGGATACCTACATACAATTGTCATCAAAGAACGAGTATGTAAACGAAGCGAAGGGGCCAAAAGTCGCGTATAATAGACGCGTTGCAATTCGGTCCAATTAAAATTAATTAGGTACAGAACACTGTGCAGACCGAAGCAACAAATCAACGAAAGATACAATTTCAGATAGTGGTGTTCATGGATAAAGATTCTTTGCTACGGAACAATTCATCCAAAAGTATGCTCTAAGTGGCCACACTCACGGTTAATATTCAATTTTTTTTTGTGAATGTCTCAATATACATTTTTCAACTTAACTCGTTTTGGTTTTGATAAAAATATTTATACTTTAGCAATACATTTATTATCTAAATATAAAAGTAATTACATTAAAATACCTAACATTAAAAATAATTGTTTTGATGATGATTAAAACAATCGGTTCAAGGTCTTTGAAGTGTGTTTACAACACGAAAATCGCTTATTAATTAGGTTATTTTAGTTAATAACTATATCAGCAAATAAAAGCCAAGTTAAAGTGAATCGAAAATAGCTTTTATGATAATAACATAAGACAGATCGTCATTCTAATGGACGCGTATTGTGGACACCTGTCGTGTACCACGAAGACAATTTGTGTATAAATCTTATGGTCTTTCTTTGAAATCTACGTTTATGAGAAACAATAAAAGTGTTTATGAATAGCTCACATAACAGTACCTCATTAGCAATGTCAACTTTTGTAAGGTAATTACAGTGTTATGTATAAACATGTGATATGTGTATGCGGCTCGTAGTGGGTATATTTTATAGAACTATTATAAAATAACAGTTATTTTCGTACCGTGAAAACTGGCAACATTGCCATTTTTTCCAGGTTTTAGGAGTTTCAGACAATTTTTCTGACAAAAATTGTATGCAAGCTACATTATGTTCTTATGTGTTATAAACACAAATTTAATGTAGATTATACTGACACAAGTGTTTTTCAAGATAACCACTAATATATAAAGCAAAACGTCCAAAATAAAATGTGGCAAAGTTAACCCGTACTTGTGGTAAGTTTGCCAAATTAGTTTTAGAGAAGAAAAAAGGACGAAAACACACAGGGGCAAGTTTTTTCTTCTGCAAAACGCGGTTAGCAGTATGGAATTATCTATTGAGTGTAAAAAGGAGCAAACATGCGTGATTTATTTATTGATTGGTAAAGTTGACCACCTTTTGTCGATTTATCCATACAAATCACAAATTAGGGTTAGGGTTGTCAAAAATAACGCATGATTGAAAATAATATTTATTATAACATTTAGCTTATAAACGTAAATAAAATAAAATCAGTCATCTTTCCTCAATGAAAAATAAAATATTTTCGAAAAATTGCGTTTAACACTAATCCGTTATGATGTATATGTGATAGTACTAATTTTCTTCTGTCTCGGCGGCCTATTATCTAGAAAAGATATTATCTAGTTAAATTCCATACTACAAGTACAGGTTGTTAACGTGTAAAAAACTTTAACCTAGGTATATGCAGGAGTTATTCAAAACAAAAATAAAAAATAGCAGTGCGCAACGGCTGCGATCAGTGGACGCGTCACAGACCTCGAGCTTGTCGCGCAACTTTCGTAGAGTGCCATCGAAAAACTAGATTTTTGAGTTTATTTTCAAAAACCTTTACAATAATTTTATTCTATATCACCAGCACATAACCATGGCTTAAGTTTTTTGACACCCGTATACGACAGACAGGTTGAATATTAACAACCGGCCTCAGTAATTATATGAGTCCAATCAACCGATTTTGATGAAATGTAGGTATAATAGGTACAATAAATAAAAAAACGTACCTACCTATCACCTAACATTCATTCAGTAGGTACGTATGTAAGACCAACAAATGAAAACCAGTCGAAAAAATCAATTTTGTTACAATTACTTTCAAGTAAGTACATAGGTAAGTACGTATTTTATTAGAGTCGAGAAAAAGGGACAACCCTAGGCATAACCAAAACATGGCAAAGAAACTGTCACATACCGGCGTCAGTGGAGTGGCAACATTACCAATTGACTTTTTAACGTAGATATTGCAATTAAACTGTTTCTAATTAATTATATCGGTTAACGGTTACAAATGACAAGTTCTATGAAAAATATACATATCTGCGATTAGTGTTCATCACCAAAATTTATGAATTTTCCGGAGAACTCAAAAAATACGTTGGTTCAGTGAAAACTTTTGGCGGCCAAATGAAGTGTCAAAACATGTTTTAATGTTGCCAACACAAAAACAGTGTGGTCAACTAACTATTCAATATTCTACTAAAATTTTCAAAATGCTCAGATATGTGATACTTTTTTTGGTAGTCACAATTTTGTAAACGGAAACGGGGCATGGCAAAGATACTTGCCAAAGGTAAAGTTGCCAGTTTTCACGGTAGTCAATTTATCATTGTGCCGCGCGGGAGGAGACGCTGTTAATCATAACTGGTACGATTGCCAAAATAACTTGTATACCTTGTGAACGGTGATTTATGATGGGTGCATGTTAATTACGATCTTGCTTATGTCGTGTTTAGGTCACTCGTCATGTTATTGCTGTTTGTTACTTCATTATTCCTAGTTATATATACAAAGATAAACGAGCATAATATTCATAGGTACTTATTTAGCCTCGATACGTAGGTGTATGAAACAAAAAAGCTGATAATTTTAAATCACAATGAAAATTTATTTGATGTTAATAAAGGAACAGTTTCTTATTAAAATTGCAATCAGCCTGTTATCTCATACGAATATGTGAATGGATACTAAAATAGCAATATATATATAATCTGTGTTGAACATAGCGAAGGTCACATCAT
This sequence comes from Catocala nupta, assembly GCA_963675205.1. NCBI lineage: Eukaryota > Metazoa > Arthropoda > Insecta > Lepidoptera > Erebidae > Catocala > Catocala nupta. The sequence continues at coordinate 11,633,369 of OY776081.1, forward strand.
ACGTTATGACCTTTAATAAACTCCTCAGGTATTGTTACGTATAAAAATCCCGGCAATTCAATTAGCGGGAAAGCAGGGCGCAAGGCGCGGAGGGCGGGGCCTAATAAACATAATATAAATAATCTGTGGCGATAAATCTGCAGCGCTTTATGGCAGGAGTGGGTTGTCACTCCGTCTAATTAGCGCTACTGCCGTGAGCGTTTCAGCGGTGAAGCGCTGCGGGCCTCGTGCCGGTGTGTGTCCAGCTAACGGGTACAACTCACTGGATCTCACTTTATAGAATTATTTTATTATCTGATGAATAATTTTATCTCGAACGTTATATTGACTTTGATCCCGTTAATCGAGTAACGTCTTATAAAGAGGTTATGAATTTTAAGTTTAGTAAAGCATAGCTCCCACTACCTATATGTCGTAAAATCCAGAAATAACATAATCATTCGTGGTTTAATATATAAAAAGAATTTAACATTTCTTTGATTTTAAGATAATTTCAAATGTCAATTATAATTGTATACAACATATAGTTAAAAAATAGTATATAGAGTGCTCTAGTATATCTGGCAGTTACTACTTTCACGGTAAATGGAATTAAAAAAAAACACAAATTGGCATGAATATTTATGATGTATAATTGTGTTGTTGACTTAAAAACGTACAATTTAATTATGTTATTAATTAATGTATTAAAATTGATCATACTTCGTTAACACGTACATAATAAGTTATACCTATATAAAATATTTAATTACTCTTAGTTTCATGTTATAAAGCGCTGAAGCGGCTGCACGATTATGGCATTCGTCAAAGCACTCTTCATCAGGCTTAGTTAATTATGAGGACATATCAGCTTTATTATAATTACTCATTTTAATGTCGCTGCGCCTACCGTCGCGTCACGGCGCGGTGCGGTGCGGCGCGACGCGGCGTTGGCCGAGCCCGCCACTACTAAGTTTTATACTAAACACCAACATGTATTTAAGCTATAAACATTTTTGCTCCTCCATCTCGCCCACTCCAAGACAAGTGCTAGCACTAACACCTTTTAAAAGCCATTACTGATCTCAATTACAGTATCAACGCTAATTGGAAAACGGGTGTCCATTAAGAGGTTTAATAATATACGGTCGGTAATTGTTATTGTACCGTCGAAAGTTCACATGTTATGTATAATTCTCTCATATTATTCGTTATAATTGCTCGTTATTATCGTTCGACATCTCATTAGCAACGTAAAGAGATACTTATTAAAATAATTGGCCACCTAATAAGTGTATATTTTAAGATTACTTGTTATCTGGGTTAGGAATGGTTAGTACTCTTATTAACAGGGGTAGCATTTAGTTTGGCTGGAGGGCCGGCAAAGTTAGGGGTGGAGTCACGCCGGCAGTGCAATGAATGGGGATCGAACTCGTGACTTCTTAATCGCATGCCTTATAAGCTAACCAAATATTTTATGGACCTACGTTAATAAACGTTCAAGCGCGTATCTACAATATTTTGAAATATTTGAAATGAAACGCGCACCAAAAATCGTGTTTGAATTCACTTACTGGTAATTAAATCGATCCGTACATGTGCCATGGTTTCGCGCAATACCTGGAATATGACATGAGCGTTCTAAAATGGGCTTCAAGAGAATAATTTAGTTGCGTAACCCACATTTTGAATTTATTCGGTCAATACTTCAAAACAGTTTGGTGTGGTGTATGGCGCAGCGAGGTGTTACGTGACGTAGCCAGTTGTCGGAGTCGTCCCGCGGCCAGTATCACTTGCACGCACCATTACCTTCATAATTTAATTAGTTTCGAGTGATCATTTCATTAATAGAGGCGATATTTGGCGAGCGAGAGCGCTCGCCCGCGGCTTTGTCAATTTTAATTAAAGCCCGATAGGTGGACCGAAATGTTGGAATTCTTCGTTAATTAGTCCGGCTCGAGATTTCTAATAATTTAATTAATGGAGGGAGTTAATAAGCCCGTGGCCATCCTGTCGGTATTCCTGTAACGCGTCGGTATGTACACCGACACGACACGACACACGTTCTCGTACAATATTCAACTTGTTACAAATATGTGTGCTTAAATATGACACCTCGTTGATACATGCCAATGAGATATGACATTCCTTGACCACATCGTCCCAACTTTACCTGCTGAATTTGAATTTGAATATATTATCTACTATCACGATTGGGTATGATTTATATCTATGCCTACCTATTGTTTTATTTAAGAATATCTGCTTACAGTTAAACGATTGCGGAATTTTGAATTGTTTTATCATACAAAATAATGATCAGTCTCAAATTGTTACGGCTAGTGTCCGACTAAAATACGATTGTGATCCTAAATATAAACTCTGACCGAATATTCGGCTTTTTTGCTAGTTCGGGCCGAAACTTACACAGACGCACTATTGCGTTCGTCCATGTCCGTCGAGTAGCCACTCGGCTTATATTAGTATAGACAGGCAGCCGTCTGTACCAATATAATAAAGAGGAAAGATTAGATTTTTGTTTGTTTGTAAGAACTCAAAAAGTACTCAAACGATTTAAAAATTCTTTCATCATTAGAAACCTATATTATCACCGAGTAACAAGGGCTATATTTTATAAAAAATAATACTTTTACTAACAAAGCCAAACCTAACCTACTTTTATAGAGAAGAGCGAAGCCGCGGGCAAAAGCTAGTTGTTAAATATGTTGCTTGTTGTTATCGTGTCGACAACACGATTATAGCCAGACAGACAAAAATTAATACCGTGCGGTCAAATTAAACAAGTTGTAAAGCACACAAGACAGTGCCCTGTACGATCGCCGGTTTCAGCCAAGCCGATGGTTTGGTAAATTTTAGACTGAAACCAATATTTGGGCGAAATTGGTGGAAACCGGAACCTTAATTGCGGTCGGTCAATAATAATTACCAATTACAATTACAGAACAACAATTATAAAATCTTAATTCATAAAATTAATAATTATTTAACCGATACACAGGCTTGGCATATATTGGCTCCCAAGATATAGGCTTGCCTACTTTGGGGTCAAATAACTAAGTAACTAAAATATATTGCGTGCGTAACCATTAATAACATATTTTTATTTATTAGTTCGCTTTTGGCGTCATTGTGTTAGTATGACGCGTGATGCAGTCTCACCAATCCCTTCTTTGTCGCTCTATCCTAATGGTATTGTGTAGGCAATAAATAACCTAATACAATGTCGAGTGCCTTACCTTTCAAATGACATACTTCGACAATGTTGTTTGTCGACTGCGTGCTAAACCCGTCATCAAATGATATCATGGGTTTTAATAATGAATCAGTGTCTTATTACTAAGAGTAATAGTGCCTATGCACCGTTGGTTAGGCCAGGCAAATTGCACTTTATTATTGTTAAACATGTGGTATTGAGTACAATAGTCTGGACTTTTCTTGCAAATTACACACAATTGTCGAAGAGTCCTTTTAAGTAGAATGTCAGGTAAATTACCGACGTTTGTTCTATAATTTATGTATGTGTCGTAAACATTGCATTGCACTTGTGTATGTCTGCAAACCCCTGTGTGTATTTACGATATAAATAGACAAATGATATTAACTATTTTGTATTAGCTACGATAGCATTTAAGGAAAATTGACATGACGTTAGTTAATGGCTAATTTAACATTAGAATTTATTTGTAACTTGTATTTATGATAACATTTAACATGTCGTATTACACATTTATATAAATACTAAGTCATTAATCATTAAGATAACCCTGCGTCCTGTCTAAACAAAGTTGACAGAAAACTAAAGTACACACGTGGGTGCAATAGAAGCGACGACGCGACGTCCGGTAGTCCTTTATACCCTTCATAGACGGAAAGTCCGCGGGCGATGCTAACGTAGTTCAAAGGAAGCTCTATGTAAACGTCGCTTAATAAAATGTGCTAATATTTAGGTTTGTGGACAAACATTGTGTTCGCGTAATTTACTCGTTAACATATTGACTTATACCACTGCGAATCTGCCACTCAAATTACTTACGCTGTAAGCTTACAGCCGACGCTACTTTAATGTGTGTGTAAAGACTAGGTGGTCTATAAATAATTTTAGACATTGTTCAGTTTGTGATCACGGATGAAATGGAACTTTCAACAACATAATTTCCTTTGCTTCAAGATTGAATTAAAATTTGATGACAATAACTTCAACCATTTCATTAATACACATACATTGACAGGCACAGAACAGACAGAGACGACAGCTTGTAGTGTCGGCTAATGTATAACCATAAAGTGCTGGAACGACACCAGAACACGTACACCAGGTAAGCGTTACGTATAGGGCTAATTTGAAAACAAAATCGAACGCACATACTGCTTCGATAGAATTACGGAAAGATATTCTACTTGAAAAAGCGAAGCAAGTGTAAAGCTAGTTCTTGACATTATGCATACATCTTACGTAAAGATTTTAAGGGCCGTATCGAGATCACTATGATCAGGCTATGTTTTGGATCGGTGCAAGGCCATCCAATTTTTCCGCCTTGAATCAACAACGTCAGCCATTGTAATCTGAACTTGAACTTTTTTTGGAACAAAAGTACCCTCCAAAGCACAGTGTAAGCTGTTTTATAATAATATCTGCTTCAGAACCGTTATTAGAGTAAAGAGCTCATTCTATCAAGCTAGTAAGTACTGGGTTAAAAAGCGTATTCACCATAAATCAACAACTATTGTATTATGCATTGAACATGCAGGCTGTTAACTAAATTTATATTTGGACCAATGATAAACTTTACTTTATTTGCCATAAGTTGGTGAATTAGAGGTACACTGCCATTAGAAAGCTGAAGACATAGAATTGAAAATATGCTTGACGCTTATTCAGCCTCCAAGCTCTATCAATTCTGATACCTGATTTAAGAGCGCTGACTTCGCATATTGTCCGCCATAGATGTCAGGACATTAGTGACCTTTTCACGTGCGCTCCTATAGGTAAGCATTTGCTTACTAAGAGCTTGGCTTTTAATTCTTTTTTGAGGTTCAATTTCCATTCTTCAATGTGGAAATCCATAGTCGAGGCTCGGAATTGAAACTCCTATTGCCATCACCTAAACGGGCCAATCGGCCTTTTTCAATGTAAGTAGATTTAACCAGAAAGTTAACATTTTATATGTCAAAAATATTAATTTATGTTTTAATGTTAAAGACATAAATCAATATTGTCGATATAGTTAGAATATTAAACATTATTGCCCAAAGCTTTCAATAATCCATTAACAAAATACACTATAAAATCCAATTAAGTGTTAGCGCGGTGAAACTTATTTAATAACAAACTCTATTGCTGCTATATTGTCGATAGAAAGTTATACGAGTTGTGCGTTAAATAAGTATTACAAATCTAGGTTATCCATTGATAGTGTAGTCGTTTCGCATCCTAATCCTGCGGCGGACGCGGCGGGAAAATGGCGGAAATTGAAAATAAACATTTCATCTGCACCCCGGCACGCACTGCCCAAATTGACAATACAACCAATTTGCCGCCGCGCACCGACCACTTTTGTATGGGAATTGAAAAATAATATTACTCTTTTTTACCAGTGCACGTGGGCAATCTCTAAAATAAACTATGATTCTTCAACTTCGATGTTCCTCCGTTATTTGGTTCTTGTTAAGAAAATAAATAAACGTTAGCAATATGTTTTGAAATTTGTTCTCTACGTGATCGTTTATTAAGTGACACGAAATTATTTTCGGACTGATGAATAATGTGAAGGTACATTTAAAATTACAAGACTTTGCGAACGGAACTTTTCATTAGCAATTATCGCGGCGTGGCGGAAACACTTACCTATATCGATGGTAAATACGCAACAATTATAATGTCGGTATTAAATGTACACAATAATTAGGTAAAGTGGGTACAATGGCAACAGACGTCTCATTAAGCGGCGCGGGGTGTTATCACAGTCGACAGGAAACACTCCGATAGAGTGCCGCTCATTCATTCAGTTTTAAAAACGAGTGCGTTTTGTAAACACGCGTCCCGACTCCCGTCTCCACGTGCTTCGACGAAGCATCTCATTAGTCATAATGAACGCATTCATATTATAACTTACTTATTGCCTAATTACGATGTGAAGAATATTCGTGTTTTAATTAGTACTGCTTAGTGGGAGGTGAGTATTACAGAATATGTTTATTGCGGTATCTACAGCCGCGATTAATTTCTTAATATAGTAATATTTCGATTGAGTGCAATATGTATACAACTTTCAGGCTCGACTTGCTATAGGTTGGGGCCGACCGTAGCTAGCGTAATGTGAGTTCCTCAAACGTTCCAGGATTCACAGACATGGTGCTAGGTTACGTGTTGTGAACTTGTGCAGATACTTTGTGCATTCAGCTTCGATGCTTTCGAGCTTATTGGCAATTGAATTCAGATTTTGTTATCTCTGTTTGTTTTCACTAGATCCCTCAAATAAATCATTAAATAACCAATATTTAAGTTATTAACCTGAATTACAAGACAAAATCTTGTTATATTGTCCAAATTATAATTTGTCAATTTAAATCATAAATAATATAGGCCTTCTTTAGAATGAACACATAAACATAATTATTTAATTAGGAAATATAAGTTTGTAAATTACGTAGCTATTTTAATTTAGATTGAGTTTCTTAATAACCCTAATTGACGATTAAATAACGCACGTTAGCGTAATCGGTTACTTAACGAATTAACTGCTAATTATAACCACCTTTGTCTATCTCGCAAGGGAATAGGCGGCCATTCGTCATACTTGCTCCAAAAGGCAATAATTTAGACGCTGATATCGGAATTAGAATATTAATTTGTATAAATTAAACTTTATATTATTGATTGCACGGATGGCGTAGTGGTTCGAGTGGTCGACTCGCCACTGCCGCCGCGCCGATTGTTGTGAGTTCGATCCCCACACAGGACTAAAACTTGTGTAATCCACAAATAGCAGTTAGGAGTCTAGATGTTGTTTGTGTCGTTATTTAAATATTTGTAAATTATTCCTAGTGCGGGAATTGTAATTCTTATAAAAAAATATTAGCGCGTCTATTTTATAGTTATATTTTTGTAGTCACTGCCTAAACCTTGCCTTTTTCGATACCCCTAGAAAAAGAGCAGGAGTCTATGTTTGATATAATATCTAAATCTCGCTGTGACAATTCCTCTCTCACGCGCGATCACTGCACGGTTATCTTCAATACAAAAGTACATTCTGTATCAGTATCACAATGCCATTGCTTTTGCTAAAATTTACGCTGTGTGCTCTTTATAAAGTGTGTAATACAGTGTTATTAGTGTAGAGTACTATAGGATTTAATTCTATTGTTGTATATCTCGAACAGTGAACTCTTGTGCTTTTTATTTAGTTTATATATTAGCTCGTTATAAGTTACATTAATAAAAACGGCGCATACGTAGAATAATAAGTCGAGTAAATATAGAACGGCCAGTCAAAATTATAATTATAGGTAATGGATGCCACTCGATGGCCCACAAATGAATGAATGTTTAATTGAATGTCTCCCCACAAATAAAAGCAATTTTCTTACAGCCCTGCCCTAACGTAATTTAATTAATGGGTCGCATAACTCTGATTAAATAATATCTGGGCTGGGAAAATACGATCAGTTTTGTCTACTGCTAAGTTTAAATTGCTTCTTGAACATTTCAGCCTTCCCAAAGAATGCATAATAGGAGCTGAGCAATTTTATTGACAAATGGTTATTATATTATTATAACGATTGGTGCAATTATTTTACACTACATCGTCACTTTAATATGCTTTACGCTGTGACTAGCATTCCCACATAATGACAGCGAATTTTGATGGGTTAGTCTAAGTTCGTATCCGTAACCTTAATCTGATATCGACTAATCGAATTAGATACTGGTGCCAATTCTGTTGTCACAAAATTCTCTTATCTTAGCTAAAAATCTCTAAAATTTAGATTAGTCCTGTCAAACGACATTTTATATTCTGAAATCGCTAAAAGTGACAGGACTAAACAAAATTTTAGAGATTTTTAGCTAAGATAAGAGAATTTTGTGACAACACAATTAGTACCAATGGCTATCTTTGCAGCCCCAAAGCTCGGTAAGCGTTTGTTCTGCAAATGTTAGGTTATTTGTATGTATTATATCTGTATTCTTTACATTTTGGCTATGTAAATAGTGTAATCATTTAGCGCGTTGTCAAATCTCTATGAAGTCGATATAATTAATCACGTCGTATCACGGTCTTGTATAGGTCTCTATCTTCAGACGTATACAGAAAAAAGTGCAAAACTCGCTTTTAAAACTTTAAATGTAACAGAAAAGACCTAACTGAGTAATGTTTTTGTGAAAAGGTCTATTTTCTAACACGTTCAACAATATCACAAACACTCAGAAGGCTTAAAATACGTACAACATTGAGAAACTAGCAATCGAATAAAAGATCATAAATAAAACATAGAATGTTACCTCCGATAGCTGTTGTCTAATCTAATAAATGTTTAATAAGAATTAGGTAAAAGTGGCACTCCTTGGTAGAAATTGGGGATTTTCATTGCAATTTGGGTTTAGGGAGCTGCACAATGTCAGGATGACACTCTCTTATTGAACGACCGTGGCATCGTCGTGGACTAATGGTCATTGATAGTTTCTTCTACTCTGTGTAATATAATGAACATTTTTGCTGCCAACTTATAGTGTGGATATAAAATAAGGATAAGAAATTTCCACATCCCGAGCGACGTCATAAAGTGAACCAGAACGTGTTGATAATTTAATCGACGCGATAAAGAATAACTTAGCAAGCGATATCTCCACTTAAAGCCTGTATGTAAGCAACACTTATCTAGAGAACAATTTTATTCAATTATATCTGCCAGAAAAACTCGTTCTTTAATAGATAGATTTACATCTCGATTGAATTTTAATTGAGTCAACGAGCGAGTGCACTCCAATAACGGAGTAAGTTAATTATAAAAGGCAATTGATTTAAAAGGAGCCGTGTCGTGGCCGCGGTATGAGTAACAGAAAAAGTTTTCAATTTCACTAAAAGGGACTGGTTTGTGTCTCAGAAGTCTCGTCTGGTTATCGGCTTGTAATGTATGAAGTTACTCGCCGCGGCTTTATTTTATAACTCACTTCACGTAATAGGCTCCAAGTTGCTTTAATTCACTTTGCCCCTCGTCGCGCGAGCCGTTTACTAATTTAGCTTTACAACTCATCTCGAAAAAAATACATTTATGGTGCTAGAAATCATGACGTTAATCACGGGATGGATGCTAGTGGATGCGCCATATTAAATACGTATGCGGAGGACAGACAGATATCGTCATAAATTCATCCATAAACATGCTTCATAAATTATCACGACAACGATTTGGAACATTTTACAACAGCTATCAAAGATTCTTTACGATCAATAAGGATGTGACTGCATCGCAACTCATAATTAATACGAGACGTTTGTTTTATAATCTAATAAAGAATCAGCAAAATTTGCCATTAATCACATTACAACGCTGTCGTTACACAAGTTACTACAACACGCCTTGTACGTTTAAGTATTCATAAAGTGCTTTCAATTTTATTATGTCGACTATCTGAACGCGCGGCTACATACTCTGGTCAACTTGGTCCAATCTGATTTACATTTAAGCTGGAACGTGATCGTTAATAAATGTTTAAATAATTGCTATTCGATTAACTGACTTTTAATTAATACCATCAAAATTCAAATAAGATCTGATTAGAAATCTATAACTGTTATAAGATATGGTCATGAACAAAAGATCGCGTGGGAGCTAGTGCAAGTTATAAAAGACAAGTTCACCGATCTAAATTGAGTCCGACATCTCAAATAGATAAAGCGATATCTACCCGTTATAAAGCAAACTTTATAGTTTTGTTTTTGGCAGTTTTGACACAGCTTCTATCTACTTATTTGTTCCTTCAGCTGCATCTAACTGAGGTGAAACTTTTAACTTCCCCGACATATATTCCACCTGAGTATCACTTACTTCGACTGCCACGGGACTTTGTTTATTATCCGCCATTGCGTTTTGTTATTCTATTGTTCGATGGTCAGATAACTTTCCCTGAAACGTCTCTGTTCATTTCTTGGACAGTGTTAAGAGTAGTTATTGAAGTAATTTAGGTGATGTAACAATTACGGCGCTTTGTTTGGCCAATGTTACAGACGTTCACGGTAACATTTTACGAGATTGTCTCGATTTAGATAAGCCAGCGGTATTGTGCTCCTCCTTCAGAACGCCGGGGTGACAGGAGACACCTAAAAACAATAAACACGAAATTGCCACAATAATCGGCCCTCATGATCAGCACAACGACTGTCAGACAATGGGGCAGATTACGCGATAGGGGTTTAACCGAATAGCAGCTAACTCGATTATGCGGCCATCCGTGATTGTGTTTGAGCCTATTAATGTTTGAATTTCGTTATATTATTGCGGCGGTCGGGTACCGCAGCTAATCCAATATGGGTTGGTATTAACGAAATTCCGCGTCGAGCTCGCGGTTGCCGTTCTGCGGCGCGCGACTGATAATACTCCTCACATTCGTGTTCTAATTGCCCATCGCCTACTGTTCACCTCGTCGACGGCTCGTTCTCGTTGCTAAGATAACGAATAATGCGCTCATTTTAATCCGTTTTATTCTTCCGATTCACTGTCAAGTTTTAGTAACTTGTTTTGAACATATATTATGAAGTCTAAATATTTTTCAGTCGGTAAATATTTTTTGTTGTACTTACCTGCGGTTGCAAGATTCTTTTAGCAAAGTGCGTGCGAATACGCTTTGTAAAGCGGACCCGTCACCGGATGTGACGTAGGAGGGTGTGAAGCAAAGCGACGCGGCACCCGCGGACGACGAGCGGCCATACCTAGATTAAAGCATAACTTAAAGGAAAGCAATCTGCTAAATAAGTACCAGTGCAGTTACTGCGCTAGGAATGTTACTCTACTTTGTAAGCTTGGACAAATACAGTGATATTCCTGATGTATATTTTAATTTTGGTTCTCTATTTTAATATACTAGTATTCTCGTTAGTTTTACCCTATTTAATTATAACACTTTATGAAGTATAAAAAATATATATAAATTATTATCAAAGCGTAAAATTAAATACAACTACATTTTGAGTATTATTTATTTAAAAGGTATGTGTGTTGTTAAACAGATCACTGAATTATACTGTTCATGTTGCGCACGCTACTGGACAAAATATATAGATATAAAGTAGCTAGTGGAGCAATGTTCGAGACAGTGCTAGTTGGTTGAATTATTTAGCTTCTCGTCTCGTTACTTTGCGTCGTTTCCGCAGGTGTGGCAATCATATTGTCTCTCCGTCTCATCCGAATAGCGAGCTAAACGCGGGGGAGGCGGGGCGCCTACTGCAGCCCTGCGTCCCCCGTCACGTCGCTTATTCTTTAATCTCGCTGATGAATTATGATTAGCGGAGTGCACTCAATCCTATTAGCGTTCTATGCCTCGAATCATTCTGTGCAAGATTTGTTTGTACCATGTGTATATTATTTAACTTAAGTTTTGGACTTTAATTAACTCTTAAACAGTTGGAGAACATTATCATGTTTTGATATCAGCTTATAATAGAACTCGGCCTTAAAGATTTGGCAATCGAAACCGACACATGAACTGCGATCATTTTCACTACTGGTGCGCCACAGCAGAAGTATTTCTATTATTTTTATGCGTTATCAATGCTTTCCTATCACAAGCTATTGGTACTCGAAATTAGGATAACTGAAAGAAAAAGTTCTATCGACTAGGTCAAATATTATTTAGTTCTGAAATGCTGCGTCGTCCACTGTTGTAAATATACCCCAAGGTATATTCATATACGATAATTGAGTACAAATTTGTAGACAATTCAAGATCTGACACTATGGAAAAAAAGGAGGTGATGTACCTAATACTATGCACCCAATAACTATCTAAGAGTTAACAAAAGTAGGTTGAATAGTCAGTCTTTAACATTTTGTTCACATTGAAATGTTTTCATTCTTTTAGCCATTAGTGTTGCATATAATTGTTTAGTTTAATGCACTTGACCGAAATGCATTCGAAACGTACATTAAAATTTGCCGGAAGCCTAACAAAAACCTTTATGGCCCGTACAGAGCCACGTAATAGCTCACCGTGGGACCACAAACTCCGATTATCCAAACAGAGAGCTCCCGAAACAGCGCTGTGAAATTTTAACGTGTAATTGATTATGAAGTTCGCCACTAATGGGTGAAAATAGTTTCTAATTTGGAGTGTGGTGGCAGCGCATAATTGGTCTCGGACCGCGTCTGTGTTAATCATTAACGTCGGTACAGTGTGCCGGATGCGGGCTCCCTTGCGGCCCGCGCCGGCCACGCTGCCGTATCTGACTGGCTGCGTCACACCACACCAACGCTATTTAAATAGCTCCTTTTATTTCTTTTAATACCTGCACAATTAGCCGTTGATGGCCAGGTGAAATTACCTTTGTATAGTTTTCCCCCTTTTCACGGGTGACATTCGTTAAATCCTAATCCGTGCGTATTGACGTTTCGAAAGTCACCGATAATGGAAGGCGTGCGCTTTTTTGCTTCGGCTGCGTCTAATCTCGGCCGGTTGCATTCGCTACGGGTTGTTTTCAAGTGGCGTAGCGTGTTGCTGTCACCGATCGGTAATTATTCACGAAGCCTCGCTTCACGGCCTGTCTATGTCTGTTTGGCAAAAAATGTCGTATTGATCCTCGATCGTGCATTACCGCTCCATTGTATAACTCGGTACATACTAGGTATAGCGTGTTTAATGAATTTGAGCGTCACTCTAGCGATGGACGATGTCGGTGACATCAGTATCCAGTAATCCAGGTAAAACTAAATGAAATAGAAACGAACATGACGGGTATAAAAGGTTTACTCTATAATTTTTGTAATATCAAGTATGCCAGTAAACGTCTATTGGACTACTACTGCATAAACCAATTCAATGCAAAACTACGTAAGCGCTAGTGATGAGCGAGGAAGTCACTTGATGGCATCAGTTTATTTTACGTAGGTAGTTATAATTGTCATTTCCACTAATTAGCTGTTTCATGCTTGTGTACCGCAGCCCATTAAACTCGATCGCTGAAGTGGCCATATTATAAGTGGGACGAAATTCATATTCAATGCAGCGTACTAGAGCAATAAGCCATTGTTTTAGTATACATATGTGCAATTAAACGATTCGATACACTTGATTACTATATATATGTTTTAACCGATGTTCAAAGTTCAACTGATACTCACACATAACCGAGTTGATTAGCTTCCTCTATAGATTAAACAAACAGTCATTGACACTATTTGTCGTAGTGTGCACGCTTCCGGTCGATATCCGTATACTATTATTTATGGCCGGCGATCGGACGCACTCTCGAAAACACACAAAAATAAGAGCCGCGACCCATTCGTCACGGGCCTTACAATAGCCAGCATTGTTTCAGGCACGTTGGCTCATAATACCCGAATCCACTGTACTAGAAAATAAGTTTGTTCGTGGGTAAAAAAGTAGAAAGGTCGCGGAGTCGTAACCGCGCGAGATTGTCGCGACATAATAGTGCGGGGCTGCACCAGTTGCCAAACTTAATTGAATTGTATTTAAAATATTAATTAACCGTGACGACGCTGCGGTCCGTGCCCGAGTTTATTGCCTCTTTTTTCGGCGACACGATCTCAATTATAGTTTTTTTTTGTTATTTATATTCATTCGATATTTTAAGGTACATAATTTGCTATAGTTCAGAAATATCGAGTCGTGTTTCACGTTCTCATTAATCGCTTGAGTAGTTGTGCTAATTTTTTCAAGAATATTACGGGCGATAAATTTCATGGCTCTGGGCTTTATGCTGTAACATAAAATGGTCTCAATGAGTTGTTCGGCTCTGAGTCGATTATGTATCATGACTTATGATTCAATATGAATGGACCGAACTTGATTTGTTGCTAAGGAACTTATGACATTACTGGATTAGAAATATACTTTTGCGATGTTTGAGTTTGATAAATTATTTATTGTGTTCAGTAGTATCAAATAAAATGTCAGCGTTAACTGCAAGGGAGAGTGCAGTTAGTCTTGATTATTTTCTTTTGACTCATCGATGTAAATAGGTATATGTATGTACCTATACATTTTTTTTATATCAGAAAATGTAATTATAGAAAGTATCTATATTTTACTAGTGGTATGTCTTGTACCTTACATATTAGTATTTTGTTGTAGTGCGAGAGGCGAACGCCGCAACAGGCGAGCGGCGGCGGCGGCAGTCCCACACTGGGCTCGCACATGCTTGCCATGGATGTGACGAAGGAGGCGCGCGCCTCGCCTTTGCCTGCGTCCGCGCAGCAACCGGCGAACGCATCCTCGCAGCAACCACCACAACCACAGGTATGATCACAGCTTCACATTTTGACCTTGAAAATATAACATACAACTCAGAAGCCCAATTTCGTTATCAAATATGTTCAAAATAGAGTCAGGTAAACGTTAAATGTGAAATAAAATGCAATTTATGTTGACATTTGACAATTTAATTTTTAGGAGAATACCGTTTGAGATAATAATGTCACTACATAGGAACCGGAACACTATTTTCAACAGTTTTTATTACGAGAATTGGCCTTCTGAAAACACTATTCTAAGACCACGTTTCGCAAGTTATTTTCACAAAACAACTAGCACTAGTTGTTGGAAGACAACATATTTTTTGTAATGTGGATGACTGTTGTTTATCCAAAGGGTTTGTAAAATAGTGGTGGTATACACGTTCAAATTGTTAATGAAAGCGAATCGAAAATTACGAAAATGTGTACTTAATTTACAACTATTGCTTTAAAGTTAAATATAACATCGCATATGATTTAGCGCCATTGCTGCATAAGATAATAATTAGCAGTTAGCTAAATTGTGGCAGATTTTCTATACAATTTCATTTTTCTTAGATTTGCGCTGGCTGTAGCAAGGTGATCACAGAACGATACTTACTGAAAGCTCTGGACCAGCTGTGGCATGAGGATTGTCTCAAATGCGGCTGCTGCGACTGCCGCCTCGGCGAGGTCGGTCACACACTCTACACTCGCGCCAACCTCATACTCTGCAAAAGGGACTATCTGAGGTAAGCATTACATGCCAGCGATCTTGGATACACTTTAGAGACACGTAAGTATAAGGTTAGGTTACAGTAACTTACTAGAGTTGTATAAAAAAGTAAAGTAGCATTCTCATAGCCGTGCTGGTAACAAAAAACTAAAGGAAAATAAATATATCATTTGCTTTTTCACTGCATTTTTAAATGCAATGTGGTCACATAAGACTTAAGCATTGGTGACATTAGTGAACAGTTGTTTTGTGCAGTTGAGTATAGAAGTTTATATGCCTTTATTTCAGACATTTTGATATTTATCGTAGTCGCAAGTTGCGAATATAGAGCCAAGGGCTGTGCTATAACACCGAGTTTAAAAAAGTTTGTTAATTAATATACTTATATTGTTCTCAGGTTATTCGGCAATACGGGTTATTGCGCAGCATGCAATAAAGTGATCCCCGCGTTTGAGATGGTAATGCGCGCACGCAGCAATGTATACCATCTTGAGTGCTTCGCTTGCCAGCAATGCAACCATAGGTCAGTACTCTACTAGTGATAGATACTAATAACCGGACTGATTTTGTGTTTCATATAATACAAATAATACTCCTGCCTGTTGAGAAGCAATCGAAATGTGAGAGAAAGTGAAAATCCAGATATTAAAATAAATTAAATAGATCAAAATTAAATAATAATGGTATTTAAAAAAAAACAAGGTGATAAAATCCATATAAAGTAATTTAATTTTAATGTACAACAATCGCGTAAATGTAAGACAATATGAAATAATACTACTTAGGTTGTAATAAAATATTATTATTAAACCCGGTTCATTTTTAAGTAAAACTCGTAATACATCATTTGTAATCAAACAAGTCTTCAATCGAAATGAATTATGAAACGTCTGATACATAGTTTCGGCATTAACATAACTCACTACTCAATAACAAAAGTGAAATTGCTTTTATAAAACACACTACGCGCTTTGCCGTGTAAGACACACAGCTCCACAACCTAAGGGTGAGAGTGAAAAGGCAAGAGATATAACGTAACAGCAGTTTAGATTGTTTATTCATCTCACGGATACCGTGAAAAGAACGCGATTAAATTTTCCGCTACATAATAAAGTCAAAGGCAAAAAGACAACGATCCTATACGTCCTTGTGTGAACATTTAATATCTGCTGACTATAAATTCTGAAGCTTATTTTACTTATCTTCACGCTTTTGTACTTTACAGTGTGAGTAGAATGGTGTTGTGTATTGGTTGCAATCGATTGATATTGTTTTACGAGGCCGTGGCTCAGTAACTTAAAGTTCAATATTTCGTTTGATATTTGATATTCGGTATATTTCGCAAGTCTGTCGAATATTTGGCTATATTACGAAATATTCGGCAAAGTGGTACTTAAAGCTTTCCCTAACGGTGTATGATTGAGCGATTTGTGCATGTTTGAATCATGCAATATCTAAAATAGAGTTAAATATGTCGTTTATATTAGTTAAGTAGTTACTGTTTAACTTTGTAATTTTGTGATATTAAAGTTTCATTTTCAATAACAGTATATAAAAAGTAGGCTATCAAACAATATAGGTACATAGGTATAGCTAGTTGTTTTTGGGATCAAGTTAGAGTAAACTTTTATATTTTGTTTATTATTTATTATAATAAAGAGCTGCATAATTAAAATATAACATTGCAGTCTACTTTAATCTTACCCATAGTGTGTACAGAAGATCAAAATATTTAATTTAATCTTTACATGTTCATTATACGTTGCTTTGCGTAAAACACAACTACAGTCCATTTACATCGGCATTAATTATGGTGAATATTGGGTTTCGCAAACGATTCGCCGATCACTCGGCCGAATATTCGTATTCGGTGAAACCATGCTCTTTGATACACTACACCGAGGTATAGACTGCCTCGGTGGCGAACGTAAATGTAAATGCTACGCTATCAATCTTGAGTTCGATTCCAAGGTTGGGAAATGTGTAATTGTGTCTTTCTGTCAAGTACCTAATTCTAAACACCAACTATTGTATCCGAGGAGATGGCAATAGACTCGCCCTTTATTACTTAGGAAACGAAACCCGTAACTGGCTAAATGTGGGTATAGTATTATCTTTAGGTGTATGTAGACATATGACTAAGAGCAGTCCGAATCGATTAGAGATTGTAATTAGTTACTAGACGCATTTTGTTTATAAAAGACTAAATAAGTTTAATTTTTTTTGTGTGGTGTCCTAAACTATTCTATATTCAATTATGCCAATAAATTAATATAAAAGTATATCTATGGTTAATTACATTAATTATTGGTCGTTATAATAATACTTAAATTGTAAAATCAGTTAAGTTTCGTAAATTTTACAATTATACCATATATTACTTGTCCGAATGCAATAATAGGAGGCCAATTAAACAGGATTAAGTATCGATTGATACGACTGACTTGTTCATTCATTTGCAATGTACTTGTATCGTAAATGAATGAACACGTTCGGTCTATTAATACGTCCCTAAGTGACTATTACAAATTAATTACTTGATTGTAGCTTAAATAGGTGTAGTAAAATAGAACACACAATGTTTTATAATTAGAACCTAATTTAAAATGCTATCATGCAAGTGTTCCATAATTTTTATTTTGTATACATGCGTTACTCATCACTGCCTCAGTGCTGTGACAGTGAATGTGATTGCCATGCATGTGGTCTCGGGTTGAATACCCTAGTCAGGAAATGTGTTATCGGGATTTTCTGTAAAGAAATTCGCAGTGGCGATACGGACTCTATAACTGTGCTTGGTTCACGGCCTTTAGCTGGCATTTTAATTATTACGTAGGATTTAAAATCTAGGAAATATGAGATGTAGTAGACTTCTGCATATCCCTTCGCCGATAGAGGCGTGATTATATATATACATACATATATATTTATATTTCACATTTCTTACTTCCTTCACCTAGCTCAAAGCGAGTTAGATAAAGAAAGTAAAATATCTTCCGTGTAAAATTTGTATACAAGAGAACCTTGAATAATTTTCTAAAGCAGCTTGGCAGCGAAGAGATTTCTTTACTAATCAAAACATATGAATACTGTTCGACTGTTTTATTCAATTCAATTGTACGGTGCACGACGTTGTCAGCCACCTCAGATATTCGCGCCTTATTCTGGCCCAACTACACTACCATTCTACCTCCACTCACGTTATGGAAATCTATACGCGCATTTATTTTGTGCTTCTTGTTTAGCATTGTTTTAAGTAAGTGTTTCTTAGTGGCTTACTGGGCCGGAATTTTTGTAATCTTGCATTAACATAAATAACTAGGTGTAGTTTATTTGGCAAAATTCGTTTACGGATTGTCTTTAAGTTTTTACGTTAACTCATCCTCAACAGAAGCATATAACCTCGGTATCTAAAAGTCAGATCAACACAAAACTTAGTTAACTGACTATCAAACTTATGTCAACTGCTATGATTGGTTGAATGGATTAGCAACAACCCGATCGAATCACATAACATACATAAATTCGTTTTGACATTCTGTTGATTGGCCTTTCAGAAACCTTCAGTACCTATTTAATTTGTAAGAGTAAACGAGAACACCTACTGATAACGAATATCACATTTTTTTAAATATATTCTTATAAATACCCTTATTGCTCACGACTACGATGAGTGCGGTTTCTAAGATGTAAGTTCAGAGTAAGGGTGTAGGCGCGAAAATGGCAATTTTCGCCGGACTGCGTCCGTTTAAATAATAGAAAGGTCGCGAAGATTGGAGCCGCTCTGAATGGTTTATATGTCACTTGTGAACCTTTCCCGTGTTAGTAGATCTCGCGTGGCATTCTCAACGAATTATATATTCATTCGAGTGCTTTTAGAATTCAGATTCAACAGTTGTCTTCGTATTATGGAAAGTGTTTTGTCTTGGAAATCTGGCAAATTCTCTTAGCGCTAGTAAAGTAGATTATACAATTCATTTGTTATGTTCGATTTCAAGGAAAACAGTACATACTACAACTACTAATCAACGCCATTATGATTAACAGACATCGAACGACATAGAAAGCAACTGCGTGCTATCAAATATCACATACAAATCAATTTCCACTCCGGGCTGAAATCTGAATCCAATTTGCGGGCTGTCCGATCGGGGCGGACGGCAGATATCACGGGCGAATATCGCTAAACGGCTAAATAATTTAGTAGCAATCTGGCGGCTAGCGGCAGCAGGAGCGCGCTCGCGGCGGAAGCCGCGTGCTGTGGCTCGCACGCTCAGCGACTTCGGCAATCGCTTCCCGCTCCCGCCCACATGCCGACTATCTCTATCATATTACGACTTTAGTTTAATGTTTACTCTCAAATTAAAGGTAACTTGTTTAAATATTAGAGCTAGTCTCACACATACTGACTGAACTTTTAACTGATATACTTCATGGCATTAGAAGACAAAATATACATTTTAAAATATAGATTAGATATAGTTGTAGTATAGAAACCTTAGGTATGAACCCTTTATTTGGATAATTACCGTAAAATTAATTAAACATTTAAGGATTCGGTAGTTGCACAATTCCGCATACGAATGTATGATTACGTTATCACCGCATCACCACGATCAGCATCAAATATACAAATGCGTAAAAAACTTCCGAGAACACAATTGGCGCATAGTACACTAATGTCGACATATTGGAATAACGGTGTATTCGAATTTTATTTCATTTGCTATGTTCAATTTCGTTATTGAATAACAATCAAATACCTCTAACATAGGAATACAAATACCTATATCCGGCACGAGTCACTCACCAATGCATTTGAACGTGTTGTATTAGTACTAACCAATGTGGCATCATTTGTCAAGAGACTTTTTAAATTTTAATATTTATATGACAGTTTACCAAAGCAAGATAGCGCATTGCAAATGCTGACAGTATATTGTAATTATCTGTTAATTGCCTATTCTAATTATACGTTGTTGCTTAATTGATTAATAATATTAGCCCAATTATATTTTAGCCATAACCAAAGAAGCAAATGTACTTTCAATAAAATTGTACATTAGTTTGAAACAAAAGCGTACCTGGAATATAACTTTTATAGCTTCTTAAAAATATTTTTCACGACCTTGTTGTTTCTTAAAGCTTTTTATTATTTGATTTGAAAAGTAGAAAGGTAGATTATTGTCATAATTGATTCTAAATGATAATTATTTGTCGTATGCAATATTTAACATTAGTCTATTGTCAAAAGTAAAGAGCAGCGATAGCTCAGTGGGGAGACCAACAGACTGCAATGCAGAGGGTCCCGGGTTCGAACCCACGTCGCGCACCTCTGACTTTCGGAAGTTATATGACTTTTCGAAATTATGTGCGTATTGAATGACAATTATCGCCTACTCCGTGCCTCGGAGAGCACGTTAAGCCGTCGGTCCCGACTGCCATGAACATCTATGGCAGTCGTTATTGGGGAAGTCGACACAAAAGATCCCACTGGGTCGAAGTGTCGCCGGTCTGTACTGACTGGCTCCCACACAAGATAAGATAAGATAAGATTGGCAAAAGTAGGATAAATTTTTTGGGTTCCGTACCAAAACGGTAAAAAATGAATCCCTATGGTGCGTTTGTTTCTTTGTCCCAGTAGCTCAGCTCTTGACTGGGGGATAGTTGTAATAAACGCTTGTCTAACTTTTAAATACAAATAAAATTAAAATGTGATGAAGAGCCTGGACGAAAGTGTTATAAGATTACTAGTTCAAGTGGGGTCTAATGAAAGTTCTATACTTGCTATTATTAAACATACTCTTATTATTTTACTCCACTTTTATGCTGTATAGTTCTTCGTCTTATAATGAAGTGACAAGAATACCATTTATAAAATTATTAGAGTCCATAGAAGTTTAATACGAGTAATACCTACATTTCAGGAAAAATAAAACGTTGTCTTTAACTAGCACAATTTTTGAGATAATAGCAAATTTCAAGTGCCCTTAGCTTTGCGGTCGGTTCAAGTGTTGCAAATTGATGTATTCAAGTAAATAAGTCTTTATACTGTGACGGTGGCGCAGCAGAAAGTAGCAGTAGTGAATGCGACTGCTGCGCATGAGGTTTTGGGTTCAATTTCCGGATTGGGCAAAGTTTTAGTATGTTTCTGTGAATGAAAATCTTTTTGGTTTATAGTTGTGGTTTCCTACTACATGATACTTAAAACCTCAGCTGAAGTAATGAAAGGTAATACACCTTTACCCACCCTTTCAAGGATACAGGCGTGTTACTTTCTATAGGTTTTCTAAGGCCTATACTTCCTATAATATGTATATTGTCGCTAAATTAACTAGATTAATGGTTAACAAGCTGTATTATTTATAAACAATAGAAAACACAACCAATGACCGACAGTAATGAACAATAATATACAGCTTACTGGCGCAATGTGGACAAACTCCTGCTAGCAACTATTACTTCGTTGGCGGTGGTGCCACTGTACGCGTTTAACGATAAACGTCAAACTTGGTTTTGGTACTGTCGCGACACAATGGCGCGTCGAACAAAGCTTAACTTGCACCCAGTCATTAAAATTTCGTTTTCCATCTTTTCCATTACGCAGCTGCAGACAAAAAATAGCGAAATAAAAAACGACAAGCCCAAAACAAAAGTCGGGAACGAAGAGAACAGGAAATAAAGTTAATTAAGAGCGGCGAAATCGACTGAGTTGCGGTGGAAATTGGCCCCTTAAAAAAGAGACATTTGTAGCGGAGCTATTGCGCTTAATTTTTGTGACAAGTGAAACAAAAGAGTTGGCAGGGTGGCGGAGACGTGGGCGCTCGGGGGGCGAGGCTCGAGGGGAGATAAGGTCGCCGTTATCACCGCGCGGTTCCGGCGCGCGGGCGCGCGGGCGGCCACTGGCGAGTCGAAGGCGATACCTTTTGTTTTGCCACATTGAGGGATGCACGCTCGCGTGACGTTATCGGGCCTCTTTGCTTCACGCTGACCTTTCCACTCACGATAGTAAATTTTATTCTTTAGACGTTTTATGGTAGCTGCTTTTCGGGTTTCTTTTCATCAAAGTAATGATTTTTACGATTAGATCTTGTCTTCAAATAAATTGTTCTCGTATATGTATAACTAGTTGTGTTCGACATCATTAGCTACCTACATGTCCTAACGCGACTAACTTACTTAATTTGTTTGCCAACAGATATAAATAAACTCAATGGTATGGGTTAACCAGCCCAAGCCCATTCCCATAGTCAATATATTTCTGTAAATCTCGTCCACATTGGTTCAGCTCATGCTGCTGCACATAAACAAACATTCAAAATTATTTATTTCCCATCTCTACTCATATTATAAAGCTGAAGAGTTTGTTTGTTTGGTAAAACGCGCTAATCTCAGGAACTACTGGTCCGAATTGAAAGATTATTTTAGTGTTGGATAGCTCATTTATCGAGGAAGGCTATATAGGCTTTATAACATCACGCTACGACCCACGGGGGCGGCGCAGTAGTCATAAACGCGGGTGAAACCGCGGGCACATCTAGTTTTATTATACAAGTAGGACACCTTTGGACTATCACGCAGAGGTTTTAAGTTCAATCCCAATACACCACTTTTCGATGTTATGTCACAAGTGAATCGAGTTTGCTCGTTAACGGTGAAGGAAAAAGTGTTCTCGAAGATATGTCAACATAATTGACAATTTATGATTTTGTACATTTCAAAATTTAAACATATTGCGTGATGGTTTGTCGCAGGTTCTGCGTAGGCGATCGATTCTACCTGTGCGACAACAAGATTTTATGCGAGTATGACTATGAGGAGCGTCTGGTGTTTGCCAATATGGCGTACAACCCGCCGCCACTTGCACATCTCAAACGGCAGACTACTCACCTGCCCCCTCCGCCAGTAAGTTGTTATTCTATCTAAAAAAGATTTTCTTTTATTAAATGTTACTTAGGTATATGTTATTCTAACTCGACATATAACAGTGCCTTAAAATGTGCAATATAAGATCTCGACTTAATTAGTAATTATCTAATCAGTGTAATATATACTCAAGTTAATGTAACCGACGTTTAACAGACAAGCAACGCCATGAGCGGTTTGATGAACGGCTCGAGTCGCTCCGGTGACCTGAACAACAACATGTCGGGCTCGTCGCCGGCGCCGTTCGCGCCGCCGCCGCACCTCAAGCCGCTCAGCCTCTCCGCGTCCAGCTGAGAGTACGGCGCGTGAGACGCGGCCCATCCCTACGCCAAGTACCATCATTAAACACGCCTTTTATAACAACTACTGGACTGAACTAAATTGAGCTGTTGACAAATTAACTTTCAGTGTTTAAATGCAGGTCATACAAAGACATTAGTCGTGGACTTAAAACTGGACTTGACGTACTAAAGTGTTTAAACTAAAAGCAAAGTAAATGCCAAAATGTAGTTAAAATCTCTCATTGTTTAAAATATAAACAGCACGTTATAATTAATGTACGTTTCATGTTTTTTCGAAAAAAAAATGATATGTTACTAGAATAAGTGAAATAGAACATTAATTGTTTTAGTTTATTAAAATCTCATTATATGATCTCAGTCGCAATTTTGCTAAATTAGTATAGAGTTAAATGATAATTGAATCTCTGTTTTGTATAAATCTGTTTGAAACTTGCGATGTCATGTCTATACTTTTCTCTTTAATGTATAACGTATGGATCGGAGTGGTTTTTGGTACATCTGAGAGTGTGGACACAATTACGCAGTTCTAACGCTTTTGCTAGTCAATCTGTCTAGAATAGCAGTTTTAGTTACTAGTATTAGCGTACTTACAGTGACTTATTTCAAACTTGAGTTACTACAGATATAATAATGATGTTGATAGCAAACGACGCGACGCGGCGAGTTGGCGGCCCAATCGCTGCATGCGTTTACGGCCTAAAGTGGTCACCATAACGGGAGCGGGTTTAACACTGTCGAATTGTCGTCTTAGGAGGATGAAATGTATTTTATAGTGTAAGTGTTAATGTAAATACTATAATCATCTATATGTACTTATTATTAATAGTACAATCAAACAAGTCTTATATTCTTTAGCTACCTATGTGTAATTATCAAAATGCTTGTTATTTTGACTTTATTTTAATTTGGCCAAGCCGCGAAGAAAACGTTTAATAGACTCTTGTATTCGTATATAATTTGTTGTTTCTTTTTGTACCTACATATATATTATCTGTTAAGTTTACTGTAGACATTGTTATGATGTTTGTATTATTTATGTAAATACGTCACTTATTGTAAGTAGAATATTGTATCTATAAATATACAATGGTAAATATAAAATATTTCGATTAATTAGTAAAATGTGGAAATAATTCAAAATAGTTCAAATTAGTTTGTTTAGGGGTATGTTAAATTAATATTTATGTTGTCTGCGAATGATTTCTGATTGTTTACATTAATTTGTGTTCATCAAATTTAAATTATAGCCAACGGTCTGTATAATAGATGAGCATTTAAAGATACATATGTGCAATGTTAATGAATGAATTAATCTGTGTTGTCAGCAGTTGTAAGTAGAACAGTTTCGTAAACTTTGAATACCTACTTATGTATATTCCGATGTGTAAACATTATTGTGTTGTGTTGACCGGGTTCATGCATTCCTGTAGTTACGAGATACACGATTGTATCATAGACAATCGCTCACGTTTGTAAAAACACGAATGTGTCAGGTTATCTTCTAACCAATGATACGACCAAAGATGTAGTTCATTAAAACCTTGTTCAAGAATAACATTGTATTTTATTATATTACTAAGCCCCTTCTATTTATTAAAAAGCCTCAAACTAACACAAGGGTATCCCAGCATATTCCAATTGATTTAATAATTAGATTAACATTATTAGTACCTAATAATATAATATATATAATAAAATATCATATTTTACATACACACAATACCATCTAGCCCAAACTAAGCAGAGCTTGTACTATGGATACTAGACAATGGATAAACATACATATATACTTTATTTTTTTGTAAATATACATATTATACATAGAAACACCCAGACCAAGACAAACATCCATGTCCATGCACACAAATGTTTGACTTGTGCGGGAATCGAACCCGCGACCTCAGGCGTGGCAGTTGGTTACACTAACTACTATGCCATCGAGGCCGTCAAATCCATACATTTAGGTACCGTTACATTACGATCACGAATTGCGTATATGTTCAAGTGATCGCCTCAGCAGCGCCACTGCGTCGTGAAGGTTCGATCCCCAAACGAGATGTGTGATTCACAAATAGTTGTTCTGAATGTTCTTTGTAAATGTTTGTAAAGTCCACCGCCACTGCATTTATTCCTATTACAGGACTTGTTGCAAGAAAACAAAAATCAAGGTGTCTGAATTGGTACTTATTCTAATACCATACCAAACTCTATAGTAATACGGTCATTCCTTGACCAGCCGTAGTTTGTATCTTTTAGGTCATAGGAATAGTGGACACAGGCTTACCAGCGCACTGTTCGTACCCTTTAAGTTTCTCTAAAGAATAAGAATGGGTAACTTATTTCAAACACACTATATACAATATTAGCACTCTTTTACCGAATTTCGGTCACAACGTTCAATTTTAACAAAAACTGTCTGTCTGCGCAGGAGATAGTATAGAGGAAAGTGTGTGCGCAAACACAAGTGCGTTTATATACCCTCACTCTCAGTGTTCGATGGGACGCTAAGCTGACACGGCTGGGGTGGGATCAGGTGCCCAACGGTGGACCAACGGCTTTACGAGATTTCCTAACTCCGAAGCGCTATTGAAAACTTCTTAACAAATAAATAGCTATTATTGATGGCCAGGCTCGGGCAATTAACCAGAGACCACGTATACAGTAGTCGCATTCACTACCGCTGGCCTCCGAGGCAGTATATTAACTAAATATACACAATACATGGCCCAAAGCAATAGTTTCAGTAGATATATTGCAATTTATATATCACGACACGATTTATCAAAAATCTATCAACTTGAAATGGCGTAAGTAATAGGCAAATACAATTTTGTAGCAGTGCCTTGAAGCCTGTTACGAATAGCAACGTCGCAATGCTCTATACTCTATAGAGTGTATTAGAATATTTTAAAAATAAAAGCCGATATAACTTAATTAAATTTGAATACCTTAAAATATGGCACTTATTTGCAACATTGCTGCTCGGAACTGGCCAAAAGTCGTAAACTATTTTAACACCTAGTTTCTGAAAGACATGATCAGATCATCATCATCCCTGATCATTACAAAAATTTGTGAACAGACGTTCAAACGCACGTTGATTGTATAGGATTGGCTGAATAAATTAGCAACAACCAATCGAATCGTCATGAGTTTAATTTTGACACAACGTTGATTAGCCTTTTAAAAATCAAGTGTCAGTCAGGGTTAACTTGCAAACGACGGCGACGTGATGAAGTTTTAGTTAATGAAAATGCACTCTTTATCGAACCTTTTTTAGATAGAAAATTTTTGAGAAATCAATTCGTTTGTTTGGATACTTTTTGGTAGCTGGGATTTAGATGTATATCTAAATCACTGACAATCTGATTTCATAGATATAGAAGATAGATTGTGTTCCATGAAAATTAAAATGAGGGCAATCTGTAATTTACTAATTAGACGCATTTAATTGTATTCGAATGATATTTAAATAAAATTGTTCATAATACGATAACTACTTTACGCGGTCAAGCACACACCAAAATTACTTAATATAATAATGTTGTTAACACATTCATATAATCGAATGCATATCGCTACTGTATTTCACTAGCGGTATCTGATGCTACTACCGGTCTATGATACTACTAGTGGTCTATGGAGCTACTTCAATGATGACACAGTTATAAAAATAGGAAGTAACTATGACGGCGAGACGAAGGTAGGTCTTTTTAACGTCTTGGCCATCGCTCGGACTCCGGGCCTAGACACAAAGCTTTATTTTTATATCTGGTTTCCGAGAGAGGATCTCTAATAACATTAATTACTACAAAAACACGACACAAGGTGATTCAGCTTCGATCTTTTGTAGAATTATGGCATTCCCTCACCTAAGATGTTCTACATACGAGAATAAAAAATATTACTCCATGTCCTACGCTTCTTTACTCAACCCTAATAATATAAAAGGAGTCTCCAAATCTGTGGCGTTCACGCAGTCGTAGGTATGTTTCTATGATAAGTGAAAATTATAAAAAAGTCATTTAATTATATTCAATGTAATGTTTTAATGGTAATAATACCTTTTGTGTTATTTTTAATTTATCAAATTTTACATTATAATTTTTAATATATTGGTATGAAATCGTTGCTTAGAATAGAGTTAAATAGACTAAGGTTAAGTTTCTAAACTAGAGGTTTGAATAATAAATTGTTGTTAAGTAAAACACTTTTACAGTACAATAAGACAAGGAACAAAGATAGACATAGTTTCTTTATTTATTTATTTTGGGGTATTTTATCCAATTAGAATGCCGACCCTTTCATAACGTAATAAGTAAATACAAAACAAAATAAATACAAATATATGTATTGATAGATTAAACAAAAGGAAATTAATCATTGGCTTAGAAAATCTATATTTATGAAGAAAATTTTATGAATGCAAGAAAACGACAATATTTAATGGCGGTCTTGAATCTGCAAACTGGACAAAGTGTGTCTTCGTGTTACCAAGTAACCTATTCATGTTTCTGCATCAAAAGTTTAAAGTGCCCTTTATAACCATCTAAGAATGATTATTTATCGTTATATAGTAAAACTATAAGATCACTAAAGAGAATCTACTATAAAAGTCAAATTAGTTTTGTGCAGCAACTGATGGCACTTATAATAATAATTATTTATTGTATCAAAAAGCTATGTATAAAGGAATAACACATGAGTTACAACAATCTTAACGTCATGTACACTAATTTTGTTGACCACTGATACCCAAAGTAAGATTTAACTTGTGGTATGGGTACCAGATTACTCATTTGACTAGGTACTGTTTTCCGGCTCTTTTTGCGTTATAACGACTATTTTATATTTCAAGATCAGCTCTAATAGCTGTTGTTGAGATAAGCAGCTGTCACAGACAAACGAAGTTGCACCATTTCAAGTTTAGAAGTCATAGGTATCGATGTGTCTCACAAGCGTGCATTCAAACTATTGTGAGTCGTAGCAGAGTATTGTCGCACAAAAGTGAATTGTACATCCATTTTTCAAACTCACGTAATACACATTTTTCTATACGAACAACTTTGATTTTTTATAAAAATAGAGTTTTGTGTTAGTCACAGGGTACACAGTACGACCCTCAAATATAACTACATCTTCTTGTTACACGCTGTTGGAGTATTTAATTGGAAATATCGTGAGCAAAAGCTCATAAAATGGTATTATTTTTATAGAGGACAAATCACGCACTTTAGACTATTGCTGTGTAATGGAGGACTTTACAAAAATTTAAACAATGGACACAAAGAACACCCAGACTCGGACAACCATTTGTGGATCACACAAAGTTTTGTCCCGTGTGGGATTCGAACTGATTCGATTGTGACCTACATCAATCGCATATTCAATGTACTCAATGTCTTTTCCCAAGTTTCTAGCTACTATACTAATGGCTCAGGGGCTCAACCGTGAAATCGTGACAAACAAGCTGAGCTATTTCCTCATTGTATTGTGTAAGTATGGATTGTTACTTTTAATTATTTATTTGTGCTGAACCTTATAATAATATCAGCCTTGTATATACATATACTGTCGCACTACTCGGCATAGGCATCTGCTCAGTGTTAAAAGGGTTAGGTTAGTACGTATAGTCTACCATACTGACCCAGTGCAGATCGGTAGCTATATATATCTTCGAGAACATTATGAAGAACTCTCAAATATGCAGGTTTCTTCAAGATGTTTTCTTTCACTGATAAAACGAGCGATTAATTAAATATTGAATACGCACGTAACGTCGAAAAGACAACGGTGTGTCTCTTGGGATAGTACTCGAAAGTTCTGAGTGGCAGTTATAAGGCTTTCCACTAAGTTATCCTTGCCCTTTAAAAATGTTATGATAACATGGTCCTTGACATTCAAATAAAATACCAATGTCGACGTAATATCGTATTGATAACCAATAAATGGACAATATAGTAGGCAATGAACGAGAAAATGCGTTATCAGCTGTTGAGGTACCGGAAATTCGAAAATGTGCTCTTTTAGTGGACGAGAATGGAGAGTAAAGCGGTCTCATATCGGGGGGCATAAAAATGTCGACCGCGCCACCATTGTAGTACTTACTGATAGCACCTGAGAAGTACCGATATTCATGGTACCGACAGCAGAATAATATTTAACGAATCTATGGAAACTAAACTTTTAAATTGCACGGATAGCTTAGTGCTTTAAATGGTCGCCTCACTACTACCACTGCGCTGAAGGATGTGGGTTCGATTATTGTATTGGATCACATAAATTTTCGTCCCGTACCCCCACACGGGACGAAAATTTATGTGATCCACAAGAGTTATTACAAGTCTGAGCTTTTGTAGTTTAAATGTTTATAAATTTCAACATGATATAGGTATCATACTAGAGCAGGAAATGATTTCAAATTTTAATTACACGAGAATATGTATGTATGTATTTACCATAAACTGGTGCTGAAAGTCGCAACCAGTGCCAAGATGTGGTCATAATGGTTACTTAACATTTAGCACTTGGAATTAATAAATATGGTTTCTAAATAATTTAAAATACTATTTTGAAATTATGGATGAAGATAATCTCTTATTGTTATATCAAATATTGCTATAGCTATGAAAAAAGGTTTGCTTAAATACTTGTCTTTATAAAAAAGTTGTATATAATATCGATAAAAGTTTTTAGACTATCGCGATTTGTACACATACTTAATATAATGTTAGACAACGGGTTAGACACGTTAGACGTGTTAGATAGCTGCTTAGAAGGCAATTATTTCCTATATCGTGGACAACATTACCTTCAGATCAGTAGCACCGGTAATGGCGAATATCTGGATGGAACACTTCGAGAAATCCATAGACATGCAGGCCTCAAATGTAAAACTATGGAAGAGGTATGTCGACGATATATTTTGTATCATGAAAGGCAACAAGCACGAAGTAGAACAATTCGCAATGCGGTTGAACTCTATACATCCTAACTTCCGCTTTACTTACGAAATGGAGGTGGACAGATCGTTACCCTTTCTCGATGTAAAAATAACAGTGAGAGAAGATGGCACCCTGGGACACACTGTATACCGCAAACCAACACACACTGACAGGTATCTTAACGCCTACTCGCATCACCATCCGCGACCATTACAATCCGTTGTAGCGTCACTGACGAACAGAGCGTATGACCTCTGTGACCCTGAACACCTAGAAAGTGAGCTCACACATGTTCAGGAAGTACTTAGACGCAACAGATATAAGGGTAGGATACACCGTCCGAGGAGAAGGGATAGCCAACCTGGGGTCAGCAGAGTGCCAGCATACATGCCGTATATAAAAGGAGTAACGGACAAAGTTGGAACAGCACTGAAGAAATACTCCATAAAGACTGTATGTAGTCAGTTCTCCAAAGTAGAAAGCTATCTACGCACTCCAAAGGATGTTATCCCTTTTCAAACACCTGGCGTCTACTAATTCTCCACACATTTCGAATTTATTTGTTGTTATTTGAATGACTAGTAGATATAAGTTAGAAAATAAGTAACTACCTTATTATAGCCAATGTTATGCATACCGTAACTGTCATATGTATCAGATGCAATACTGTGTAATGTTTCCTATAAATGTATAAATACATATGATGTGGTTGTGCTAAATAAATAAATAAATAAAAAAAAAGGTGGATTGCAGTTGTGGTAGTTCGTATATCGGACAGACCAAACGGAGTTGCTGGAGTCTGGACCAAACCACTGGATTGAGTTACATAAACCACAGGTTTTATCCACCGATCGTAACTATTACTCCAGGATAGTACGTGAAGCGATTGAAATTAAGAAATATCGCAACTTCAACCGGGAGGATGGATACCGTTTGTCTACATCTTGGAATTCAGTCATCAGCAAATGTAAACGTCGCCGTAGTGACTTAGGTAGCCAGTGTGTAGACGTCGTTAGTGTTGTGTCGAAATACCGACAGTGTGAATATAAATAATAGTGACCAAGTGAGGGTAGTTGCCGAAACCCGCACTTCACGAAGGCGCCGCTGAGCTCACATTAGTCAACCCGTGACCACGATCGATGCAAGTCGGTCGAAACGTCGGGAAATGAATAGGTATTTATTGCCTTTTAAATACTTTATCGCGAGTAAGACCCGTTGTCTAACATTATATTAAGTATATAATATCGATGTTCTTTTTATATACTAAATTAACTTGATACATCATCCGCGTGGACTACATATACTTAGCCAGCTATTTAAACTACATTGATCGCACTATGCACCCTATAAAACCATATCAATATGTATTCAGTAATTTTTGCCTGCTACAGCAATGAACAAACAGACATATTAACTTACACCCCAAGTGGTAGGCAGAGATGTATTGCACCTATGTTCTGGATCCCACGTAATAGTGGGCGTGCCTATAACTGTCTTTCGGACATAATTTCAGACTCCGTGGGACGGGTAATAACTTAAGTCATCACGCCACCAACAAAGATCCTCTTTTACAGACATCTCTACTTGACGAACCCAATTAGTTTTCTAAAATATCTAATAAATAGTAATCTTTTGTACCGTTATGGGTTTGTTACAGTTTTATAATAATAAACTTATAGGGTTGTGTATTATTTAATAGCACAAAAATGAATGCGACCTCGATTAGAACAACTATAATAGTGTATATCCGTAATGAACATTCGTCGGTTATTTACAGTTTTACGCAGAACACCGCACGTCGCGTAAGGCCTTTGTAAACAAGTGAGGTTATCAATCAGCCAATTAATGACAGGCGTCCATCAAAAAGTACAATTCACGTGAGAAAACAGCAATGAAATAGATATTTTTATATCGCTTTGTAATAATTTATTGTTGTATCTAATATATTTTATAAATCGAGAGAATATGGAATGTTAGCTAACATAAGTAATAAATGACATAGTTTTCCATAATCTACTGGAATAAAGTAAGTTTAAGATAAAGTTTCTTTTTCAATTTAAATCAAATTTGAAGTGCTACGTAGGTGATTGATGTTCAACGGCATGTATGAAATCGGCATTTCGCATACATATGTATGTATGTATAAAATTGTAATTAGATATGTTAAGAATTAAAATTTTGTAAAACAAATTTTTTAATGTATTTATAATACAAGAATAAGCATCTAAGCCTTTTTACATTTTTCTGTCAACGGTATTGCTTACATCGAACGTGCAAACAGGAGAAAAATCACCCCAATTTCCCGGCACCCCCACCCTCGTTGTCGGCCAGCACACTCTGATAGAATTGTTATCGATGCCATCTTTAATTTCACCACTGTAAACAACCAACAACAACACCATGGGTCTTAGTAACTAAGTATAAATTTTAAAGCTATGGTTTTTGATACAAATAAACCAACCAGTGTTCAAGTTAACTAATTAAATAGCTTCATGTAATAACGCTGCGAAAAGATTATTTATCAAATGTTTATTGTTTACAATAGCACAAAACAATAGATATAATTATTTAATAAATTTATTGATCCTTAATAAATGAAAAAATCTGTCGAAAATGACGCGGGTTGAGACTAAACTACAAAGCTTGACTAGCTGTGTGCTGAACAAACCTTCGCTGCTTCCTCGATCGTGGAGGATACAGCGTGAGTGTGTGAAAAATGGCGACGAACGACGTGACGGTGACGGCCCACAAATCAAAACTGAACTGACGTTTGGCGAAAAATGAAAATAAAAATAGAATGTAACAACATAGGAAGCCTGCCGCACACCACTGATGGCTTCTTGCAATAATTTCCGATTTCAATGAGAGCGTTTTCTTTTTCTTATCACCGCACGAACTAGGATGGTTGGGAATAAATTGAAATACAAAATTGATTGTTGACTTTTCCCGGCCGCTTTATTACTGTCACAAATAGGAAAGAGATTGAAAATTGCCTACGGGTACGCTGTTTGATTTGATGAGTGTGCCGTAACTCTGTAATACGTACAGACATAACTTATGTGTGAGCAGACTATACAAGCGTGTTATAAGTAAAGTTATTGTAATCGAAAATAATTGAACACTTGTTGCGAGAGTATTTTACAAAATTTTAAGAAGAGTGCACGGCAGTGAAGCGTTAGACCGAGATATACGCAGTCTGGTGGACGATTTATTAAGTTGTTGGCTTCAGTTACTTTAGCCACCGAGTACATGCTCTATCGTTGAAGTCGGTTAAAGTTTCTGCTGGTTCTTAACAATAAATTACAATTCTGTAAAATAAAATGTGAAATGCATTTAATTTGTACACGTAAATAAAATTAGATACGTAGATACATTATCTAAGTTTATTTAGTATTATAATTTTCTTGTGGATTTATAGCTTGTTTTAGTAGTTATGGATGCGCATTGTCGGTTACTTGCATTACAGCATATTCTTCGCATACTGAGCGTTTTAATGTAAATAGTCATAACATATTGTGCAATAGTTACTCTACCTACTGTGAATTTTTATACCTACCGTAAATACAAACTGCACAGCATGAAAAATTAAAAGGAAAATGTACCTATCTTATCATGATAAATAGGCGAGCTATTATTTTTATGAGCTATTCCCTGTTTACACTCCTTAATGCCCGGTCAGGATGAGTTAACGACAGTTGTCAGTTCTTTTACCCTCCGGCTAGGGATTTATATAGAAAATGGTTCTTATGCGGCGCCCAGACAATAGGACCCCTCGACTGCTATTCGAACGCGTCCACATTTCCACCTTTATGTAGTTAAGAGAGAGGAAAGACAGGTCTTATTAAAATAGTCACTCTTTGCCCTCGATGCTTCTATTTTTATTTGAGTTTTAATTATTAAAAGTTTTATGAACTGCTTATTTCTTTTTACGAGATTGTTGAATTAATTCCTCTTGTTTGTTAACTCGACCCTCCGTGTACAATGAAATGCGAAAAGTTTTAGTTTATTTTCATGTAATTAATGTGAAACATTGAAAATGTAATCAAGCAATTGTAAAGTAGTTCTCCAATATCGTTGCTATTATTTAACTTTTAGGCGTTTAGTGGTGTTTAGTCACATTTGATACGAAAGTATAATTTAATAAGCTTAAGCTATAAAATACGTGGTGTAATAAAATAAGTTCACGTCTTTCTCGGACGATAAATTCAAATGAATATGTTTTATATTCATTTCGATTGAGTGCGTTATTCACAAATTTACCGTTATCACGTCCGCCGAATATCATAAAACATTTTAAAGTTCGCAAAGAGATATTGGAGTCGAATCTTCATTCGGTGCCGTGGGTTCGATGTAAGTAAATTTAACTTTAAAATATGCATAACAGTTTTCCGATGCGATCCGCTTTAGAATTTAAACACATCGAATCGTATTAAGATACATTTCGATTCAGTGCACTCGGGAAGTTGAGAAGTGCTATTCAGTTTAAGATGTGCCGTTTAGTACTTTTAATATATTTCATGTGCGTGCTAAGTAATTTAAAGTTTTATTGATTTTTGTCTACTTTATCAAGTAACCTAGCACCTGTTAAAATAATTATTGAGAAGAGAATCTCTTTTATATGTTGATTTTTAAGGTTAGTAAAAACAATATTAGCAATCGAATCTATTGTAATTACGATTTTAATAAAAAGGTGAATGGTATAAACCATTCCTAAATAATATCTTGACCTACATTAAAGAGGTTTAATATAAAAAATACACAATTTTACGCCTAAGTACCAAACTAACACACAAGTCAGCTTACCCGTATTTATTTATTGCCATCGTCTGGGTCGGCAAATTTGGAAAGTGGGTTGGTATTTCATCCTTTCAAATATGGCTTTAAAATTGTTGCCATCTAACGCTTTTTCAATTTATGCTGAAGTGGTTTATACAAATACACATTATTACTATGAATAGATTCACATAGGGCTGTACGGTTATTTAATGACCTATATACATACGAATTTATTACGAGTATGGCAATAGTTTCTTTATGTATACATAAGATAATACTCGGTCTTCTTCAGGACAGCCGTAATAAAGTGGTTAATTTCATAGATCTACGAGGTTGGCAAGGAATGATTTGAAGAATCCGATTGAATCGATCCTGAGACGTCACGATCGCATGGTAATATCTGCCACAGAACCAACGAAGCAGTCGTATGTCATCCGATAGACAACTTGATAACTTTTAAAATTTTATATATAACTAGCTTTTGCCCGCGGCTTCGCACGTGTAAGAGTAGGCGCCCTCACCTTCCGGCTGACACAGGTAATGACTGGCCACGGTTGTTTTGGCCAGTTCCTGTGTCGTATGCGCCGGCAAGAGACGCCCGGTTGTCACCACTGCGGCGACTGCCGCGACGTCGTTGAGGACACGGCGCTGCACACTTTGGCGGTTTGCCCCGCCTGGGCATCGCAGCGCCGTGAGTTGATCGCGGCAGTCGGATTTGTTGCCCTCTCGCTCCCGGCCGTAGTTCAGTCTATGGTCCGGAGTGAGAGGTCGTGGAACCGTTGCCTCCTTCTGTGAGGAAGTGATTTCCATCAAGGAGACGGCGGAGTGGGAGAAGGAGCGCTTAAACCCTCTCCCCAACCGCAGAGCCGGGCGCCGGTGAGCGCGAGACGTGCTCCAGCCACCCTGAGTTTTGACCTGTGGATAGTGGGCTTTGTGGGCCTGCCATCCGTTCAGCACCAGGTCCGAGAGGCGGCGTGCGTGTTCTCACGTGCGCCTCTGTGTCGTGTCCGTCTCCCCTTTAGAGGGGAGACAGTAGGGTATATTAGTGAGTGAGTGCCTTTGGGTAGGTCTCTTCGTGTAGTGGCCTGCCGTTTTATACGGCGGGCCGAAACCTCGGCGGGGTCACGACCGCATGCGAAAGTGATTCACGCGGCCCCGTCGATAGCGGTTTTGTCGAGGAACACCGTGGTAGGTTTAGTCGGTATTCCGGGAGGTACATTATCTTTTCTCTTTTCAACATCTTGCTTTTACCCCGGTGAGTCCGACATAACCCCTCCGCCCGCCCCCGCGGAGGGGTATGCGTCAAAGCAATCCAGAACGTAAAAATAAAAAGTTATATTACAGTAGTAAATAACCGAGTAATATAGGCTTAATTTGTTAAATAAAATATATCCCATGTTCCTTGGTTAATAAAGCTATATAATGGTGAAAGAATTTATAAAATTGATTGTGTTGTTTATGAGTTGAATCCTTACAAACAAACAAATAAAACCTAAATCTTTCTTCTTTGTAATATAAGTATAGATTTGTAAAGGGTATTAACGTGATCACGCATATTGTTTACCTCATTAACGCTTAAAGTTTACAGGTTACACCAGTTATGGTAACAAGTTAGCTCAAAAAAAAGAGTGGTGGGCATTAGAATTTTCTAATTAGCCAACTAGAAAATTCTAGCAACTCTCAAGAAACAATAAAATGAACCTAATCCTAACTAATATTATAAAATCGTATGTGGGTTAGTTTGACTAGACCGTTCATAATAAAATTTTGCATAGAGGTTGTCAGGGGTTCAAAACATGACATAGAGTACCTTTCATTCAGAAAATGTACTATTTCTGACCGAACAGATAGAGCTGCCGAGTAAAATTTCCTTAACGTGCATGATAATATGTCTATCTAGGTAGTAATGAGCCACACTGTTCAGCTGACGGAGCGCCTTTGTTCCATGTGCCTGTCGCCCAGTTTACTCCTGCACCAAACATAATGTGCTTTCACGTCCTGACGTAGTTATCGGATACTGCTATGAATGTGCTTTATAATTAATAGTGATAGAATGGTAACATGATATCTATTAACAATTGTGTTAGCAAAACATTCTAATAGCTACATTGTATCTCCAAGGTATTGTTTTTGTCAAGTCAAAAATGTGCGCATTTAGGACATAGAAATTGATACCAAATTACGTAGTCTAACGTAGAAACAGCCTGGAATACTTATTACATATTGTGAAAAACTAAGCAATTGTTTGATTTTACAATAATTTGAAACTGAAACTTAAGTATATATGTATTTACGATCGTTGTAAACTCTTGTATTTAATGTACGGCTTAAACTTTAAATTACAAAATCTCCGTATCTGTACTGACAAGTGATAACGTTTTGTTCATCTAAATAAAATGGCGCCCATTAATAAAGGTAGCAAGCAAAGCATACGGCTCACCTGACGGTAAGCGACTACTGTAGCCTGTTAACACTTGCAACTTTCGGACTATTAGTAAAAGGCTAAATAGAATGAAAGAAAAGGAATGGGCCAGTTAGATATCCTCCGGAAGTAAGGTACTTACCGCACAAAACGGAGTAATAGCGGTAACTACATCTACGTCGATTGACTGCAGAAGGAATGTATTTCCCGGGTCAGCCAGCTTATATGAATAAGCCCGCTACGTATATAGGTAGCGTACTTATACGTACCATCGCGTTGGCACTGATAAATTGGTTCATGCTTATTGGCCTCACACTATTTCATCACTCTGGCAAAATCGCCTTGCAGACTGCAATCATTATGCTGCAGCTCTATGAACATTTTTGCGCTCTCTAACTAGTTATAATTGCAATCTCTAGTGGACTAATATTGGTATCCTCACTCATCGACAAATATAAGAAAATGCTATATCTTAGTAAAAAAAATGTATACGTATTTATTTGTTACAGTTTTTTATTGTACAGCTATATTATGTGATGCTTAATTACGACTATACTTTTGTTTTATGCTGTATAATTATTTTTCATACGTCATTTAATACATACCTAAAATTTGGTACGTACTGACTGACCGTCGCGCCATGGCGCCTGTCGTAGACGTAATAGCAATAAGTTCGTTGTCAAGAGATTTGTGACAGTTTGAAGGAAGGGATGGATTATAAATGCTTTACGTGAAATTATTATATTAATAACGGTATTCCAACAATAATTTATTGGAATACGGTAAACCATAATCTTTTTAACTAAAGAATAATCGTTTGCTCAAAAATCTTGTTGTCCAGCTTTGATGTGATTAGCATTTCTAGGTTCCTTGACGAAGTGGTGATATATGAGCGGGAGACCGCGGAAATAATCTTAAGATTATTTCAGAACTAACATGGACGACACATCGGAGTTACAAATGTTCATAGACTACGGAGAGCCTTCCAATGAGGGCCAACGTGCGTGAATTCACCGCTATATGTGCTAGTGGACGGTAAGGTCGCTAGTCGTCGAACACTATGGTCACTTCAACAGTAATATATGTATATGAGTTAGCAAGGTAAATAGTATAAGTATTGTGTGAATAATAATACAAAATATTGTATCATTATAAAAATACATTTTAACTAAAATCTTATTAAGTACCTCGGAATATCATATCTGCTAGTAATGATTTATTGTTTTTATCTCATTTTAATATTAGTAGCGGAAGATCTAGTGTGGCAGTGCTAATAAAAATGTGTGGATTGGTAGAGCAATATAAAGCTGTGCTATAGCTATGACTAAGTCCCTAGAACAATCCGACGCAGTGGTTTGGAAGAATCTGCTAGCACGGAGCTGTCGAAGTTTGCCGAATAAGTAGAATTAAGTAAGGTTGCAGACTTAACGCCTCCGCAGCTTGCTCTAATAGCATTAACAAGTTTTCAGACCGTATTGAAGAAATATGCGCATGAAAATTTAATTAGTCGTGTTACTTTGTTTACTGTTAAAAGAAATCATATAGCGTATATAAAATTTTATATATAACTAGCTTTTGCCCGCGGCTTTGCACGTAAAAGAGTAGGTTAGGTTAGGTTATGTTACAGTCGGGCACGTTACGATCGTGGCGGTAAGTCCCGTGTTTGAGGAGTGGCTGGAGAGGCGGCATAGCGCCCTCACCTTCCGGCTGACACAGGTTCTGACTGGCCACGGTTGTTTTGGCCGGTTCCTGTGTCGTATACGCCGGCAAGAGACGCCCGGTTGTCACCACTGCGGCGACAGCCGCGATGTTGTTGAGGACACGGCGCTGCACACTTTGGCGGTTTGCCCCGCCATATCAACGACACCACTGAACGACACCCCATTATAGCTCAGTTTGTAAGTAATTGTGAAATATATGTTTACGTAAACAATGTACGTATGATAACTAGTTTGACTAAAACATAAATATACAATTGTAAAATGTAAGTACAATTATCCAGTAAGAACATTGTTTGCATGACCTGTACGTTTTAATCTGTATAGTATTTCTTTGATGTGGTGAAACAAAGAAATTAAAATAAAAAACTAGCTTACCACTATAACGCAGATTATGTTATTTAATTTGAACTTTTAAAATTTTCATTATTTATCTACATTATTACCCCTGTTTATAATTATTTGGGTGCTTTGAGAGAATAAACCGATCCAAAACGTGCCGAAAGATGACGTATCTTTAGCACGGGGATCTTTTCCTATTTAGGTGTAGTTCTTTTATTTTAAGGATTGTATGTAATATTTTTGCAATGATATCTAAAGGTGCTGATAGACTTAAGCATTCAATTGTAACAGGCCAAATGTCGTCAGTCGAACTGAACAACGAACAGAGCCAAGCGTAGAGCCAAATATCGCTACGAAAATTTTCACGGTCATTCTAGCGAACGCTCGTAAAAAAAATATTCTTCAGGATGATAGACAGCGGCTGAAAAATGACAGAATGGCTCGTTACGGCATAAAGCTCGAAGCAAATTAACTGACCTATCGCTAGAATGCTTGCTAAAATGTTCGCTAGAATGCTCGCTAAAACGCTCCCGTCTATTTTTCTGTAATGTTAACTTTAGCTGGAATGTTTATTACAAGGGAATGCTTAAGTCTATCAGCACCTTAAGATATCGGCTAAATTTAATGTTTTAAAATTGTGCCATAAGAATTGTGATTTTGGCACTTGATTACCAGTAATTCTACTAGTTATAGGCTCCACTAAATGTAAATTCATCCATCAGCACCACCATGGTTACCTGTATTCGAGCATGACACATTTCTTTATGCAAAATACACTCGTGGTAAATGATAATTCATGAATCTGGACTGGTACCTGCGATGACGACAAGCCTTATCCGTAACAAACCAAGCTATTTATGGTCCTACGTCAGTCATTTAAATTTATTTGTATATCCAGCATTTACGTCGTTGCTATGTATAGCAACAGAACTATGATTTCAGTATGTTTTTAGTGTTTGAGTAAAATCTATTATTGCACACATGTTTATCGGTACTTTTCTTTAGTAAACATATCATCCTCACAACAACTAGAATTTATCTCGCTGTTAGATATATTATGATATGATATATGATATATATATGATGATATGATATATGGATATGCATCAGTAGTCAAATAAGTTGTAAAGGTAGATATTTTTCGATTGAGTATCTATTATTTAACAAGTAATTCATCTATCAATTAGGTAAACCGCCAGAATATGATCTGGAACCTCGCCTCTCAACCTAAACCCAGTAATCCCTCTGATATTGCAACCGTCCATAGGCTATGTAACGGCTACCATCAAGCGGGGAAATCATCTGTTGTGTTCTTGTTGCTGTTAAGCATCTGCCTAGATGATATAATGGGGTCCTCAGATTTAGCTTATAACATATTTGGCGTTGTCTACAGTATATAGTTTTAAAAGCGATTCAACAAATTAAATATATAATTTCCAAGTGCCAGATGCATAAGCCAAGAGCAATTAAGTAGTTCAGTACTTTTCGTCACTAAGATGTTAGATTGCCATTTAAAGAAACAACTTGAAAAATATAAAGTTTATTGGTTAAGTCAATATTGACGTATAAGAACTTTAAATCAAATATGCCAAAATAAAGCATCCGAAGAAAATACTTTGGTTTATTACATCGATCTGTCCGTGGCTGCGATTTTTGACTTTAACATCTTGTTGCTGGGCTTCTACTTTTGTTTTCCTAGTCGTATCTTCTGAATCTCCATTATCCAGTGATTTACGGGCGTCTGTATATTTCTTTTTAGGCCAAGATTTAGTTTCTGTTGTCTCATCTTTGACAGATGTACGAGATTCTTTTATATGACGATGAGTTATAGCTCGCTCTGTCACAGTTGTCTGATCGATGGTCGTTTGGTCTAAAGTGGTTTGCTCTTCGTGTGTTATCGTAGGCGTCGGTGGTTGATTTTCTCCTTCAGCAGTTGTATCATATGTGGCATAAGAAGTGATTGGTTCAGTATCTTTTGCTATTTTCGTTTTTATTGGTGTTGATATATCGCTCATATCTATTTCAGGTGGGTCTTTGTTAGCTACATCACAAATATTAGAGCATTGTTCTTCGTGACATTTGTCCTCCGTACCGCAAGTTATGAAATTGTCCCAAGCCGACAATAATTGATATAAATGCGGCTGCTTGCAATTGTTATCTATATAGGTCTGGATACCAATCACATCGCCGTCGCAAATTAATGGACCGCCACTGTTTCCCTGTGTATAAATAAAATGTTATGATTTTGACAATGTCATGAACCGTCAGCGACATAAGTAGCTAAACATTGAATTAATTTTCAACTTCAGTTTATGAATTAAAACATTCTAATTATAATTTAATATTAACTATCTTTTTCTTTTATTACTCTAGTAAAAACATAATAGTCCGGAGGGTACCGTTGCAAATACAAAAGTCATAGTAAGCTGGCTGATGTTAACATCGATAGTTGATCTTATATGACTAACAAGTGAACCAACCGTCAGCTGCTCAAGTAGCGGTGAGTGTGGGAGTGAGGGGCAGC
Organism: Catocala nupta; assembly: GCA_963675205.1. Lineage (NCBI taxonomy): Eukaryota > Metazoa > Arthropoda > Insecta > Lepidoptera > Erebidae > Catocala > Catocala nupta. The sequence continues at coordinate 11,675,504 of OY776081.1, forward strand.
GAAAGAGGTAAAAATAAAAAGAATAAGTAATAATACGCCGGCTGAAACATTTTTCATAAATAGTCAACATCATATTGAGCTGAAAAATAATCGTCAGCTGCATCGTGGAGGGGGAAATATGCGTCAGCTGCTCGCATGAACTAGTAAAAAAACACGTATAATAAAGTTATAGTACGCCGGATGAAATTTAACTAGGTGATTGTTTATATAATTAAGAGTACGAAAACAACAATCAGCTGCGTGTGTAACGGTGGAAAGACCGTCAGCTGACGCAGTAAAGATTTCAAATATCTGTTTCCTTTTAAATACATCTTTCGAGATAGATGCTTAGATCTATCTCGAAATATTTAACACGATCTTCGGGCTACCTAATTGTTTTACACACTACTTCTCAAGATGGTCATTCTATTGTCACTATGTCGGTTGAAATTCGACAATAAAATAGTTTAATAGTTACGTTTGCGATAACTATCAGTCAGCTGGGTGCGAGCATAGGAATTTGGTCAGCTAAACCCTGAAAAATACTGTGCATTGCTAATCTGTATCTTTATTGAGTCAGCTGATGGTCTATCCATCGCTACACATGCAGCTGATTGTTGTGTTCGTACTTTTAATTATATAAACGATCACCTAGTTAAATTGAATCCGGCGTACTATAATTTTATTTTACATGGTTTTTTACAAGTTCATGCGAGCAGCTGACGCATAGTCCCCCCCTCCACGATGCAGCTGACGATTATTTTTCAGCACAGTATGATGTTGACTATTTATGAAAAAAGTTTCAGCCGGCGTACTATTACTTTTTTTTATTTTTGTTACCTTTTATCAGCCTCCCAATCCCACACCCACCGCGGGTGCGCCAGCTGACGCTTGGTTCACTTATTAGTCATTCGAGATCTATTGAAAAAGATGGGAAGCGATAGGCGTAAAAACACTACCTGAAATGCAACGGGGTACCACTTCCAGACTATAAGAAAAATTGAAAATATTACATATGTTTAGCGACGCGTGCCGGTGACTGTACGCTTTGAGACATATTTTAAAATATAATATATATATGTAATAAAATTATATATTATACTATAAATATATTATTTTATTATTAAATATATTATAAAATAATTGACGATACAGTAATTGCTTCTTTGTTTATTCAATAACTTGATTTTTGAAGTTATGAGTTTGGGCCCATAACCTGTAGAATATTGAATAAACAATTTTCTTTATAAATCTCTTTTATTTTGCACGATAGGTCACAGTCACCCATTACAGTCATAGATACACACCTATGTGTGATAAATATAGAAAACATTAATTATACCAACAGCAGTGTTGACAATACAATATCGGTCAGCCTCGATGGCTTAGTGGTTAGTGTAACCGACTGCCACGCCTGAGGTCGCGGGTTCGATTCCCGCACAAGTCAAACATTTGAGTGCATGAACATGGATGTTTGTCTTGGTCTGGGTGTTTCTATTTATAATATACATGAATTTACAAAAAAAATATATATATGTACATATATGTGTGTTTATCCATTGTCTAGTACCCATAGTACAAGCTTCGCTTAGTTTGGGCTAGATGATGTTGTGTGTATGTGGTAGAATATTATTATTATTATGTTTCTCTTATCACAGGTACTTTCTAACATATTATATTAGAAAATACCTGGCCCTTTGGGAGGCTTACACGGAGACATGGGTCCAACGTGAAGAGGCCCTTCGAGAGTTTTAATCAAAGGTGTTATGGAACACCTACAGCGGCACTAGCCGCAGCAGGCGTAGGACTATTGCTACGTATGGATTCTAATATATGGGCTATAGGTATGGGTGTTTGGTGGACCGGTATATTGCTAACTATGGATGAAAAACGGCGTCTGCCTTAAATACTCTAATAGCATCAATGCAATGGGCAGACGGTGACTCGCCAACTCACTAGATGGGCCCCCTGATAAGCCACTATAGGCATACAAGCCAGCAGCAGAGGGCAACACCGGTGCAAGTAGCTAGGAGTATCGAGCGGTGCGGTGCCGGTTTCACCATCACGGGTCTCGTGACAACGGAGACCCAGAGCGGGTTTCCCCGTAGTTATGCCCTTGAAAATGACACTTCCACCCCCAAGCATATAGCTCTAGCGGCCTCCCTCTGGCCGGCCGACCAAGGCAAGCCAGAGTTGAGAGTCCTGCGGGCGCTCTTGAAGTTCCACCCCGGCCAACCAGTAACGGCAAGCCGGGAACGAGGCCCTAACCAACTCTCTGAGGCATTCAGGACCGCAGTGTCGCCACTCACATTCAGCCCGCCACAAGCTGCCCTGCGGTTTGTGCGCTTTAATTTAACCTGGTGATACATTTTTTGTTTATATCACAAGGCGAAGGTGATAGTTTTAAAGCTAGTATACTGTGCCCTCCGATATCGCGTTAGTCTCATGATGAGATAACGACTACTACTAGAGGGGTTTATTATTATTATTATTAATATTAAGGAAAATACAAATTGTAATACATAACATTGTTTTCCAACAGTAATAATAAAGAAAAGTACATTTCTATCAAAATAAATTTAGCCAGATTTAAAGACAATTAACAATAAATAGCGCTAGATAATGTCAAAATAAAGGCAACTACGCCACACGGTTCTGTAGCCCGCCACAATATTAAGGTTGTGTGGTACATTACTAAAGTGTTTACGGTATACCTACGAATGGATTGCTATACTTAAAATAAAACCATATGATATTTTTCTATTGAGGAAAATACCTAAATATCAATATTTTATTTTATTGATAATATGATAGTTTAGTATTTCACTAACTGAAACTCAACAGTTACTAAAACTTACTTGACAAAAGTTTGGATCGTAAACTGCGTTCTTGTTTTCTTCGCTATCGGCGGCGCACGTCATGGTTTTGCCAATAAAGTGATGACCGCAGTTTGCAACAGACGGCGATAACATATCAACACTCAACTGCATCAAATTTCTGTCTTCGGTCCAGTTACCGTCCCTTTTCTAGTAAATTAAAATGATACATGAATAATCTTCATTTAATATTAATTCTTTATAAATGCAGACAAATATTTTATTGATGACATGGGTTATGGCTACGTATAATAAATATTAGTGCTCCATTTGGCTATCTAAGTGAGATGAAACGAGGCTGTTATAGTCTATCACAGATATGCCGATACAGCGTCCCCGTAACTTCGTGATCTGCCGCAAAAATAAGCAAGAATGGATTCGATAAGCGGTACACCGCTTAGTTGGCGTCGAAATTATAAAATATATAGGTAAATAAAAAAACACGTTGTATATTATAAATATACAGTATGCATATTTATGCCAATATCTGATTATATATAACGCAAGGGCATCTCAATATCGAGACCCTGTATCAATCATGCGAGTCGTAATTTATAAATGGCAGCTGTATATTACATGAGTCTTATTCAGTCATACATGTCGGATGTTATGTCAGCTTTAATACCTAAGCCGCTGCTTCAGTCAAACATGTCGAATGTTATAAATGTCAGCTTTAATACCTAAGCCGCTGCTTCAGTCAAATATGTCGGATGTTATAAATGTCAACTGCTATACCTTAATCTTAGCCTATGCTACAATCGTACATATCGGATATTATAAATGTCAGCTTTAATACTTAAGCCGCTGCTTCAGTCAAACATGTACCCGAGTATCAAGTATTAAGATGTGATCGCGCGGATGGGCGTAAGCACGGCGGCGTACTTTTAGTGGCCACACCGCGGATTGAGATGCGGAAAGTAACAATGCCGAATACTAGTGATATCGACAGTCATAGGTTCGAGTTGATTTGTGCTACATTTTATAAACAAAGCCGATATTTGTTTACTTGTTGTGTAGTATATATTCCGCCACAAACAGAGGAAAATGAATATATGATAATGTTTAATTTATTAGAGAAACTTTGTATAAAATATAGGAATAATTTAATTATAATGGGAGATTTCAATTTATATTCGTGCAATATAAATGTTCGTAATTATTATGAATATTTTGTAGCCTTCTGTGAATTCGGTCAAAGCAATATGGTGCCTAATTGTAGTGGAAGGCAATTGGACCTTGTGTTGAGCGCGCGCGACGGCGGTGGCGGCGGCGTGTCGGTGAGCGAGGCGGACGAGGCCCTGGAGCCCGTGGACGCGTATCACCCGCCACTCGCGGTACGTATCGAACTCGGCGGAGCGGCGTCGCGGGTGCCGGTGGCGCCCCCTGTACTCACGTCGCCACATATACCACAAAACCATAACCCGACACCGACAATAGGTAAACAATGGAACTTTATGAAAGCTGATTTTAATCACTTATATTATCTGTTGACTAGAATCGACTGGAGTGATATGTACGATATAAATGATCCTGACGTAGTACTTAATTTATTTTATAATAAGTTATATGAAGTTTTTAACATTTGTGTCCCTAAAAAGAAGTTTCACTCAATAAATACAGATAGATACAGTTATCCCGTATGGTATACGTCCGAGATTATTAGAGAAATTAAGTTAAAATATAAGCTTCATAAAAAGTACAAATCGAGCAAATCGCGTAGTGATTATAATGCTTTCTCTCAAAGTAGGGCGAGAGTAAAGGCTGAAACGACAAAAGCACATGCCTTATATTGTGACCGTGTACAAAATCACCTGGCAACCGACCCACGAGCGTTCTGGGCTTACATGCGATCTAGGAAAGGTAGATTATGCAAACAGAAATTAACAAATAACGGACGCGTTTTGTCGGAACACGAGTGCGCCGCTGAGTTCGCTAGATTTTTTCACTCGGTATATAATAGTGCCCCGGCGGCGCTGAGCGTGGAGGCGGCGGTCGCGGCGGCAGCGCCGACGAGCGCGTGGACGCACCTCGCGCGCCTGAGCCCTAGCGACGTACGGCGCGCGCTCGCCCGCCTCACGCCTAAGCGCACCGTGGGGCCAGATGGTATTCCACCATTTGTTTTTAGAGATTGTCATATGACATTAGTGGAACCCTTGTTACATTTATTTAATGTTTGTATAGATACAGCTACGTTTCCTGACCGATGGAAACTCACACGAGTGGTTCCTGTGCCGAAAGGTAAGGGAGGTCCGACACCCAGTGACTACAGACCTGTTGCAATCTTGTGCACTCCAGCCAAGGTCTTCGAAACCGTCATTCACAGCTGTCTTTATGCGCAAATAAGTGCCCAACTATGCGACGCGCAGCACGGGTTTCGCCCAGGGCGTGGAACAACAGGAAACTTGATGCATCTGATGTCACAATTAGTTCCGTCTGTAGATGCCGGCTTACAAGTGGATGTTGCGTACTTAGATTTTAGAAAGGCATTTGACACGGTCGACAACGACATCCTTTTATCGAAATTAGCCAGCTTCGGGTGCACACCACACACGCTAAAATTTTTCGCCAACTATCTGCGAGATAGATGTCAATATGTCGACTGTGGCGGATACCTGTCTGAACCTTACCGTACTAGATCGGGTGTGAGCCAGGGCAGTAATTTGGGGCCTCTTCTTTTTATCTTGATGATAAATGACCTACCTGCAGTCATAAATAAATCCACATGCTTATTATTTGCCGATGATTTGAAGCTGGTTGTTGAAGTGAAGAAGGAAACGGACTGCAATATACTCCAGTGTGATATCGATAGAGTTGCAAAATGGAGCCAAGAGAATAAACTTTATTTTAATGTAAACAAATGTTCAGTGTTGTCGTTCAGCCGTGCACGCACCCCACGCCATCACCACTACCACCTAGATGGGACACCACTACAGCGTGTCAATGAGGTTAAAGATTTAGGAATTCATTTTACGGTCGATTTAAATTTTCGAAAACATGTTACACAGCTTTGTAAAAAGGCATATCGAAATTTAGGGTTTGTTTTACGTCAAGCTAATCAATTTACAAACATTAAGGCTTTGAAAGCGTTATTTGAGGCTCTCGTCAAAAGTCACTTGGAGTGTAATGCAGTGATTTGGTCTCCATACGAAGCCAAATACAAATCTATGTTAGAACGGATACAAAATAAATTTATTAGATTTTTATATTCAAAATTGTACGGCGTTTACCCGGGATATCCACTACTGTATCCTTCTCTATTTACCCTCGGAATGGTAGGCTATCATAAACTAGAAGTACGTAGAGAAGCAGCCATGGTCTGCTATTTATTTAAACTTATAAGAGGTAAAATACATAACCCAGCCATCCTGCAGGAGATTCAATTTTTTGTCCCAGATGAGTATAGGGGGCGACGGCGGCGGCCGGCGTTGCTAGTGGTGCCGCGCGCGCGCACTAATCTCTTACAGCACGCGCCGCTGACGCGGGCGCTGCGTGCGCTTAATACCGTATCAGATCGGATCGATCTATTTTCATGTTCAGTGAGCGAATTCACAAAGGCTATATACTGGATATTAAGTTATTGTTAATAGATTTAAGATATTTTATTATATTACTGTATTTAAATGTTAGATTTTAGTTATGTTGCTATACTATCGCATTAGGTTAAGAACCTGTAATGATAGATTAATAGTTTTTTGAAATAAATAAAAAAAAAAAAAAAAAAAAAAATGTCGGATGTTAAAAATGTCAGCTGCTATACCTTAACCTTAGCCTATGCTACAATCGTACCTATCGGATGTTATATCAGTTTCAATACCTAAGCCTCTACTGCCATCGTAAGTATCGGATGTTATAATCCTTTTTATATGCCTTCTTACCTAATATTAACTTGCTTCAGCTGTAATTTAACCTAGGCCTCTGCTTCAGTCGTACATGTCGGTGTCATAAATGTTAGCTACAATACCTAAGGTCCTACTTCTAATCCATATGTTTGACAATCACATAAGTGACACTTCAAATATATAATACTATACCAAAGCTATTACGATAACAAAAAGAACCTTACGGCATAGACTAGTATAGTGCAGGTTTTCTCAGTGTATTCCAGTCTATTAACCAGCATGGTGACTGCAACGGTCGAGGTCATGTTAAATGGCAACAGAGTTTTCATTAACGAGATATCGGTATGCCACCACTGAGTGGAACTGTAGTTATAAGGACGGACTATTCGAATAACCTGAAAAGTAATTAGAAGATGAATACTGTAAATTATTCTAAGACACTATTTTAATATTTATTTTATTACCTCACGTTCCTGTTCATCTTCATCTTCATTCAGTGTGAAATTCGTATCAATAGTGATGGCACCAGCCCTAGCTAACAGTGTTTTCCCTAGGAAGCCGTTGGGAGCGTTGTTAAGTATACTAGGGCCGACCGCAGACGTGATCAGCCAGTCTGGTTGAATAAGCACAGCGCCACGAAGGAATCTGGCACCACTGCCATCCACTACTGTTTCATCTGGATAATATAAAAATGCCTGGAAACAATTCCCTAAAATTAGTTAAAAATAGGGATAGAAAACATGTGTAACATCTTAAGTTATAATATGAGTGGTGTAAAATAAAAAGGGTAACAAAAAATATGCTCGCGTTTTACAAGATAATGCTACATATAAAACAATGTCATTTAAGTATGTGTACTAAGCTATTATTTGTATATGCATATTTATATTTTCAAACGTATCTACTTATTTTTATGTATCATTGACATAATTTGTCCGTTTATTTAAATTTAACCTCATATCGATGTTTTTATACCTACTTGGAACCATTACAAAAAGTTTATTTTCAGGCATGCATACCACTGACATTTACTTAACACCATAGAAAAAAAATGTAAAGCATTTACCATAAAAGGGAACAGTGCTCTTTTCACCTCTTGTTCATCTTCCGCATATACTTCAACCAAGAAAGACATAACTGAAAATAATCGCAAGGTTAATAATGTCGATTTTACTAACAGAAAAATAATTCAGTAAGTACATCATTACCGAGAGCTAATGTAATTAGAATTTTCGTTTTCATATTTGTAGAAAACAGTCATAAACATTTATAAGAAAACTAAATGACGTTTCACCGTCAAATCCATTGTTGTTCTGACAGCAGAAATTTCAAAAGAAGAATAGATAATTTTTCTTCAATTCTAATGCACAGCCAGGTAAATATGAAAGAGTTAGTTCTACAAACATATGTAAATCCTTATTTTCTACTAAGTGCCATAATTCTTTTACTCCTCTGCCGTAAAAATCAAATTAGTCGAGTCACGTCCCTTTATTTTTCTCCGCTATCTCTGACAAAGTTACGCCGACTTTACGAGTTAAAGACATTAATCAGAATCTTATCCGAGCTGAGATGTATTATCCTCAATAAAGCGAAAAGAATGACTTCGCGAATTTAAAACGCGTGTTTTACAGATAACAGTAGAGAATAAATCCGGGGAACACCTAATTATTCATGTTAGGGGTGTTTAACAGCGCGTATTAATACGCTTGGAGCGACGTTGACTGTTAATCAAATGCAACAAGAAAAAAAAATGCGGTTTGTTTAAACTAGTGTTGACAAAAACATGGTTTGGGCGGGCCTGGAAAGCGCCATCACGAAAGCGACATGTACATACGTATTTTCAGTTATTTTTCAGGTTGGAACGATTTATGTAAACCTTTGGAAAGTATTAACAAACTAGTTAATAAATAGTTTTAGTTTCATTAAATATTATTAATAATATGACTTGTTATTTATGTAGAATAAAATAAATAAAAATATTTTTTGAGTAATAGGTTAACCATTATTGTCGATTCATTACGTAGATGCCAGTGACACTTTAGTACTAAACTTCAAATAGCCAATTTTTAGACATTGTCTTAAATTGAGCAGGGATATCGTATCCAATGCGCTGATGCAGCCACATCAATAGCATTTTGTTCCCTCGATTATTACACGTCCAATTTAGGATGACCTATCTTAAGGTTTAAAAACTTTCCTTGGTGTTCTTCTTTGCAACGAGCTCCTGAAAGTAGGTAGTGTCAACTTAAATTGGTGTCTCTTTAACGGAATGAACGACAAAGTACGTGTTTTGGCGGCTTCCCATAATTGCTTTACACTTCTTGCAGCTGTATTTAAAATCTTTAAAACAAATAAATGAGAAATAGAGCTTTCAACAATTACTTTATTACTAGTTCGTTTGTTTGTTAACAAAGTTAACAATTATATTTTGCTGCCTTAGGCGAAACCGTTCGTGTCACACAGGGCACGTCAAGTTATCGGTCTATTTTTTTAATAACACATATATATACATACATGACATACGGTTTGGTCGTTAACTCATTTTATAGACCTGCTGAAGGACTAAAATGTTATGAATTCGTGGACGGCGTAGTGATTTAAGTGGTCGCCTCGCCGCTGCTACTGCTGCTAATTCCCACAAAAAAAAAGTGTGATTCAAAAATAATTGGTCCGAGTCTGCGTGTTCTTTGTGTCCGTTGTTTGAATGTTTTGAAAGTAGCCCGCGACTCAGGAATTATTTTTAGAAGAATTAATTCTGCCGCATGTCTTCGAGTACTAACAAAATGTTGTTACTAACACAGAAAATACGTTGGAACTGCGCGGTGCCCACAACGCCACTGAACTTTCTCCTGGAATCCCATAGGAATAAAACCCCCGCAAATAGGATACCACGCTATTCTATTTTCTAGTAGTTAAATCGCTATTTATGTATGTATTTCTGTAGTTTTACTAACCGTACGATTCTGAGAAACTAAATATAGAAAAGCATGGCGGCCATGCAATGCATTTTTAAGGATTTCTTTCGCACTAGCTTTTTGGCTCCGTGTTGCAGTTTACAAACATACAATTAATGGTCACAAAGTACACCCAAACTCAGAACAATCGTTTGATGATCACACAAATAATTTTCGTGTGTGGTATTTGAATCCACGAGACTCAGCGTGGTGACAGCTGCGAGGCAACCGCTTGCTACGCCATCCGTGCAGGCACAATTTGCTAACGCACAATTTAAAAACACATCGAAACTAGTTTAGCTATTTTGGAGATTAGTGAGCCAAACGCACAGGCTGACGAATCAAACTAGTTCACGATTTGATCTTGTACAACGATAGGTAATGTTAACCAGTTTATCGAGTGTACCTATGTTACAAATATTTATTGTGGATCGTATTTTTTTGAGTGTACGTTAATATGGATATCGGAAAGAAATAGGTCTAGTAAACAATTGATGATTTAGTACAATAACTGACAAAAAGCATAGTCACCGTGTTGTGTTACACGCACTTAGATCAACTCTATATTACTTACCAAATTCTGTACAATATACAGACATCGTCGATTTTAGCCGAGCAAACTTTTCGACGGTTTGTCAACTGTGACTCGCAAATGGTGATATGAATATTAAACGCTTCAAGAATTAGGAGATTTATACGACAATTCGAAAGTTGAGCGGTCCTCGCGCACTTAAATGAATGTTTAACATTATCTACCAAGTTTTAAAGAACTTGAGCCTCTTAAACAACTTGTGAAGAAACTTTAATAGAGAGTGGCTCTCGGGCGATTAATTCGGAGACGTGGAAAGGTGGACGGGAATTTATAATGTGAAGGGGTGAAGGTGCTCAATCGGTGCATCTAATTGAGGAAGTATAACGCTTTTGATTTAAATTATTCTATCGGCTTAGAAGTTTTGTATATACAAATGCAGCTGTTATATTTACTTTTCACATAATGTCCTGTTTATAATTATTATTTAAATTATAGAACGAAATATCAACAGAATGAAAGGAAATTGTGGAATAATTACAATTGTATGCTACGATGGCTTCAACCGATCCCCTGAATCGTAAAAGATGACGTCGTGTACTTAAGTGTTCTCATGGTTTGAAATCGATGAGTATCTACCCGTATTGGTTAAGCTTCTTATAAATAAAATTGCTTCTAACTAGTTAATTATTTAAATAACATATACATAGACTCATGCCTGTTGGCCGCAGGGATAGGCAGAGAATAAGAATTTTTAGACAGGAATGTGGGTTGGAACAATTCCGGTACAGCAGATTTATCCTCAAATAGATGAGCTGTTTTGAATTAACAATATACATATAGTGCCCGTAGTTGCTGGAGGCATGTTTGGATTTAACCAATTTATCCAGAATTGGTCGAGTATAAAAATTAAGAAGGTAAATTACTGATAGATTATAACGCAAAAATTAAACTGTATTTAAGTATCGTTATGAAAAATGGATGTTGATTAAGCAATATTTATTTTATTAGGTAAGGATGTTATTATTTCCTTATTTCCACTATAACTCATTCCTATACAGCTCGAAAATATGACTACTCTACTTTGTAAATTACTGGAATCTATGATTCCGATCACAATGTAATAGTATTGTGATACCGGTAGATAGATCGAGGCAGAGTGGTGGTCACTCCTAGCAGTAGTAGCAAACACTAAGTCAATATCGCATTTTGAAGCACATCTCGATATTAAATATCATCACATCTTATTAATACAGCTGTCACTAGTCCACGGGTAGGGCACCCTTAGGGATTTTCAAATCATCCCCACGCAAGTACTGCGATCTTTTGTAACTATCCTGTTTCGATATACTTCATATTTTCATAGATCTTTAAATTATTCTATGAAATAATTGGTTTGTGAGATATCTCTCAGACCAATTATTTCACATAATTATGTAACTGTGGCCCGCCGGTGTAGCTAAAATCATGCATAAAAGTATTTTAGTCAATTAATTATTGGTTTTAATAAGATTTATCGTCTGTTTAAATATTTATAAGAAATACATTCAACGAAGAATAGAAGATATTTTCTCTAAGGATATTTTCTTACCTCTTAAACTTGCCTCAAGGCTAAAAAACATGATTAACATAAATATCACGTGGTGCTTCTGTCCGAGAGACGATGATGGGGTTGATGGAATCACATATAAGTTGATACAAAAAGTATAAAATTGAATACGTGTCATACAAAAAATAGGTCAATCATATTGTTAAAACTAAATAATGTTACATATATTATTTCATTTATTACATTGTAATAAAATACTTTATTTCAATGTTTATGTAATACATAAGAAATACTAGACTACCTTTGGAGATGGCAAGTAATTTTATTGGCTAAAGGCCTTAATAAACTGTTTATTTATTCTCTTACTTTTCAAGTCCAAAGCTAATTTTACATGCTCTTCGGATAAGCAATACATACCATTTGTAGGATTCTGCACCAAAATGGTAAAATTTGTGTTTCATATCCGTTGATAGAAAATCTTCATATCACAACGAATCCGGTTAAAATATGTAGTTAGAAGATTCAGCGTTATATTAAGCATTAATGAAAGCATTTGATGCCTTGACGACTATAATGCATAATCTACTAATGTAATAATCAATATTAAAAGGCTAAACCAGTTGAAAAGTGGAGCTCTCTGTGTATTTCTGTTGCAATATCAACGTTAATGTTGCAACTCGTATTACGAATAATGAAAAACGAGAGAAACAAATTAAAAAGAAAGTACATGAAATTGGGTACATTGTTTACGAAATATGCAAAACTAAGGAAACTATTAAAAGTATAGTGAATAGGCAACAAAGTAAATGTAGATTTGTGGTTTTACGATCAGACTTAACGTGTCCAAAAGCACGCTTGGCTTACCCTCGAAGAGTATTAATACGCACACTTACATTATGTATGATAGTTGAACTTACGTATAGCCAAAAAACTTGCAACTAGAATAAATGCATTGGCAATGAGAGCATTGAGAAGTATGGTGTAGACACACCATACTTCTCAATACTAATTGAAGACTCAGTAGACTATTCAGAAGATTTGGCCAATTTGCATATATTTTTTGTGATAGGTACCGCCGCACGCTGAGGGTTCAAGTGACTGCTTCTGAGCCAGAAGCTGCAAGTATGGTTGGAGCTCGCTACTTACGGTCGCGTTTGATGTTACCTCGTTCACCCATTATCGACCACAATCGCAGACCTCAACTCGCTCAGACGAATACTGAGTGAAAATTATTATTATTAAATTTGAAATTGCTAACCGCCCTTGGAATAATTCCTTTGTCGCGGGCGACTTATTTAAACAACGGATTAATAAACGAATAACTATTCGTGGATCACACATTTTTTTTATCGTGATCAAACCCGTTTATCCACTAGCAGATAATGGCTGACAAATGGCTGCAAATTTGATGGTGATTGCGTCTATTAGCCTATTATAGCCATTAGTTGCCCATCGTGCGACAGCACACAGTGCTGAGCCACCACTCATGGTCGTAGCTGGACCTCCGTTGTAACTCATCAAAGTAATCGTAACAGTAAGGATACTATTGCTGTACGTCGATGTTCTATGAAAGATCCAAGTAGGCTGTTAAACCAGCAAGGTTCTATTAAAATGATAGAGTAGTAGAGATATAGTTCGCTTACCTTGCTATAGGAGGTTGTTCTTTTTAAGCTTTAAAATAGATACACGTCTGAAATTGTGTGTGAAATGCACGACAAAACTAAAAAGTACTCCACAAATAAAATGACAGTCCTACTGAATTTAGTCGAAATATTCAGCATTGAAAATAAGCCTATGAGCTGTTACTAGACTACTTGTTGAAAATAATACAATAAAGTTTATCAACTGCTTTATCAACTAGTTATTTCACTCTCATATAAAGAAGAACCTACGTATTGAAAACAGTTCAAACAACGTCCTAAACTACGCCACTAAAACAGAACCAATAATCTGAACTTCATCGATCGATTGGGATGTATGATCGATTCCATATTATGGCATATCATGGAGAATAAAGAGACGATCGGTGCCGAATATTCCTGTTAAACAAAGCATACAAAAATAGCATCATATCTGTTTCGCATGCAACAGAGTAAATTAAAGTGAGCTGCACTGTTCGGCAGCCTGCGCTGACATTTTCCAATGACAGAAATGTTCTATTGTTCTTAATTTAAAAAAAATTATTTGGCCACCAATTTATTATGTTTTCGGTTTTTATTAACCAACCTCGGTGCCGATGTAAACTTAATTGAATCCGCCAACAAAAGGTATCGAATGAAAAGAGCGTCCAGCAGTGTGCCATGCAGATTATAATAGGTTTCGCCGAATTGGCATGGGTTTTAACTGATTCGATATTCGATATTTTGAAGCTTGTCGAACTATTTGTTTGGACTCACATTAATTGTGTGTACTACTTGGAATTATTTTAAGTGCTACCAGCCAGTATATATGTATTCATCTATGTACAACACAAATTATTTTAAAGATTAAATTCAGCTTTGTATTTTGATAAACGATATTTCTTGTGTATTTAAAGCGACGTATATCACGAAGCTTGAGTGAGTAGTTAAATCTCTATTGAACTATAAATAAATCTTATGTCGTTTATATAGACAAGGATCTTTTTAAAATTAACCAGCACCTGAAAATTTGAAATTCTCTGTAGTAGCACGAGGTCTCCAACTATACCCCGTAGGCAGCAATAAGATCGGCTATTTCTTAAACATTAGGTAAACCGTACGTAGAGAAATGTTGGTGTAATGCACCTCTGCTTACCCATTCTAGTATATAGGCCTGTACTACGTATGTATATAATATATGTTATACCTAAAAATAAACTATAACAAATCCATGACTAAACTATAATTTCTCAAGAAATATAAATTTTTGTTATGTCCTCCAGAAAAGTTAAAGTACTATTGCCTGAAATGAGTTCACATCGGTAGTGCGATGGGTGAATCGAAGCGCAATGATCTCTCAATCGCAATGTCTTCTAACTGGTGCTGTCGCCGTGTTTGATATATTTATGTTACGATTAATAATAGAGATTCCATACATAGTAACATTGGCTTTTAAAATTAAGTAAACGTTTGCTTTTCTTCAAATATTTTGTAACAAAAGCGAATTATTTGCTTGAAGACCGTAATCTGAGTTAATTATCTGAAATTCGGTCGTATTTAACGTCGTTTCAAAACGAGTTTTCACAATTGGAGCCGAGTCAAAAGAACCTTCTAAAGGAATCGCAAACACAATTAGGAGCAAGTTGTTGTTTGTTGAAATTGTCAGAGAAAGAGTGTGTATGACACGTGGCGTGACACGCATAGGTACGTTACTGTTCATTCCTTGATAAGTACGCACTATTTGCGATATGTTGAGGTACACATACACACATTTCTTTAGTATTTTTTGATATTTTAAACCTGAATTGTGCAGAATGTTGCGTTTATTCCATTAATTCCTAACTTTCTTTCTATTTAAGTTTATGCAATGTAATAATGTCTTTATCCTATTGAAGTAATAATAAAATAAAATTTATAAGACTATATTATTATTGTTGATTTATGCGCGCTTTCCAAAAATGTATTGTCACAGGATTTATTTAAAGCAAAAGGTGTAGTAATAGAGATCAGGAACAATTATGTTCGCTACATATATATTGTAGATCTGGTGATATTGATACTAACAATAACGAAACACGAATGTTAGTTCTAATTGGCTTTTTATTATATATTTTTTCTCCGTAGTAATCACCGTAGAAAAGATGTGCACTTACGCGTTTGTGCAAGTGCTGTGTCGAGGCCACTAAGCTCGTTATTACGATTGTGCCCTACAGAGAGATACAGAATCAAATCAGTCGGCACAATGGCGGCGCAATTAAAGCCGCGAGGGGTCCCGTCTTGAGCGGCCCGTTCGTATCTGCGTACATACAACAAGGACGTAAAACATCTTTGTTTTTTGGCCTGCTACAGACATAGGCGATGGCAACATTGCTACATGCTGTGGAGTTCTGTAAACCAATATTCAGTCAAATTAATGATTTAAATATTTTATATAAAGATTTTATCTATATAATATAGACAATATTAATGATTTATCTATATAATAAGACAATATTATATATAATATATTATAACTGGATACATATGTATAGATTTATAAAATATTTATAAAGATGAAACGTTTTAAATAAAAGCAGGCGCATATTATTACGCCCAGAAAACTATTCTGGATAAAGGCCAGGTTATGAGCATCTTAAACTGGCGAGCGTGTATGAGGAATGTTATGAAAGTGAATGAAGCAAGCCAGAGACGTGTGTCAGGATGGTAGCAAATGGAAATCCGTAGTCTCTGCCTACCCCTCTGGGAAACAGGCGTGAATCTATCTACATATGTATGTATGTAGATCATCGAAAGATGATCTACTTACAATCTTTTATACTTTTTTTAACTGCTGTTTATGCGTCTGGAAATAAACATAGAATTTTTCTAACAATTCACACTCTTTGGAACTTTGCTTCACTAGATCTACAGGACCACTCAGTCCTGTAGATCTAGTAAAGCAAAGTCCCTGGCAAGTTGGTTTATAAACGTGGACTAATTCAATAAAGATGGATGTTAGGTAAAAATAACCATAGTGTACTGAAACACAGTTACATTGCATTTGTTTTACATGCCTTATACGACTTTAATACTGAGTTGAACTAAACTGCCTTTAAAATTAAACAATTAACTGATGAAAACATTTTTTACATAATAGCTAAACGTAGACAAACCAAAACCAACATTGTAACAGAATGAAAGTCAATCTCTTTCATTGTCAGTATTGTACTAATGTAAATCTACGTCTGAATACAGTCTGTTTACTTCTTGGGACCCTTTGTTTCAGCCGTAACGAGCAGAAAAAGAGCCCATTCAAAGCATCCGAACTTAATTACCCTACCCTCGGTTACAAAAGACGGTTTCTAATTAACGATATTATGTCAAATAATTTGTTTGAGCCGACGCGGACGTCTTACTCGGTTTGAATCGCGGGTTGGATTAAGTTTGTTCATGGCTCACTACGTTTGCTTTAGAAGGAACGATTGTTGCAAAGCTTGTTTCACTTGTTGGATGTTGGCTATGTACTTTCCAGATGCTTATGGTAGACGAGTTGCTCCTTCGAAAATATATTCTACTAAATGGTAAGATCATAAAATTGATTACCATAACTATTGATATATTAAAATGCTCGAATAAAAATCTACGGCCGGCGTAATGGTAAGTTAACTGCTCACCTCGCCATTGCCACCGAATGTCGCGAGTTCGAATCCCAAACTGGACAAAACATCTAAAAAACAATGTGTTTAGCAAATGCTTATTCCTAGTCTGGGTGCTCTTTGTGTCCGTTCTTAGAATGTTTGTTAGGTCCCTCGATATTTCCTAATGCGGGAGATGTTCTTTTTAAAGGGAAAATGAATAAGGCATTCCTATATTATTTTTTTATACATATTTGTAATTATTTAAGACGAAGATTTTCAACAACCACCTGATGGCAGACGGTAACCGCTCTTGAGCAGTTTACAGTTAATCAAGAACGAATAATCACTTACCATCAAGCGGTAACCGTTTATCATTTAGCAGTAAACGTTTACGATCAGCCTTAGTTTTAAAAGTTTCAATTGTGGATAGTATAGCAGATGCCTTATAATATATACATACATGATAACTACATCTATATTAAGTATATAAAAATCTCGTGTCACGGTGTTTGTGGCCGCACTCCTCCGAAACAGCTCGATCGATTTTTATGTTTTTTTTTGTATAGATAGGTATGAGAATAGGTCGTAAAGTATATTTCATACCGCTAGGTGATTAGGGTGTCCCAGCGTATCCAGAAAAAAAAAAATATAAATTTATATGGCAGTACAACGTTTGTCGAGTATTTGAATAAAATAGCGTATTTATGTTGTTTGTAAGATTGTAGGACCTACGATATTTAGCTAAAATATAGAATTTTTAAGATACATATGTGATGTCTAGTAGGTAGCAAAGGAATGCATACTTGCCAGTTTGAAAGCGTGTCCGTGTAGCATGTATTGTATGTAAACAGTGTCCGAATTTCGATGGTATCTTGATGTGTGGTGTACGTCATGTCACATGGACACTGGCTTTTGCATCGTCAGCTGCGTATTAGCAATCTGTCATTGCTAACCGTGCATTTGTCATTATGTTCGAGTAATATTAATTGGATTAACGTCATTAGCTGGCCCTTCACTTTGTCTTACTGCGTATGTAAATTACGTGAAACATGTCATTATGAGATTAAGGTGTTAGAATATCTGAACTAGTATTCGGTTGAATAAACTTACTTTCTAATGCGGCATAGTACTTGATCATTATGTGATAAAAACTGAGATGTATACCTAAGTCAATAATTAGTCTATCAAGTCTTAAAATACTAGACATAATTAAAATCTATTGTGTGTGGCCACCGATGTGCCGTCGCGGGTTGAAAGGTTAAATAGGTCTCATTTCTATGGCCTATTATAATTATTTTAATAGTCTGTTAATGTTAGTTACATACACCTACAGGATTTTTGAAAAAATCTGATAGAATGCTACACCTATATTTTATTTGAGACCTATATTGTGTGTAAGCTAATGTTACTATTTATAGTAAGTAAATAAAGAATAATACAATTCATAGACTTAAACGCGTAAATAAAATCTTCATTGATTTTGTTTGTAAAACGTTAAATCAGTTGAACCTGGCTTAACAGTTAAGGATCTAGAAAACGTAACACATTAACTCTAGACTTAATGACTTGAAAGAGACACTTGCAAACATTTAAGCAGAAGGTAAACATATCGTAGAGGATGAATTAATTTAGCATCTCAGTTGAGCCTCGTTTCAGCGCAGCGTTTTGAATCACGGGCGTAGTGTAGCCCACGCGAACGATTTAGCATCAGGAAATAGATCATGCAGGCTGATAGTAGTTACAAAGCGCCATAGTAGCTGATGCACCATTCATCACGTGCGTACCTGTACCAAGCGAGTTACTTTGTTGCGCACTATTTCATACACAGTACAAATTTACAGTTTCCGAAGGATAGCGGCGACCACGTGTAGCGGCCGTATTGTAGCATTAAATAACGACATTAAACGTAGTTTATACCTGTGTATAAAGTTCTCTTCGAAACCATGGCGTCTCTGTAGAAGCTATGGTTTCGGAAAGAACTTTGCTTGACGCCGTAAAATTTGCTTTAATATCAGAATACATTACATTTAATTATATTTGTCATATAGCATCGCATTGCTAAGAAACTATAGCCAGTGTAGTTATAACGAGACGAGTAGACGGAATGAGAGCGCGGTAACTAATAATACTCAATATAACGTAACATATAAAATAAAATAAAAAGAAGAGGAGGCAGCGCCTACGACATCATTTAAATCTTAAACATATACTCATTTATTTTTTATATGTTTATCCTACCTGTAAGGTTTATTTACTAATATATATAGCATAAGAACAATATGAACTCTACACTTTACCTATTGATAATATCATTAACAGAGATATATGATAATGACACTAAATGTATAATTAATACAATTCAGTATTAATAGATACTATTAACAATTTATTCAACGGATACTGGCATTTACACAGACAATAGATGACATTCTATTTGATGTTTTGATACGTAAGTTCTACATATATGTTTAAAGTCAAAATCAAAATCATTTATTCATTTTGGTCACAAAGTAACACTTATGAACGTCAAAATATATAGGTTAGTGAGTTTACTAAGTTACTGAAGCTACATTTAGGTTAGTTGCTAGGTTCAGGCAAAGAGTTAAGCCTATGAGAAGAAACCTGCAAGAAACTCATGGCCACTCTTTTAAATCGGCAATTAAATATAATTTCAGTATTTTACAACTCATCAAGGTGTTGCAGCCATTATGCCATATATTACTGACTATATAAATCTAAAGCTAATAACAATAATTTTAATTAAATAATTACTGAATAATATAAAGGAGATGAAATAATAAAGATTTAGTAGAATTATTTAATATTAATCTGTAATAGACAGTAGGATGGCATGAAGGCGTATACACTTACATTTAGTGACAATGCAAAGGCAGTCCGTGACTAAATGCGATTGTGCATTCATATGTTTAATTTTATTGTCAATAATAATTGAAATAGAAAGCACGATACTTGAAAACATCATAAATAATCACTAGGTAGCTCTACATTACTAAATTGACTTATAAGTAATACAAAACTTTAATCCTGTATAGAACAAGCAACTAGTTCCATGAGTTTTTGTCATTCAAGTAGTCGTTGACTGAATAATAACCCTTCCGACTTAGCTGTGTTATTATGGCACTTTTAAATTGAAGTAAAGGTAAATTCATTATACTAATGGGTAATTTATTATACAAACGTACACCAAGTCCAGCAAATGTATTGTGAACTTTATGTAATCGATGATAAAGACCTACTAATTTATGCCTATTTCTAGTGTTTAAATTATGTATGTCACTATTCTTATTATATAAGTGAATATTATGTTTAATAAACATAATGTTTGCAAATATATGTTGCGACGCAATAGTAAGTATGCCTAATTCTTTAAATCGCTCTTTCAGGGAAATTCATGGACCTAAATTATAAATGCTACGTACTGCACGTATTTGGAGAATAAAAATCGTTTCAATGTCAGTTGCCTTGCCCCACAATAATGTGGAACTGTGAAAATAACTAAAACATATTAGTCTCGCAGTATCTACAGCAGTAAGCTGTCTCACTTTCCGAGCGTATTTTTTTTATTATTTCATTCCGTATGCGGCTGAGCTAAGTTTCTCTGCAAGGCACGATATTTGAACGCCCCACTGAACTTTATGATCTAAAGTTAAACCCAAAAAAACTGTAGATTGAACTAAAGTAATAATTTCATTATTTAAATTTATATTTACGTTAGGACCCTTTACATTTGGCAATGTAAACTTGATAAATTTAGTTTTTTTTAGAGTTTAGTAGTAAATTTTTCGTCGTAAACCAGTCCAGGACTTGCGCGAGTGAATCGTTAACAGTACGTGAATTTGGTGCTTTTCGGTCTACTTTAAAAATAAGGTATGTGTCATCCGCGAATAAAACAATGTCACACAAATCCTGTACAAAGAACAGCAAATCATTTACCACTAAAAACATAAAGGTTCCTAAAATTGAGCCTTGTGGCATGCCCATTGTAACTGGTAATCTAGAAGATCTACTTCCGTTAATATCAACGTATTGTAGTCTATCGCTTAGTTAGGAATCAACTAGGTCAAGTGCAGTATCTCGGATGCCATAATTTCTGAGTTTTCGCAGCAGCGTATGATGGTCAACGCAGTCAAAGGCTTTAGAGAGATCACAGAATACGCCAATGACGTCTTGCGAATCTTTCCAGGCATTAAATATATGTTTTAATAGCATAACACCCGCATCTATCGTAGAACGACCCTACCTGAAAACATATTGATTTGTATGAAATAAATTGTTTACACTAAAGTTGCTTTCTAATTGCTGTAATATAATCTTATACTCTATAATCTGTAATATAAATCAAATATTTTACTGATTGCTGGTAATATTGAAATTCGCCTAAAATTACTAGGGTTGCTTTTGCGTCCATTTTTAAATAAAGGTATTATTTTACTACATTTCATTAAGTTAAGAAAAATGTTTGCATGTAACATATTATATAGCAGTACTAATTAGGAATGTTCTTGTTTTTTTTATTTACTAGCTTTTGTTAAGTAAGTTATGTTCGGGCACGTCATGATTGTGGCGATAGGTTCCAATTTTGAAGAGTGGTTGGAGAGGAGGCATGGCGCTCTCATCTTCCGGCTGACACAGGTAATGGCTGGACACGGTTGTTTTGGCCGGTTCTTTTGTCGCATAGGCCGGTAGGAGATGCCCGGATAACATCACTGCGGCGACTGCCGCGATGTTTTTGTCCACAAAAAACGGCGCTGCATGCGTTGGCAGATTGCCCCGCCTGGGCATCGCAGCGCCTTGAGTTAATCGTGGTAATCGGAATGGTTGCTCTCTCGTTCCCGGCCGTAGTTCAGTCTATGGTCCGGAGCGAGAGGTCGTGAAACGCTATTGCCTCCTTCTGTGAGGCAGTAATTTCCATCAATGGAAATTACTTCCTGGCTCTCCGGTTATGTTGAGCCGTCGTTGTTATGCCGTCTCTGGTTATATTGAGGAACAACGTAATAGGTTTAGCCGGTATGACTGGGATGTCGTGTATGTCGCCATCTTTCGCCGGGTGAGCCCGACATAATCTCTCCGTCGTCCCGTCGCGGTATGCGTCAATGCATTCCATCTGCCAGATAACACCATAACCTAACCTTTTTTTTACGGCGGGAAATCCTTATAGACTACCTCCGCCTGGGAAAATGCGGAGGGGCGTGCCGGACTCTACCGGCTAAAACCACCCCGGTGTCTCCTCGCCTGTGCGCGCGGGGCCGCGGGAATCCAAATTCTTCCGCAGCCCCACGCTAGTGCTGGCCCGGTCTGTCCGGGCCTCGTCTCCTGCAAGGGGTAGTGAGGTGTTCAACTACCCTGTGCATCGCCTCAGAGGCGCGCGCCGACACCCGCGCGCGCCTCCACCTCGGGTCCATCGAATAGGGGGCGGGGATTTCCCCAAGTCCCTCGCCCCTGGACCCATTCATGGGGGCCGGAAAAGGGCGTTGTCCGCCCTTCTCCTGCGCCCGGTGCGCCTTCTGCGGCCGGGGAAGGGAGTCGAGATCTCCCTCTCCAGTTCCGCAGTTTCCTTCTGTGACATCACGTCCTCGCATAAGGACACCACCGCGTCCCACGACTCTGCGCTACCGACCATCCTCCGCACTACGGCCGGCAGCGACAGATCACCTCCTACTTCATTTGTGAGGACACGGTGCTGCTGCTCCTAAGCTGCACACTCGGCGAGCGTGTGTTGCGCCGTGTCCTCCCCGCAATGGACGCAGTGGTGGCACCGAGCGTCCGGCTCCCTGTCTATGCGGCACAGGTACTTGCCGAAGCAGCCGTGCCCCTACAGCACCTGCGTCACCCTAAACGACAGGGAGCCTTGCCTTCTCCCGAGCCAGTCGTCGAGTACTGGCCGGATCGCCTCGACGGTAGCGAGGTCGGCGGTAGGGCGCAGAAGCCTTTGCCGCCATTCCGCCACCAAGACCTGACAGAGCATCTCTCGGCGCAGCGCGATCTGCCGATGCACCGGCCTCGAGCCCCGTGCCCGCTTTTCCTCGCGCCATCGATATAATGACGCGAGTACTTTCGCCTCTAGGTCACAATAACTTTTTTTATTTTTTTGCTTGATGCACTAGGTCACCATTTCTTTTTCTTTTTTTGTTTTACCTGGGGGAATGCTATGATGCATATCCCTCCGCGGGGGCGGGCGGAGGAATTATGTCGGACTCGCCGGGGTAAAAGAAAGATGTTTAAAAGATAATGTACCTCCCGGAATACCGACTAAACCTACCACGGTGTTCCTCGACAAAACCACTATCGACGGGGCCGCGCGAATCGCTTTCGCATGCGGTCGCGACCCCGCCGAGGTTACGGCCTGTCGTGTGAAACGGCAGGCCACTACACAAGAGACCTACCCAAAGGACTCACTCGAAAAATTCCCTACTGTCTCCCGTCTAGAGGGGAGACGGACTCGACACAGAGGCGCGCGTGGGAATACGCACGCCGCCTCTCGGACCTGGTGCTGAACGGATGGCGGGCAGGCCCACAAAGCTAAAAAAAAAGGTGGCTGGAGGTCATCGCGCGCCCTCCGGCGCACGGCTCTGCGGTTGGGGAGAGGGTTTTAACGCTTCCTCTCCCGCTCCGCCGCCTCCTTGATGGAAATCACTTCTTCGCAGAAGGAGGCGACGGCGTTCCACGACCTCTTACTCCGGACCATAGACTGAACTACGGCCGGGAGCGAGAGGGCAACCGATCCGACTGCCGCGATCAAATCACGGCGCTGCGATGCCCAGGCGGGGCAAACTGCCAAAGTGTGCAGCGCCGTGTCCTCTACAACGTCGCGGCAGTCGCCGCAGTGGTGACGACCGGGCGTCTCTTGTATACGACACAGGAACCGGCCAAAACAACCGTGGCCAGTCAGAACCTGTGTCAGCCGGAAGGTGAGGGCGCTATGCCGCTTCTCCAGCCACTCCTCAAACACGGGACTTACCGCCACGATCGTGGCGTGCCCGAGGTCACCATAACCAAACACTTTTTTTTTTTTTTTTTTTACCTAACCGTAAAATTAATTATACTGAAATGCAAATATCACTTTGCTTAAAGGTAATAAAATATAGAAGATAATGCATCTGCATATAAAGGTCTAAAAGTTTGAATGATAGACACTATAACTATGAACATTAAAATCTTATTATTATTCAGGTTATAAGCATTATCATTTAACGTGGCAATGCTGACTATAACTGCGGAGGAGATTGACTTTTACTTCTACAACCCGTTTTGATATTTTGTTTTCTAGTAAGTAGGTTATGTCGGGTTATGTTAGTAACAGTACTACTTTTTAAATAATACATAATCTATGTTATTCAGTGATGATACAGCATTATAATGGAGAAAGAACTTTTTAAATTGGTTAAGTAGTTTTTTAATTAAATCCTTACAAATAAAAAATCAAATATTTCCTTTTTATAATATTTGTATAGTATATACTGCATTGCATGCATTTCTGCATGAACAATTTTTCTCACCTGCAACTGTTCTGGAGTTTTTACCTTCTTCTAAATGGAACTGTATTTGAAGGAGCATCTTGTAGCTATTAGAGCTCTCTAGGGTTTTTTTTATCACAGGGTGTTCTAGCTCCTCTGTCAGAGACAGAGTCTACTGTGTACAAAGTAGGGCAGTTGTCCCATCAAAGGGGCAGCTGTTCCTACTACTCTACTTCTACATTTTATTGACATGTGCCCTGAAAGGGCTATTATTATTTTGCTAATACTTATTCACGCTCTCATTCCAATCCTCTAGTACCATACCATTTCTCGCATATATGCCTCTCGTAGTTTCATTCTATTTCTTTCATACTTGGGGGATAATAAGGGTTTGGGTTGTTCTTCTTTATTTATTATTTACATTTCTTATCCTACTATATTATATATTTATACTTATCGTTATTAATACACATCTACTTATGCTATACCTTATTTACTACTTATATATCTGGTCCTGGTATTTGCAAATACCTAACTTAGATATATTACACCTTATTTCTATTATTTACAATTCTTATAATTTTATGTGCATATTTAAAAACTCCTTAGCATAATCCTTAATTAAAATAGGTAAGTTGACTGTTGTTACTTTGATCCCGGTCATCACTTCCAACTCCAGCCTATCCCTGCCGTGTATAAGGCAGTCAACCAACAGGTGTTGGACCATCTCCTCGACGCCCGGCTCGCAAGCGCACGATGGGTACTCCCTAAACTTGAAACGGGTCAAGTATCCGGAGAACCCACCGTGCCCTGTTAGCAGCTGGGTCGTGATGCCGGCGACCTTCATCTTGCGGACGATGCTGTACGCCGCCACCACGCACGGGAAGAACAGCCTGGTGACAGAGGCGGTCTTGCCCTCTCTGTACTTCTTGTTCCACTCACCAAGCAAAGCCTGTCGTAGACTCCGCTTCGCAAAAGAAACCGGGTATAAACCGTAGACCGGTACCTTCTTGAACCTCAGAGCCGCCTCCTTGTCGAGCTCATCAGCCCGCTCTTTGCCCTCCAGACCTGCGTGGGCCTTGACCCAGAACAAGGATATTTCCTTGCCTTGAGCCATGCCTTACTGAATGGTTTTTCTGGCGTCCACCGCCAGGGGGTGGAGGGCATTACGGTTTATTACCGTTAGGAGGGCGGCTCTGCTGTCGCTGAAGATACGAAACGTGGACGCGCCTTCCCTGAGGATCTCACTGGCCGCTTTGCATATTGCCAGGAGCTCGGTCTGGTAGACGGGTGTGACGACAGAGCAAATTTGAGGGCCTTGGTTTCGGTCAGGTCATTCCACATGGATAACGTGGCACTGACCCGGCCCTCAATCTTGCTCCCGTCTGTGAATCTCTCTCTCTCTCTTATTGGTGCGCTGAAGTTGTTCCTCGCTTACCAGGCTTACGAACTCCAGGGTCGTATGCTCCGCGGGGTGAGGTGCCTCGATAGCCGGAGCCATTTGCTCGATCTCCCCGTCTCCCATTCATCACTGGGCTAGTCCTCTCTTGGCCTCGTATAGTGCAGCCACCTCACGAACTCCGAGGTCCAGAGGGAACAACCCAGCCAAGGTCAGTGGTCTGAGTGCAGGGAGATAGCTCTTACACAGCTTTTGGGCGAATCCGCGCTGTACCACGTTCAGCTGTTTTCGGACACCAAGTTTATTTACCGCCACGTATTAACTACTGGCGCAATACAGCACCGTCGGCTCTACAGCCGCTACGTAGATGGCCCTGGCAGGTGGCCAGAGCCATGGCCGGGGTGTAACCCCCAGCTGATTTTGGCCATCCTCGCCAGCTTGTGGTAGATGCCGATCGCCTTTTTGCATACATTTGTGTGTACGTATGTATTGAATGTGAGTTTGTGGTCAATGGTGAGCCCCAGGATTTAGATTTCTGTGGACATTCCAATGTCTGTCCCGCCCATGCTGAGGCGTGGGACATCGTACTTCAGCCTCCGCGTGATTACCATCGCACTAGTTTTGTGCGGTGCGAATTTCAGCTTCATTCCGATGCCCCACTCCCGCACATGTTCGAGAGAGGCATTGCCTTTCCACGCAACTCTTTGTGCGCTAAGGTTGCCTCAGTAATTTCATCTGTTGGATAAAAAGTTCGGGCAAGTAATTCTGCCGAACTCTTCGCGTCCAGGGTAGTACCGTTAAGGGTCAGCGGCAGATCTTACTCTCTCACTGTGGCCCTATTCAAAACCCTATATATACCCCCCCATACGCCCTCCCTGTCCTGCTTTCCGCAGAATACTTTCCAACTTTCGACCTGTGCCTTGTTTACTTCTGTTTCATATTTCTTCTTTTATTCCAGATATTGCGCTTCCACCCATTCCCTACGACACGGCGCTGCTTTCCTGATTCGGCGTCTTTTGGTGTTGACGGCTCTCTTCAACTTAGTGAGTTCTTCCGACCACCACGGCACAGTGAGTATCCCGCCCTCTTTTTTTCTTGGGATGTGCCTATTGCACGCCTCCTGAATCACTTCCGTATATGCACAGACTAGAGTGTCCAGCTCGTTATTACTACTCGTTTCGCCTATATTTACACATTCCGGGAGCAGCTGAGTGACGCTTTCCCTAAAGCCGGCCCAGTTGGCCTTATTGGTATTATACCGCCGGGTAGTACGCTGGATACTAATCCCTTTGGCTCTTTTGAGGGCGATGTTAAACACTATGCCGTTGTAGTCCGAGCTCACGAGGCTCTTGTCGACCCTCCAGGCGCCGACCCAGGCGAGCATATCGCTCGAGCATGCCATGAAGTCCACATAAGCTGTCTAGGGTTAAATTTGTTCATTTAAACGGCCTTGCGTTTGATGAGACATCTCAGTTGCTTTTAAAGCTGCTTTGCGTTCAGCTTGTACATCTAAACAAATCTGTGTTTGAAGGAGCGTTTCATTAGGTCTCAAGACTCTCTGGAGTTCAGCTTGTTCCTCCAACCATAATTGTGTTTGAAGGATCGTCTCCCTGTTCTTATGGCGCCTGGCGGGTGGCT
Organism: Catocala nupta; assembly: GCA_963675205.1. Classification (NCBI taxonomy): domain Eukaryota; kingdom Metazoa; phylum Arthropoda; class Insecta; order Lepidoptera; family Erebidae; genus Catocala; species Catocala nupta. Next base: position 11,702,978 of record OY776081.1, read on the forward strand.
TGGTCCTCCAGTTTTGTTTAGTCCTGGCTTTGAGAATGTGTCTCATCAGCTCTTAAAGCAGCTTGTCGCTGCCTCCTTAATTCAGCATGAACGGATGATTTTTGGGATCGAGCAGTTTCTGCTGTCCGTGCCCGAGATGAGCTCCTAGATAAGTTAAAATTACGTTTGCGTGGCATGCCGAAAAAAGTAAATAAACTTATAACTAAAAGAATACAATAAAAACAAAAAAAGTAATACAGATAAGGTAGTAACCTAAAAATGAAAATTGATCAATCAATCAATCAATCAATCAATCCTTTATTTGCTTAGAATATGGTTACATTTTACAGTTTGTCAGATTTAGATAGTACAGCATATTCTGCCACATGTGGCGTGCAAAATTTAAATAATAAACATTAATTAATATACTTAACAGCTAAATACAATTACACCATTAGTTTCTAAAATTATTATCACATGTATAAATATAGTTGAGGTCCAATTAGAATATTTAATAATGAAATAATTTAAAATTAATGGCCATGTTAGAATATGTTTAACAATTTGAAAAAGATAATAAAATTAAAATAAAGCAATAAAAAATGTCAAATAATAAATAAGAAATCATGTCAGAATAATATTAAAATGTCATGCATGCATTATAAAATCACAAGTCAGTAATTATAATTTAAAATAAGTAATAGTCCGCTTTATGTTAATAATAAAAATAACATAGTACTTATTGTGCCTTTATAGTTTTATCATTAAGAAAATCATCAATATTATAATAGCTTTTTTGTATTAGTAGTTTTCTAAGCGATTTTTTAAATTGTGTAGTATTCATATGCCTAATAGCTAGTGGAATTTTATTATAGATTTGTGGAGCTTTGCATACTATACTTTTATAGAGTAAAGCTGTTTTAGCGGGATGAGCACGAAGTCTATTATTATCACGGCGATTTCGGCTTACATAATCAGAGAGTTTGGGAAATAGATCAGGATTGTTCCTGACAAATAGAGCTGTTTCAATAATGTAAAGTGATGCAAGTGTAAGAATGTTGTATTTTATGAAAAAAGGCCTACAACTATCAGTACTTTTAAGGCCAAACATAGCGCGAATGCATCGCTTTTGCATTTTAAACACCATATCCTTATTGGTAGAATTTGCCCAAAAAATTACACCATACTAAGGATGGATTCCACAAGTCCGTAATATGCCGAAAGTAACGCATCTGTGTTAATAATAGCAGCTAATTTATGTAAGGCGTAAGATAGACTGCTGATTTTTTTACATACAATGTCAATGTGTTCCTTCCAATTAAATTTATTATCAATATTTAAACCTAGAAACCGAGCAACAGTAGCTTCCTTAATGGTAATGTTTTCATATACTACATTTAAATTTAACGAATTTTGTAGTCGTTGACCAAAATGCATAATGTTCGTCTTCATTAAATTAATTTTCAAATTATTATTGTTTAACCAAGAGATTATGGATGTCAGTGAGTCATTAATGTCAGATTTATATTGATTTATGTCCTTGCATGGTATGGTGACCGTGCTATCATCAGCAAATAATATCAAGGGTTGGTTGGTAGCATTTGGTAAGTCATTAATATATAGTATAAATAAGAGTGGCCCCAGAACACTACCCTGGGGTACACCATGTGGTACATAACGCCTTTTTGAAGTGTAGGTTTCTTGGCGTTTTGTGTTAAAATTAATTTTATTGATTTCTGTTATTTGTTGTCGGTTTGTTAAATAGGATCTAATTAAGTTTAGAACATTGCCTCTGACACCATAAGCATGAAGTTTATTTAGCAGAATATTATGACTCACACAATCAAAAGCGGAGGACATGTCACAATAGATAGCACATACAGGGGATTTTTTATCCATGTGCGTTAAAACATTTTTAATAAAATTATAGATAGCCATATTGATGGTTTTGTTTTTCCGAAAACCATTTTGCTCACTGCATAATATTTTATTTCTTTCGAGATACGCATTAATTTCCTGATATAGATATTTTTCAAATATTTTTGAAAATACGGAAAGTAAAGCAATAGGCCTGTAATTTTGCATTAACTCTTTATTTTCCTTTTTATATAATGGCTTTATTATTGTTAATTTAAGATTTTCCGGAAAGACGCCAGTCGATATACATAGGTTAATTATGTGGCTCAAATGGTGACATATGTACTCATTAACCGCTTTAATAATATTTGATGATATGCCATCGTGTCCTACAGTATTTGTATTTTTTAAATTATTGATTATTTTGTAAATATGATGCGGCGTGCTTGGAGCAAGAAACATTGATTTTAATCTTGTATTTATTAATGCAGTTACATTTTTATTTGAACCTGGAACTGGTTTAACTTTATTGATAAAATAGTCATTAAATGCATTCGCTATTTCTATGGGATTATTTGTAAGTTTCTCGTTAATTTTGATGCTGGAAATGTCTTCTTTGGGTATGTTAGGTCTGGCACTATTTATAATTTGCCACGCTGCTTTACATTTATTATATGCACTTTTTACTTTGAAATTATTTTGAGCACGTTTAGTTAGCATTATGATCTTTTTAAATAGACTACAATAACTTTGATACTTTGATTTATTTTCTTGTGTGGGTTTTAGTCTAAATTGCCAAAGTAAATCTCTTTTCTTTCTGCTGCAAGCTTTCACTCCACGAGATACCCATTTTGGCTTACAGTTGATTTTCATAAAAATATGTATTTTGGGGAAACATAAATCATAAAAAAGTTTGAAGTCATCTATAAAGTATTGGTATGCTGTATTTGGATTATCGGTTTGGTAAATATTCGAAAAAGACATGTTCTTGATACATTCTTTAAATTTTTTAATGTTTTCTAAACTATAATTACGTTTCGTGATGCGCCAAGATTTTAATGCGAACACTAGTTTAACGGGCAGTTTTATTAATTGGGCTGTATGATCCGATAAACCTAATTCTAAAATCTCGGTCTTACATTTCTTTTTTAAATTATGTGCAAAATTGTCAATACAGGTTCGACTAGATAGTCTCGTCGGTTTATTTAATGTCAAATTAAAATTATAATTTAATAATAGGCATTCAAAATCTAAAGTACTATTATTACGCTTTAAAATATCTATATTAAAATCACCAGCAATTAAAATGTTATTATATTTATATTTATTTATGTAAATTAACAGTTTTTCTAGCCTGTTGAAAAACGTATACAAATTATTTTGTTTGGGTACTCTGTATATGCAGATAATTAAAGTTTTATAAGAAAGAAGCTCAATTGCACAACACTCAAATACATGGTCAACGCAAAATTGCCTAATGTCATTTATTTCCTTATATTTATGTTTTTTATTTAATAGAATGCATGTTCCTCCTCTTTTACTGTTATGTCGATAGTAAGATGCAGCCAAAGTATAATTTGGTAAATCTAAGTACACATTATTTGCCAATGACATGAAATGTTCGCTAATACATACAACGTCAATACACTTATCATTATCTTATCATCTTTGAGTTCTTCCAAATTTACACATAAAACTTCTAATTTATTAAGTAATCCTGCAATATTCTGGTGTAGTACATATATATGTCCTTCAGAGAAAAAACTGGGAAGTATTATATTTTTCATTGTTCGGTACAATCGAGGTTGTTAAAACGTTGGCAGGTTTATAGTGAATATGGGAGTTACTATTATTTGTTATTTTATAATTATCATGATATATGCTAAAATCAATCAAAATGTTATCCATTATGCGTCCATATATATTTTTAATTCCATGTTTATTGAGTTTTCCAGTAGAATATGAAAACATTTCTAATGACAGATCAGTATTACTATCAAATAGATAAGCATATTTATTGTTTTGAATGTCAATGTATAAGAGATTATTAAACATGTCAACTTTGAAATTATATATAGGCGCACCAGTCACATATACAGGGCCACAGATAATTACATTTGTATGAGTTAGTTTTGTCAAGGTATCTTTCAGAATATTTATAGTTTTTATGTGGTTTCTATCATCCTTAACATCATTTTCTCCAATCAATAATAAACAGTAGTCGTTTAAGGTGAAATCTTTTAATTTGTTCTCTATGTTCTTCAAAAGTTCATTCACAGTGCTGTTTGGTTTTTTGTAATGGCAATAATCGAAGTAATCAGAAAATACGTCGTCGATAATAGATAGTGAGTTTTTATAATTACTGTTACTTAGAATGCATAATTTATTTTTCGTTTTAGTTTGATTTTCAGAACATGTCGGCCCAATATTATTTTGTAAAGGATGTTGAGAATATGATTCTTGTGTCATTGTTTCCTTTCCTGCTTCCGAAGTGCCACAGGTTTGGGTCTCCTTATTGCGCATTATGACTGGACTTCCGGTACAATCATCATAACATTGTGTCCTATTTCTGTTTGTTTGTATTTTGGTTTTACGTGCGGATTGTGACGAAGATTTGCTTTTCCTTTCTGGTGTTGAACAGATTTTTTTGTATTTATCAATTGTCTTATTCATATTTTCAAGATCACGTTTAAGGCGGAAATTTTCACAATTCAAATTTTCTATTTCTTGATGTGCGCTCTGTAATTGCATTGTAAGTACTTTTATCCGGTCATGTAGGTCACTTATTGCATCACTGTTTTCGTGTAGGCTGTCAGGTATGCTAAGCATCGTACTATCAAACATGGTTTCATCATTTGTGTTTTTTAAGTTGATAAGATCTCCTAATGAACTTGTTCTCTTGGGTTTCCGCTGAGTAATGTTGTTATATTCTGAGTCCATTCTGTAGCGTTGTTTTATGAATTACTTCGTCGAAATTTGTTAAATAAATATTTTGATATTTCTTTTACACCTCGTTGTTATAATAATCTATTGCTTAAATATATAATTTTTTGAGCAGCGATAGCTCAGTGGGGAGACCAGCAGACTGCAATGCAGAGGGTCTCGGGTTCGAACCCATGTCGCGTACCTCTGACTTTCGGAAGTTATATGACTTTTCGAAATGATGTGCGGATTGATTGACAATTATCGCCTGCTCTGTGCCTCGGAGAGCACGTGAAGCCGTCGGTCCCGGCTGCCATAAACATCTATGTCAGTCGTTATTGGGGAAGTCGACACAAAAGATCCCACTGGGTCGAAGTGTGTACTATCTGTACTGTAGGTCTGTACTGACTGGCCTTCACACAACATAAGATAAGATAAGATTGCTTAAATATTATACTGAAAGGAAAATGAATTGTGATAAATAGAATTGGAGGTAAGATAATGAACCTAAAAATAGTAAATGATTAACTATTGCTCAAAGAAAAAGAAAAATATAAACTGCAAACGTAAAACAATAACAATACTGTTAGAAATCAGAAGGGAAACAGCCTAAAAAAATAATACACATGTTATTTTTTTTATTACATTATATATTTCTTTCATTGTTAAATAATTATTCAATTTTGCAGGATTCAAACATTATAGGCATAGGCTCAAAGTTTGCGTACCTCAAAACGACTGTTGGCATAGGCACAAAGTTCGCATACCACACAAATTCAAACATTGTAGGCAAAGGCTAAAAGTTTGCCTACCTCACACTGTTGGAATAGGCATAGTCTGCATACCACACAGATTAAAAACCAGATCATCCTTCCGATGAACACGTGGCGCCTGTCGATTGTCATTGGACAATAAGATTAATGTGTCAATGACAACCGACAGCCGCCCGCGGTCTGCTCAATTCACGTTCGGCCGTCCACTTCGAGCCAATGAACCAATGGAAGACAAAAAGGCCGCCTTAATAAAAAAAATTAATGATGACTATTTACAGACCTTAAGATTGTATCGCTCTTACCACCTCCGCAGTAGCCGCACTCGATACTTCAGTACTCATAGCATTTGGTGTCACTATTACCTGTGAACGGTCCTCCAACACTTTTAACCATGAAACAATAGTCTCAAATGATTGACGGTAGTCAAAAAAATTACGCCGGTTAATCGAATGGCTTTGCAGATCGTGGAACACTCGCGATCTTGAGACGTGAAACGCGATCTTCTACCACAATTGTGCCTATTACATGACAGTCATAAATCATAATGGTAAAGTCACATAGGTAAGACCTATCCTCAATAGAGAACAATGAGATAAACATTTTTTTCTAAACGCCAGAACCTAGTACTACGACTTGTGAGCAAAGGAATCTTCATCCCACTTCTGATGTTAGGAATAAAAAGTCAAACACCAAAAAGAAAATAAATTAGAAACGTACTTTCATTGTTAAATAATCATAAAATTTTGCGGATAGTGATTGTAACCGTTAATTAAAGAAATACATTAACAAATAAAGTTAAACATAATAATTGTTATCACCCAACAACTATCACACAGCACGTTCGGTTCGTCCACCGCTCGGTGTCAAAGTGACTCGATGCGCGCAGAACACGCTTTTATAATCGATAGGATGATTCGTAACGTCACTTGTTTATGACGCCTTTCATAACCAACAATATTATTAAAATAGTAGTAACAGATAAATAAACGGTTATAAATCAATATTTATAAACAAATAAATCGAAAGTATGTATTGCTATTTCCCATCAATACGATCCCGCCCCTTATTTTCTCTAAACTTCATTGTGTTTAACGCCATCTATCGGATTTTTGAGTAATTAATTTTAGTTACTACATTTAACATCACAAATCGATATTGCGTATTTGCGCCATATATCGAATTATTATAATACTTTAGTATTATAATAACTCGATAGATGGCCTTGCAGGCACTTTAGTATAAAATTATATTTTCTATCTATAATGGATCTATAATGATCTATAATGGGCAGTCTATAAAGTTATTAAATAACTTTATAGACTGCCCGGACCTACTAGCAAAGATAAACATTAAGGTTCCCTCAAGACCTCCTCGCAATCGTCGCAATCTACTCGTAGCCCCTAGACATCGCACCAATCTGGGTAAACACACTCCAATTGCCAGACTCACATCGACTTATAATCGTGTATCAGGTATTTCGGCTGATATAGACGTTTTCGGCAATGGATTGGAGAAATTCAAAAAGAAACTGTATGATCAGTTAAGGATTAGTTCTTAGACAAATGTTTATAGTGCCTATTTTCTATATTTTGCCTTATGTTCTGTTTTTATTTAGAATGTATTTTTGTTAAACTTCTAGGATATTTTTTTTATTAGCGTTCACTTTTAATTTAACTGTATTTTGTTGAATTTGTATCCGTATTCGTGTCAATTTACAAAACTGTTTAAATTCTTATAAAAATATCTTTTGTAATTTTTTTGAAATGATGATGTACTCACGACGTGTTCTCCTGTAATTGAAGGAGCAAAATTATCGAACAAATTTTTGTAATCATTGCATGTACTGTGTATCCTTTGTTGGAGTTCCTAAGAATAAATAAATAAATAAATATTGTTATTTGATTTCAACTCTGTATAATACAAACTTCTTTTGACAACTTTGTCAATTACCTAAACAAAGTGAACAAACATAGCTTAATTAGCTGAATATAAATATTTTGAGATAGCTATGCCTAACCTAATCTATCTCGGGAACAGATTTTTATTTGAGATATCAGATTTCTACCGGGATACAGTAGATCTTTTTTTGTTGTACTCCATGCATCACGTTGTAATTCATTCATATCAGTAGGCTGAGTTGTTATAGAGGACGACCGTCATAAAGTTATTTTTGTATCCCTCGGGAACAGTACTTATTTTCTGAATGAAAGGTACCCTATGTCCTTTTCTGTAACCCTGACAACGTGTGTGCGAAATATGATGATGATTGGTTCAGTAGTTAAGGCGTGAAAGCGTAACAAACAAACAAACAAACTCACTTTCACTTTTATAATATTATAATATATATATAGTTAGGATTATTGTCTACAGATATACAATTGGTTACATATTATAAATGGTTTATGCAAGACCTCAGAATGTGAAAACTCTGCATAGCAAGACATACAGCTAGTTCGCTGATCGTGAACGCGCTAGACAAAAAAGAACGCCTCTACTACTGAGCGATCATCATGAAGTTTTGCATACATGTTGTCAGAGGTACAGAAATGGACATTAGGTAACTGTCATACAGAAAAAAATACTGTACCTGAGAGATAGAAATTTATAGTCAAAATCTAGACTAACACAAGTGAAGCTGCGGGTATTTGTAATATTAGTTACGAATACCGGAGAAAAGATGGAATTAATGAAAATCTATTGGAAAATTGATGAAACCGTTGAATTTTATACCTTTATAAGACTTAATAAATACACACGAAGTAAATCATCGATTTGTTTTGTAAAATTAATAAAACCTATTGTTTTTATTGCATTTGCTCAAATGTTGCCTTATAATACTTAGAAATTCGGGACTCCTAAGGAGATTTGTATTACAAGGTAGTGCTGGTGACGCCGCCGCCACCAAACATTATACAACGTAGTTCAAATCTGTACCAGACGCATGCAAGTCTAATGATACAAGTTCAAAATATTATAATACAAACCGTTCGTTATGTATAAAAGTGGTGGTATTCACGGGCTTCCACACGTAATACCACCAGTCCTAGGCTATCAAAGGGGTAGGATTAGCAGACATTTGAATGCGAAGCCCGCGTCTCTGCACTAATTGAGTTAATATTTGGTTATCGGAGGCGCGCACTCGCCCTTCGCGACTAATCCTGCCGAATTAATGACGTGAATTTATCATTATTAATGCGAACGTGATCCCTGGCTGCACCTGATTTTACGCTGCGTTCATACGTATACGAGATTGGGATCCGTTCATCTTTATTTCCATTTTATTAATTATTTGGGATTATTTATTGTAATTAAACTACTCATAGGGTGAGCTAATGACTAATAGCCAATAGACACAATATGCCATGCCTCTCTCGCCACTCTATGAGTATTTAATTACAATAAAAAAAACAAATAAATTAAAAAATGGAAGTAATGATGAACGAATCCCATTCGAGGCACACAATAGTGTAGCTCTCTGTTATGCGTTTGCTTAGACTAGTCTCTCCTATAGGTAGATCTCTTATTCGCCTCGGTCTACCACGTTTGCCATTTAGATGCCATACAGTTAGTGCTGATTTTAGGCCAAAGCTCCTCCGACATACGGCAAACCTGTCCGGCTCAAACCTATTTAAGTCTAGTGACTTTCAGAGTGACGTCAATAAAATTGAAAATCAAAATAATCCGTTAAAAGATACAACTAAATAAATGAGTATGTATTTTCTGCCTCGTGTGTTTAGCGGTACATTGAATCAAATGCAACATAACTATATTAATATTGATTGTATTGTTATTGGTTGGTGATGGTTAGCGGTAACCATCGTTCTCGGATACTGCGGTGATTTTTAGTGTCACAGGAGCAACTCCAATCGAACTAAGTTGCTGTTTACCGTAGACAAATACATCTAGAACATCAGGGGCATTTCTCGAGTTTTGCTACCTACTTAAGATGAGAGAGGAGGAGGCAAGGTGGAGGAGAATGAAGGAGAATAAAGGGAATTGTAGGCCTCATGCATCCTTACTCACTGAACGGAGCACAACTGTACGGATACTGATACTTAAGCTCCATATTTCGTGAAAGGGGATTACTTCCTCTATAGAGCCATTCATGCTGAAAACAGCAACTAGTAATGCAACTGAAACCGGGAATAATCAAATAACTTCAAAACCTTTTGCCGTTGAATATGTCCCTGCTTCCCTCCGATTGACTGAGATTGCAAGAGATTCCTCTACTTGTTCATTGTGTTCCATTCGATTTGATCACAATGGAAAGAAAATCTGTTGTCTTGTTTGTTTCACGTGTGAACGAGGCGCGACCAACTGCATCGTCCATTCAATTCGACAGTTTTACGACCGAAGCCCCGTTTATTCGCACGTTTCGCTCCGTTATGGCTTTATTACAATTTTTTATAGCTTCACTAGTACATATTTTTGACTGTGTTAAGGGATTAAAGAAATGGAGATTAATGCTATGGTCTGAGCTTAAAATGCTGTAGATTATTAAGTATTTTTATCCAGACTGTGTTATTGAACTAGGTGCTGTTAATATACTAATAGGTAATTTATTATAATTTTCTAGTGATTAATAAAATTTTACAGTGCACTATTGCCAATAGCTTGAAACAAACAATAGCTCTAGCCAAAACGAATATGAAAATCCAATACACTTTGACGAGAGCTACCTCGTATAGTGGGAGTCATGTGGTGAGGATTGATAGAAATTTAGATATCTGTTGAGAGTGAATTGTTGAGGACATTTGCCTCTTAAAAACTAATCAAATCGCAGATCAGGAAATCTGAAGTTTCGACATAGCTTTCTGGATAGCCAAGCTGAATTGGGCACGGTACATACATGGCTCGCATAAACGATGGCGGTTGGGCAGCAAATGTCAGGAGTGGCGGTCATACACCTAAAGAAGCAGCAGGGGTAGGCTCAGCAATAGGTGGACCGATGACCTGCTAGTTTCATGCGATGCGGATAGATGCCGGCGGCTCAAGATCGGTTTGTGTAGTAAATAATATATAAAAACCTTTGTAGAGCCCTATTTCTAGCAATGGACGTCCATCGGCTGATATGATGATGATGTTGAAACGGGCATCAGGCAGTGTGGGGACATGTGCAGTGTATGACGCAACAATAAAATGCGTTGCATCATATTAATTACGAGGTAGCGCGCCTGCATACTCTCCCCAGTCAATTCCCTCCCGTCTACACGACAACTTGTATACTTGATTCGATTCCGCGCAAATAAATTCGGTTAACTTAAAAATCTCCTTTTATTGAAAAGTGACCTTCAACAACAAGAGACATTGAACACGTACATAATATTAGAAAGATCATAACAGTGGTGACACCGACGTGATTTATTTTTTTGGACAGTGCGGTTATATTACATAGTGCAGCGAACAGGGTAGCGGAATTTGACTCCTTGCTAGCGCGTAGTTACAGCCTTGCAAGTTAGTTATAGTGATTATAGGAAACTTTTAAAATAAACCGGTGAAAGCAGTTCTATCTGTGGCACAGGATACGAAATTAGACGAATTAGCCGCATTAGCCGACAAGATCATGGAAAATTTACGCCCTATGGAAATTGCCGCAGTATCAACGCCGACATCGGCAGTATCAGTGACGCCAAATATGACCGAGCAACTGGCAGAAATGACAAGGGAACTACGAACGCTGCGAGTGGAAATTAATGAAATTAGAGGACGACGGCAGCAGTACGATAACGGCAACCCGTGGAATAGAAACAGATCAAGGTCACGTTCACTGCCAAGAGGACCACCGAGGACCCCACAGAGCCCAAACTGGCTCTGCAGGTATCATTTTCGTTACAGGAACCGAGCTAGAGCGTGCGAGAAGCCCTGCAACTGGAAGCAGCCGAGGAAAAGCGACAAGAATGATGAGTCGGAAAACTAGATGCGGTGCAGCCTATTGCGGTGGGAGACTGCGTCGAGCCAGAAAAGAACCATCGTTTGTGTATAAGGGACAGAATAACCGGAACCCGTTTTCTGGTAGACACAGGTGCCAACGTCTCCGTCTTACCGGTGAGTCAATTTAAGTGCGAACAATTACTCAGTGAATATAAACTCTTTGCAGCGAATAACACCGAAATTAGAACGTATGGTATTAAAACACTAGAGTTAAATTTAGGGTTGCGTAGAAGCTTGAAATGGACTTTTATAATTTGTGATGTTAAGCAAGCTATCATAGGTGCTGATTTTTTAGAATACTATAAATTAGTGGTAGATATATATAATAGGAGACTTACAGACAGTATAACAAATTTATGTGTAATAGGGTGCGTTACAAAGCATGATCAGCCTTCAATTAGGAGTATACAAAGCGACAACCCCTACCGAGAGATTATAGAGGAATTTTCAAGTATAACTAAGCCTATTATGTACAAGGAACCAACTCATTCCGTGTATCACCACATCATAACTTCCGGTTCCCCGGTTTTCGCGCGGCCAAGGCCATTACCTCCAGACCGGTATATGAAAGTAAAGGAAGAATTTCATAAAATGCAGGAATTAGGTATTTGTAGGCCTAGTAAAGGAGAATGGGCCAGTCCACTACACGTAGTTTTAAAAAAGGATGGTCAATTACGTCCATGCGGAGACTATAGAGCGCTTAACGCTATTACGAAACCAGATCGATACCCAGTACCACGACTTCAAGATTTTACATATGTGTTACCTAATAAGAAATACTATACTAGGTTAGATTTAAAAAGAGCCTATCATAATATAGCAGTTGCGGCAGAAGATATAGAGAAAACCAGTATATGTACGCCATTTGGTTTATATGAATTCCCCAGGATGAGTTTTGGTCTTAGGAATGCCGCCCAAACCTTCCAAAGGTTTATGGATCAACAGGTATTAAAGGGAATAGAACGCCTAGAAGATAAAAGCGGTAAGTCAGCAATTTTCTGTTATATAGACGATATTTTGGTAGCGTCAGACACAGAAGAGATAAACAAAAAACACGTTAGGATTCTGTTTAATAGACTTAATGAATTAGGTATTACAATTAATGTAAGTAAATGTGCTTTCGGGCAGTCAGAAGTAGAATTTCTAGGATATTTCGTGTCGGAGGACGGCATAAGCCCATTGCCGGATAAGGTGAAGGCTATTGCCGACTATAAGCGACCAGAAACGATAGAACAGTTACGTAGATTTTTAGGAATGATCAATTTTTATAGGTCGCACCTCCCTCACGCCGCAGCACATCAGGCAGTACTTAATAATTTTTTACACAATTCGAAGAAAAAGGATAAAACTAAAATCAGTTGGGACGAAAAGAGTATTAAAGCTTTTGAACAATGTAGGGATAGCCTTAAAGGCGCCGTTACATTGTCTCACCCTAGCGTAGATGTACCTTTAGCTTTAATGACAGATGCGTCAGATACTTGTGTCGGTGCTGTGCTGCAGCAAAAGATTGAGGATAAATGGTTACCGCTAGGATATTTTTCAAAGAGACTATCAGACACACAGCGAAAATATTGTACTTATGATAAAGAACTATCTGCCATTTACATGTCGATGGTACATTTCAAAAATATGATAGAAGGACGACAGATAACGATTTTTACGGATCACAAGCCGTTGATATACGCTTTTACCAAGATTAGAAGTGATAAAGAAATTCCTAGAAGAGCCAGACAGTTAATGTATATTAGCGAATTCACGAGCGATATACAACACATAAACGGCTCAGAGAATACAGTAGCAGACGCGTTATCGCGTGTTGAGTCTATTTTGTGTCCCACGACGATAGATTACGGAGAATTAGCTCGCGCACAGGACGCAGAGTGTAGAGTTACCGACTCAGGCAGTAATAAGCACGAATTCAAATACATAGTTGTACCTAGCTCTGATAAGAGAATATATTGCGAAGTCTCGACGGATACCGCCAGACCGTATTTACCGGAAAAATTTAGGAAATTAGCCTTCGACAGTATTCATAACTTAAGTCACCCAGGCATTCGTTCGACTAGGAAGTTGGTAACTAAAAGATTTTTTTGGCCAGGAATGAATAAGGAGGTAAATGAGTGGGCAAAAACGTGCATATCTTGCCAAAAAGCCAAGATAAGTAGACACACACTTTCAGACTTAGTAGATTTTCCGAAATGCACGAAATTCGAACAAATACATACTGACATAGTTGGTCCGTTACCAACGTCACGCCATGGATATCGTTATTGCGTAACAATTATGGACCGTTTCACGCGTTGGCCAGAAGCTATTCCAGTTTCAGACATATCAGCTGACACGGTTTCTAATGTAATATTTAAAGAGTGGATATGTAGATTTGGTTGCCCTAGTAGAATAACCACAGACCAGGGAAGACAATTTGAAAGCGATCTTTTTAGCGCACTTATGAAACTATTAGGCGTACAAAAAATTCATACGACGGCGTACCACCCACAGAGTAATGGTTTGATAGAAAGATGGCATCGTTCATTGAAAAATGCGTTAACAGCGAGATTGGCCGATAGGTTGGATTGGGCAGACGAATTACCGACGGTTATGTTAGGTTTAAGAGCCGCGTTAAGAACTGACACTGGATATAGTGCCGCAGAATTGATTTATGGACAACCTTTAAGATTACCATCAGACTTTTTCCAGCAAAGTAGCCAAAGCGACAGTCATCATGATTACATAGTACAGTTACGCAAAACATTTAGTTCAATGAAACCTCAGAGTAGATCAGTTAGCGGTAGTAGAAAAATATTTGTAAGTAAAGATTTAAAGTTGTGTACACATGTGTTTATACGGAACGAAATGGTTAAAAAGTCCTTATCTCCAACATATGAAGGCCCCTATCGTGTGTTGAATAGGACAGATAAAGTATATACAATTCAGTTGCCTAATAGAACCGCAAAGGTATCCATTGATAGATTAAAAGCCGCGTATATTTTGAACGAACAGACAGAGGATGAGAACTGTAATAAATTCGATAACAATGTTAGTATTAATCGTACCACAGCACCTATGATACAAACCAGTGATAAGAATTCTGACAATAAAGTTATAACTAGAAGTGGACGCGTAGTTAAACCGCGAGTAAGATTTAATGTGTAAGCGTTATTTATATATGTATGTCTATTTACGGCGTTACCATAGTGGGTACTGAGGGCCCCAAGGGGTGTAATTAATTATAGCAGAGTAGGCCACTATGGTAACCACCCTTAAAATATTACGTAGGATAGAGAAAAAAATTTAAGTCGGTGCTACATCAGTAGCTACCGCGCATGTATAAAATTATATAAGTACGTAGCGTAAGGTAAGCGGCAGGATAATATATTGTGTATTGAACAAGTAGCAATAGAATAAAAATTAAACGCAACCTGTATATTTACTTGTATTGAAAAATTGCAAGGGTAACAATATTTCGAACTCACAAGTAATTGCGAAATTGCTTTACATAATGAGTAATTATATTTCGTCATTAGATATCTATACTTTGTCAAGGTTGTACAAAAATATATTAAATTAGACGAGTTTATTGTCATATCGCTAAATTGTTTTACAGAATGGGTAAGACATACAGTAAACAGGAAGAGATTATTATCGCCCAAAACGGTGCAAATAGCGCCAATTTTAGTGAAATAGAAACTCACATGAAAATGTACAGAGCCATGTCCATAGCAATTGTTATACTATTGTCTTTGTTGATAATATATTTTTGTTGCGGAGCATGTCATACCAGAACCCGAATGTGGTTGCGTAAAGAGATGGGCAGGACAGTCCAGCAATTTCAGACCTCTCAAGCTCAACAGACTGTGTAGAGGTATACTTTATGGTATTTTATTTTTCCAAGTTGTTTTAATTAAACTTATGATTCTACAAGTATGATAACAGTAATATGTTATAGTGTTAAAATGTTATAAAGAGTGTACCGTAAATACGTATGTATAAATATAAATGTAAGTACCTATATAACCAAGCAAGATATAAATAATGTGTGTGAATGTTATAATATTCAATTGAATAAATTTATATAACTTATTAGATTTGTGAACATAAATTCGACATTGTTTAAGATTGTGTAACCTTTATAAGTATAACAGCGTATCAAATGTGTAATTTGAACCGATCGCAGGTAATGCGTCATTCAATTCTAGCAAGGCGACCATTTTTGCAACGCCGCACATTCCTGTGTGCCTTCTGCACTGTTATAAGTAACTTTAATTTATTGTAATTATGTTAGAACATTTGTGATATTGAAATGTAGTTTTTTTCAGATTTTTTTTTTGTAAAAGGGGGATGACTGTGGGGACATGTGCAGTGTATGACGCAACAATAAAATGCGTTGCATCATATTAATTACGAGGTAGCGCGCCTGCATACTCTCCCCAGTCAATTCCCTCCCGTCTACACGACAACTTGTATACTTGATTCGATTCCGCGCAAATAAATTCGGTTAACTTAAAAATCTCCTTTTATTGAAAAGTGACCTTCAACAACAAGAGACATTGAACACGTACATAATATTAGAAAGATCATAACAGGCAGCGTTAATCGATTTATCAAGGCATACGATTATAAAAGTTCAGGCTTAGAGACTGAAATCTTTTTACGGGGACTTTAAACTTTGATTCGGCAGGGAATGGTACTAAACTGTAAATGAACTAGTCAAAAGAAAAGAACCTGTCTATAGCTTATAAACTTGTACATTTTATTTGCATACAGTCGTTCCCGAGCAATCAATTGACACTCAGGTTGATAAATAATCAGGCGCGATTGACATCGGACACGGTTGACGACAAATAACGGGTGGCGGGAATAACACACGGTTCGTATGACGCGACGTAGACCAACTAATGAATTGCTATGGACAATGCAGAGGACTACAGCTCTCCCGGTTTTAATTGGTTGATATTGGTTATTGTTTGGCAATAGATGTTTTTTTTTGCACTAGGACATACGGTTACAAATAAACTCAAATTTATTTCATAAACCGCCATTACCTATCTGATAACAATGACACAAACAAAACGTCCTAAGGTCTATAACAAAAAATTTACTTTTGATTCGTCTTTGAAGTTCAATCGTATTATGGACCCGTTGTATAATTTCATATTGGGTAAATTTCTATATCGATAATCATATTTAATCTCACGCCTGTGAAGAGATAATTCATCCATAAATCGGCAGCTATGACTCTAGGTTGAAGCACGCACGTATCGTCCGATCTTACTTAATAGTTTTATTTAGTAAACAAATATGGCATTCTAGCCATGAGGAATAGAAACTATCTATGTATTTATTCTTTTTTCTTATCTCTATTTATTTCTGCAGTAATTGTACTAGTAACTGTACTGTACAGTAAATACATATTAGTACTGATACAGTAAATGTACCAGTGTACCAAATCGATACTATTGTTTATCAAATAAGGCAAGTAAGAAAAATAGACATATGTATGTTTGTTTATATAGACTAGCGGTCGCTTAGTGGTCAAAATTCGACCAAAATTCCTAAGCTTGCTACTTTGTTTTCTGTTTTTCTCTATTACATATAAATAAGGTATAGGTAACCATAGTTACAAGGAATTGTACGACGTCAGACGAACAATGTCGAAATACTATGAACGCGATTCAACTGCGTGTGTTAAATGCATGGTTGTGTGCGTGTAGTATTTTTCCATTAATTTAATGTATTTCTAATGAATATTTAATAAAAATATTAGGATTCCTCCTTCTCCATAGAGCCTTGGCAACCTGGCTGATCGGCCTCGCAGTGGTTTGTCTGTCCTTAGTGATTGATGTTCAGAAGCGCTACATCAGACTTCTTGCCGCCCGTGATCCAATAATGAACGCTACTAAACTGAGATTAGAGCTGCGAGGTGCTACTAGACTGGATATTAGCACTCAGACCATTCGTAATTGTTTACCCCACTTTAGATTACGATTAAGTAGATCTTGGCGAGTACCTTTGAATACACGGGAACGACAGCGATACAGATTGCAGAGGGCCAGACAGTTTCAAAACGATGAAGACGAAGAAGATGTTTGGCGTAATTGTCTTTTTATTAACGAAACATGCATTAGTACGCACCCTGATAACCTACGTGTCCGAGTTTTGAGATGGCCTGGAAATTCTGAAAAGCTTAAAAACTGGCCTGCCGGCTCTCCGAACTTAAACCCAATCGAGCACGCATGGAACGCTATCAAGCGAACTGTGCGAGAACTCTATCAGAGATCAAGGAAGCCGCCATTCAAAAATGGGACAGGCTACCACAAGAACTATTGGACAACTTGATCTACAGTATTCCCAGGTGGATTTCTGCATGCGTTCAAGCCAGGGGAGGAGTCATTTTGTATTAAATTTGTAAATAATCGTATAAACATTTATAAAATTATTTACTTTAATCAAATCTTCGTATTCCTTTAAATTACAAATTTCTCAGAGATTCTACAATATATTTTTTTTAACGAATACCAAAAATAATATAGAGTATTTTATATTAAAATTGCGTGTTTGCTTTAACATTTAATGATAAAGCAATAAATAATGCATACATTAATTATATTTTCACAGAGATAAAATATCTAGACTTTTCCAAGTGAACGCAGGCTTTTTTTGATGTGTGTATATATGTATAGCGATATATCGTAAACATAACAGTAGCGGCACGAAGTTGGTAGTTACAGCACTCCGTATCTACTGCACCAAATTGGCTTGTATGTTTTGATTGCTGTCTTCTGTAAATTATTATAACCGAGTCAAAAAATGCTTGGATGTACCATAAAATTCATTGTTTTAATAATTTAGTCACAATAGAATAGTAATATGTATAAGGCTCATACTAATAGATACTTCTAATACGTATGTTTAGAATATAACTTTTGTTGTATTGTCTTTATGATATTGATCCTACTTACTTCAGACAATACTTTGTGAAGTAATGTAAGGATAGGTACATTTTGACGCGCGCCCATTACTGGACAATCGGCTCTACAGAAATGTACTAGCTTTTCAGTAAAAGCTTGTAAATTTCGTATCAGTTTACGGGCATATATAATCGGGCAATCGGTCGTCGTGTATACGCCGGAGGTGATGCTAGGTATCAACATAGAGCACAAAAAAAAATTTCCAAGCACTTATTAATTATTGTATATCCTTATTATATATCTTGCAAGTTTTGTTTGAGGCTGTATTGCCAGCTTTTTGCCAACGATTTGCTACTGCCGTCGAGCGCCGCCGCCGCCGCACAGTACATGTGAAAGCTAATTGTGGACCCGGTTTCTTGATGTCGAAATCCGGCAGTCGGAACAAGTGAAAACGTTACAAACATTTAATTGTATTCAGCATTTTCATTAGCCACGCAGTTGTACTTTGAATTACATGTGTTTCTATGACGTGAAGTCTCTTGATACGTGAACATAAATTGAATTTAAAATGTCGGCATAATAGATGCTAATTATAATCTAAATGTAAGTAATATACATCGTTAATTTTAAAATTAACGACCTATAGTAAATCGTTATTGATATGCATATAAGCAAGTACTCACCTATGTAACATTCTTTGCCTCCATTGCGTAACAAATAATTTAATCGAAATAAGATTGGTCAGATATGACAATACTACAGACAATAACGCAGTTTACTGGTAATTAGACGTGAGACAAATTAGATCAAGTTGCACATGACAGTGGATTATTGATTGCGAGAACGCTGGTCGCATAATGACGTCAGCCCCCACACCCGGTAATTAACGACTGATTAGCGCACAATTAGAACAATGATCATTGATAACAGTTGCTGCCAGAACTTGAGAAGTCTGTTGCATTTGATAGCGCAGTGCTCGTTGTTACTGCACATGTTAATATATGTTATCGAATAATCAAAAATCAATAATTAATTTGGATTACAAAGTAGCATTTATCAATATTAAAATTTATTGGTTAGGAAGTTAACTAAGTTACTGTTGCTATATTTTGAGGTTCATGCAAAGGGTTGGGTCTATAAAAGGGCTATAAAAAGAAACCTGCAATAAACTGACGGCCATGTTTTAAATCGACAATTAAAAATAATAATAAATTTAAAAAAACAATAACAATTCATTTCAATAAGTTATTGCAGCCATCATATCAAATAGGTATTACTTACTGGCTACATATATGTTAAAAGAATAAAAGTAATTACTTTGTGATATTAAGGAGATTAAATAATTTATTTAAGTTTACTAATTATAATTTATATAAATTAATATTAAATAGGACTTTATTTAAGTGATACCTAATGCCAAGGTAGTCCGCAACTAAACGTATGTATGCTTTTTTATATTTATCGCAATAATCTCCGCTAGAAAAGTTTTAAAGCGCATATCAGATTAGAAAATAAAAACCATACCAGATAAGTACTTGACTACATACACAGCAATTTTTTAAAGAATCTATATATTAATACGTGAAGCAAAATCTTTGTACCCCTTGTGTGTTTTTACGAAAATTGCGCGGTCGGAGGAGTATGAAATTTGGCACAGTTAAAGTTTATATAGAGAAGGAGGGGCGAATCCTAATATTTTTATAAAATATGCATTAGAAATACATTAAATTAATGAAAAATACTATACGCGCACAACTATGCATTTGACACACGCATTCGAATTACGTTCGTAGTATTTCGACATTGTTCGTCTGACGTCGTACAATTCTTTGTAACTATGGTTACCTATACCTTATTTATATGTAATGGAGAAAAACAGAAAACAAAGTAGCAAGCTTAGGAATTTTGGTCGAATTTTGACCACTAGGCGACCGCTAGTACATTTAAAAGTACAACTGATTTAACTAGTGCGTATATGTTAAAACAGCAGATTGTATGATAAAGAAAAATTGGTCATGTAGTACATGCAATTTGGATTGCGCCCATGTTATATCATCTAGCAATAATATAAAGCCATTGCAATTTGTGGTCATTGTATATTATCATTACAGCGCCTTTTAATTAGTTTCTGTTTACACCGGGTTTAATTTATATTAATGTAAAATATATTCCGTAAATAAGTATTTTGAGTTCTCGCAAAATGATTAATTAATTGTTTAACAAGTCAAGACACGCTGTATATAATACATTATTATCACTAAAGTCCTCGTACTTTTATCCGAATAAATCCATTAAAAGGCCTTCAAAAATATGATGAAAACAATGTCCATTCGTTAATTATTACATTTTACTCATGTTTTCATACATTTCATTTAATGAAATATCTGTTGGTACTTGTCCAAAATATACCAGTAAAATTGAATTTATATGCATACGTTGGATAATTATATGCATCTGTATTGTGTTTCGTTAGTTCGGTATAAAGTGAGCATTAATTAATTTGGGTACAACGGATGGATTACGGGTAGAGAAGGCCGTTTGAATTTGTTTATCGCACGGCGCAGAGCTAATGTCGTCACACGGCTCGCCGAACATCCACTCACTTCTTGAATGAACCAATTAAAAGCTATATTTGTTTGGATTATTTTACTATATCGCTGTCGTGATTATGTTAAATAAATGATGGCGAATGTGGCAACCCTATTATAAGCTTTAACGAGACTAATTAATTAGATGGATGTAATAGTTAAGGTCCAATTATTTTTACTTTATATATATACTTGAAACCTATTGATTTAAAGTAAGACTGCGTAAAAAAACGGACCGATAGTGAAGGGACTTTTCTTTTTGTTTGTTATTCCGTTCTCTGTTTTTATTAAGTAATAGTATGTCCTATATATCATTGTATTAACGAACCTCATATGGTATTCTACAATATCAATTTGTATACCAAGCTATTATTGTAACACACCTCTAGTATTATTTTATGTTGTTATATGTTTTATAATCGACTTATTTAAAACTATTATTTTAAACTCAAACGTCAATTAGGTATTACTAATTTTAGTGCATGCAGTGTTATTGTTATTTAGTTATACATTTATGTGTAAGCTTCAGAGATTGATTGGTAAAAATAAGTAGTAAAGTAAGTAAGTAAGCAAGTATTATTAAATAAATAAAAACTGTCCTGAATGAGGTCCTAGGTTAGAATTTCGGCTCGGGCGCTGTGCCTGGTGCATCACAATAGGCTAGCTCCAAAGATAGGGTTGCCATCTCTAAAATTTGGCAACCAGGACAAGACGCGTGAAAACCCCGGATTTTAGAGTCCAGAACCCGGACATGTCAGCAGGTTTTTTTAAAACATAGCCAGTGTAATAAAAAACTGTTGAACATGTCATAAATCACCTTTTTATTTCATTTCAGACCTTAAAATTAAATTAAATTATCTTTTATCATGTACCTACCTTTTTTTTTTTTTTTTTTTTTTTTTTTTTACGTGGGGGAATGCAATGGCGCATATCCCTCCGCGGGGGCGGGCGGAGGGATTATGTCGGACTCGCCGGGGTAAAATAAAGATGTTAAAAAAAAGATAATGTACCTCCCGGAATACCGACTAAACCTACCACGGTGTTCCTCGACACAACCACTACCGACGGGGCCGCGCGAATCGCTTTCGCATGCGGTCGCGACCCCGCCGAGGTTACGGCCCGCCGTATGAAACGGCAGGCCACTACACGAAAGACCTACCCAAAATAGGCACTACTTCAAATAAAACCCTACTGTCTCCCCCCTAGAGGGAAGACGGACTCGACACAGAGGCGCGCGTGGGAACACGCACGCCGCCTCTCGGACCTGGTGCTGAACGGATGGCGGGCAGGCCCACAAAGCCCGCCACCCCCAGGTCAAACCTCAGGGTGGCTGGAGGTCATCTCGCGCCCTCCGGCGCCCGGTTCTGCGGTTGGGGAGAGGGTTTAAACGCTCCCTCTCCCGCTCCGCCGCCTCCTTGATGGAAATCACTTCCTCGCAAAAGGAGGCGACGGCGTTCCACGACCTCTCACTCCGGACCATAGACTGAACTACGGCTGGGAGCGAGAGGGCAACCGATCCGACTGCCGCGATCAAATCACGACGCTGCGATGCCCAGGCGGGGCAAACCGCCAAAGTGTGCAGCGCCGTGTCCTCAATAACGTCGCGGCAGTCGCCGCAGTGGTGACAACCGGGCGTCTCTTGCCGGCGTATACGACACAGGAACCGGCCAAAACATCCATGGCCAGTCAGAACCTGTGTCAGCCGGAAGGTGAGGGCGCCATGCCGCCTCTCCAGCCACTCCTCAAACACGGGACTTACCGCCACGATCGTGGCGTGCCCGATCATGTACCTACCTAACAAAACAGAACCTTATTACAGTTTGTTAAAGTTTGTAACAAACTGTAATAAGATTTTGTTTTAATAATCAGTTAGAATTTTTTATTCTTAAAATAAAACACAAATTATTAATATACTCTGATAAGAAAACAAAATCTTATTAAAATATTAAACCTAACAAAATTTAATTAAATTTTTAAACAAACAAAACCATTTTAGTAGGTTTTCAGTCTTACATTTCCACTTGTTCAGCCGATCGCTAGCAAAGTAAAGAATTGCGACCGCAGGGATACATGTGCTTTGTATTCGCAGACTCGGAAAAATTCACTGTTTGACGAACTCTTACGGAAATGATGAAAATTTGTGACATTTTTTAACATTTTATTTTGATATTATTATGACAGTTCACATTATAAAAATTGAGCACATATGCATTTGCATATTATAATTACTAAAAATAGATATTTTTAAACGCGTTATTATTATTCTCATAAGAGTTATTTTGGTATTTATCATCAAATGTATCATTTCTTGCCGGGTTGGAAATGACGATGGGTGCCTTTTTTGTAAACTTTCTTGAAATACATAATGTTTCAGGATAAAAAATTCATGGCGCCTTTGGCAATGATATATATAAAATCATTTGCACTCAATTAAAATGACTAAAAACAATAAATAAAAGCACAGTGGCAGAAAAACCTTTATTTTACACATTAGTTTATTTAAAGACGTTTACACTCATAACCGTCCTGCGACTCACTGCGGAGTGCGGGCGGCGATGTCGAAGTGCGCGGCGTGCGGACACAGTGCGTGTGTCGCGGGCAGCCCAAGACTTATTTTTTTAAAATCCGGACTACAAATGAAGCCCCGCCCGGACGCTCCCCGGATGCACTTTAAACTAGGACAAATCCGGGGAAACCCGGACGGATGGCAACCCTATCCAAAGAGCATATAATGAAGCTGGTGAAACGTATGTGTAATCTTTGCTTACTCTACTGAGATATGGAACTTGGATGGAACTATGGAACTTACTTGAACTATATGTATTATGTAGTTCCAATATATCCGTATCCACTAAAAAATGTTTCAGTGGATACGGTATTATAATTAAAAAAATAAATAACAACAATTCCAGTACTATAAGTGCTCTTGGCAGATATCGCGTGTTAGTGAGACGAAGTCAAACGTTTGCGATGTAGTTACTGTCGATCAGCAACTGCAACTTAAAGTAATTATTTGTGAATAAAACAATTCTCCATTTATTGGTCATAAAGATGTACAATGATTTGTTCAGTTACATATGTATATTACGCGCGATATAAAGCTGTGTTTATCAGACCACACCTGCAATACATTTATCACAGTCATCGTAGCTAATCGGCATAGGGTTATATCCACATTCATATATTAAGTTCTTATTGCATGTTGTATTATTATTTTAATTGTGGTTTACATATAGTGTTTTCATTTATAAATCAGCATCAGCAGTAATAAATGGATTGCGAAACTGTAACAACAGTTAAACAAACCTGACGATGATAGAAAAATTGATTTATATTTTCTACTCTATCGCATAACACAGCGCGACAACCGATTTCTCATAACGATGGCATTACGAAATCGTCGTCTGACTGCCGTTGACCTTGCACATCATCTTTAAGAGGTGCGCGAAGTGGACGTCAGCCGGTGGACAGTCAGAAGAAGACTTGCTGAAGGAGGTCTGAATGCGCATGGGCCAGCAAATGGCCCTAAACTGACGCCAGCTCAATGTCGGGCCCGTCTTCGATTTGCACAAGAACATGTGCACAGGACAGTCCGGAACATCCTGTTCTTAGATAAGTGCTGGATGTGTCTTCCTGCCAATGATGGATGAGAAAGGATCTACAGAAGGCCTATAGAGAGATTTTCCCAGAGTTGCATTACGGAACGTGGGGCTTACGGCGGTGGTACATATATGTTCTTGGGAGGTATCTCACTCAAAGCTAAAACTGAGCTTGTCTTCATCGCTGGGGCCAACATTAGGCGACAAGCAAGAGGATTAACATCTCAGCGGTAAATAGAGGAAGTTCTCCAGGAAAATGTCGTACCATTTGGCGGTTTTATTAGAGATAACTTTCTCTTTATGCATGACTATGCAAGACCCCGTACCGCTGCTATATTACGACAATACTTGCAAAAGGTGGGTATCTCCGTGATGGAGTGGCCAGCACAGAGCCCGGATTTTAATCCGATCGAGCACTTGTGGGATTAGTTAAAAAGAAGAATAAGAGGCCGAAATATTGTTCCAGCCGATTGGCTGGAACAATATTTCGGCCTCTTATTCTTCTTTCTGCGTTTTGTAGCTCCTGAAGATTTTCAGGAGCTACAAAACGCACTCAAAGAGGAATGGGATGCTATGCCACAAGACTGTATCAAACACTTGATAGAATCTATGGAAAACCGGTGTCAAGCTGTTATTCGGGCAAGAGGTGGCAACACTTCTTATTATATTTACCAGTAAATTTTGTGTTTTTTTAATTAATCCCCAATTTTCGAACTTTGTTAGTTATCAAAAGATGAATTTGTTATTGTATTTTATTTTCGACAGTTAGGTAAACTTATTACCGCTTTTGTGGTATCACTGAATAAGTATTGAAATAATCTTTAATCTCATATTCAAAAAAATATGTATTTAGTTAAATAAAAATAAAAAAAGAATTTCGAAAAATGTTTACATGTGCGATTTTATTGCACCCTATTAGTATAGGTTATCTCTTGCTATAACCATTTATGTTAACTGTTTATACATGATGGTGCTTGGAAATCAGTAATAAATACGTAGTTATATAATAGTGTAGATTTGTTTACGTGTTATTTTTGGTATATATTCTACTAGAAAACTTTAAGGTGACAAAAAGACGAGCCTATTAAACGTATTACTAAAAATCATCACTATTTCATATTCATAATATAAGTAGATATTTACTTATATTATACAAAATAATAATTACAAAAGTATATTGTAATAAACTACTTTAAAACCTTTGCATTTAAATTGTTATAGCGTGCTTACTTAAACATTACATAATACCCAAATATTGCCAGGCTAGAATAGCATCACTGCTAGCTCAAACTGCTTATAATTCTGCAGCTACCTTATGATGGTTAATTTAAATACTTGAACAGTCGTTATATCTCCGTCTACTTATCGATCGCTTCAGTCATATGTAAGTTGAGCTGTAAATCTAGTCCTCCACATACAAATACAACGAGCACTAAAGATTAATTCTGAGATATGCGTTAAAATAAAATCAGTCACAAAATATAGCACTTCTTCTTACTTTTTTGTGTGGTTAGTGGCCAGCCTGTTGTCAAGAGTTGTTCAAGCCACCCGTAGGCATCTGACATGGCTTAACGGGACCGACATTTTACGTGCCCTCCGGAGATGCTCAGATGAAATACCACTAAGCGGTCACCCATCTATAGACTGACCGCACCCAACGTTGCTTAACCTCGCCAATCGTTTACCGATCAGTGAGTGCAACTGGCTATGAGCGCCTCAATATAGCACTCACTTTCTGTAATAGAAAAATTATTCTAACAACAAAAGGATTATATTATTCAGCCATAGAATTCGTTATGAAAGCGCAATAATTGGCAACATGAGTGTTTTGTTGATGCTAACGTCAAAAATGATTATGTGTCTATAAACTATTTAAATAATAGTCTTCAATATATTATGGGCACAAACTTTGGCTACTTAGAATTAATGATATGTCACATATACCCAGGTATTAAAATCTTTGTTGTTGGATCTTCTGTCAACTCCACTACCAAATGACTATATGGGATTTTACACACTACATCAAAGGCTTCGGCTGCAATTCTTGTAAAGGGTTGAAATATTTGTTATGTGACACCCGGCTGCGATGTGGTAAGAGTAGTCTTGACTTTAATTAAAATACCAAGTACATGTTATAGAAGCTCAAGTATGCATATTACAAACCTGTGATTTAAGTTTGTATGTCGAAAACATGTACAAGATATATTTTACCTGTTTATTGTTCTGCTTTGTAAAACCTGAAACCTTCTGATGAAAGCCAAATAAAGCTAATTGTTAATTAGTAAAAAGAAGAGGCGCGACTATGCATTTCGAGCCTTTTAAAAACGTTTGTCATTGCCCTTAATAATAATTAATTATATAATGCACATAACGAATAACGTAACTTGTCTCTCTAACTTTCTCAATTATACAGCGGCAGCAGAATGTTATTAAAATTAACTCGTAACGTAGCCAAATGGCTAGACCTTGTACCTTGCGAAGGATCAATTGCAAATTCGAATTTTAACATACAATGCTTACTCCTCTCGCTCACTGGTGTGAGGGAAAGGATATACTACAAGCAAAAGCTGGTACTTTTGCTTGTATTAAGTGTGAAGTATGCGCTACACGGTGTATACCGGGTCTTATTGTTGCAAAAGATGTGTTGAGTAAGATTAAACATATAGTGTTTATGTCTATGTTGCCAGTTGAAGCTCATAGCGCATTAAATAGCTGGCTTATGGGTATTTAATATTTCCAAGGCGGTTGCTCTGAGCTATTGGCATCTGTAAGATTGTGACTGATTTATATTTTTTTAGCAAATGCTACTCGTCAACATTGTAGATTAAAAAAAGATATTCATATGATATTCGATTGAGTAACATATAAATTGTACCATGATGTTAACTGAAATATGGGATACAAAGAACACTGAGGTTCGGAATAACTATCTGCAAATCACACATTCGTTGGTCCGTCCCATTTGAAGGATCAAGTCCATAATATTAGGCACGCATGCAGTGGTGATGCGACCACTTTAAGTCAATGCGTAATTTGTGCAGTATAACAAGAAACAAATAGGTAAAATTATTGACGTTATAGTCGTTACTTTGGCTTTGTCCCGGTTACTTACGTTCGTGCCACCGGAATGATAGTAGACGTTATACAAGTTATTCGGGGAGGCACGCCAATGTTATTAATTTTGCTCAAAGACATTCCCGACATAATCGCGCTGTAATGCTTTGTTAACTCTTTAAGATGTTTAACATTTTGAAAATTACTGCTTTAGCCTGTTTTAAAATTCTTTTATAGAAATATCTTAGAAATCTGAGTTATATGATACATAAGAAAATACATAGGTATACAGGTAGGGAAAAATAAGCGTACATGCTTATTACGAGTATTATATCAAATTATAACTGTTGAATTTGAAACGATGAGTTGTAGGCCAATTATTCAAATTGTGTAAATTGTCATATTTTTGTCGAATACACCGTTTGATTAGTATATTTGATACATTTGAAAAGGCATATTATTACAAATTAGGAAAGAGACTGTCCTTTTATTTGCTCAATGATAATTGTAATGTGTAAAAAACATTGTTATTTGAAGGGAACGCAAATAATGCAGAAAACGAATTGCAACTGTTGAACTTGTACTTTAAGATAAATTGTATATTCAAACGAGAATTGTGCAAATAACCGGTGGCTAGTATATTTGGGTCAAATCATGCAACTAATTTTTAAACATGTGCGGGCACATCTTCATAGCAGGACCTTCTAAACATTTAATACCATGGTAATGAAACTTTGAATGTGTAAATGTTTAACTTACATACGTTTATTTTATCTTAAATTTAGCAAAATGGATTGTAAATATTTGATTGAGTATATAATATTTAAAATTGGTTTTTAGTTCATTAACAACTGCTGTAAGTGCCATTACAACGGTTATTGACTCAGTTTAGAGCTTTTTAAGACATAGAGCGCTGAACGATTAGCTATTACGTAACTACGGTAATGTGGACAGTTGTCTCACTGCGATGGCTGCGACTGTAAGTTGTAATTTCGTTACTATGGACAGTCGCACTAATGACATTTAATCCTCTGGACCAATATAGGGTTACAGTAGAGAAGCAGTCTAGTATATTAAATATATTTAGCAGGATATTTGGATTTATCTAAGACCCACGAAATTGGTTCGCTGGTCGATGCAAAATAAAAGATAAATTGGCACATTGGTATAACTATGTTCATTGAGAGAACAAGGAATAACTCTTAGGTTTCTTATTAGTAGATACATATCATTAATTCAAATGATGCCTGGTTTGATGAAGTGATTACTACTCTTTCTACATAAAAACTAAGGCTAGACAAATAAATTTAAATTCGCATCGATGGTAACAAATTACTTGATAAAGTATCCTTAACGACGATACTTCAGCTCGCTCCACCCACCTGTCACGGTTTTTTGTTCAGGAAGGCGGATTTCCGAGTGGGCGGAGCGTTATGTGGGCGGTTGGACGCCCACTGGAGAGCCCCGCCCACCGGCTGAAACCTCAGTCACTAACGAAGCGTCGGCCGTGATGATACTGTTGACTGCTGGCATGTACCTGCAGTACAGAGTACATATACTACTAGTGGCTGGGCCTCTCACTTGCTATGAGTTATGATTAGATTCATACTACACTGAGTTTGGTGTACCTATGTAATTTAATTCAGCTATTATTCATAATTAGTGTGTAATCATTTTAAAGTCTACTTTTTTATTCATTATAATATTTTAAGTCTGTCAGGATAAATCAAAATATAAACATCTGTAAATCCAATGCAGAAAGTGTATAAAACACAAAAGTTCTGCATATATGTACAGAAAAATACTATACATACACAACAAAAGTAACTTCAAGATAGTATAAAAGGTGGTTTTTCAAAGAGCGTAACAACTTATTGATGACATTGTCATAATGATGACTCCAAACATTAATTAACCGTAGGTAATTACTAATTATAAATACCAATGACAGTAATGCACAAAACACGGGAATTAGTTGCCGTTGGATATCGTGTAAGTGGTATCTAACTAGTTTAAGCAGAGGGATCTGCTTAACCTACGTTGTACTTATTAAGCAAAGAAAGCTTAGCCCATTTGATTGCTAATATACAATGTAGGTATGTTCCATGAGATACAGTTTGCCCATTCTGGTTATATGCGTCATAATTAAGGTGGATTGCATTATGAGTAGGTTATTCAGTGATAATCCGCTTTATAATATATTATGTATATAGTTTTCTCTCATGAAATTAATGATATTCTAAATGTAATCTTGGTGGGGCACCGTTACTAAAGGCAACTGCTATACATGAGAGCTAGGTTGCGAAACCTGATTCGAGCTAGAGTTATTGATTATTCTATCGAGAATTTGCAGCAGCAGCACGAAGCCTGAGATTGTGCCCGGTAGATAGCAATGGGATCGCCCTCTATTACGTAGGGTTCTAAATAAAATGTGGTTTTGGCAAAGTGTGGGTGTAATACATCTCTGGCTACATGTTTATGTGTGCGAATATAGACGTGGTACAACATATGTATGCATCTTGTATTTAATTTGACCTGTTAATTATTACCTTTATGTCAAATATTGCAACAAAACAGCAGAAATCGTTTTCTTGGTGACTACACACGTAGCTTTGATCGTCCCTACACGCAGAAACTCCTCAGCCTTTATCTTATTTTTCTTACCAAATGTTGATAAAATCAGAATCGTTTCCTCACTAGGGAACTCCTCAACGGTTAATAGTACGAAAACGAAACTTTGTATATATGTACCTAGGTATGTTTCACATTAATGTTACCAAAAACAAGTAGTGCAGACAGGATAGTCTTCTGGCAAGATAAACTCTCAGCGGATAATAGCACGAGCAGCGTATAAAGTAATTAAAATGCAGGAAATATAAGTCATATTTAGAGATAAGTGTTATCAGGCTCTAATTTTGTTTTGTCTTTATGACTATGAAAGTTCAGACTAGTTATCAACCAGCGTGATATCTCTATAAAGATTATAAAAATTGACTAATATTGTCAACAATTACATTAATTTATAATTATTTGTTCATGATCTAATTAAGCCGATGGTCATTTGGGAAGTCTCATAATATTAATACATATAGGCCAATATGGGCCAGGTATAAATATACAAAGCTTTATTAATATAGTAAATAAATTAAATAAGCTTGTATTATGAATGTGGCAGGAATTAGCAGCAACAGCCTAGAGTACGGTTACCAGAACTATTGGTCTGCCACACAGAGGTCTTTCGATCCCCCGGCACGCGAATCTGACCGTTTGTAGGTTTGGAGTACCAAATAATTAATTACCGCTGGCTTTAACGGTGACAGAAATCTGTTTGATAGTTGTCTATAATATTCTTAAAGATATGTAAACCGCATTAGGCCAGCGTGATAATAGCCTTAAGCTTCTCATAATAAGAAGAGGCCTGTAGCCACAAGTTGAGAGAGTTTATAAACAGGGATAAAATTATTTTATATAAATGCGGCTCTTATACGTTTCTTTTAATATTCTTTAAAAAAAGAAAGACAGCATTAGGATCCTATGTCGCGGAGGACGTTTCAAACATTTAAATAACAGACTCTGAACAACCTTTTGTGGATCATATAAAGTTTCGTCCCGTGTAGGACTCGAACCCACAAAACTCGGTGCAGAGGTAGTAGCGAGGCGACCATTAATACCACTACGCCATTCGTGAAGTCGAATAGATTATATTATAATAATTTATTTTATTATTGTTGTTGCTGGCAGACGAGACGGCGGGCGGTCCAAATGATAAAATGCGGTAACCGTCAAAATTAAGGCACTACCGTCAGTCAAGCAAGGGGAAAAATAATTCTGTTATTCCGTCAAAGGATAGTTTTGCTTGGAGCCTTACAGATTGTCAGTACCAGCGCTCAGGGTCAGCATTAAATGAGAATTGAAATTAATAAAGACGCTTCTACCAGTGATGAAAAAGGTATAGAAAATATAAAGTACCAGTACCGCAGTAAGGACAGGGTGTACGGGTATCAATTATATGAGAAACTGAGGCGGCACGGAGTCATTAGAATTGTGATGGGACTGTTTGAAAATTATCTTTATATATATATATATAATTCTTCTGTTCGTGTGTTGGCAGTGAACTCCTCCTAAACGGCTGGACCGATTTGAATGATTTTTTTTGTGTGTGTTCAAATGGATTCGAGGATGGTTTAGATTTGGTTACTTTTTCTTTTTTTTTTGTCTATACAGGACAACCTTCTGTCGGAACAGCTAGTTATTTATAAATCTGTAAAGCGGTTATCAATATTATTATTCATTTTGATTGAAGATTATCACGATACTACTATTATAAATATTGATGTTTAATGATAAACATTAGTTTATTGGAAAACAATGTTTTTACCATTTCATGACGCTGTTTCTTTCGAACTGGATTTTCATCTGTATCTTGATAGTAAGTGCCTTCTCCTTAGGTTATATCTATACTTACATGGTATATCAAAACATAGACAATATTTCAGTTAAAAAAAATTTGATTATGTTCGGTGTGTGTATATTCTTTTAGACTATCACTGTTACTAGATCTTTAGTAGCCAGATATAATGTTAATGATATTTCGAATTCGTTTAGGATACGAGGATATAAGTAGGTACATACAAAGATTTTATATAGATTTTATTTTATAAGATTTTCTTTTTCTTTAGATTTTTATTTATATTGTTATATAGATGAGAGCTACTTACTTTAAACAAAGCAACCTCTTTTTGCTAAGGTAGTTCCGTGATATGGAATTTTGCGAATTCATCAGGTTTTTAGAGTGGAAGTGAGATATCTGAGCGTATTTGAAAATTTATGAACAGCTCTCTTTTCTCTCTCCAGTTTGACCATGTAGCTAGATGGTGCGCTACCCTCTAAGTTAAATAAGTTAAAATGGAAAACCTATTAAACGGTAGCGACCCGACGGTGGTACACACAATAGGTTTTCAATTATGTTTGGTAATCCAACAATTGACATGTTAATTAAATCAAACTAGTTATATCGATATTATCGTGTTTGATTTCATTCACAGTGTATGTTTTAAACGTATACGCTGTTGCACTTTGATATTAATAATTGTGATAAACAAATGTTATTGTATTTCATCATCGATTCTACGTTATGTTGTTAATAATCGCTGCACGAAAGTCAAAGCTTAACGGGTAACGAGTAAAGTTACATTTGGGTTATTTGCTTGATTCAGGCAAAGGGGCGAGCCTATAACAAAATACCAATAGAAAATTACGTCTACTGTTTATAAACCACCATTGAATTACAATTCTGGTATTGTACCATTCATATTTGCAAAATGGTGCATTCGTTATACATTCTAAAAACATATCATATTATCGGCTATACAAATCAATGAAAACAATAAGTACTAACAACTTTTCATGAAATGGAACAATTCAGGTGCTGCGATGGTTATAGTATAATACAGACAGTAGCATGATATGAAAGCGCATAGACGAACATTTTGTAACAAATACAAAGTGACTGTATGTGGTATAAAAAGTTATATTATAGTACTTGTTTAAAAGGCAGTTTAATATCACAAAATAATTACGAAGTCTATTAAATTACACTCTTCTTCTCCCTAGCCTTTATTTTTCCCAAGTCACATGGGGTCGGCTTTTCTGGTCTAACCGAATTTGACTGGATATCAGTTTTTACATGGAGCGGCTGTCACCTGACCTCCGCAACCCGAAGGCTAACGATACCCTAAGGCTAGACCAGTGTCAGAATATTATAGGGCACTGACTTCCCAGTAACGACTACCATAGATGTTCATGTCAGCCGAGATCGACGGCTTAACGTGCTCTCCGAAGCACGGAGCAGGCGATAATTGGCAATCAATACGCACATCATTTCGAAAAGTATAACATATAACTTCCGAAAGTGAGAGGTGCGCGACGTGGGTTCGAACCCGAGACCCTCTGCATTGCAGTCTGTTGGTCTCCGCACTGAGCTATCGCTGCTAAGTATATTAAATTATACTATATTGGTAAATAATAGATACAAATGTTTATGTACCGTATACTTTATGTGAACTGTATGTCAACGATGATACGGTCTAATTTACTTGTGATTTCTAGTATTATTATTATAGGTAAGGAATATTTTTTTATTAGTAAAATTTTCGTAAGTAAATAATATCAACGTGAAATCACTAAATCTATTTCTTGAAATTCCTTTGTCAGGCTATCTGGTAGATCTACATTTTAAATACCGTGCACTGTGCCTTTGGGTGTAAATATAAACATTGTTAATAGCAGATGTCTTATTTGCCAAAGAATCAGTAATAATAACCTTTATTTACTGAATATTCATGATACAATGATGTTTAACAGGTCACAATAATACAGTTCTCTATATTCTTATAATTCAGCAACCTAGTTACATTTAACTAGGTTGCTGAATTATAAGATGAATAAATAACCTTACATTAAATTAAATTTAGTATTATTTTAAAACCATAATTGAAACAAATAAAACTATTAATGTAGCTCAAAGAGTCCATATAAGAGCGCTATGTAACTAAAAGTTACCATATCGCCAATGTTTTAACTAACCAGTCCAATAGTTATTCTGTACTGTAGAATCGAATAATAATGTTTGCTGTACAAAGCGTAGCATACAATGAGTATATATAATAATAAAAAGAAAATAAATTGCTTTTCAACTAACTTATCTACAATATTATTCAAATATGTAGGATTAAACAAAAAGGTGCAATCTTACCGATCTATAAAATGAATAAGAAACAACATCTTATTTAAACAATTCCAGTAAATAGAATGGGTGGCAGCTTATTAATTCTCTTGGTTGCAATTTCTTTCCAAGTTGTTATCAGGCTCGTATTTTACGTTTAATCTGCAATGATTAATTAAAATGTCAGCAGAGGGTGCACCGCCTCAGTATATATCATAATGTTGTCTTGGATACTTTATTTCAACTCAGAGATGCATTTGAAAACATAAAACGTGGTTTTAACTAAGAAGTTTCATTAATAAGATCTGAAAAAGAAAATATATTATTAAGGGTTTTATTGAATTTTATCTTTTTTACAATTTTTGTTTATACGTGGTACAAAGATCTGAATATTTTTATGATTAGAAATAAAATCTCACAGAATTAAACGAGTTTATTCGCTCAGTTATCCTTTGTCAAACAAATGGGGATGAAAATACGTATAATAAGCGTTTGGTTTTTAAATTGAAATGGGTCGGCTAATAATATTCTTATGTTATACCGTACCTCATATTTTTGTAACTTGTTTTACCTTTTACATAATCATTGCCTTTTCCCCTTACTCACATAAAACGCCAATGATATTATATTCCAAGTACTCAACTGTATAATGTAGGCAAACGTTTCTTTCTAAACTGTCCAATTCTTTGTGCAAAACTTTTCTGAATGCGCTCCCCAATGAGAAATTAGCAAAAGTAATTCATTAAGCATTTGCAAAGATTGTGCTAAGTCCTTTATTTCAGTGCGGGCTTGCAGGCGACTCCAGCGAGTATTTTTTAATTCCGCAGCCTTACCATTGTCTACTGTTGATTTATGTCTACCAAGCCGACTCTACGCAAATAAACCGAGATAATGGGCTTTTTTAACACCTTAATTAAAATGTACTACAGTTAATTGATGTGGATAATTATGTGTTTTAATTTTGTGAGGTGTAGATTTACGTGATGTTTGTTTATATTTATTTTTAATACGTAAATAATATGTATATTTATAAGATGAATAAAAAATATTTTCCGCTAATAGAAGAGAAAAAGGAATGTGTCGATATAAATTTAATTTTGGGTTATAAAGGTTAGAATAATAATTATTAGTAACTTTACGTCTAAAACAATACCTTAGAATAGTTATATTGTAGGTTTTTCTTTAAATATGCCAGACATAATGTTACCTTATCTCAGTTAAATGGTTCAAGATAGCCTGTTTCCATAAATTGACAGTTGGATAGTTCCGCTGAGTTAATAGTACCGATATAAGGTCGGGCAAGACCCATCTCCTTCACCCTTATCGGCCTCATAGATGTCTTGTTGGCAACATCGCAGCTTAACGGCTTCTGGCATACATCTGTTTTATGTGTCTGGTTGTATTACGTTTATTGTGTTACTAAAATCTGCTAGATTACAATGAGCGTTGATTATATGACTTCTTATTTAAATAAGTATGCATGTTGTTAAGAGTTTGAAACGTACAGCAATTTGAATATAATAGGTATATTTCGGTCGACATCGACATCGTCGTACATGTTATATATAAGTATACATACTCGTACTTATGTAGGTAACAACTACCTTCATGGCATAGTGATAGTGACTGTGGCATTAGTTCTCGGGTTCGTTTACCGGGTCTAGCAAAGTGTTATTAAATTCTTCTGTCCTGTGTACGGTACGACCAGAAGACAATAGGCTCGCTATCCATAACGTGGTACCTGAGGCTATCTAAGGCATAATATGGGTATAATACATCTCTATATCTTTATCCTAAAGGGTAATATCCCTCTACCCAAAAGCTTGAGACGTTGTATGTATGATTAAATATTTTAGGCAGACTATCTATATATTAATACGTGAAGCAAAAACTTTGTACCCCTTTTTACGAAAATTGCGCGGACGGAGGAGTATGAAATATGGCACAGTTAAAGTTTATATGGAGGAGGAGTGCCGAATCCTAATATATTTATAAAATATGCATTAGAAATACATTAAATTAATGAAAAAACACTACACGCACACAACCATGCATTTGATACACGCAGTCGAATCGCGTTCGTAGTATTTCGGTATTATTCGGCGTACGTCGCACAATTCTTCGTAACTATGGTTACATACCTTATTTATATGTAATAAAGAAAAAAGAAACCAAAGTAGCAAGCTTAGGAATATCGTCAATGAAAGAGTAGGTATAGTTAAGTGAATAATAATTTGTTTGAAAAATATTGGTAAATTAACCTGTATAGCCTTGGAGAAATCTAAATAAAATGTGATTATAAGGGTAAAGTTATAGACAATAAAACCTTAATAACGATCAAGCTTAAAATTTACTTAAATCAATTATGGTCGAATTTCGACTTCATCTAACGCGAAAGCCATGATTCATATAAACGAGTTTTGCGGACACTATAAATAACAAAGCAGGCTGACACCTTAGCCCAGTACGTCTTGTTCTAAAAATTTACAGAAACATGTTAGAGTGAACGGATCAGTTATTGGACAGGTCTTTGGAACACCCACCGTGGCATAGACGAAAAAAGACAGCAAAGCAATGTCCTGCGTAACTACTTTTACCACAGAAACACGTAGCTTTAAGCTTCCTAGGGTGCCCAAAAGTACTGTGCTTAAGCACAACTTCACACGGGTGCAAACCTGAGTCTTAGGTAACAAACATGGTTGCTCCAGCGTGAATAAGCGCCTAACCCCATATGAGTCACTATGCTTGCTTTCTTTGGTTGAGATTGTGGCACATGTCCATGTTTGGGTTAATAAAGCTATCGTGTATCGGGAGGGGAATCGATAGAAGAGAAGACAAGGGACTTTTGTTGATAATGCATACATTCGAACAATTTATTAGAATATAGAATTTGTTTTTGAATATCAGACACAAGTGCCCGCCTGTTTTCCTAAATTTTGTACCGCATAGCTTCAAGATCTCCTATGTTCAATATTGTCATTTGCATAGCAGTGTATGTAGCATCTTATTTATATACAGAAGAAAAGAGAAGGCATTGGACAGGGCATAAGTGTAGACTTACAGAAATTTCGAAGCCAGAAGCGCAGAACAAAACATGACACAAAACTCGAATGTGGTGCTCATGCGAGGAGGTCAATAACCTGATAGTAGAATCGAGGTTGCAGACTGTGGGCAGGAAGTTAGAATATAAGTGAACGGTGCCAGAACTTATCGAAAGTTTTGGTGATTTCGAGATTCGAAGAACAGACAACGACACTAAACATACATAAGATCAACTTACATTTTTGTCTAGCCATATAGATGTTTAATAATTCAGGAGTTATATTCTAGGTAGCGGACAAGTTGAGTGTTACGTATTTGTTCAAACGCCTTAAAAATGAAAGATGTGATGGCAATAAGTCGATATTTGCCTGGGTTAGTACCACTAACGTAAATATTATGCTAACTTATGAGAATATACATTCTCTGATCAGATTTACTATACCATCTATATATACAATAAGTCAGCCTGTACTTTATTGAATAACTTATTCAAGAGATAACAGGCTGACATATTTTATTGTTAATAGTAAACAGCGTACAAAGTAATGATTTCTTCCTTTTGATGTATCTTGAGATATATATCTCAGGAGGATATCCGCCTGCCCAATGAAATTAAATTTCTAATTTATAAAAATTGGTAGGTATAATGCATAATATTTAAATAAGCTAAAAACCAATTAAGTACATATAAGTTGAGAGTAAATCCTTGTCTATCATGATTAGCCCTCTTCATTGTGTAATTATCATTGTCGAAAACGCTAAATTTGCACCAATTAATTAGCCCACAATTACCGCCGCTCTGGATCTACGTCGACATCATTAACGGAACACAATACATAAACACCGGACTACATGATACAGCAGCTAGCAGCTGGTTTATTGAAAATTACCTCTGACTCAACGAACATCATAAAGTGGCAATGAGGCATCTGATCATCAAGACTATTCATTATATCGTCGAAGTCAAGAATTACTTATACTAATAAAAATACTATCGTATACATAATTGAAACAAAAACTAGAGAGTTTAGTGATAAGATCAGATTCTGTGTCCACATACCGTATAACAGATTAAATCTAAATATATACCAACAAAGATATCACGTTCCCCTCTAATCGTACAATTTCGTCATCAATTCATAGTCACATCGAGTTTCATTCATATCCCAACGATTTAATTGCCAGAGCAAGGGCTTTCAGCTCCAGCCCCATCCACATACAGTTTAGCAAACACGTGAGCTCTCGAGGGCCTGTGTGCTAAAACTGCATCCTAATTATGGTGTATTCAAAGTGGGCCGCCAATTTGCCGCCGGTTGAGCTCTGAGTGCGCAAAAACTCTAATTAAGGTAAGTAATGTTTATAATTAAAATTACACTCGTACTCTGAACGAATCAAAGCGAGATTTCGAATAGGCGACGCGTATAATCCGACCACTTCGCCTTGTGGGTGATTTTTTGTGTGCACTCGGGTGTCTTCTTTGCTTTTTGCTGTTGGGAGCTTAATGTGCCTTTATAGGTTTATAAAAACAAGATAAAATAACAGTTCCTAATTAGCTGTATATACTCAACATTGGCATGTGTTGATATTTCATATTTTTATTATTTTCTTGTATTTCGATATTGTGAAATATAGCAGTTTTACATGTTAGGATGTAATTTAGCAATTAGATACGTAGTCCGATTATACCTGGCCTATATAGAAATGTTAGAAATCGATTTTAGGGTGGATGAGAAAATAAAATGCAAGTTTATTTTATGTAAAGGCTTTTGAAAAGATTAATATTTATGATGTAGTGTAATTAATATTTTCAAGATTTACTCTCCTGTTATTTATATAGTATGTGTAATTGTGTACATTATAAGTAACTTAACGATACAATAATGTGTAATGAATTAAGCTCAAATCTCTAATAGGTATTGTAGAATTTGCCCATATCGCTATCAACTGTTACAACGATCAGAGCTACTTAGAAGGCTAGTCTTCTTAGCACTCCACCAGTGGACAGCTTTGCCACGTATTTATTTTACATATAGTACAGTAATATTTATCTTAGTAGTATTTAATTACTTATTCAGAAATTAGAACTATTTCCACGTCGATTTCAGTATAGTTTCTTTGTTTTTCCTAGTAGTTCTACAAACTCTATGGTAAGTTCTAGTAAATTTTACTCCCAAAGTAATATAGGAACTAAAATGACTACATTTGACGAATAGTCAATTTAGGTAATTTTATGTAGATAGCCATATCGAAATCACTCTACAATCGAATGAACACGGACAGACAATTGATTAGGAAAATAGCTTATGCTGTTCGGCACTGCACCTATAATGCCAATTAAAATTAATTAGGCCCCTTGTTATTCTTAATATATATAAATGACTTACCAGATTCAATAAATTGTCAAAGTGTCCTATTCGCGGACGACATATCTATAATAGTGCCATATAAGGATAAAGATACATCTCACGAAATGAAAATTAGTAAAGAGGTCCAAACGGTATTAAGATGGTTAAAATCAAACAAATTAAATGTAAATCTGTCAAAAACTAAATTAATAAAATTTGGCACGAATAAAAGTAAACAATCTGATTATATCATTAACATAAAGATAGAAAATGACAGTATAGAAGAAGCTGACAGTATAAAATTCTTAGGTATAACTCTGGATAAATTATGTAACTGGAAACAACATATAAGCGACGTTTGCCTCAAATTAAGCCGATTTGTCTACGCCCTTAGAAAGCTTCGAACCGTGTCAGATGAAAAGACTGCAGGTATAGCATATAAAGGCTATGTAGAATCAATCCTTAGATATGGTTTAATAATATGGGGAAATTCAACTGACGTTGGTCAAGCATTCATTGCACAAAAGAAATGCTTAAGAGCTATTTGTGGAGTAGGTCCACTTGACTCCTGTAAACCTTTATTTAAAAAACTTAATTTGCTGACATTGACCTGCATGTATGTTCTTGAAGTATCAGTATTTGTAAGGAAGTATAACGATTTTTTCAAATTTAAGAGGGATCATGTTACTAAATACAGACCAAGAGATCCTACTAAAATATTAATTCCATTTTGTAGAACAACCTTAAATAAAAAGAATGTTTATCACATGTGCATATCAGTTTTTAATAAACTGCCTAGGACTCTAAGAGAACTTCCATTTAAATATTTTAAATTTAAGTTAAGAAAATGGCTGGTAGATAAGTGTTTTTATACAATAGAAGAATTCATGCAAAATAAAACTAATGAATCTGATTATTTGTAAATTTTAATATAATGTAATGATATATGATAATAAATGATAAATATTCTAAATAATAATATAGTTTGCCATCTTGTTAATAAAATTTTAACTGTTTTATATAATTATTAATATTTGCATGCCTAATACAGGCAGAATATAGCCTGAACGATTCACCATTGTAAAATCTGGTACCACCTGTATTCTGTGCAAATAAATGTTTCTTTCTTTCTTTCTTTCTTTCTTTCTAACAAGGCTCGACATAGTGATGCAGAAGCATTCGATATGTAAATATTTTGATAGAGAAAATGTTGCACTTCCCTGCTACTATAACAATATTCTAATTTAAATTAAATAACGTTCATAGTGTTTCCGCAGTTCAGATAGTTTTTGATAATTTTAAAGTATATATTAAGAGACCTACGTATATCTGTACATGTTTTACATTTCTCAATATGCAAGTAGATTAATTAAACCGGTAGGCAAATTGAATTTTGGTTTTCACTTTCGCAATTTGAGTTCATAATACAAAATTAGATGTGTTTTAATGGCGAGCGTTTGCTGGAGTCTGGACCAAACTTAGTAGTTCAGTCCAGGTTCTGGAATACACCACACCACCACGATAGATAATAAGACAAGAGACTAAGAGATAAAACGATAAGACATGCGCCAAGATAGAACTATACCAACCAAAGAATTGTTGTCTATTATTGTATTATACTAAACTGAGTTACCCACACTTAAATAGGACAAGTCCACCGATCGCATGTTCTCTATACAACACCTAATTGAGACTTCGTGTTGGCTATAAATGCAAAGTACAAGTCCAGCTAGAACTCACCCATCTATGGGTCGGACACATAAAATGTACAAATATTGTAATAACGAACACAAATCTTGATTTCTTCTGGTTCTTGATAGAAAATCGTAGGCGTGGATATATTATAAATAGCTGCGTAAAGATCTGCAGTAACTACTTAATTTCTAAGCTAACTGTTTTTTAGTTCTAAATTAATTTCTTTAAATATTTTAATTGTAATTTTTATTTTATTTTATATAATTCTATTAAAGGTTAAATTATTATTAATTAAATTTCATATTATTTCAAAGTTTTGTTATTAATGCAAAATATTGAATTATCATTGAAATTTGTTGTAAATATAAATTAAATTTGTATATGGATCATGTGTCTGGAAATAAAGATTATTATTATTATTATACTCCTTATTCAAATTTTTTCAATATATTTTTCATTTTTTAATAAACATATATAAAAAATACATTTTTAACTATAAAATATATGGTACCCAACCGGCATCGGAAATAGGATCCAAGCTGCCGGTGGTTAGGATTCCAGAGATAGGAACCACCTCACAATGCGTGCCGTATCTAATAGCACTGCCTTCTGCATCAAACCCTTGATCCAAGCACCCAACGCGAGCCTCTTTAGATGGTGATCGAGGGTCTTGGCTATTAGACTATTGACAGATATGACTATCGGCACAATGATTGCCGAATCTACATCCCACATGTCGACAAACTCGCGAGCTAATTCGAGATATTTAATAATAATTATTATTATTATGTTTATGAGTCCAAATGATTGAGCCTTATAGTAAGTACAAACTCAAAACCCGTCTTGGTAGTGGCGGTGTAACCATTTAAATTGACCATGCTGCAGCTGGAAAAGTAAAAGTCACCCTTTCGTCAAAGGTAAGGTAAGGTAAAAGTGAAAGGAGTCAATTACATATCTCACTTTTATTTTCTTAATAGTTTCCCTAACTTTTTAATTATATTTAGACTTTAGCATATAACAGATATGTTTATTATATATTTTATTGAGGTTTTTATATGCAACCAGCTGTTCCGACAGACGTTGTCCTGAAAAGGAGAAAAAAATTAAAAAAGAAACCAAATCTAAACCATCGTCGAATCCACTTGAACACACACAAAAAAATTCATTCAAATCGGTCCAGCCGTTTAGGAGGAGTTCACTGTCAACACACAGTACAGAAGAGTTATATATATAAAGCAATATATATATACTATAATTTAATTTTAACGTTTCCCCTACAGATTATTTACAAATTTACGACGCTGGGTGGTTAATGTTAAAATAAACATGTACCTACCGAGAAAATGAAGTACTCTAAAATATATCTGACTAAGTCTGAAATCACTTAACTGGCAATAATTAACTTTATTTACATTTTACCTCCTGAGGATTGCGGCACCCTTGCTTAGGACGGCGATACATTCAGTACTTTTATGGATGAATAAATTGCCAAGCACTGTTATTTATTTTGGACTTGACAATATTATCTTACTAGTAAAAATGAGGATTTGTAATCAAGTTTTTTAAAATGTTTTAAACTACGAGCAATATGAGTTACCTAGATTATGTTGTATCGTTTTGAACATTTCTCAACTCGTATCAGAAAAAGTAACAGTAAGTCATTGTGTTTCTTTTATTATATAATTGATGATATAGAAAAGAAGTAAAATTTAGTTTTCTTAATTAGTCATGTTGAGAGAAAATATCACTAGTTTACAATTATAAACAAAAACCGAAATAGTATTTATTGCATGCCTTTAAATCATATTTAGGATAGTAGCAAAGCTTTGATAAGCTAAGCTTGATAGCTTAACGTAGTTTGAAACTAAATAAACAAACACTATCACATTGCAATGTTCATTTAGTTTTGCACGGCTTCTATAAAACTGCATTCTCTCATACTTTAGCACCTCCATTGTGTAGCAGACTTAACGCGAAGTGGTTCCGGCGGACGTGTAATTAAAACCATCCTTTACTGATTTATCGCGTCCACAATTTATTCCTTTATCTTTGTTCGGACCACTAATATATCTTTATTCAGCTCTGCAGATAAAATTAGCGAATTTGTTCGCTACGGAGCCCCGTTTCTTGTTTTTTGGTTCCCTC
This sequence comes from Catocala nupta, assembly GCA_963675205.1. NCBI lineage: Eukaryota > Metazoa > Arthropoda > Insecta > Lepidoptera > Erebidae > Catocala > Catocala nupta. Next base: position 11,746,540 of record OY776081.1, read on the forward strand.
CTCCGTGCTCGGCAAAGGGTTGCCACAGATAATAATTATGTATTTAGTTAAATTTATGTTGCAAGATCTAAATACTTTTGATTTAGGATATAAAATAAATCTTATCATATTTTCAAATACATAATAAGCTATATAAATTCATGTATTTTCTTATCGAATCACTGTTGTATATCACCCGAAACACTAAGCAGAAGTGTACACCCTCATTTCGACAGTTATATTTGATGTCCCACAAAACAGAGTGCGAATACCGGTGGCTCATTAGCGCGTTGCGTTGCGTTGCCTCGTCGCACCATCGACGCTGCGTCGTTTTCCATATTTTTTTTGTGACACGCTACATTAATACGTTGCGTTGTCGCACGCGACGTTTTCACGGATCGACGGACGAGAGACGAAGCGGGGTCCTTTTTTCATTTTAAACGCTTTCTACATCCTGTCCGTCCCAGTGATCTTTTCAAGGTGGCTGGGGTCGTCAAGGTATTTGGTAAGCAGAAAAATTAGATAAAGAAAATATACAATATCACCATGAAATAAAATTAAAATTAACATATTCTGCACCAACATCTATAATTACAACAATCGTTGCCGCCCTCTAAAACAAAAAGCAATGGATCCACAAAATTAATCACTTACGTCGAGTCGACCAGTTATCAACTATTAAAGGAACGTAAAGCATTCGCATTCAAGCTTTATCAACATTAGCCCATAGCTCGGCTATTGCATGAAACACACCGCAATAAATCTAAAGGGCGATTTATTAAATTTTTCATGAAGCCGGCCATGTTTAGTGCTCGATAAGGAGATTAATAATTCACAAGTTTACGGTGTTTAGCGAGGCTTTGTTGCATGGCGGCGCGTTATCGTTGCGATCTCACAGCGAAATGGCACCCTGTAAAATGCATCTACGACTTGAATATGCAATAGTTGGATAGGCGCTGGAATAAACGTCGCGTCGTCACCGCGTCATTTAGCTAGTGACACAACCTGACACAAGTGTGACTTGATCGACACATTTGCTGAGTAACTTTTGACAATATTCGCGCTAATTTACATATGTACGTAGATATCTTAGAGTACTTGATTGTAATAAAATTTCATTAATTTGTTCCGTATTCGATATACTTGCTAATGTATCAATTGTTAAGTATGCCAGACATAATTGACAGCCTATTGCGTCCGTTCGCTGGTATGTCGATGCGACGCAATAGGTTAAAAGGATGACTTTTAATAAAATATTTGACAAAAATTAAAATGCGTAAATATTGAATACGCGTGCACTAATAATCGTTATAGAAAATGGAATCCACTTCACATAATGTATCTATAAAATATAAGGCGTAAACATTTACGAATATGTATGACATTTTGACTAAAACATATTCCTTAAATATTGCAGTTTTCTCAGAATTGCTAACACTGTTAAATTGATTAAAAGGTATAGTATCGTAAATCTGAACTCCTAATAAAAGAAACAGTTTTAAAGCCCAATCCAATGTTTTATAGTCCAAATATCAGGTTGAAGGTTGCAGTCGGCTGCACTGTTATGACACCTAATATACGTTGAGCACGCGATCCACGCAGTCCCTTCACCGCTGTTTAATAGTCTGCTGAAACGGCTAAGCGTGTTGAATGGCCGATTTGCGATTGATGCTATTAATCTACAGGAAAAATGTAATGCACTCACGCCCTACAACAAGCACTTCTTATTTAGTATTGTAGGTTTTATTTGTATAAAATGTACCAATATTTTATTAACTACGTCAAGTCTTAAGTTTATTGAAATTGACTTCACGGATGGCGCAGTGAAGTCACTGCTACATCCGTGAAGGCAATTTAAAAAAAAACGCATCACCACAAATAGTGCCCAAAGTGCTGTAGGTTCGATTTGCTAACCGAAATTAACTGTGATCTGCAAGTAGTGGTGTAGTTGCCAGGCTGAATATACGTCGCGTCCATTGTTTCAACGTTTGTAAGCTCTCCAGCAATACAAGCAAAGTCCCTAGAATGGTAGTTGCCTTTAAAAAACGAAAGTAAATTGTATGGATATGTACGAGCTAATTTATGTGGATTTTGTAGCGGTTTACGATGCTTGCATGTTAATATTTTCGTCACTAATTAATTATAATTCATACATGCCCAATATTCTGTGCGCTTTTTAGTGAGTTTGTGAATATAAATAATAATTAGAATTTGTGTTTTTACACAAATTAGCGTGAGGCAATTTGTAAAAATAACTTTATATTAGTCAATAGAGAACAATTTAAAAATAAAATAAGCTAGATATACTCGGTGCCACTACCAATAGTCACAAAGCGTCCACACGTTGGTATTTAAATTACTACGCTATCTATGCACTCAATTTATTAAAACAATATACAAATTAAAATCAAATCATAAAAGGGAATAATTTGTTCAAATACGTCTATCTCAGAAATTAATACAATATCACGGTCTTATATTTATACTAACAAGTATAAATGTAAGACCGTGACATTGTGTTCATTCCTGAGGTAGACGTATTTGAACAAATTAGCTTCTGTAGCTATATGGCTTACATGTAATAGTTCTGTAGCTATTATATGTAAGCTGTAAGTTAGCAGAAAGCTTATTAAGGGTTTATATCACGATCATTAGAAGTAACGTATTGCTCGATAGCAAAATAAATGTTCAAGTGTTACCGATTAATAATTGCTCTAATTGCTACGTAAAAAAAGAATAAAGTAGGAATGTCTTTTTTTAATATAAACATCGCTCTATTATCGCTCTTATAAAATACTGTTAGACCGGTAGCTTGAATTATAAATTACGAACATGTAGCTAAACGTCTACGGCGTAGCCTTCTACGCCATGTAGTTCTACATATTCAGCCGTGTAGCATTCTGTTTATAATTATATTTATAAATGATTCTATACAATATTTAAAAGAGCAGTGCTGTTGTAATAATAGTATTTCATTCCGTTACATATATGACTAAATTTGAATGCATCTTTATTTTTAGAGTACCAAATATATATTATATTAGAAAAATATGTCCTTGTCACGATTTTAATTACTAACTCTAAATGTACTGGTTATAATATTTTCAGATCACATCTGCAAATACGATGCATGATTTGGGATTATCTGTTGGATTAAATAAATTAGGTACTCAAATAACAAATTTAAGCACTTTTTTAGCATTTGTTTGTTTTTTTGTATATAGAAAATCAATATCTATACTTAATATTATAAAGAGGAACGATTTTATTTTTTGTTTGTAAGGATTAAATTCAAAAACAAACAAACCGTTTTTAAAAATTCTTTCATCATTAGAAAGCTATATTACCAGTTTATTTCCGAGTAATATAGTAGAGAATAATATTTTAAAAATGTCTGAAAATATAATATAAAATTATTGATTTGGTAAGAATGGACTTTTATATTCAATGATGACGACAAACATTAGACTTGCGATCGAGCGGCCGTAAATTCGAATCATACCCATCCTATATCTGGAGAACTGTTTAATCTGCAATACATCAGGTTACAGCGGCAATCGGGTTGTTTAGTTTAGTTATAGTGCAGCGTAGTAATATTTACAGTCAATGTAGGTACGTCAAGTAGCGACGAGTCACGCGTACTCAATGGGTACATATTTGCTGAACAACGAACGCCCCATTAATCAATTTTTGCATTTTTAATTCGCCCCTCATTATTCGCTCGTGAATTTCATTTCAATGTTGTTTCACCATTTTAAAATGTAAGCTCCGCCAAAACGCACTTTCCAAGTAATTTACAATTTATCATGTTGGGCTGCAAATGAGCAAATATTTTTCGTTTGTTAAGCCACGTGATTAATATATGTTAAACTTTTATTAAACTACGTTCTGTTTCATAATAGCAACAGCTTTGACTTCGAAACATTAATGAATTGTTTGTCTTTATACAGCGATGTACTTAATAATACAAAATTATTAAATTGCTTACTCAGACATGTTCAAAGAATTAAAAAAACAGAAGTAAATAACTGGTTACTTTATTGATTGGACTAAAAATAAAAGCTGCTAATCCTTTCGGGAATATACATATATATTCTCAGCCTTAATGTCAAAACAGCATATCGTCTATCATTTGAGTTTACTACAATACCTATTTCATAATTATGGTTTCCTATTCCCATAATATGTCCTATTGTTATTCCCCTTTTTCTTAAAGAATGAAGGGTTTTTGGCCCTTTGATTGAAGGAAGTATAATCGTGTCGTAAGAACAGTTACGTTTTTATTATTTGACGCTGAATAAGACTATTAAATAAAAGAGGTGTCAAAAGAATGAAACCACTGGAACAATAATAAATCGTAATTAGCATGACGTTGCTTAAATATCGTGTTCAACTAGTGATACATAATATAATAATGGCTTTATAAGTAACGCCTAATAATATAACAGGTGTCTTTAGTCAGGTATACCTTTAAACTTATTACATACATATTTTATTCACAACTATTAAAATGTAGCGTCGCGATAGCATTCCACTCAGTAAGTAAAATGTTTAATAAAATACTCACGAATCGGGAAATAGGGATAAATGCTACTCTTTATTTCGATTTATGAGTATCGGAGCTTAAGTGTCATTCACAATTCGGAATTGGAATTCAGTATAAAATCGGCTAACAGACCGATTTTATTCAACCAGCATCAAAAGGGTCATATTATGTAAACCGGATAAATAACATGAGTTATTAAGATTGCATAAAAATATATTTAATACAAAACCACGTCCATTTATATACTTGAAATATCTGCGAATATATCTTTATAAAGAGAGCAGGTGAAATAGGTTTATATGTAATAAGCTGCAGGTATACCATCCGAGTGATCTGTTGACCTTAAATAATAAACGTTTTCCAATGCGTCATGTTAGTTTATTTAGATACATATTTAGTTTTAGCTGACCTGGCCATTATATCTACGTTAAAGATAATTTAACACTTTATTCCATAGTAAATATAAATAGTCTTAGATTCAGAATAATTGCTTAATAATCACAATTCTAATAAAATAAAATGTATGTTTATATCTAATAAAATTATAAGGCAGTCATATTTTTATCGCGAGTTATAGAATATTCTTAAAATATTTTCCATAGATTATAAATTGGTTACCTGAAACCTGGGATACACCTGTGTTTCAGACATCAGTTGATTCAATACTTTCTATTGTGTGTAATCACTGTTTTCTTTTTTTATATTGCAGCATTATTATTATAATGCTGCTCTAACTATTCTAAGTTATGTGCGTATAAAAAAGTTAAATTATTGCTTGCTTTAACGGTGAAGGAGTTAGAGCTTAGAGTTCTCCATAATGTTCTGGAAGATAAGTGAAGTCTGCTAATCCACACTGGGCTAGTGCGGGGGACTATGGCTTAACCATCATCAAAAAAGTGAAGAGGCCCGTGCCTAGTAATGGGATAGTTTATATTCAAGGCTGATTTTATAATATTGTTAAGCCAAGTTCATGGTGACCTCTACACATAATTAAATGCGTCACTAAATATTAGACACTCGACTGGTCCATGTAATGTAATAAAAAACATTACAAATTTTAAAGCGACTCCACTTTGTAATTGATAAAGGCAAACGGCGACCGCCCATAACATGTTGTATTTATGCGAATTTAAAAGCTTCCGACTCGTGGAGCTTAAATCTGAATTAATCCTGCGTTTTTTTGATCACCACTGTCGAAAATTTAATGGTCGTTATTTAATAATCAATCTGAAATACATTTTACACATTGCATGCCGTTGAGGTAAGTATGTATATGTACTTTTTATAGACGTGCTTAATTATTAGACTGTTTAATAAAAACTTAATTTTATTATAATTGTACATTAATGACTGTCTCGTTGGCCGTGTGGTTTCAGGTTGCGTTTATGTTGGCGCGCGATGGTGATGGGTTCGATGTTGGGGACGGTCAAAGTGGTTTGATTTGATTTATGTATTAGTAATTCTTTGTAGTATCACGGAGGCTGGTAGATGGCAATAAGCTTGTCCTTTATTGCGTGTTACCTCAATACATCGCTTAAGAAATGTGGGTGTAATACTAATCTGCCTACCCCTTCGAAGATATGCAATCGCGAGTTTAAGTATGTAGGTATTTACAACTTATGTGTGACTATTGCTTGTTTACCAATTCTGTGGATATCTTGTATTTTGTTTACAAATATACATACATTTTATTATACATGTATTTTGATGAGGATATATTTGAATACATATTCTTAATGTAAATTATAAAGTATGTTTTTATTTTAATGGTTGGTTTTAATTTACCTTTCAAATAAAAATTCATTTGTATAGTGTGTATTTGAATCATGATATACTTTTCACGTACCAATTTTGGATTACATTAATCAGTCATTTTACCATTTGTCAATACCAAACAGGCACGTTAAAAAAATAGTAATATACTAAAGTAGGCTTCTACCCAAATCTTAACTAATATTATCAATGAGAATGTGAGTTTGTTTGTTTCTTCCGCTTTCACGCCTTAGCTACGCGACCGATCATCTAAAATTACGCATACACGTTGTCAGGGGGTTACAGAAAAGCACATACAGTAACTTTCATCCAGGTAAAAGAACTTAAAGAGCGAAGCCTCGGGCAAATCTAGTACAATATACACACGTATCAGATTAATTCTAAACAGAACATTGCAAACGTAGTTAATAATTCATAAAATTAAATTCTCATAGACCATAAAACTGCAAGAAAAGTTTCCACGTTCATAGCTTTAGACGATTACCATCAGACAGTAAAACTGAGAGTTAACTCCCGCGTCGCCGCGCCGCCTCGCCTCGCCTCGCGTCGAGAGCGTAGCTCCAAACTTTCAAACAATCTTTTACAGTTTAGCTGCATACGATTATTCGAGATTCCAGGGGTTGCGATTGTTATATTTTTTATTCTTAAAATATTTAAACAGCAAACATGGTGGCTAATTTCGAGATCATTTATTATTTTATAAACACTTATGTTAAAGGACTTTGTGCGACTGGGCATAAATAAGAATGTCCAATAGGAATTTTGTGCAGTTATAGCAATGACCAACTCGAATATTGTCCAATTAAAATAATGTCCAAATTAGAATGATTTTATGAAAATCTTTCTGTGATATAAATCTACACTATACATACCTACTACTAAATTAGATACAGCGCGAGCAAAAAGGTAGCAGATAGTTGAGTAGTTGATGTGCTTATCTGTGCAACTTTTCGGATCTTGCGTAAAATATATTAGGATCTAAAATTATAGTTATTATAAGAATTAAAGGCTACATACTTGACATAATATACAATACTTGATTTTTTATTTTATTGTAAAGCAAGTATTGTATATTATGTCATTGTTGGCTTATACCAACAATGATAGCAGGTACATAGTGATCATGAAATTCAGTAGTACCCTTATTATTTGCATAAATTCAAAACTATGTGTACGTGTTCTTTGCTGATAAGTTCACAATGTAATCATGTGCCAACTCTAACTCAGCGCTAAACACCTTAATAATCATGACAACTTGTTTCAACGTGGGCACAATGCTAACTAGTCAGACGCAACTCTAACAAAACACAAATATATTACAACATTATAAACATACCTGCCATTGGAAATTAAGCGTTATAGCTATCAAGGAAAGGGTGTGGGGCGTCTATGCTAATGGTAAAATTAAGATTGCATACGTGAACCCAAACTTAGGCCAACTTGAAGCTGTCAAATTTGTTTAGCGGTGAGGGAGGGCCGCTTAAGTTGCGAAGCAGCGCCGCTGGCGTATAACTAAGTGCTTACTTGCCTACAACTAAATTGTTACATTTGAGTTGTAAAATTAATGCTGCGATTTATGTGAGCCGCCAAAGTTATTATTGGTTTGGTACATAACACAACTGCTCCCCTGCTCACGTAAGATTATTAAACTATAGAACGATTTGTTTACAGTAGGAAACCTCTCAGAAATAGTTGCTTTGTTTACGAGAACTAGACAAGGAGAAACGATCACGTTACACAATGAGCATTACTCGGGATTCCCTGGTCAGAGTTCAAAAGAAGCCACACAGGTGTGGTCGAGGGCTAATTACGCTAAACGAAAAAAAACAACAACACGGTAATTCTATACATCCTATTATTAATATAAAAAGTTGTTTTCATGATTCTGTTTGGTATTGGGTTTAGTGATTAAGTTCATTTATTCTATTAATTATTTAGCTTCAATGCTGTGTAATATTTAAAGAGTCGATTAAATTATTTATACATTGAGTACCTAATTAGGTGTGAATTCTATAAAATCAGCAATAAAAGTTATTTATTTACATAAATGTTGTTCAGTCAGCACAATTTATATATGTGAAGCAGGCGACGAATTTAAGGTTAAATGGGAAAAAAACCATTACATTCTCGTATCGATGGTTATAGCCATACTTCTTGTCGAACCCTTTGCTAATAAAAAGCTATGATAAGCTTCCTTGGTACCACCTGTGTAGCGATATAAAGAAAATAACAACGTCTCTTTTGTACTACGCCATAGGTTGCTCTATGTATGGTAAACATTAATGTACAATAGCTCTGGTAAGGGTAACTCTGAAAAATGTGTGAATATAACTGTTGTTTTGAAAATCGTTGTAATATGAACCTAATTTTATAATTTATAGTGTGGATTTATTTTATAAACTCTCTCATAATTTTATGTTATGTTTTTTCAGTGAGTAAGATCTCCCGAACTTCTCAAAACATATTGATGTAAGCAGCGTGCTTTGTGGCTTATGCAGTGACTATGAGTAGCAACTCCTTTTTGAATAGATTGTAAAGCCTACCTCATACCAAAGCCGAGTTATTCTCAGTGATGCGTTCATGCGTAGGCAACGATAACTGCTCATTATCATGTGGGCTGCATTCTTATGCTTAAACTTTAAAAGTATATAAATGTTATATAAGCCATGTTTATGTAAAGTTCCAGTGATAGACCAGAGGCTTTAAGCATGCGATATAAATCCCCTTCCAAATCCATCATGTGTATGCTGCTAGACCCCAAATAGCACTTCAAGATTATAATTGTATTCTCAGGTGAGCTAAATAACTTATGAAGTATATTTCATGCGCATGTTCATTGGCATGAACGCAATTCATCGTCATATACGATGATGGTTTAACTATTTAAATGCTCGACTATCAACCTCGTATCTGTAAAACAAAATAACTTGAGCTTCAGAAAAGAACATAAAACAAAATCAACAAGGCTATAAGGATCGTTTCGCACTGCGTCATATTTCACAAAGTGCCCTAAGTTCGGCAGTTAACTCACACGGTTATGGCACTGTTAACACGTGTTCGCTCTATATTGTATGTGGAGCTCATACAACTAAATCATAGGCAGGAAAAAATGGCGCGAGAAAAGTAACTTTGAAAGCAATAATTCATTTTCCTAAATTCTGCCGTTTCTAAGAATACTCTTTTTGCCGATGAATCCAGAGACTCACTAATATGGATTGTATTGTAAATGTGAATATTTTCCAGTCCCTCTGTTGTGGCAAGTTGAATAAATATCTCAGATATAGGTCAGATTTTTACGATTTGATACGTGGTATTTCTTCTTGAAAATCGGAAGTATGTACCTTCCCCTCTTCATACTACTGAGATAGTAACTCTGTCTGTTTGTAAAGTTCATGGTAAAACAGTTGTACCGATTTTAATGACATTTCAAGAAAGAAAAGAAGTTACCTTAAGTTTCGTGGATATATATCCTTTTATCTTTAAAAAAGCATGTTAGTTAAAAAAAAAGATATTGTCATGCGTTTCTTAAGCCGTTGGATATAAATTGATTGTAATTAATTGAACATACACTATAAACTCCCATCTCAAACAGTTTTATAAAAGTGGGTGGCACTACATAATATCTAATTTTAATATTTTATAACCCTAACTATGTTTGTGTAAAAAATAGTAATATTATTAGGCGATGTTTGGATTGATCTCCTAACGAAGACTTTTGTATCTTTACAACCTAGAAAGCTTATAATGATTTAAATAGAAAATAAAATAGGTTATAGATCAAATCTTTTTCTATTGTTTTATTTAAAATTACACTATTTAAATAGTATAACAGTATCAGGGCAATAATTTAAATATTATAACAATATTTAACATTGTCAATGTTATAGTGAATTAAAATAAACATTCACATAATTATAAAAATACACTACCGTATGATATTTCATATAAGGTACCTAGTTACTTACCTTCTTGTTCGTCTGTTTTCTTGTTTCGATGTATTAATTTTCGTAACAAACTGTTTGAAAATAGAGTTCCAATCTAGACTCATAAACGTTAAATATGAACTTCAATGCAATTTATGTTTACGTTTAAAGTTTGTTTTATTTACGGAAAATACTATTTATGAAACTAAGACTACATCGGAGTTCTATTTCAAAAATTTCGAGAATTATTCCTCCGCTAATTGTGTTACTCCTATTTTTTTATATATTAGCGTTTAAAAGGTATTTAGCAAGTTATGTCAACGTATTATGGTATACGAGATCATGTAAAATATTAAAGTGTAAAATAAAACAGCAGACCGGCGCGCTGCGGGATGAGAAAGGCTTCGCCAGCTCTATAGTACTTACAGAATAGTAGTAACCATTTTCACGGCTAAGTCAATTTAGGGGAGAATATTTAAAAATATATTTACTACAGACCTAGAAAAGTGTATATAGGTTCTGCTTTGATAAACGCGTGCAAAGTTACGGATAACAGCCAGTCAACATACTATGGTAAAAACAGTGGTTACAAAGAGAACTTTATGTTTATTGACTTGTGATACAAACGTACCTGTCCTTTTTCAATTACATTCCTACTTCAAAATATCAAAGACTCTGTAAGTTTTTGTGAACATTTTCATAAGAAGCGGAATAAAGCGTCGCCCTGGGCGACACATCTCTGCTTGAGATCACTTTGTAGTTAAATGGGACTTTATCAAAATAAGACACACGGCGCGCGGGACAGCGGACAAGGATACAAGTGTACAATGTAGCTGGACGCATGGCAGGAGCTTATTTTATACATCGAGTAGCAAAAGAATACTTGGAAAACAGCGAACATTTAGTAAAGGTACCTATCAATCTTTGAAATATGCCTATTTGAGATTTTGTACAGTGTATAAAACGATCTACACAAATTTAGACATAATTTTATAATAAATTAAAACCATTTTTCATTTAGTATCCCGTACTACTAGAAAACAATTCCAATTCTAAGTCATACTTTGTATTGGAGATGTTTTCGTAAGTCTAATTAACATCGCTTATTTAGATGTTCGGTAAACAAAATTTTATTTGCTTACTCTTTTAGACAATTTACGCTAGTCTATATACGTACATAGATGTATAAAACTAGATATGCAAAGTGATCTATGTATTGACTTATATATTACGATCTATGTCTATGCAGCTTAAGGCTACTTGTATTATATAAATATAGAAAACTACTCATTTGAAGCACTATATATTATCCTGTATACTGTTTCATAATGTAATTTATTCTCTGTGAACAAAGCAATAACCTACAAGTATTGAAGAAAAACTTTATTATTACACATATTGTACATTAAGTAGGTAGTTTTGTAAAATACATAAATATCGTAAAATTTAAATATCATCAATTCAAAATGAAACGTTAAGTTACCGACCATTGAAGTTCAGTGAAGACATTTTCGTCGCTATGAATGAAGCTAGTGGACTGTTAACAACTTGACAGTATCATATCTGAGGGACGGTCCCACGACGGAGTGGACGCCAAATGAAACTTTATTGGACATTTTTCATTTATCTCGAAAGCCTTTCCGGAATTTGATACACTGCACGAATGTTACAAACACAATTCCTGGCAAAGGTAACACAAATAAATCTTTTACCATTTATACTGTGTTTTATTTCAAAGCAATTTTTTTTTTTTTTTTTTTTTTTTATTCTTTATTTTGAAGAGAGTTTAGTCACAAGGTGACTATGCCACCCTCGTTGACGTGAGTTAAACATTAGCTACTAAATCTATCAACACAAACAATTTTTACTAAATCGTATAGCATTCTCGCTTCCTCAGATTTGGGGAAAGCGAGTATACTATTACACTGGCCAACATTACTAGATTTAGGAAATATTAACTGCCTTTGCGCATCGTTCCGGACACACTCCATTAAAACATGGTGTACATCCTCTACCATGTTACAGAGTGAACAATTTGGTGATTGAACTTTACCCATCAAAAATGCAAACCTGTTCAATGGAATGTGTCCAGACCGCAGTCTTAGGGCTATGACTAGGTTAGACCGACTCATATTGGCTTGATCAATCCACGGAGACCGGGTGACATTTGGTTGGATGGTTTTGTACCAAATTCCTTTGGTCAGCGATCTCAAATTAAAGTATTCAGACCATAGCTCAAAACAGCGTTTTCGTATAATATATAATAGTTCGGTATAAAATGGATCACATGAAAACATTAAGCCATCAACCAAAGCCTCCTTGGCCAAGTTATCTACTTTATCGCTTTCGCTCAAGCCGATATGTGACGGTACCCATTGTAGGATAACATTTTTATTTTTACTGATTAAATTACAAATACATCTTAATATGGTATAGGCAATCGGTGTTCCTCGCGCTTTTGAGGTACATCGCATCAGGTGTTGAAGGGCGCTCTTTGAATCAGTAAGAACAACGTAATTACCTTGTTGAAACGAATCAATGTATCCTAAAGCTTCTGCAATAGCAATCAACTCAGCGGACATGATACTTATGTTACTTTTAATATTTAACTTAATTGAAGTATTTGTCTGGGGATCAAAGGCTGCTGCCCCGACACCGCTTGTGTCCTTCGATCCAACAGTAAATATTTTATAAAATGATTTATAATTGTTGTTTACATATTGAACACAAATCTGATTGAGATGGTGTGATTCGTAACATCTTTTAGCTTTACTGACGAGTTCAATGTTTGTTTTAATTACTTTAGACAGGTCGACATTGGTAATCCAAGTATTAAGCGTAAACATGTCTAGATGAGGACTAACATGAATTGGTGTTTCCTTTAGGCATTCATGAACTGTGAGCAATAATGGCTCAAAGCAATTTAGAAAGACGGAACGTATGAGATGTCTTTGGTATATTATCCATCTTATCAGTGTGATGAAAATCTTATTCAAATTCACTTAAAAAATAAGTACTATATATTATATTTTTATTTGTCCAGAACAAAAATAAATTAAAATAAATTTTTAAAAAAGCAGCCGTAGCCTATTGCGGAACCGTTGGACTACCACGCAGTGGTCTCGAGTTCGATCCCAAGGCGCGCATCTCTGACTTTTCTAAGTTATGTGCGTATTAAATAGTTAATTATCGCTCACTTTAACGGTGAAGGAAAACATCGTAAGGAAACCTGCATGTCTAAGAGTTCTCCGTAATGTTCTCGAAGATATGTGAAGTTTGCTAATCCGCACTGGGCCAGCGTGGTTGACTATGGCCTAACCCTTATCACACTAAGAAGAGCCGCCGAGCAATGAGACAGTTTAATACAGGGCTGATGTTTTTTATATATAAATAAAATATATCGTAGTATCCTAAATATGTTGTCATATTGAAAATATTTATTTTACAAAGACCTGCCAATGACTTAGATATTTTTTTTTTTATAAATGCCCATTATTCACTTTAAAGAAATGTTCAGTAGTTGTGTCTACAATTTAACTTTTATATTGGTTTATTTTGTGTAAATTGACCACTGTTGTACAAATACAAATAAATATGTAAAAGCCAGAAAGTATTTCTGTTACTTACCTATTAGTCTCTGTATAAAATGTCCTTCATACTTGGGATATTTAGTATAAAGGAAAATGCAAGTCGTACAGAATAAAATGAGTAAAACGTGCACGATTTCCGCGTTCGTCCACATGAGGACGATTTCCGAAATGTGTTTACAATGAGGAGCGGACGGTGGACGCTCGCGACATATTTCATTATTGCAAAGAAATGCCGAGAGCCTCCATAAAAATAGAACGACGCAAAACTGTACACTGGTCAACAGCGTTTGCTTAGTCAAATATTATAAATTGTACAAAGCACCTGTGTACCTATATACGCCATAAACGCATCGCACGGAAATTTTAGTATAGATGGCTACACAGCCATTTATATGTATCTTAACTGACTTTTATTTTTTGCTTATTTGTAATTCTTTAATCAAGATCTTTATAATTTTGTATAAATATTCTAAGCCTTTGACGCAAAGCAATGACGGAACGCTATGGACACAATGCTTTGCAAATATATTCTATGCGATCGTTATGTGCGCATTTACATTAGAGAAGCTAAAAGGTATTCTACTCGCGTACACAAGTATTAACCACTTTGAACGAGTACACCTTACACGATAATGACAACGTAGTAGGCAGGGTGCATGACACCCTGGTTTTTATTCAGTAAAGTCTATTTTAATTTAACAAATTTAGCTGTATGAGAAATGTACAAATTGAATATATCGACATGATTTGCTGAAATTTACATGTTTTAAATGTTTAATACCTGTTTTACCAAATAATAATTAATAAATTCACTTATATATGCATACTACATTTTATTTAAGTTGTATCGTGTAAGGTGTAACTGTCAAAAGTGGTTATTACTTGTGTACGCGAGTGTACCGTTACGCCAAACTCGGGTGAACGTCCACCCTCCACTTCCGGTCACTATATAATAAAGTTATTCTCGTTCTTTCGATAAACTTCACTTTGTCCGGCGATAAATTACCGGGTCACATTCGCGGAAGTTGTCCCGGCATCGCCAAATATTGGCTTAACTTGAAGAATAGGATGTAACCTAGTAAACCCGGGGCTTTAATACAAATTACATTTTATTTGTGATTCCAGATACACAACGTTAAGATAATGTTATTTTTTATATAAAAGCGAAAAGTGGATTCGCTTTACGTAAAGAGACATTAAACTTAGCAAATGTGCCAATGTAGGTAGTATTCTCTCGACATCAAACTGGTTGGGTATTTTTAAAGCTGAAACCCAAATTATATCTATGATGAAAGTTAAACTCGCCTAACATTAGTTCAACGTGTAGAAGCTATTTATAGACGTCTTTTGCTGCCTTACCCAGGACAGTCAACAAGTGAAACTGTCTGGTTATTTACAAAGTGGGAACAGTAGAAAATCCTATATTAGCCGCGTGTAACATAAGCAACTAAGCCACTTGTATAATACCACCCGCAGGTTTTATTTATTCTAATCAAAGGAAAGACGAATAAAATAAAATAAGCATCTTACTACTACTTGCTACGAACCTGGTAAATCCATCTTGCTTCACCTCAAATCTTGCAATCACTCTTATTAAATTCTTTATAAATGCTTCTCGTTTTAAGGTAGGTACTACATTTATTTCACTCTATTAATAGCATGTGTAATATCTTATTGCAGATAATTCTTTTGGTTAAGTTACCCGTGGTTCTCGTCTACAGTGTTCCACGGTATATTGGCTAGCGCGTGTTGCGTAGAACCGCGTAGCGGTTTGGCGTAGACGTCGCTACGCCATCCACAGTAGCAACGTGGAGTTACGAAGTTTATTAATATTGCGGAAATTCCAACTATACTTAAAATAAATTTTGAATATGTATGTATATTGCTTAGGACAATGGCGAAATATACTTGTGAAACACTTTTTGAATTAAATTTAGCGACAACCTTTGTTTATTCTTGACAGACGTTGTACATCACATTAGTATTTATCTTAGTTATATACTTATCTATTCTACTCGGCCTTCAATAACAATAAGATTTAAAACGTATATCCTTAAATAAACCTTATATTCACAACCAACATATTTAAATATCAGTCGCTAAGTTTTACCTTGTCTATTCGTTCGTACGTGAATTGTTTGCGGGAGATATCCCTGGATCTGATGGCGCGGCACTAATGCCGTATGAATGAAATTTACTGTCAATATCTGAAGCCCGCATGCGGCTTTGTGACGCAAACTGTCCTCTTTTATACCCACCATTATTCCTCTTTTTATTTTCCCTTTGCATTTTTCAGTGTATTTATTTATGAGTCGCCGGTCTTTTATTTTATAGATCCGGTTTCATTGGCTATTTCGATTCTATATCTGCGTGTTTTGTTTGAATAATCTGTCTAAATTATTACAGTGCATTTTAATGACAAGATATAAACGTTGACGAAGTTTTGTGGTAATTGTAGTTATTGCTGTTTTTTTTATTTTGTAGTATAGTACTTAGGTACTAGACATCAAAATAAAAAATATTTAGATCCTGGTTTCTATTCCCGGATTATAAAAAACGTTTTAGGACTAACGACTCTCGGTGCCACGGTAGGCTGTATTTTTGTCTCTGTGAAATGTGAATGTATAGCTGCCTACTCATATTTTGCAGAATGATAACTATAGGAACATATTTTCTATGCCAATGAAGTGATATATCGTCTATTTATATCGAAATCAATTGTAGATATTATTAGTATAATATACTCAGCTTATTTTATTATAGCGTGTGTGCCGGTGTCGAAGAGCATCTAAAAGGGGTTTATATTTACTATGTAGTAGTCGATATAGCTCGCCATCAAAATGCTAACTTGTAGAGTTGTGCTCTAATTGGTATAGATTAAAATTAATTTCATAATTCAATGGCTAGATTTCGTAAAACTACAATCTAATAAAGTATATTCGTTATATTGTAAATTTTGTAGTCTGTCCACAACATTCCGTCAATTTATAACCTCACCAGTTTACACGAAAAACAGTGCGCAGAAACAAAGGAATGTAGACAGACGAAGAAATTACTCCCATCTTTAGACAAACATCTGTTGCGCTAACTCCTACGTACCTCACGGAAAAACCTACGCCATTTAGTGGGTATAATAACAAGGCACTTCTCACTCAACAAACACCTTTTCCACATCGGTATCACTGAGAGCCCCTTATGTAGGGGCTGCATGGATACCGAGGAGACACCGGCTCACGTGCTCCTACATTGTAAAAGCGTGAGCAACCAACAGGCGAAACAACTAAACAGTCCAGTAACGATGAATGAAGTACTGCGCAACACCAGCACCCTATTATCTTTCTGGACGGAGCTGAGGTGGTATCAGGAAAAGAACAAATTTTTCACGTTGGTCACTTACGCATAATGGCCCAATTGTGGGGCTAAGTGCGGACAATACAGGCCCAACTAACTAGCTAACCTCACTAGTTCTGGCCACTTACATTATAAATACGGCTCTTATAAAATTCCGTTGATAAATGTATAACGTAACCATAACAAAACTACCTGCATCCACAAAATAAATCTACATAATCATTGTTACTTATATTTCTATAAAGCAAACCTTTATCTGAAACAAAGCTTACCTCAACTGACTACTAAATAATGATCCTGAAACCCCACGCAGTAATAAGCACCCCTATAATTTGTCCGGGATTATCGTGAGACGGCGACGTGAATCCTAGCGATTAGTCACAAGTATCGCGGGATGAATTCACAGGCGACGCGATCCCGGGCTTATCTTCAGTAAGAACGAACCGCCTGCGAATACTGATTCTCTGGTACCCCGATTAAGTATTCAGGTAAAGGCGTGGAAATATCCAAATTGTGTGATATTAACGTTTCTTATAGAACATAAAAGTTATACTAAGACATGGTATTAAGTTTATTGCCTAGTTGAATACATTAGACTGCAGTCCAATGTTGCAAGAAATGGTACATCGGAGAGAGGAAATATGTGCAGTACATGGTAATAAAGTTTAGTTTTCAGCTTACCTCTTTGGGGATAGTCAGGCGTGATATTATGAATGTTTCTGTAAATTCACTGTTTCAACTCAAGTGAGAAATTATTATGGTGAAAGTCACCACAAAAATATTTGAGCGCCATTTACATGACTACATACATAATTATGTAGAAATCACATAGTCTGTGATAATATCGACGTGAAATTCGCGTAAACACAATATATACAGAATCGTGTTTGGAAAACATGCTCAACAATGATAAAGTTTAAGAAATTAGAGCTTATAGTCTTTTTTTATAAAAGCCAGCTCCCGCACTAGGTATAATTTCTGTGTCGGAGGGTCATTACAAACATTCAAACAACGGACAAAAAGAATACTCAGACTCGGAACAAGTTAACTAATAAGTTTGTGGACCCACACAATTTTTGTCTCGTGTGGGAAACGAACCCACAACGCGGCGCGGCGGCAGTGGTAAAACGAGCACTTAAACAACTAAGCCATCCAAGCAGTGAGGTATGTTCCATTATCGACATTTTGTATACATTATCAACGTTATTTATTAGATAATAATCAATATAAATAATTACATATATAACACGGACTCTCTAGTAGTATTAACCAAGTCCGTTTCGGGCAGTCTGGTTGTTTTCATGGGCGTGAGTTTATTTATTATTTTAAACTAAAGAATATTTGTTTGTCATGAAGCAAAGCTTATTCGCCTTATTGTTTCAGCCAATAGTCGACACCATTGGCGTCAGCTAGTCAACATTGAACATTGCGGATTAAAACAGTCCTTATCTAATCAAAATATGTCTATTAAAATAAATTCGACAATTTAGAATATTTATTTATGCATAATTATTAAGTCCAATGTAGAAATTTGCATAAAAACTATATAAAATATCTTACTGCAAATTCGTTTTAATTTCACCCTTATTACAATATCAACGGCAAAATTTCCTCTGCGGTAATTTGAGGTGAAGCAAGTGCTCGGCAGTGGGTTGAACAATTAATTCTGTCGTGGCGTCGGGCGCAGGTCGGTTGCGGTTCGATGCCCGCGCGACTGCGACGACCCCTGTCTTTACCGCGTGTAACATTTGCTCCAGCACATCTTGTTACGGGTTTACTGAGATATAATTAAAAGATTATGTACCATCAAGTTGATATTATAATTGGATGCCAGTAACTAAAGACTGATAGTTAGGCGACTTGTTATTTTATAAATACATTGTTGCATCGGGTTATAAATATTTAAATTTTTTATGGGCCTCGCAATTGCTTTTCTATTATGGCATTTATATGGTTTTCAAGGTTGGGTTTTTATGGAATATAAATAATCAAGTAAATACCATATTTTCCTGCTATAAAATTCTTTTATTATTTATACTCGTTTACGATACACAGCTTCACGAAATCTTAATCTGTTGGCCATAACCGTAACATCATGCATCGATATTGGCTCAGCGTCCACAGGCACGATAATTACGGCGCACCTCAGACGCATGCCGCAATTAATTCTGTCACGCGCGTCGGCTGCGGTGTCCGCTGTCCGACACCGATAGGAATGTCCAACACTTCGAACTGAGATATGTATCTCATAGATACATGAAGATGACATTAATTATACCCTAATAATAACTTTTATTTTGAGAATTGGCCCACTCCCGGTGTAAACGCGGGCCAAGTTATACGGCCGACTTATAATTATCTAATTATAAAATCAAGGCCATTATTAGTATTTTCATTTAAGAAAATGAAGGTACGCTTCGATATAATTCGAATTTATAAGTTGCAGGAAATCGTAGCAGTCAAGTGTTTGTGAAAAATAAATGTAAAAATGTGTGACCTTTCATTTATAAACGCCTAAATACTGAATAAATAACAAGTTATGTGTAATATTGGCAAAATTCTTCACCCATGTCTTTGAGAAGATTAATTGCTGAACCAATTATTATGGCACAGTACTACATGTGCGACCAAAATATCAATTAGTGCGATCCCGACACCACGAACAAAAGATATAGCATCCCTAATGAATTCGTAATCTCCGTAATCTGTTCAATGAGAAATGGCGTTTTCCAAATAGCGGAGCGGGGCAAACAAATTAAACCTTCGCAGCTTCGCCCAAAAATGAATTTATCACGTAGGACGGTAGGACGGGCCACCTAACTATCCATGTGTATGAGTACCTCTTGTTTGAACAATACGGGTGCAACGTGCCTGTATCGACAATTTTACTATCATCGTCGCCAGTTTTGGTCAATATTGATTTGTGTTCCATCGATTATAAACATAAATGTTTGTCAGTTTTATGTGTGTATAAACATATCCTAATTTATTGTGACAGTTATTAGAATATACTGCGCATAAAATGTAACAACACCAACGTTAAAGGCTGAGGTGTATTACATATACACTTCTCTTGGTATGTATTTAGATCAAGGCGGTTATATAAAATGGAGGAAAACGTAATACTTTAATTTATAATTTGGATTCATATATTACATATGTAAGCTAATAATTTTAAACAAATATAAATTTAACTGTGACATAACTAAATGAAATAAAATTCAGTCAGTATTTACTTATTAATAAAATTTGCTAACATTTACATACAATTATTAAATTTGGAGTGACCACAAGGAGTCCTGGTCGACGATTATCGCCAAATGTTACATGTTTGTCGGTCTAAAGTCCAGGGACCGAATATTTTAATTTAAGCGTAGTCCGGTAAGGCCGGCGGCAGATGGCGCCTGTCTGTGATTAATATGCACGATGGACACTGTCAAACCATGCCAAATGAAACTCTACGTTGTTTTCCTACGTTTTGATAACGAATTGTTTGGGAAAACACTTGGTATTAGTCAGATTTATGCGTATATAACAAATATCATAACCTCACTGACTAGATAAAGCTGGTCTACTGAGACTTAGGCTTTGCTAATAGGTTCGATTTTTATCAAACGTTACTTAACAATTTATATAAGAAGTAATTAAAAAGCTCATTTAAATGATTGAGGAATAAATGTAACATAATATTCTATTATAAAATATCGTATTAAAAGAGTAAAATAATGTAAAGTGCAACATACGCTCCCCAACTTTAAACTTAAGCTCGAAGGAGCCCGTTATTCCTTCTGTAATTTATTTAATTGCTCTGTGGCGGTAATTATTCATGAAATTACGGCAATTATGGCTGTGGAAACAATTATTTATTGTGCAAACTTGGGTCTTAACTCACATTTTATTCCATAATACATCATCAGATAACCGGCTGGACGAAACTGACTCGCTATTAACAGAAATACCTATCACAAAGTAACAAACATTGCCAGCTTTATTTCTTCTTTACCTAGCTTTGATGTCGCAATTGCATAATGTAAGAATCAATCCATGAAAGTGGATTATTTGCGTATGTTTACCTGGGCGATAATACCAAAGTAAAATGGTCGAGTTGATATGAAGAAATCAGAAATTTCACTTTGTTTACTCGGGTGAAATTACCATACATAGGTATAAAGTTGGAATTATCCGTATATGTAAGCTAATTTAAATCTTGTATTTTAAAATGTAATATTTCTGTCATATCAGTGGCAACTGTGTATCATGAAATTTAAATAATGTTCAATACGCAAGTCATAGTAAAGCTACTGATCAAACTTATGATTTCTTCGCATTTAGATATTTGTTTATTAACAGCCCTACAGAAGTTGATGTAATTCTCGACCTTCGGCTTCAGCCTCAATCGATCTTAGCTATCTACATATCTACATATAGACTTCTAAAGTATCTAGCAAGAAAAAGGTGGGCTCGTAGTATAATAACATATTAAGATTAATTTGTATTAAATATTTTTTTTATTTTGGATTTGCCTTGATGTATCTATGATTATCATTTTGCCAAAGTAGAATATCTGGACGCTTGCTATTCTTGCTCAAAATTATTGTAGGTATCTTATTTCTGAAGAATTTGATCTATAACCTATAAGTTATTTATACAACATCTAGCAGAGACAGATCACCCATGATGGCAAAGTGGTTTTATCTAAAAGGTCTCTGATTTCAAATAAATATTATTCCACCATCATCATCATCACCATCCTACCATTAGGTGACGATTAGGTTATTTGCCAATATGAGCAATAAAACAGATGAATCGCTGTATCAGAATAAAATTTAAAATATCAAAGCATGATAATAGCAAATTCGTTGTAATGCAAGGTCCATCCACATACCATTTAAGTATGTCCTAAATAGGTCACCAGCACTCAATGACACCATGCTGGAGGTAATGTTACAGACAGCATTACACGGACACTTGCATTAGGCTAATTTGCCAGCTATACGGTACTGCATTGCAGTTGGTCGAGTGTTCTGATGTCACTTCACTTATTTTTACTCTACATATTATTATGATTATACGTTAATCGGTGTCGCTAAATTCAAATTAGGATTTAGAATTAGTAATATTAAATTATTATTCATCAAAACCACTTATTATTTCCCTAATAGTTAGGCTCAGTTAGGCTCTTGGCAACAGCCCGGTCTAACGTTTAGTTTTGCGATTGCAAAGTCTTGTGTTTGAAGTACGGATCAAGCAGTGTTATTGGGTTTTCTGTTATGAATGTGTCAATATGTAGTCTAAAATTGCGCCTCATAGACAAGAGGCTAGCCTTCCATTGCGTGACATCTGAAATATAGGCGAAATGTGTGTATAATACACCTGCGCCTACTCCTTCAGAGAATATAACAATAAACATAGATATAACATTTATTACGTATTCAAACAAAAAAAAAGAAAGAGTCTGGTTAAATGGCGGTGCGATCGGAATAAAAATCGCATCATATTTATTTCGCGACAATATTTTGGCGCTGCAATCTAAACACGTAACCGCAAATTGTAGCGCCAAACGCGGCTGCCCTGAAAATTTTAAAAAGAGAATCGAGGCTGTCATAGACGCGATATGGCTCGCTTCCAAATACCGGGATGAGAGGGGCGAGGCGAGGCGGGCGGGGTACGAGGGTGTCCCCACATGGCCAGTTAGTTACGCCGCGAATTATAGGGGCCATTACGATTCATTAAGGCCAGTTAGGCTTAAACCGGTGTTTACCCACGCAGACACACACATGCATGCACACACACATGGGCCTTCGTTCGCAACAGTTGGTATTATTTTAAGCGTGCTAGAAAGGGACAGTAAAATATGAGAGCGTAGCAATTTGAAATTTTAAGCTTCAGAAATGTGCGTGTAATTAGTGGCGGCCGACAACGCGCTTAGGGTTTTGGCAACTGAAGTGTGAATTTTTGATTTGGTTCAACACAGGAATAGTCAACTTAAGTGTAACATCATTATTATTAAACATGAAACAAATGAAATATGCGTTAAATTAATGATTAGAGGAAGAACTTAAGCGATACCGATATAACAATTTGCACGATTACGATTATGGTGGCATCGCTAATTATCACACGTTATATAGCGGGTTAATATCAGCAAATTGCAATTTATATGATCGGTATGAGCTCAAACTACGAAGCATAGACCTGAGTCTAGATATACATACGTAATTCATGACTTTAATACTAGGGGAATATTTTGGACAAATAAGATTAACTGATAAATTTGAATAATACATACTACCAACACTTAAGTTTGATAAGTTAAACAGGCACGTGCAGTCATGGTACGTAATAATATACAAGTGCTATAATATCAGTACAATATTTTATTCATCGCCGGCTATCGGGTAGCGAGTTCGTATGTAAATAGTGCTATAACCAAGTTCATGGCTGGAGGCTTGCCAGTATTGACATTATCGGCTATCGGGCGTGCTACGAGCCACCGCTACGTCGTAGCCGACCGCGATAAAAGAGTATTGTTACATATTTAACGTTGTTTTAAACAGTAACAGGCTCGAATTCGTTGTTAATTATTAGGATTACAGTGTTATCGAATAACTTATAACAAATTATATAATAGGAAAGGTTATACTTTCTTATAAGTTATTAAATTACTCTGTTCCTTTTGAATAAAATATAAACAAATTGATTAATTTTAACTTCAATTTTAATATGCAGATGTTAAAAATTACAATTTTAATATTAAAAGCAATTTAGTTAATGATTATTTGAAGTAAATATAAAATGACTACAAATAATATGAAGCAGTGGTTAACTCAAGCATAACTACTTATTTTTTTTTTTATTATCCTTTCTTAGCTATAACAATTAAATATCTAAAGAACCATATATGTTACAAAAATTAACTGTTGCAAAAGTCAGTTAACAAAATAATAACATCCTAAAAACGTCGTGTGGGCACCTGTTATGACCCGATCATAGTGAAATCAAATTGAGCGTTCGCTCTAATCCAACTCAATCGCACTCTGGCTAAAGAAAAGTCAACCTTAGAGCTTCAGCATAAACGATAAACGAATCGTAAAATAGACTGGCAACGATGGCATCTGCCAATTTGTAGCTGGCTGCATGACGTAGGTAAATAACTGACGCGCATCGTTTGCCGATGCTTTTGACAGCCAGAAGTATTGAGCAAATATCCACTATTTGTACGTGAACTGTTTTTATTCCCGGCTCGCTTTATGTTCACTGTACTTGAATTATTGGCCGTTACACGTTTATTTTAGTATGCATAGAAATTATTTTATACTAAATGTGCCTGTAGTTGCGTGATCTTTGTTAAATGAAACAAAAAGTCAGGCTCAAGATAATTGCCAATTTACAAACAATGTTATTTTGAAGTACTCACATATATTAAGACGACAGTATATTTCGAAAATTAAACACAGCTACCACATATTGTTTAGATACAAGTAAAGACGTGACTGCATGAGTCGAGCAATGGTTTGTGTTGTCGCCTCGCCGTGATTGATGTGACAAATGACAAACATTGTCACCCGGCGCGCATATTATTATTTGCGTTAATTATTTCATTAGCTATTGTGTCTGTAAATATTTAATTAAAAAAGGAAGATAAGTATACTGGTATTTAAAGGAGATACTAGATGTGCCCACGATTTCATCCGCATTTATTATTCGTTCGCCAACGATTCAATTTAGATGGATCACACTATGCATCATAATTACTAGTAATACTTGAATTGCATTTGAGGGTGGCAAGGTTCAAACGTTTTCTAGACGTACTGTCTAAGAAGCCTCTCATAGCCCATTTTCATGACACAAGATCAATGAGGAAATGTAACTGGCACGTAACCTGTTTATTGCATCTAGAAGAATTTCTCTATTAGCTATTTTTATTAACAATATTAACTTTACATTTCTAAAGTGATATCAATGGAGTTAGTTGTTTACTGATGATGCGGCTTAAGTCCCAACATTTTTATTTTCATTCCAGTTCCATCGTAAACTAAACTAAATTTAACTTACAATTTTAATGTACAAACTATAAGTGTTACAAAAATCTTACTATGTGTAATAGTATAAGCAATTGTAATACTTAAAAATGTGCTAAAGCATAAATCATTCTAGCCTCACTTGACAAAGGTTTAGCTAGGAATATGTTAACTGCTCCTAAATCTAATTTGTTTACATTTAATACTTGAATTATATTATTCCTTGCGGACTCGTTCCGGACACATTCCATTAAAATATGCTGCACATCCTCTTTTGTATTGCAAGTTTCGTAATTAGGCGAAGCTACCTTTTTCATAAGAAACGCAAATGCTCTCAATGGCATGTGACCAGAACGGATCCTATACGCAGTCACTAATGTTCTGCGACTAATTTCCAAACTATCAAACCATGGGACGCGAGGAGGTTGATTTTGAATAATTTTGAACCAAATAGGGGGAAATATAAATCCAGGGGGGATTTAGATTGTTCATTAAAATGTGCCTTCCATTTATCATAACAGTAATTTTTATATGTTTGAAGTATCTCTGAATAGATGGGTAATATAAAAATTTCTACGCCAGACATAGCTGCCATTTTCACCAACCTGTAAGCCCCCTCGTTGCCCCACAAGCCAATATGCGATAGTATCCACTGCAGCACTATGTTCCTGTTATTTAAAAGAAGTGAGTAAATTTTACGCAGGACCGCACAGGCAATCGATACACCTCTGAAACCATAGGCGCATCGTGCCAAGTGCTGAAGACTGCTTTTACTATCGGTAAATATTACAACTTTTGTTATAATATATGTTGCAACGTATCGGCATAATTCAAAGCTTCCAAAATAGCTAGCAATTTGGCTGTCATAATTGATACCGGCGATACTACATATTTTAAAGGTCTTACTTCTCTTAGCATTTGGATCATAGTAAGCAGCACTTACCTCGGTGGCACTTTGACCCATCGGTGTACAGCTTATACCATTGACTATTATTATTTATGTTAAGTTCTTCTAAAACATTATTCCGTAATGAATTATTTTTGTAATACATTTTAGGCTTCTCAACACTTTGTAAATTTATTTTAATTACATTATTGATTGCTATGTAACTACACCAAACATTTAATTTATACATGTCTAAAAAGCAAGTAGAATCAATTCTTTCATTGCCTTATTTCCATGTAAACATTAGAACCGGTTTTTCTTATTTGCCCAATATCTATTAAATGAAAACGAAGCAAGTTTGCTTATTAATTTATTTGTGACGCCATCGACTCTTGATTTTACCTTTAAACAATATTTAAACGCTAAATACATTCGCCTTATATTTAATGGGGGCAAGCATAGTCGCTCTTCATAACATGTATGGAAGTTGTTTTAATAAACCACCTATTATTCTCATAGCTTGATTTTCAATCTTGTCTATTTTGTACACCCTCGATTTTATCCTGTTATCAAATATAAAACATCCGTAATCTATGCGACTCCTAACCAAAGCTACGTACAAACGCCTTAATGTCGGCTGCAAATATAGGACAACAAATGGAATTATTTGCAAATAATGAACCCTAGAGGTTCATTATTTGCAAATAATTCTTTAAGATTTAAGGCTTAAGATTTTCACAATATTATTTAAATAATACTGCATATGAGTAGCACAGTCGCTTAATTTTTTACAGCTTACCAATAATGCTAGGTCGTCAGCGTATTGACATATTTGTACAATTCCAATCATATTATTTTTAGCAATGTCGTGGGTCACAATATTAAAAAGTAACGGAGACAACGGATCTCCTTGCGCAAGTCCACGATTAGCCCATCTAACGATATCACTCTCGACCTTTTTCTTAGATGAGATGATTTTGATTAGATGCCTTTCTCTTAGAAATTCCCATAAATAATTGCATATTAAGCTGCCTGCATTTAACTTATCTAATGACTGGACGACACTGCCAATTAAAACATTGTTATATGCGTTTTCAATATCAAGAAAACTCACTAAAGTTGGAATATTATTAGTAAACTTGATCTGTATACTTGTAACTAACTGAGTAAGTCAGTCTAAACATGAGCGCTCTCTCCGAAAACCTGTTGTGCTAGAGGACAAAATTTTATTATGTTCTACAAACCATTCTAACCTCTTATTTAACATTAAGTGAAAGATTTTACATAAACAAGATATAATTGAAATAAGTCTAAGTTTGGCATATTTATTTATCGTATTACCTGTCTTTGGTATTGCAATAATTTTAATGGTCCGCCATTCAATCGGAATATAACTGGTATTAATTTTTTTTTATACGTGTGGAAAGTTTATTGATCTAGTTCTATACATAATATGTATAAACACAATTCTTTAAAACTAACTTATACCTAAAATATTATATATATTAAATATATTATTATATATACGAAGTAAAAACATTTTAGCTACAGTAGGAAGGTTGGAGATCATAGAATATGTTATGGCATCGTCTCCTGGAGCTGTGTCTTTTTTCTTTAGGCACGCTTCTAATTCTTGATAAGTATATTCCGATTCTAATAATGAGTTTTTTGAGTTAAATGTGGGTTTGGAAAACTGTACAGAATCAGGACACACAGGATGATTTAGCACTCAGACGATCTGCTAGTTTTGACATTCTCAAACTAGTATATTACGCTCTGTGTCAATCAGTGATCGGATACTGCATAACAGTGTGGGGTGGGGCAGCCAAAATACATCTCCTAAAGTTGGAAAGAGCTCAACGCGCCATTCTGAAGGTGATGTGCAAAAAACCTTTTAGATACCCTACTGTGCAACTATACAGCGAGTGCAAACTACTTGCGGTTAGACAGCTGTTTGTACTTCAAATCACTCTCAGGTACCATAGCATAGTACCTCCTTGTAATCCAAACAAACGCACGGTTATCATTCCCACAATAAAACATAAAACTTCCTTTGCTGAACATCAGTTTCCTATATTAAGTTCTTATATCTACAAAAAAGTTAACAAACAGCTAAATATCCTAAGTTTAAATAAATATACAACAAAAAACATTCTCACAATCTGGTTGCTCCAACTCGACTATCATAAAACGGAATTATTACTCGAATTCATCAAATAGTGTAATTTCACACACACACACAGACACACACACATATACACACACACATATAGGTACACACACACAACACACAAAAATAGATGTTACCAAACACTAATTTGAAGAAACAATAGATTGTCATTATGTTCCACTTGCATTGTATTATAATGAGTATATTCTCACAACCGAATTACTGTCTCTCAAGATACAGGTATAACCTAGTTTGGGAGGCAGGGTTCCTCTTATAATGACTAATAACTTAGCTGTAATAATTATAAGTGCTATGTATCATACTTTTTTGCATAAATAAAATAATTATTATTATTATTATTCTCTTTATTTAAATATTTTCAATATATTTTTCATTTTTAAATATACATATATCTATAAAAATACATTTAAAATATAAAATATATGGTACCCCACCGGCATCGGGAACAGGGTCCAAGCTGCCGGTGGTTAGGATTCCAGAGATAGGAACCTCCTCACAATGCGTGCTGTATCTAAAAGCACTGCCTTCTGCATCAAACCCTTGATCCAAGCACCCAACGCGAGCCTCTTTAGATGGTGATCGAGGCTCTTGGCTATTAGACCATTGACAGATATGACTATCGGCACAATGATTGCCGAATCAACATCCCACATGTCGACAACCTCGCGAGCCAAATCAAGATATTTAATTTGCTTATCTTTTTCAGCTTTCTTTTTAATTATTATTATTATTATAGGAGCTAAACTACGTAATAGTTCCTGTCGCCTATCAATTGAAACATAGTACTTATCTTGTCTGTAGCCCTTGATCCCCTTCATTCTTTTCCACATTTCAGAAGGCGACAATTTTTCATCAATAGATGAGCAAAACATCTGCCAACTATTTGTCATGGCTCGTTTTATTTCCTGGCAAGCCTTTGCAGTTTTCTCTTCCAGTACAGCTAGATTTCCAGGAGTAGGGTTTCGCCTAAACTGACAAAGCGCGAGTCTTCTTTACGCTACAATTTTTGAAAGGTTCGGATTCCAATACGCTGTAGGCTTAAAATTTATTTGAGGGTCATTGTAAATCATAATTGATGGAATGTTTTTATTTGCTGCATTGTTAATAACAGAAACAAAAGTTGGTACATTTGTTGCGTATCATAGTACAAGTACCTAATTCCATGATTAATTGTTCAATATCTTTAGAATAGTTTAACCAATTGGCCTTTTTATAATTACGTTTTGTTGTAAAGTGAAATTATCCCGACAGTTAATTTTTATTTTTATTATCAAGTGGTCGCTGCCTAAGTTTTCACTTAGTACTCGCCAGTTAAAGTGAATTGCTATGTCAGACGAAGTAAAAGTGATATCAGGAGATGTTTGCTGTAATATACGACTTACAAATCTCACTCTGGTTGGACTGCGATCATTTATTGGTACATAGTTATACTCGGATGCAGCGTCCATAACTTGATGTCCTCTAGCATCATTTTTGATGGACCAATTTGAGTGATGTGCGTTAAAATCTCCAGCTATTAAAGTTTTACCCGGACATAGTGAAAACAACTCATTCCAATTATATTACCTTGTTTGTACCAAGGAGTAACAATTAATGGAAAAATATTTTCTACATATTTACAGTCATTATTTATTCTGGTAGGTTTTAATTCACATTTTATTGAATTATGTATCATAATTAATACTCCTCCGTAACTGTCTGGCCTTAGGTTCAGCCTTAGGCCTTAGACAGTTCTGTAAATATTATTTTGTTATATGTACAGTCGACTAACCATGACTTACTGATAATCGCAATATGTATTTGATCTTTTAGCAACAGTGTTTCTAATTCTGTTAATTTTGGTCTTATACTCTGTGAGTTCCACTGCATAACATTAGTACAGCAATTCCTTAATCTATTATTATTATCCATTAGAACTGAAGAATAAATATTTAAATATATCCGCATCTTTTAAAATTTCTGATACGTATTTATTTTCCCTCAAATATTATATTACAAAAACGTTTTATCTTATCTTCAAAAGTTGCGCTTGACATTACTATTTCTTTTGTACTTTGGATCAATTTATAGAAAATCCTTTTGGGTCGGCTCACATCGTTTACTTCTTCATCCTTATCCTGTTCCAAACGTTGGAAGATGTCATTATCATTTTCATTAATATTACAGTAGTTCATTTCCTTACTTTGTTTAGACTTTTTCTTTCTTTTGTTCTTCTTTCTTTGTACCTTTCGTCCATTCTGTTCAAAAGACTGATAGTTTGACGACGTTTCGCATTCTTCCTTGTTTCTCCCTTAGTTCCACCAAAGTTATAAAATGATTTGATTTTGTAAGAATTTTTACCTACTCCTGTTTCGCAAAAATAAAGAATTGATTTGATTTGATATAATCTGATTGATAAAGCTAACATTTACAGAATTGTAGCCGCTTAATTTATTCGTTTCATTTTAGCAAACTGTTTAGTTTTCAGTTTAATAATTTAATATATAATAATAATAATATCAGCCCTGTATTAAACTGTCCCACTGCTGGGCACGAATCTCTTCTCAGTATGAGAAGGGTATGGCCTAACCCTTCTCATACTGAGAAGAGTTAGGTTAGTCCTCCACGCTGGCCCAGTGCGGGTTGGCAGACTTCACATATCTTTGAGAACATTATTGAGAAATCTTAGACATGCAGTTTTCCTCATGATGTTTTCCTTCACCGTTAAAGCAAGTGATAATTAACTATTTAATACGCTTATAACTTAACATAACATAAAATTCAGAGATGCCTTGGGATCGAACTCAAGACCTCTGCGTGGCAGTCCAATGGTTTCCCACTAAGCTATCGCTGCTTTTTGCTAATTTAATTTATATAATATTATTAACCTTTAAAATTGATTACAATGTTCCTCTACATACCTAAAAGTTTATGATTAAACCGCCATCAGGTTTATTTTATACATAATTCAAATTAATGCTACAACAACAAAAGCAGAGTTTAAAATTAATACCCAACCTGTACGCAACTAACTCCATAATAGTCTGGAGCAATTTATTTTAAAAGCCAGACACATTAACAAAAACCGGCGGACGAATGAAGTACGAAAAAATCGAACATAATCCCGGGCCTAACTAAGCCCAGGGGCTATCTAATAACATTTATTACTCGGCTTCCGGTCCCCAGTGTCCACTTCGTGTGGCTGATAAACGGGCGCCATTTTTGCCGCCATATTTATTTATAGGTGTTTGTCGGGCGATAATGTCGATGCCTATACGTTATGGCGAGCCAGCATCCGGAACGCAACGGACCATTTGCGTGCCCATAACACAATCAGCGTTAAGTATGTAGTTAATTGAAGTTATGGTGCAATCATATTTAATGCAATTGCTCTCTGTTATTGTAGAATATGATAGCAGCATAATGTTAAAGAATTTTTTTACATTAAAGCTAATTAACAAAACACAAAACATATAAGCAGCTAATTTACAAAACAGTAAAAATAAATTTAAGAATTATTTTATGTATAATTTATGTAATATTAATATTATATGTATAATAAGTATGTTAGAAGGAGATTATACAATTAGGGATTGCATTAGATCTCGGTTTGTAATGCTCAATATATTATATATTAAAATTTCAACTCAATTTTAACGTTCCTCGCAACAAATATTATGACTTAATCACATTTCTAAAGTAGTAGTACCAGTGGTGTAAATATCACTCGAAAAGCGATATAATAAAAAATTAAAAGATTGTTAGTTTTTGCATACCATTATGTCGCCCTTTCTACATACGGCAGGATGTACGGCGTACAGTTAAGACCGCGCAGCGCACGTCCTGCGATGCGAGACGCCATTTGGCAGAAGCTTAAATTATACTATAAGTTCAATAATAGTAGTGTTAGAGTTCAAAATTATGTAATAAAATTGTTTTAAAATTAACATCACGACAAAATATGTATAAAGTAGTTTAATTTAAATGTATAATATTTGCGTAAACGTAAGACAAAATTGTGATAAGTACCAGATTTGTTTATGAAAACTTCATTAACCTTAAATATGTAATCATTGTATCATATCTCGTGTATTCCCTAAAATCCACACTATCTATTTTCCTTGTGACATATGTATATGCAATATGTGAATCAAACTTTAAAACGCCGTTTTTATGAGTAGCACTAGTTACAACTTGTATGTTGTAGTATTTGCCTGTAACGCCACACAGCGCCATGACAAACATACTCATACTTTATTGAAGTTTCATTACTTAACAAAGAATTACATCCTCATTTATATTATTATTAAATTAAATGTCAAGGTAATTATTAAATTAAATATAGCCTTTTGTTCGTCTTTGAAATTTCGGTTTATTTGCCTACTTGTTTTGTCGCTTAGTTAAATAAAATAAACTATCTTGAATATCTATCAAAGTACATATATCAACATTATAATTAGCTATTCTCAAAGATAAGTAATGGATATAACCCAGTGATTGGAACAGTCACAATTACACCTTATGAAAACCCTCTAATAATAACCCAATGTATTAGCTGGGTAGATGGTCCGAAACGACAATTAATCATATCGATGGGAACCAGCAAGTGTCGGCGCGATTTATACTATCACAACTTTTATGCCGACTGCACACTGCGCAACTAATGACTCCGATCACGGATATAAATGATCACGTCTCATTGAATGTTTGTGTTTGTTGATAGTTCTGGCGATATCGAGTATTATTGAGCACACGGATTAATATGTTTACAAATAGCTCAGACTATTTATGTGCAGAGAGCGTATTAGAGCTCTATTTGCTATTGTTAAAAGAGTCTTTGTCAAAATTAATACTAAGCACTGTTATCTCTGAGTCTAATGGAAAATCTTATCTAGTACATTCCTATTCTTTTCTAGTTAATATTTATATTTTACTACGTTCTCATTTATAAGGCAACTAAGTCATATTACCATGTTACATGTAGTTTGAACATTGTGTTTGTTTGAAGTTGACGACTAAATCCCAGGCATAAATCGTGTAAGATCCGTGCCTAAACACGGAGAATACCCAGGGGAACGCGACGCACATACATCATGCTCGTTACTTGAGACGGAACCCTACAGTAGCCAAGATGACAATCTAGTGGGTACACGAGAACGAGCACTTCGATTGAGGTACCCGGTTCAAATTATTACTTATATTAACTTAATTACTAAACTATAATTATACTACTTTTGTTGATTTTGTGAAGGTACAATTTTTAGCCGATCTGCTTAAAATGTATGTGATTTTCGTTTCACATTAATTCAGTAAAATATGTGATATTTTATGAAGTCATCGCGGTTATAGAATTAATGTTTCAGTTTCACTGTTATTAAGATCATTAAAAATTGCATCGTATCATCTATGCATATTGTGTAATATGACTTTACAATTAAAGTTTCTCCTACGTGAATAATATATTGTCAAAAGTAACACACGTAAGTCGCTCTTGTGGAAATGAATAGCAGACTGTTCAAAATCATAAATATTATGCTAATAGAAAATTTTACTATATTATATGTATATGCTTCAGCGAAAGTGATGATTAGTTTATATGAACAAATAAATATCGAAACTACAATGGATATAATTACGGATCACCAGCGTACGTTTTTATTTTACAACGCTCAGACGTAGATTTTTGTGTAAGTAGGTAAAAACGTCCCTAGTTTCACAACAGCTGCCGTTTTGCTGAATTGTTCGCTACATGCATTAATTGTATAGAACGCAACCGATGCTATTATTTCGATATATTGACAAACCAAATCGTTTTATCGAGGCGTTTAACAATGTGCTTAGTCAATATATATTTAATATTTATACTAAAATATAATATAATTGTAATACATGTACACACTAAATATGTGTAACGTCATAATAAAATATGATATAAAAACAATATCTAAAACATTTAGGTTAGTTAAATTAATAGACTTTAATTTACTGTCCTAATTAACCTTATCTCCTCACAAAGGTTACCTCAAGATTTACGGCGTTCAGCCAGGTGAGCACTCTCTCGGAGGGATAGCCTCATCCATCCCGCGGCCGCAGCGGCCCAAACCATCCATCGTCCGCCCACCAACTGGCCCTCGGCGGACATTAGCCGGCCCTTGTCTTTGCCACTTTGATTTACGTACCGCAAAAGAGATCAATCGCTTGAGGGCAGATCTAAGATGTGTTGGACTTTAGCTATTGATTTGTGTTTGTTTTGATTATCAAATGTATAAACATAAGATGTCGTGAGCTGAGTGAGTGTAAAGTAAGGTGCACACTTGAAATTTATCCACTCCTTACTTACTTACTTACATTTATTGTAACCCTGTGCCTTTAAACTACGCTGATATAACCTTAATATTTAATATTTCATCTTGGTTATTATACTGCCAAGAATTTCATTTCGAGTTCCCCATTCTGAAAAGTAGCACTATATTGGTGTAATCAATACATTGTCTTTTTGACATATAAATAAAATATTTAATATTTGCATTAAAAAGGTTTTTATATTTAAATCCGCAATGAGATCAAAATTGTCTAGCACAATTTATAAACGTCAGAGCGTTGACTGCCGTAAAACGTCCTGATTCATAATTAATGATAATATCTGGCAGATATGGCTTTTCACTCGATAAGAGAATACTCTTCAATAAAAATCGCGATATTTTTATTGAAGTCCAGATATTTTTATTATTATGTTATTTTTTGAGGTTTACGATATTATTCTCAATAAAAGAGTTTTACTGTCTATTATGTAAACATATCACAGTTTGTATTGGTGGTCTTACTTAGCTAATGATAATGTTATAAATCTTATTAGTATTAGTAATAACACGATATAGTATATATGTATATAAGCACAATGATATTACATATAAAAGTATCACGAAGATTTAGTCTTCACTTTGCGTGCGTTAGTAATCTTTCTGTAACCTAAATGTAACGCTTTGTCTGCCTTATAACAAAATTTATGAATTGGATACATATACTCGCGCTTATGATACAGACCTCCGATTGAATTCTGTATAACAAAAGGTGAGCTTACCTTAATATTAATATAAATAGATTCATTTAGTTAGTAGTTAAATTTTTAATGTATATTATATATATAATGTATTATATAATGTATATTTACTGCATGTATACTTAGGCGATTGCAATTCCTAATTCATAAGTCGACGTCCAGACCGCAGCGCAGCGACGTCGTCAATGATTTTTTCATAGTGTAATCTTGACACAATGAAATAGAGCTACGCCTTCCTATTACAATAATCGCAAATTTGACAGACATTGTACTGTACAAGCGAAAAAAAAGAAAACAAAACAAATCTAAACCATCCTCGAATCCACTTGAACACACACAAAAAAATCATTCAAATCGGTCCAGCCGTTTAGGAGAAGTTCACTGTCAACACACGTACAGAAGAAATATATATATAAAGATATCGTGACCCATTGTTTCAATATATTTTAATCTAAAATTAAGAGTAATCTCGTCCCCAATCCTCAGGATTACTAAAACACAACTTAATAATTAAAATCGCTTTAGTCTAGTCATTCATGTTCAATTCCGCGTGACATCGGCTTCTGCGCCAAAACGGAAATACAACCTTTTAAAAAAGGAATGCTCGCAACCGGAAGCGACGGGCAGGAAGACGCCAACGACAACGCCGCGTCGCTGCCGACCGAATTAAAAATTAAACGAGGATCCGCTTCCGGATATCGTGACGTTTGCTGTGTTTTTAATATTGTTTGATAATTTTATCATTACGTCTACTAAGTTGGATATAGACTATACTTGATATTTAGTAATTTTGTGTGGTATACTTCCTACAATATATCTCATATCATTGTTGTTTGGTTGCGTTAGTTGTTTTTGGTGTTATTTCAGATTTTCTTTTTGCGGCTTTATTTAATACCTTAATTTACTACTACCTATATTTTGTGATCTGCCATCTAAATACAAATGATAAAGTCTTACACATACTGCGCGTACACATATATACGTTATCAGGTACACGTGCACTAGAACACGCAGTGGGTATGTGAGGCTAGTACCGAGTACACGTAGTCTCAAAGCCTTCGCGTGACGCGCGAAGCCAGCGACGATTCGCCGGCAGTCGCATTTTTATGCGGGCCAAAGAGCACGTGTATTTTTTATTTAAACGACAAAATGGAGTACTTGTTCCCGCCGGCATTCAACACTGAAAATTATATAAAGTTAGTACAGCTTTATATATTCTATAGCTAGTGTTTACAGACGCGGTCGTAACTGGTGGACTGGTTTATCTCGCGTTCAGAAGACGGTAATCCAACAAGCGTTGTAATGTGGAATACGCATATGATATATCTATACGCGTGTTTAATAGAGCTAGACTACACATAGCCTGGAATACGCAGTCCGTAAAGGATTTTATAGCAATCTAACCAGTTTGTTTAACTGCACAGATGGCGTAGTGCATTAAGTGATCGCCACGCCACTTCTACTGCGCCGAGTGTTGTGGGTTCGAATCCCACACGGGACAAAAATTTGTGTCATCCACAAATGATTGCTCCGAGTGTGGATCTTCTTTGTGTCTATTGTTTGAATGTTTGTAAAATCTCGTTACTGGAATTTTCCTAGTGCGCGAGTTATCATTTATAAAGAAAATATAAATAAAGAGAGAGAGAGAGAGAGTTGCGCCCCTTAACAGAAATGCATTATTGCTATGAATATGAGATCCTAATACCACTAGAGAAGGCTGCTTTATAACTAATTAGGATACAATCAGAATAAATCTCGAATGAGTCATTATCGTCCTGTGTAGGAATCCATATTTAGAAAAGTTTGTCAGTGAACATCGGTTTGGACAGGTAAAATAAATGTCTAGACTGAAATAGAGATCGATTCCGTGTACATGAGCAACGGATATTGCTTATCTTTAGGTGATTCGTGTAATGACAAATACAAATTATATATTTATTGGGTACGTGATCTCTGTGTAATATGAATCTCAGTTATTCTAGAGAACTGAGCAGAAATGCGATTGTCAATTATTCCATTCGTTAACTCTGTTACTAGGAGCGTGGGTATTGGGTTCAGACCCACGGCTTCTAGTACCTAATAGTCTACATATATATGTATTTAGGTAAGTCTCATTCCTCGTCACGTATAAGCAATCATTAGTCACTATGCCCGTGTGTCATGTATTTCGCAATAAAAATAAAATATGCCAGAATTATTTGTCGAAAACTAAAAGCATTTTTGCGGTAACTGTTCTCAAATTAAAGTTATACTTACTATACTTTCATGTTATAAATCTAAATTATTATTATAATGACGTTTTACAATATAAGCCCGCCGACTTATATTGTAACTTCATTACGCCTAATAATGTTCAATGAAAATTGACGATATCATAATATACTTCAAGTTGGTCAATGACAGACAACTGAAAATTTTGTATCACCGTCATCAATATAAAGGTCCATCAGGTATTATGTTAAGATTTTTATTTTATGTCGGTGTAACATAATACACTAAATATCGAAAGTTAAATAATAGTTCGATTAGTATCTATGCGATATATTAGCGAAAGCTACAGATGACAGGCATGCCAGCGGCATACGTCAACATTTTAAAATGTTGGTATTGTGACCAGATTAATCAGGTTAGATAGGCTGATACAATGTCTGACGAATATAGACTGGAATGTGGGGTAAGACAGGGTGGACTAACATCTCCTGGCCTATTCAGCCTATATATGAATCAGTTGATCGAGGGACTCAGTAGAACGCATATCGGATGCTACATTGACGGTACCTGTGTCAACAACATAAGCTATGCTGATGATATGGTTCTGCTGGACACCTCGGTAAACGCCCTAAAATCATTGATACAAATTTGTGAACAGTACGCCTCAGAACATGGTCTCAGGTACAACTCACGCAAAAGTGAGGTATTGATTTTTAAGGCGGGGAATCAGAGGCCCATTACTGTGCCTCCAATCATGATAGACGGGAATGTACTGAATAGGTACTGTACAAACCTTTAAATATCTGGGCCATGTAATATCATAAGATCTTAAGGATGACTCAGATATAGAAAGGGAGCGCAGGGCGTTGGCAGTGAGGAGTAATGTGCTGGCCCGCACGTTAGCTCGATGTACTAATGAAGTAAAATTAACTCTTTTTAGAGCGTATTGTCAATCTTTTTACTCGAGCGGCCTGTGGGTGCGGTATACGCAACGAGCCTACAACGTCCTGCGTATACAATACAATAACGCTTTCAGAGTGTTGTTGGGGCTACCGCGTCATTGCAGTGCGTCGCAGATGTTTGCTGTTGCGCGCGTTGACGGCTTTCATGAATGCGGAAAAAAGCGGCGTCACTTTTTCAGAGACTGCGTAGTAGCACCAACAGCATTCTGCAAATGATTGCGTCTCGTAATGATTGTCCCATACAGGCACACTGAGTGGGCATCGTTACAGGAGAACTGTAATATATGTATACTTAATTTATTTATTTTTACTAACAAAGTTTATAAGAAAATTGTTACTAACTCACATGGATTATGTCCGAAATAAATGATTTTATTATTATTGTTATTATGTATGTTTCAAATGATACACAGGTAATAATTTATTTTATATAGGTTACGTATAAACTGTTACACTGACTGAATTTCAACAAGGTTTTATTTAGCTTGCAGTGTTTGTATGTTAGTTTAGTTGAAAATTTGCAACTCAATTTTGAACCAATTCTCGTTGGCTAAACTTTTGAATTCATGCATAAACCGGATGACAATGCAATGTTATGAAAAGCTAGACATATTGCTGCTGCCACCCTATTCCTCAATAACTTACAGCAGCCATATCGTGTTTAGGCTCGATAGAATTGTTTTGACGAGTACCATTTATTTAAGATACTAGATGGTATACAGGGTCTGATGATAGAGCCGGAATATACTAGAACTCTTTAAAAACTCGTTTTTAAATGTTTTCTTACTAATAATTTAACTTGTTTTACTAGTTACCATGATCATAATACCCGATTGATTTAGTACCTTCTTCCCGGATTCAGAAAATTTAGACGTGCAATGCCTATTAGCAGTATTGTCGAGTATTAAAAAACCTATTGCAAAATATATAAGGGATGGTTGTGCTGTATCTACGTATGCTCCGTACTATAGATAAGCCATACGATATACATACAATAATATACGCCAGTATATTTACATATGTATTGAGAGTAATTCAATTATCGTAGAATTTAATGTTTTAATTGTATTCCGAGTCCGAGATTTTAAAAGTTGGGAACGGTTTAAAGTAAAAAATTTAATTGTCCTACGGTAAATGTCTTTGTGTGATAAACTCAATAGGAAGTATAAAGCGTGTTGACGTGTTTTGCGCCTATGGAATTTGTATAACAATAATTAGTGTTTAACAAATATATTTTACCACTTAAACCATATTTTAAGAGATACAATGATATTCATTAAGTGTATCATGTACTTAAAATGCATCTAACAATCGTAAAGTGTGATTATGGGTTAAGAATTTAAAATTGGACAAATATTGGAAACAGTAATCCGATCGATTGTTCCGCATTAGGCATAATACGTCTGTTATTATATTGTTAATAGTTGTATTATTGCTTAATTTTAACAGTCATATAGTCTGACTAGACTAAAATTGCTTTCATAAGAAGAACAAGTATAAACTGTTGATAGAAGTTTTAGTTTTTATAGACTGCAATACTCAATCAAACTCACGTTTGACGTCGACAACTATAGTCGGTTATACAGTAATCACAACTACACCTATGTCTGTATCGTTAATGATAACATTATGTTATAGATATGTAGACATGACAATAGAGCTAAACAAATAAATTGAGTGCGTTCAGAATTAGGCAACATTATATTTGTTTTACGAATGAGCTCACCAAATCACTAAAGATTTTAAAAAAATATTTATATAATAGGATAATTATTAGGTACTTATTGTAAGCCCTAATATTGCATTGCTTGAAAAAGGCACTAACAACTTATATAATTGTAAATTCATCTTATGTACATTTAGTTGACATATGATTTGATCAGATTTATAAGTGCCTGGGGTTTTCGAATCAGCACTAGGCTAGCGTAGTAGACTAGGACCTAACTTTGTTATCCTGCAAACAGGCCTTGTGTAATAGAGGGCAGTTTATAATTGTAATAACTTAAAAAGGCATGACATATTGATTTAGATTGAGTTGTTAATATCGGTAAAGGTACTTGGTACTTGGTTTTATCTTAGCTAAACCATTTTCTATTATCACTATTGTATATTAATAACGTATTCACTAGTATATGTTACCTCTAAAGGTCGTGGTATTGATCGCAAGTCCGGTGTTACCATCCCCGCTTATCTCAAATTACCTCTATGTATACATGGCCGCACACTCGTGATGGCGCACAATTCTAGTAAATGTGCCATCGCAAGTGTGCGTCCATGAATACTCCTATATATACACGATGAAAACTTTCTAAATGTAATCCTTGAAGTTTTCAACAGTGTGTGTGTGCGTATGTGTTGTGTTTGTGTGCACGCGCGCTCGTATCTGTATGTTGTGTTTGTGTGTGTTGGTGAGCACGCGCGCGCTCGTGTTTTTGTATGTGTGTTTTATATGTGTATGTATGTGGTTATAGTGGCTGTCGTGACACTCATATTGAGCACTGCACACATAGGCGCGCTACTATACGCAGCTTCATTTATGTTATATTATATTATACTAAAGTTGAAGAAATGTCTCACTCTGGTCCTTTCAAGAGAGTATCTTTGTGGGCGTGCCGTGAGGTGGGCGGAGCCTGAGATGGACACTCCTTGAAATCGTCTTTTTTGTAGCCTCGCTCGGTATCTAGGCAGGCGACGTCCAATCTAAGAAGATCCGTGACACTTCAGTTAATGTTGTTTTTCTTGGTGCATTTTGAACATAGTGCGGGTCATGGCAGGTCATGGTATTTTGGTCATGTTTATGTTAACGGAGAAACAAAGCACCGACAACTTTAGTCGTTATCGCGTTTATAAAGTTCTCGAGACAATTCAGTTTTATGGAGTGTTTTGCTTGAGATAAAATTTATATCTTTCGCTTTAGATTATTTTTGCAGTGGTTAAACATTATTGAGCAGTATACAATGCAGCAATAAGATGAATCTAGTACTTTAATAATCACATTAAACAACGACTTGCGTGTATTATCATATATTATATTCTACGGGATCTCCAAGAATATGTTTATTTAGTGTTATAATAACACTACAAAATGTGTTCTTGCTTGCTTCGCCTTTAGCTAGAGATGTCTTTGAAGAAATCTAGCCAAAGTAGTAGTATGTGCCAGCTATATTCTAGACTCACATAAAAGCAAATGCACCTTTTGCCGGTTACGCGTCACATTAACAGTAGGAAATGTACTGCTTTTATAGAGATTTTGAGAATTCCCTCTAAATATAATGTATAGCCCTATACCTGTTTCTGGTACAAAACTTAAAACATAACAACGCGATCGGCCGTAAGCGGCCGCGGCTTACGACGAAAGGGAGACAATCAAACAATACGGCGGATTCGAATACAACACGGTACAATAATTATTTAAGTGATTCACATGGAATTGTTCTGCATCTTTGTAAAGTCATACTGAGATAGATCGGAAATAATCTTTCAACAAAAAGAACATTACCATTCCTAATTCAGTGCAGCTTGGAAAAGTTAAACACAATAAACCGTCAAAAAGCCCTTAAAAGTAGTTAAATGATTATCAATCGCCAAAACATAATACAATTCAAGAGGTATTTTTATTCAGTTTATACTCTTGTGCTATGCTAGATCAATAGATAGCTAGATATTAAATCCATACCTAAAAATGTATACACTCCTAAACTACTATTAGGCTACTTTTAATACTAACGCTTAATAAATATTTTATAAAAGCTTCTTGTATTTTTGTAACAGTTTTCATGTTTCAACATCCATGTTCTTATATAAAGTAATAAATTGTCCTGTGCACATTAACCACTCTGCAAACACTGTCTTGGCAACATGCGTTCACAATTAGAATACACGCGAGGTGCGGGATGCAATGTTCCTTATCTCCCACCACTTCCTTCACTGCGCAATTGAGCGAGCAAGAAATTGTACAGCTATCCCGCCAATGGAATAAAGGCATAAATTATTGCAACTTCGGTTATTAAATGAAAATGTTATTTAATTATATTACTAAGAATAAATATGTTAATGCATATTCCGCGTTTAATAATTTACAAAAACAATGTACAAGTGCCGTGATTCCGTTTTTAAATTACACACATATACAACTCTGTTTATTTCCTCGAGGCATAAAACTATTTATGTATGTTATTTACACAGTGTATAACTGTGTTGCATATTACATAATAATATTAACTCCATTTATAAATTTGGCAATACTTAGACACAGA
Organism: Catocala nupta; assembly: GCA_963675205.1. Lineage (NCBI taxonomy): Eukaryota > Metazoa > Arthropoda > Insecta > Lepidoptera > Erebidae > Catocala > Catocala nupta. The sequence continues at coordinate 11,789,268 of OY776081.1, forward strand.
CTACCTTTAGGTATAATCGGGGTTGGCCGTAGAAAACGAAACCATCTTCAAGCACTAAATGACAAACTTGCGTGATTATATATTTACTACATAAAATTCTGATAAACTAGCAATATATGTTATTCATTGAAATTAAACTACTATATACGGATTTTATCGCGTTATTTATTTAACACTGTACCTATTACATAATTTTGAAAACTGTTACACTACTACTACTACTACTATTGAATTTTACTAATTTATAAACTAATGAAATTATTAAAACTATTAAAACTATTTGTATTTAGGTTAACACTTTCCCCGACGTTTCGGTTGCTTTTCAGCAGCCATGGTCACGGGGAGACTAAGATGGTAGTTGTCTCAATATTCCAGTGTAGTTATTTTAAAGTACCCGAACATAATTTAATCTTTGGTGTTTCTATTTACGCAGAATGAGCTCAAAGTATCATGAAGTCTAGCTGTGGTTTGCTTCTTCTTGGGTTTCACTATTTGAATTACTGGATCCCAAGCTGGTGGTACATTCCAACCATCTTCTCTATTGAAATTGGGATGTTTTTTGATTTCAATAGCCTCGCGTAGCATCCTCGGTGTTCTTTAGCGAGAATCTGTGGTTTGTCAAATCTCAGGTAGTGGTTGGTCCCCTGTTGTACATGTTCACACACAGCAGACTTCAACGAGCGTTGGTGTTTTACATCAGCTATGTGTTCTTTTATGCGGGTGCCTATGCTTCTCTTGGTTTGACCAATGTATGAGAGTCCACAGTCACAATCTATTTGATAGACCCCTGCATCTTGTAAAGGTAACTGGCACTTGACGGATGGTAAAAATTGAGTTATCTTCGTTGGTGGCTTGTAGTATGTGTTGATTGAAGCTCGCTTCAACATGTAGCCAATCATGTCAGTGACAACCCTTACATAAGGCAGTATAGCAGGCTGGCGCTCGACTGTGGCTGGCTTTTCTCGGGTGTGATCGGGATCTGTGACAGCGGCGCGGCTGTTGGAGCTTGTTGTCTTGCAGTACTTGCTTGACATGTTGAAGCTCGGCGTTCAGGTATTTCTTGTCACAGACCCCGTGGGCTTTCTGAAACAAAGACATTCCCACGGTAGCTAACTGTTTAGGATGGTGGTGAGATTCACCGTTCAAGTACTAATTTGTATGGGTCTTTTTCCTATACACAGTGTGGCTCAAAGTATGATCAGGATTTCTGATGACAAGTACATCTAAGAATGCTAATGAATTATTTGCCTCTAATTCCATAGTAAATTGGATGTTGTAATTAATGGAATTAAGATGTTCTAGGAATACACTAACACTATCTGTTGGTAATATTGTAAAAGTATCATCTACAAACCTCTTATAAATCCTGGGTGTGATGGGGGCAGTCTGTAAAGCTCGAGCCTCGAAGTCCTCCATATATATGTCGGCAACAACAGGCGATACTGGGGAGCCCATTGCCACACCATCGACTTGAATGTAGAATTTATTATCCCACAACAGATAGCCAGTTGTTAAGCAATGCTTAAGTAGTTCTGCATATTCCTCAGGCATATTGAACTCTATTAGCTTCCTTTTAGTTATTTCAATACAGTCATGTACAGGTATCGCCTGTATCCGTATATAGTAGTTTAATTTCAATAACAATATATGATCATATTATTAAACTCCATATCCATACTTACCTATATTTAATAATAAATATATAATTGTAAGACTATAACTGTTTGGTTTTATATTTAATTAATTAAGATTACTGTGTTCTATATTTGCTTACTCTTCTAGGTAATTTTTTTAAATTTCTTTTAATTTTTACTACCCGTAACTAATTTAAATGTACATTTGTTCTGATTAAATGTACTCTGTCTCTATACTAGCCTTATACCTTAGTATGAATAGCATCGCCAATAATATCAACAAAATATATCAGCTGTTTCTAGGGCACGTCACATTTCATCAACCCTTCAATGGTATCTGAACACATTCAATTTAGCACTTACATGCCATTACAACAAATTATCGATGTCACCTACATTACATTGTGAACTCAACCCTAGAAGAGCTATTTATGGCGCTTTCCTTGTGTGCGTGTCATTTGTGTGTCATCACAGACATGTGCATGTGTGCGTTATCTGAAAGATTCCACTTCATTTCCCTCGACCCGCGCATGACGTCACACATTACTATATTATGTGGTATATTTTATAAATTATGCTTGTGTAACATTGAAAGTGCTTGCAAGCAAATTCTTGAACATGTTTCTGTATTTTTACCAAAAGGTTAAATATTAATGTGTTATGATGCCAAAAGTCAAACATTAGCCTGAAAGCGCCGACGGCCGTCGTTTAGGAAATGAGAGTCAGCTGTTTTATCTAAATGATTGTATGGGGACGTAAAAATGACGTAAAACTCCCGTTCTACACAATAAATGATGAAATAAAACGTTGCGTTTGGTATCGTATAAATTATATGGATTCCAATTGATTCCCTTGCATAGTTATATTATTATTACCCAATATATATTGGTATCAAATTTATAAAGATTCCTAACAAATGAATATTTTATTTGCTATTGAAGCCTAGTGAACCAATGTAGTGTAGATAATCTTCAATTACAGCTGTGACTTCGTATTGTATAAAAAGTCACTATAGCTTTTTTCTTAGACGATTGGATTTAACTTATTTAACATATTAACTGCATTACAGCAAACATAATAGAAAATGCATTGTTGGCGATAATTTATGACCGGCATGGCATTATATGTGATCTGTCTTATGTCGTAAAATTTACTTTAAAATTAGTTCACTCAAAAGGCAAATTAAGGTAGTCATAAATATGTGCTACCAAAAATACAATTAACAAACCATAATTAAATAACACAAAACAAACAGAGGAAAACAAGTGCATAAAAAGAAAATATCACAATAGCGGAGCGTACCGTTCAACCTTCTCCGTGTAATGAAGCCGTATCTTTAATAGCCGCGATAAGGGCGCTAAATGTTTGCGCACACGCCAAATAATAAGCGCCTCGATCATTTGCGAGGGGAGACTGACGAGAAAAAAGAATTCGAGCCTTTTGATAGTCCCCTTATCGATGATGGGAACACGGGAATTGAATAAGGTCGTGTTGCGGCCGGATTTCCATTTTCCGTTGATCACCATGTGTATAATCTGATGGTCATTAATGTGTGTTTGTTTGTTATACATATTACTGAATTTATTTAGGAACGTAAGCGTAAGCTCAAGCGCTACTACTGTTTGTAGAGACACGGATTGCGGATTGCAATATTATGGGACTTTTCTATAAAAAGCTCTCACTTGAAGTAGGGGGTTAGGAGAAAGAGATCACAGTTCTCTCTACGATTACCCACCCTTTCGTAGTGTCTTAAGACATTCTGTAAATGACAGTGATGTGTGATGGTGACCATCTATTTCGTGGGATTTCAATATACTTAAACAAAGTAGGGTGTTATATACATTTACCTAACGTTTCTAGAACATCGAGGTGCCGAATTATATTTTAATAAAAATAGCAACGAATCACATACTAACTATGGTTAATTGTGAACATGACCTCAAATTAATCCAATCTTGCTAAACCTGACATTAGTTAACCAAACAACAGTTACATTTTTGCGTTGCTGCTGGCATCGTAGGCTGATTGACAGTTAACTCCCCCGCAGATAAAGGCAGATGGGTTCGTTCATATCATTCGACAGATATCGGCTATCGTTCGGCAAACTTCGTTCTTTATGGTTATTCCTCCATAAAAGCAACTTTAAGTAAAAACAACTTTACAACCATCGTTTTATGCGATCTTTTATGTAGCGCGGTTATTTTTACTGCTATTACCTATCGTCGTAAGTAATGTAATTGTTTTATCTAACATCTTCGAAGTTTATTATGCCGATGATGGTACAATGTTGGTTACCTCTTTAATTAAATCATTTTGCCATGTTTTACCACTAATATACACATCACTTTGACAGACGGAATATTTTATAAATTTTCTTTACAAATATGCAACTCCCGCACTTGAAATAATTCCTGTGTTGCTTCGACTGTCGCTGTCGACTTTACAAACATACAGACAACGGACACAAGAACACCCAGACTGTGCGTAATTTAAAATTTGGGTTCACAATTTGGGTCCACTCGGAATAAAAATTTGTGGATCATATTTTGTCCCGTGTGGGGATCGAACCCACAACACTCGACGCGGCGGCAGTGGCGAGGCGACCACTTAAACCACTACGACATCCATACATGTTTACCAAACTCAGTAATTTCTTTGGCAGGTTAGCAATCACGTTAGAATAAATAAACTGATTTAAATCACACAAGTACCTAAATCACTATCTATCACATTGTTAGAATACCACAAAGTCACATAACTCCGATCGATAGCTAGGTGATTGATTCCGTCGAGTGCCATTAAATGCCACGTTCTGGCAAAATCGAGTACAATTATTACCAAATTGTTATACGCTTATATCTTTACTAATTTCAGTAGCGATATTTCGAATAATACAATAAATAGGAATTACATGTCGAATACTAACTATAAACATCGGCTTTTGGTCAAATATACGGTATAAATAAAGATGAATGCAACTCTATTTCCACGTTTTTATTTATTAGCGACTACAATGAAAAAGGGAAATACACTATTTGCATTCTATACTCTTTCTTATCTCTATACTAAACTAAAGTAAAAGTAAAGTAGCCGACTAATGTTAATTTAGGGAAGATGATTTTGTAATTATTATACAGATATCGTATTAAACTACAAATCAATCTCAAAATTGCATCTCAAATTACGCTATGTTTGTAATCATAATTTAATTATTTTGACTAAAAATAAGCATTTAAGCAGGCAATGATTTGTCATTTAACGTAAAACTATAGGTACTCTTTTGCTATTAGTAACGAATTTTCTGCGCTATTAAATATTTAATTTATTCCTAGGGTTGACGATCAAATGTCGCATACATTTAATACCAACGAAACAAATGGAATTTGCCTATAACTATTCAATATATATTTAAATTATTTATAGTTCTATTTAACGCACTATTCAAAATGCGTTTACAACTTACACTATTAGATAGATAAACGCAAAACTAATTTGAGGCCTCGAGCAAAACCCGCCACTTATCGTCATGGGCGTCATCAAAACTAAATTTGGGCAACGACTCGCAATCCCACATCAAATAATGGGAGAAATGACGAACAGGACAAACTTCACACATCCCCACAGACACGGTGATCTAAGGTCGTTTCGTTACTCCCGCATGTTGGCGGGCACACTGTAAGCGAACTTGTTGGACAACCTGACAGAACATTTACATATATGGTAGCTTTTATATGATACATAATATGTCTAAATTATCCTGAAATGTGTTTAACAGCTGTAAACATATAACCGAATAATTTATTTATTATTGGCATTAAATAAATAAATTACTGTTCAATGACAAGTTTTGAACTGTAGTGTTCAATAAAAGAGGTCTTAGCAAGCTAACATGCCAGCTACCAAAAAATGTGTGTCTTTTAAAAATAATACACCTAAAACAAATCTTATACAACTTAAGTATGATAAATTAAATTTCGTTGTGTGTGCAGTAAATCGCCAGATGAATATTGTTTCAAACGGAATTAAGCACGCGCCGCAGGGATGGGGATCACTTATAATTGTTATTTTATTCATAGAAACAACAGTCCTTCGGGACAAAGGATAGGATAGGTGAACAAATATTTTAGCTCGTCGAGTACCTTTTAGCAAATGGCGGGTGACGTCGCGTATGTGAGTTATATTGTGAAATATGTGGGAATTAGCACACAGTAGTTGTACGTACCACATAATATGAACCGCTCATTGATAGGTTTCGTTAAACTTGGAACTTGAGTGCAATGTTCTTAGATGTGTAATGTAGGTGAAAAGCCAAATAATAATCAATAACAGAAAGACGAGAATTAAACTCACATAAAATAGAAAGAAACGAAAACCGTGTTTCAAAATATGTTCTGCCACCATCATTTGATAGTGTTCGTGGAAGAACGTTTATTAAACTGTAGAATATACTCACGCTATTTCACGTCTACGTATATTTTGGTTCACGAAATTGTATTATACCCACATAGTAATAGACAAAACTATTGTCGTATACAGGCCACTAAATGCCATTCTACTACTTAAAAATCTTGATAGTAAACCCAATAAAACCTTGCCCGAATCGAACTCAAGACCTCATGCAGAGTAAATGCATTTAATACCACTGCGCTACCAAGACCGTCAGCTATATGTGTATGTCAAAATAGTGACTATTAAAAGCTTAAATCATTCATCCCCTAGGATAGTTCTTGTATCACGCAGAATTTTATAAATATTTAAACAACGGACTCAAAGATCATCCAGATACAGCACTACTATTTGGAGACCATAGTTTTGTTTTTAAAGACATATCCCGCACTGGATATATTTCCTGTGTGGCGGGCGACTACAAACGTTCAAATAACCGACACAAAGAACACCCAGACTCGAAACAATTATTTGTGGACCACACAATTTTTTTGCTCCGTGTGGGGACCGTACCCACTACATCCGCAGTGGTAGTGGCAAGGCGACCACTCGAACCTCTACGCCATCCTCATCGCAGTCACCAATTTGATGCACTTTTTTGCGATCGATCCATAACATCTGGCGCAGCATAGTAAAGTAAATATTGAAACTATTGCACCATCCGTACAATAAAAGCAGTTACCTATTTAATCTTTCAACTCAAATTTAAAATGCATATACAGTCTCATCTATGGCAAATCTTAAAATGAACTCATTTTTGTTTAAAATCAATTTACTGAAGACGTAAACTTACACTGGTCACTTAGCTTCATATCTCAGCCATAGGTTCTAATATACATAGATGGTACACACAACAGCAAACGCCTAGTTGAGCTGGTACCTATAGTGTGCAATCATCCCGCAAATCCAGTATCATTAAGTATCGGTAAGAAAGCGATTCGCGGACCATTACCATGTTAATAACTAGGGGGAAACAGTGATTAATCAAGTTGACGTTTAGCTAGATCCCCAACGTAACTAACCTCAGTGGCATTCGCAATTTATGCATTGGTTTTCAAAAGGTCTACACTCTGAGATCTCGGGTCTTATGCTGCGTTTGTTAAAATGTCAATTAGAAACCAGATTAGATGAAGGGTTGTGATTTCTGTGGTCCCAGTGAATACAAACTACAAGTATTGTACTTTCAGCTAAAATATGTCCACACCAATTGGTTTGAAAGTAATTCAGATATATGTATATAATCTCACGCCTATATCCCCAAAAGAAAACCCATTTTTCGCCAGCTAGGATTCTTTGGTACCATGTAATAGAGAGCGAACCCATTGCGTACTGGACTCAGTTCTATACTTAGTACAGCTACTAAGGATTTCTAGACAGAAAAATCTAGAACACTTTGTCAGGCCTAAAAAGCAAACCCAAGACCTCAATCCTCAAATCACTGCTGCTGCGTCACCACATTTGTTGTGTTGTTTACTATAACTTAATAAAAGCGAAGTCATCATGGCAGCAATCTAAGACAACAAGATATTAATTTCGGAACCGTATAATATGTTTTAATATATGTAGTATATCTTTTGAATTTTAATATTTAAATCAAACCATTTCCAAAACAACAATATAGTCGTAACGCTTAAATGTTTTAGCTATGTAATGAGTAGCATACAGCTGATTCAAATCCCGGATTACATATAAATGCAACATAACATTATGTGAATAATCCGCCGGGGGCTGGTGGCGACGGTCAAATGCTGATATTTCTACTTTTAATCCTTGTCAGATTATTTAAATTCCCACCTGCGAGTCCTGCTCACCATTTGCGCCGCTTTTTTATTTTAAACAAAAATAAAAATATTCTCGTATTTGTTTTGGACGGACGGAATCCTTTAATTTTCGGCACGGCTGCATGACGGTTCGCCCACTGTCCACTCGCACTGTTTGGATCGCTTTGAGAAAAATATTTTCATATTCTATGCTCACATTATCATGAAATGTTTACCGAATTTTAATATTTTATTTTATTGTCAAAAGAATGTTTGTGAAAGGCTTGGGTGGTTTTCAGGCCAACAGTTAGATGACATTTTATTTGTAAACGTCCACAAAATATTTTTGTCAAGTTTGCTATGAAAGCGACTAAACTCGTTTAACAAAATAAATACTAGGACTTAGATGTTCAAAGCCTAGCCAACTCTAATGGTTGTTCTACATTGAAACAACGAAATCACTAGCCGCTCACAACTTTTTTAATATAATGGCTTACATTCCTATAGTATTAGTTATATATTATTCCAAGTCACCAAATAAATCAAAGGACATAAATTTCTATAAAAAAATATAGAATAAAGGCAGTCTTTGTCGCTAATACATTTAATTCGTGAAGTTTACTGAGTATACTTTTGCCGTCGCATGTTAAAAATATTTCAAACCTTTACATCTAGACAGTTTAATCTCTGTACTTTGGAAGTACTATACCTACCATTAATTCATATTATGGATCACCAATAAGCACAATAATGGTTCATTCCTAATATTGCGGTGATTGTAGCACCGCCACTGGGTGCAGGCGAGAGTTGTCGCGGACCGTTTCGAGGCTGGAATGTAGCAATTGTTGCCGCTGGCTTTATCCCGCGACTGTCGCTTTACCTTTTATTTGTTTTACTATACTTGAAATTCTTTCCCTCGCTGGTGATGCTTTATACGAGTTGTTCGCACACGCTCAGTCGCGACTCGCCTAATGAAAACTTTTTGAATTAACGTACGTAACATTGGACGGAGTTTTTCTCCATCCGCCTTTGTATTGAAAATAACTGCTCTATTATTTAAAGTTAAAATTGAAAACTCGTTTTGAAATATTTTCACATTTATTTGTTGCGCTGTGGAGTTAGAATGTAGCTATGCATTTTTAATAAAAGTTACTATGCGTCGGCATAGGTCTCGAAAATATTTTAAATTTATTAGCTAAATTGCTTACAGAAAAGCCTTACTAGTTATATTCTCGCATTCATTTAAAACTAACTAACCTACCTATAAACATTCGTTTATACCTAGAACCTAGGTAAAATAATTTAATAAATATGTTTAAATTTAAACCCATCGGTCTTTTAATCGAAACAGGCGAGCCGATTGTGGCCGACACACCTCCATTGAATGGGCCCGCTCAAAAGCGAGACCGCAACAAGGCACCAATAAATCACACGCCAACTTCAAATAGAAATGTCATATTATTTCCACAAAAGATTTAACTCCAAAATAAATTATATTTTCCCCTTTTTTCGTGCTATTGTTCACCGACGTGTGGAAGCCGCACCGCACTCAGCGATATTTAAAAAACCATTAACTGCACGCTTTTGTATAGAGAAATGGTATGAACAGTAGCCGTCTGGAATGTTTAGATATTCGTCTGTTTGAATTGTTAACCGTGTTAACATATGTACTAAGCATAATAGACTTTAAATTAGATTGACATATTAAACTTATTAAAGTAATTATTCATGATAATTCTTATGCAAGACAATCATGGCACTTTCTTTTGTTACGTTTACTTAAAACTAAGTAAGAAAAAAATATTTAATCGTAATATTAGGTCTATCAACCTAATATTACAATATGTTTCTATCTTTATTACATTACAATGTCATTTCTTCTAAAATCCGGAAAGGGCCTATTGATATAACAGATGTATGGTTCTTGAATGCGATGCTTAGATTAGCTTGTCTGGAACCGTCGAACTCTTCCAAGGGTAGGTCATGTCACTCATGTCAGTTGTTATTTCTTTTACTCGCGATCACCGAAAACCCCTGCGGGATATGGGACTTTTTATCTGTATGTGTAGTATTAGAATATTTTAATTAAAAATTTTGTTCGGGGACTTTGACTCTATGCTATGCTATGAATTTAGTGACAGAATGACAATACTCGATCCAGGACCAAGTTCAAGAGGTCATACATAGCAGTTACATTCTACATATATTGATGCACTACCAGGGCAGTCAACGTTCAACGTTAATGATCGTTGCTTCAAAATTAACTACAAACGATAGTTGACAAATGTACTCGTAACTAGTGTACCAAGTGGCCTGGCATGAAGATTTAAAAACTCGGGTGATAATGCTTTGCATCTTAACTTTGTTAAGTAATATCAATGTCTGGACAAACGGGTAAACATATAAGAGACGAGACCTTGCACTTAGCCTTAGCCCTTAGGTACTAAGGTAGCCAACATCTGGGACTCTGACATAGAAATCAAAAATCCACTTATTGACTTCGCAGACAAGTGATGTAGGCATTATTGAATAATAATTATTTTCTCATTATGCACTATGATTTTTATAACGTCTCTAGATGATACCAACCCTTTACCAGCATTTATAAGAGTCGCTCTTATTAATCACTGGACTACTACAGCACCACCTATCGAATCCCAGCAAATCAATAAACTAACGTCTCGACAAAACAAATATTTAGTGTAAATATAGACAACACATCAAAAGTTACACGATCATCCACATCGATTAATTATATGTATCCATGAAAGTTCTTTTTAAATTTTGAACAAAGATTTTTCCGTCCATTACAGCAAATAATATATTTCTTAAATTTATAGTTTGGGTAAGCAGGCTTTATTTAAAAACTATACAATACGTTAACTCGATAACTAAAATCATTGCTAAAACAAACAGCGGTGCCAGACATACTAAGACTCACCATACGGTTTACAGTTTCAATATATTGACACAGAAGTAAAAACCATAAAATATTTAAAAGTCAAAATCGATAAATTTGCATTTCAAGCTGGCATACAACGTTATATACTAAAACATGAGTATGACATATATTTTTTTGTATTTGGATTTCTGATGGCACTAAACATAATGCCATACATAAATAAAAATAATTATTCGTACTGTTTACCTGGTTTTTTGGCGAGGTCACGTACTTAGCACCGATGTGCTGCGTTTGCCATAAATCCAACGCTATGCTGATTTACTGCCCGACTAAATGTTTGATTTGTGCTCGTAAATCGAGATGAGCGCTGTCATCCACACAGCTGATACTTTTTTGTTTTTGCTCGAATGTTCCACGACGTACATTTACGAAAATATATTTATTGTCTATTTTAAACGTTTGTGGTAAATAAACTGAATTGCCTTTTTTGATATAAATGTATTAAGGTGGCATTCGTTCCAATACTTCGATATATCTTATAGTATGCCCACTATGAAGAACACTCTAAATAGCGCCAGCAGCATCAAACTAATATCATGTACCTAATCACACTAAGAAGTCAGTAGTAATGGTTAATAATATGAGTTATTGATTAGGTTAATAGTCATATTATAAAAATATATATATTGTAATTTAGATGTAGTTTAAGTCATATGCAAGTAAACTGGAAGCAACTATATAACACTATTTTTGCCCCGTGCAGATATAAAAACTGTCAATATGACCGCACTGGTAGTGGTTGTTACCACTTAAATCACCGAGCCACCCGTCCAGTAAGCTAACAAAATAATATACCAGCAGTAATCAAAGAGACAAAGAGACTGTTCCGCACAGACATAACACTCCTCTTGAATTCATTTTGCAGCCAATCCTCTTTCAGGCAGAATCAAAGGTTTCAATTACCGAGGTACGATCGATCACCCAAGCTTCTTCTATAAAATCTGGTTAGTGTTTATATAGTCGAAACCCAAATTTTAACGCGAATCTTTCTAATAAAATAACATCAAATTGAAAAAGTATTGTAAGATTATTTTTGTAAATTTTAATAAATGTTGAATTAATGGGTATTTTAAAATATTAATCAATTCAATATTTATTCAAATCAACAAATGTTCAGTCTAAGTAGTGCTTTATATAAAAAACAACAGTTCCCGTTTAGCCGATTAGTGACTAGATAGTATTATATATTTTCGTAATAATTTTGTAAACTAAAGCATACATATATTGCCATTATAAACACTGGTTTAGTGGCATAAATTAATAGGCTATATTGTAGCGTGTAAAGGTTCAGTTGATATTAATCAATCCAAGTATTGAAACGAAAGTATGCGCTTGTAACTCCGTTAAATTAGGTTTGATAGAAATAGTTTGTATATATCTGTTAAGCGCGATCACCATTCCATAACGGACAATAATTGAAAAACATCGTATCGATTAATAAATCTGTCATATCATTATATCATGAAATTTACCATGACGTTATATGTCAATCAATCTAATAATTTATTGGATACAGACTACATATTAGGTATAATTATGTACAAATAATTTATCATGAGCAAAATGTAAAGCGTTTTTACTTCTAGAAACGCGAACAAAAATTGTACTTTAACAAAATGAACGAAAGCAAAACGTTATAATTTGCAAGTGGTCGGTCGCGAGCGCGCGGTGTTACTTGCTGCGAATAAATTCACCAAATAGGCGCTCGTGTCGCACTGCAATGTCGTTAATTCGCCGATTTAAATCGGAAACATGCGATAAATTTACCGTTTAGGCCTTTTGAATTTGAATTTCGAATATCATTTGTAAGTACTGTTCGTAGTTTGATTTAAAATAGGCGTGCGGTTTGGAAACATATTACCTAATTGTTGTCGTACGACACGTTTAATTTTACGAGCATTTTATTAGGATATTGTTATTCAAACTGTCTGACCATACTGTTGAGCTTTAACAATATTAGATACTAATTAGATATTCATAATAATTGTAGTAAGATAACATGTTGCTAAAGGGGGCTCACACTAGCACCATTACATCTAGGGCGATTCCTTGTGTTGGTAGTTATGGACCGGTTGATCGTGACTCGTTAGACAGGCGGGTTATGTAAATGTAATAATTCTATATAAAGTCGCACTGGTAATGGAAGCGTATATACACTGACGGACTCATAAACTGCATCGAAGTTCAGGATTACTTTCGAATTAATATTTTTGATAAGTATGCAAGCTTTTTAGATTAAACTAAATGAAAATGTCGATACTGTCAATTAATAATAAAAAAGAAACATAATTTAAAAATAGAACTGCAGTAAAAGATAAAATTATGGCCGGGCAAATAAAATTTGTGCAGTCTCAAATTCGTGTGTTATTAGAGTAAAGTATGAAATTAATTACTTTGTTTTTTATTTCATTTGCGATTTAAATTATTATTAAAGACTAATAATCAATACTATTGGTAATTATTATTATTGGTAGTATTGATTATTAGTCTTTAAATATGGATACTTCGTCCGAACAAGCCGCTCAAATTGTGCCATTGTTGCGGGAAGGCTTGGATCAACTAACGATTGCTAGAATTTTAAACTTAAACCAGTCTACGGTTTCTAGAGTATATCAAAGGTTTGTAGAGACAGGTTCTTACAAAAAGAGACTCGGTACCGGCAGAACTTGAGCAACCACCCGTTGTGACGATCGATTTATTGTTTCAACTTCCCTACGAAATCGTTTCTTCACGTCAGTAAATATCAAAACAGAGCTGAATGAAGTGCGTGGAGTAAACGTGAGTGCACGAACAATAAGATGGAGGCTTAAGGAAGCGGCAATCACCCCACCAGCAAATGGTCCAAAGCTGTCTGCAGCTCACAGACAAGCTCGTTTAAGATTTGGACTGAAGAGCAATGGGCCTCCATATTATTCACCGATGAGTGTAGGACATGTTTAAATGGTGCAGACGGTCGCAGAAGCATCTATCGTCGGTGTGGGGAGAGATATGCTCTAAGTTGCATTGAGGAGCGTGTTCCTTTTGGAGGTGGTTCGTGTAAGGTGTGGGGTGACATTTCGATGATCGGGAGAACGGAACTTGTGTTCATCGACATGGTTCGTCAAAACGGTAGAAGAGGTGGTTTGACGGCACAACGCTATATAACAGAGGTTTTAGAAGCTCACGTGGCACCTCACATGGGATTAATAGGTGAAAATTTTACTCAAGATAATGCCGACCCCACGCCGCTGCACAAGTTCGACAATATTGCGAAGAGTTTGGGATACGTACCATGAATTAGCCAGCACGCAGCCCGGATCTTAATCCCATTGAGCATGTTTGGGACAGTTTAAAAAAAGCTGTATATGCGAGAAATCCTGTGCCCACAACAGTGGCAGCACTAAGAATAGCGATTTCACAAGAATGGAACAATATTCCGCAAGACCGTTTAATAACCCTAATCAGATCTATGCCGAACCGATTAGAATCTGTAATAAGGGCACGTGGAGGCAATACACCTTTTACCAATTTTCAATAAACCAACCAAAACCAATTTTTGTTACATTTATCGTTTTTGTTGTTTTGTTGTCCTTTCCAGTATACAAACGTACACTTAAGGATATGATACGCTGTTATGGAGATAACGAACCAAACTATAGGTTTCAATTTAAATTTGTATAAAAAGTTAGAATACTTGGTTAAAATGTTTATTTCAAAGGCGTCTTGAACATTGATGCAGTTTATGAGTCAGTCAGTGTATGTTTTACAGTATTGTATAGGAGCTTTCTGCTATTATTCAACGGGAACTTGTGAAAATAAAACGTGAACCAAGCTATAACATTTCGGTTTCTAGACATAGTGCAATTAGAAAAGTTTCTTGTTTATATGCTGTTCGTTTACATGACTTACACATATAGTATATAAATAATATCAGCTGCAGATTTTAACAGCTGCTAATGGCTCAGTGATTGCAGTCGTGAGACGTACAGTAACACTATACAGGTATAAGATATCTAGTAATAAAATATACAAAGAATCAATTATACGACGTAACAACATAATAAGGCAATTGAAAATCTGAGTAACAGCACCTGCCAGCCACCTACCGCTACCTATGTCTACCCCATCTCTCTACCACTTCATAATTATTTTAAAATAACATGTAAGTCAACACATTTAAACCGAATCATTTGGTTTTCTTTGCAACTATGTAATTTACTTCCTAGATAGCGGTAGGTATGTAGATGAAACTAGGACTGATTGAAATTACAATTTAAACTAGCATTGGAGCTCTAGGGAATCTTAACATTATACATAAGTAGTGTAAGTATGTATTGTTACACAGGAATTAAGATGCTAGAGCTTTTGTGATAACAGCGGTAGACATAGCCTATCAGTCCTTGAATGGTATAAATAATAAAATATTTGAGTAAACTTGTTAGACGTATCGTCACTTCATTCCGACACTTGAATCAACGCGAAGATAAAAATATAAGGCTAATATTATATTGATAGATTTGGCTTGGCGCCCCTAGCCTTTTTGTTCGTTATTTATGGCGCGCGAGATACAGATAGAGCCGACGGCGATATCATGAAATATTAAACGCATTACAAGTGGCATATAGGCCGGAAGATGAGGTAAGAAAAAACGTTCGTTTTCATTTGCACGTTTAGAAGTTACGATAGTGTGGATTAAAAAAGAAAGTAGCAGTAACAACTAAAAAAAAAGACAGTGCTAATTTACCTGAATTGTAGTCTTTGAATATAAGTTTTATCAATGCAAAAACAGCGTGAGTGATTAGGCATAATTGGCAGCACGGTTGGCGTAGTGACTGATGTTGTCGCCTCTTCACTGACACGGCACGGACGGTTTTGGGTTACACACGTGAAAAAAAATTGCGTGAGAGCCAAATATTTGCTTCGAGTCTGGATGTTTTTTGGCTCCGTTGTTTGAATGTTTATAAAGTCACCTGCTACACAGGAATTGTTCCTTATGCGAAAATCGTCTTAAAATAAGCTCTTGATATTAATGGTCTCAAATTACATGTTGACTCATGAAAATGGAGATACATACAATGTTGGTTACATTCTACCACGAAATTTCTTTATATTAAAACATCACATGCTTACATGCATTGTTATAGCTCTTATGAAGATAAACAAAAAGTTATAGTAGTATGTTTAGTGTTTAATAACATGTATAGATGAATACTCATCCACAAAAGGTAGAGCCACTTTATTCTTTCACCCCTGTAGTTAGGTATAAAGTTTGCCGCAGCAGTATCACGGCTAGCAATCACACACAAGTTTATTCGTTCGCTTTTATCGCGAACACTGTAGGCGCGTTAGCTAAAATGATTTATACGATTTATCATAAATAAGTTATACCGACTCTGTTTGGAAAACTATTGTTGTTCTCCCTGTTTACTGTTCAAAGGATATGAGATTTTTTTGTGTCTAGCGTACACTTCTGTGGAGGTCTTGTGCTATAGATATAGTTTAACAGTCAAATAATACAGCGATTGCTATTGGTGTTATATTTATATTACCGAATAATAATATACACCGCTATTATTATAAACAATATTTAACAATACCCGAAAGAGTTACCTATTAGGAAACAAGTAATAAAGCATCGATATATCCCTCACAATATTTCTAATATCATTGAAATCTACATATTATTCCAATAAGTGGGTTTTCCTTAGGCAATATTGGGGCCGGGAGTGAAGTGGCCGACCCTCTCGGTAAGTTTTTACCTTTTATTGTTTTATTTATAACTTTGTGATTGATGACGGCTGAGAACTTAGCTTCATAAATATTGAGAGAACTCACGCTGCGAAATAGTTTTGCCAGAATCTTTTGCTAGCGTTTCATAGTTTTGCTGTCTGCTTTATTTGAATACATTTTGTCGTTTGAGCTATAAACTAATTTATACTGAGTACATTATTACTAAATAAATTAAGAGTGCATCTGCTGTACATAAATATATTTTGAAGGTCGATTCCTGGGTCGGTCAAACAGTTTTTGTTTTTATTTCAATAGCAGTACAGGTTCTGTAACTAATCCCGGCCAGGGCAATAGGTTCGTCCCCTAGAACAAAACCGTAACACCTAAAATCGTAGCTATCTAAAAATATATTTAGATGTTATATACTTCTACTACCGGAGATATATGCGTGAGACTATCAAAGTCTACATACTTTACTGTGAAAGAATATGGAATAAGCTAGCAAGATCTTTTTTCTAAACATGGTATGTATATGGAAATACGCCTGGTACATAGACTTCGGCCTGTTTACCAAAAGGGTAGAAAGAGAGTATGGATTGCCACTAGCGTGTCTAAATAACCACCCGTCCGCCCGTAAATTAAGCCCATCCGCACAAAGTACTCATCAACGCTGTGACTTATCCATCCTTCTATCCTTTCATTCGTTCATCCATCCACCCATCCACCGTTCCCGGCGGAACTCACCCATATATGGTCACCCGTACAAATCTTGATCGCGTCAGAATCTGCCACTCTCCCATTTATAATAGATATATTTATGCATGGAAAGAAAGATGTACGTTGAGTGTGTCACTACGTAATCTATCTGCGCTGCTCGGTAATACGTTTGTGTGTGTGGCAGCACGCGAGCTACCAAGTGCGGCGGTTGGGGCACCGTGATATCTTCATATTCCTGTCGTAGCCTTGAGTGCTACGCGCCGTGATCCACCGTCTAGAAATTCTTTCAAGAAAACTATCTAGCTACAAATGTCTGCAAAGTTTATAAAAAAAGGACGTTTGTTATAATTATATATTCATAGATAGAACTAAAGACGTCCTCAATATAATGTTAACCCTAAAACCTAGAGCATTGTGCTTAATATTGCTTGCACTCAAGGTACCATCCGCATCCGCAGGCGCATTTTTTTTGCCGGACGATTTTCTTGCGCTGACCCAATATCTAGTCATTTATTTGATCGAAAGTGAAAACCCACTTTAAATGGATAGGACATTGAAGCGTGATATCAAGCCAGGACAGTAAAAATTCACTGTCTTCACTTGGTGCAACAAAGAATCGCACCTAACGCACAGGACAACATATGTATTTGTTGTGTTCCGAGAGAATTTTAGACCGATCGTTTTAAACACGTATATAATCACAGAGCACCAACAGATATGGACTCAAGCTTACCGTAAAATCTCTTATCGTCTTCTATTTTAATTATCCTTACTAATATTATAAATTCGAAAGTAACTTTGTCTGTCTGTCGGTCTATCTGTCTGTCGGTCTGTCTGTCTGTCGGTCTGTCTGTCTGTCGGTCTGTCTGTCTGTCGGTCTGTCTGTTTGTCGGTCTGTCTGTCTGTCTGTCGGTCTGTCTGTCTGTCTGTCAGTCTGTCTGTCTGTCTGTCTGTTATTCACGGCGAAACCACTCAACCGATTCAGATGAAATTTAATACAGAGGTAGTATAAAACCTAGGAAAGGACATAGGCTACTTTTTAGTGATGTAGATACCACGCTAGCGGAGCCGCGCGCAAAAGCTAGTACTAAATATATTCAAATTACAAGTTAAGATCACTGAGCTACAGCAGAATTAGTTGCTACTAAAGTTACTTAGTTTTTGTAAACAACAGTTATTTCACTTGCCGCGGTATGAACAGCATGGCGTATATATGTATGTATATTAGAAGCACGACTAATATAATTGTGAAGGATTAAGCGACGGTGTATCACATTCCCAATTTGTCAGCTATGTTTGATCTCACTTTATCGGGGAGTCTTTGCAGTCGGCATATCACAATAACTACCCCATACACCACTTATGAATTGTCTATAGGAAAATCCCTAATATCACTGTTCGAACAAGGCATCCAACCCGGTACTTTAATATAGGTAGTTGTGCTCACAGCTAGGCCATTTCACCACGGCGACGATCAAAATAACTCTGCTGGTGTTAAATCATTTAAGGTTCGGCTAATGTATATTATAATTTACACAACTAATATTCTGGATAAAATATAATCATTTATAATGTATGAACAAACAAACAAAAATCAGACTATACGCATACATATACAAGAATACCTTAAATAAATATTATTTAAAACTATTAACATATTGAGTCGCAGCGGCGCACCGGGGGACAGACACAATAGATATTTAATTATTTCTGGTATTGTAAGACTTGACAGATTATACTAATTTATAATATAAGATGCAACTAAAGCAAAATACAATATTTGTACAAAATAGAGGTCCGACATACAGATTATATACAGATTGAGCGGACAGCCACGGAAGACACACAACGTTTATTGCCCTTTTTAAAATTCAGCCGACCACAATAACTGCGGGCGGACGGATGCTCCCTTCGAAATGGTTCCGCGATTAAACCTCGCTCAATGCCATACACATAACCATAATATGTTGTTTCTTTAAATATCTTTAGGAGTTATGTGTAGGTAGACGAAGTTTAGGTAGATATGTTTTTTCAGTTTAAATATTTTCAATAGGCTATCGCTTTCTCTTCCATCAGGTTTTTGATACAAAACATAAGTAGCGAACTAAATGTCTACGTACTATTTTTACTCACTCCTTTTTCTCATTATGATCTGATACTTTAAGATACAACTTACGTTGAGGTTATCTTACTTTACTTTATATATCAACTTAGAAAATTACTTGTATCAAAGCAGGCTATCTCTATAAAGGTGGCATGACAATAGCGTTTGAGGACACGGCAGGGTGGCGGCGTATCTCTCGAATAGCTTCCATAAAGTAGCTTTCACAAAGAGACGTCCATGCGGCCCGCCGGCCCATATCACAATGCGGCAAACGACGACGGCGCTTCCTGTTCCGGCCGCGGCGCCACCGTCGCACAGATTTATGCCCGCCGCTTCCTCCCGCCATATGCGTGGCGATGCCGGCTACCCTCCCGCTCATTTACACAAAACTCGACTTTTTCAAGCACCTGTGTTACACGAATGACGAAGCGGATGTCGACTTTTTGCTTTTAGAGGGTCGTTTGAATACTTTAATTCTTATTATTTTTTAAATGTTTTAGAGATTTCAATCATTTAAAATATAGATATGAGCAGTAGCATAAATTTGCAGTTAGGCTTATGGTCGATCGTAAAGACCATGATTTGATTCCCGGTCAGGAAAAATGCTATTATATTGTTTCGTTACTATTTATTTATAATAGCACAGAATCTGGCAAAGTTTCTGGTAATTGCATATACCATCACCCTCTTTTACATGGGCCTCATACGTAGCTGGTGAAATGGGCATGTCCCCTTTTCATCTTGGTAACTTATGGCGTGACAACCTAGATATTTAATTCATTTTTGTACTTTTTATGGAACTGTACTTAAATATTTTACACTAACTGACATAAACTCACATTACACGTACAGCTCAACGCATAATAAAACATTAAGTAAAATATGACACGATATCCGTAATAATATGTACGCCGTGTCATGTTTTACTTTTACGTTACTTTTTGGACACGTGCTTACTACGGATTAATTAAAATTGGACGCTATTAAAAATGCCGCCATGCACCGGCGAAGTAACTTGGTTAATGTAATGCATTTACGTTAATAAAATATGTGTGGACTCGATTAAAAATTTAACCCTTGAAGGGTTAAACGGCTATGATGTTATGAGTTTAAATTATGAGACGTGAAGATTTTAAGGTTAAAATCAACTTCATAATTACGTGATGAGATATTGTCGAAAGTTTGAGACTACCAACGGTTGCTAAAATATTTATACGTTGGTTATTTTTAATATTATAATACAAAATTTATGTCATAGACAAAATCATTTATTCATTTGGGCCACAAAGTAACACTTATAAACGTTAAATAATGTTCAGACAAAAAGTTGAGCCTAGCCTACAAAAAACTTACGGCCACTGTTTTATGATTATTATATATGATTATTTGTTAACACCAAAGGCATTTAAGATAGATGACATTTTCAGTTTGAGTTCCACTGATAACAAACACAAATAAAGTACTTAATTTGCTACACTATGTGTATAACTAGCACTATAGCTTATTAGTCGTAGAGCATTACATTACGCATACGCTAATTATTCCCTTTCTTCATTAAAGATTCATAATTACTTTCAAATTACACACATCTACAAGTTATCAGTTTCTTTGCCCGTCTTGTTACTTATTAATAATTTTGTGAGATAATTACTGAGTGAACACACGTCAAGGGTGTGAGAAAAGGATGAAGGAACAAAAGGGAATGGTTTGTACATAATGGAGCAGCGGCCGCGAACTCTACGTCTCGGAATATCTTAGCAGCCGTACT
Source organism: Catocala nupta (assembly GCA_963675205.1). Classification (NCBI taxonomy): domain Eukaryota; kingdom Metazoa; phylum Arthropoda; class Insecta; order Lepidoptera; family Erebidae; genus Catocala; species Catocala nupta. The sequence goes on from OY776081.1 coordinate 11,810,368, forward strand.
GCTATCACGTCACTCCAACCAAGTACCGACTTGTTAGGACGAATCTGATAGTCGCTTTCCCTAAGACAGCGAACATTCGGTAAAAAGTCTGTACCTGATATTCTATCTATATAGAATAACATAGCAGTGCATTAAATACACGTGTTTAAAGTTTGCAGTTACTATATTATTTAATGACCCAATGAACAAATATTTATCTGAATGATTGCGGTCTGGGCGCTTTACAATTGTAATGTGTCAATGTCTAAGTCATGTTTTAAAGACAGCATTTTAATCGTGCTTGGCTGATACAAGCAAAATGACGACAAAAATTTTCAATTTTTCTAGAGCAATTTACGTTTATTTGATTGTAAGTGTGGATTAAACTCTGAAATAACCGTAACATTCGTACTGTCAAATCTGCACACTTTACAGTTAGGAAGCAAAGTTTCATATAAATTTTGTACAACAAACCTTAGCTGACGTTAACTTCGTATCTTTGTCTGATCCTCGTGTGGAGGCAGGTGAGCGAGGGGGCACTCCCGGTAAAGAGTGGGAGGGGGTTGAACTAGTGAAATTCCAACTAGCTTTGTGAATCAATCAGGAATTAATTGCGGCCCCTTCGAGTCTAGTGGAGTTGATTCCTACTAGTGAACTCAATGCTGCATATCGTATTACTTTTTAGTTAGCGATAAAAGGTTCATGTTACTAAGAATACAAATACATAGTTTTATGTAGTGTTGTCAAATGATAGTCAATCTTTTAGTATTAATTTTTACAAATTTATTTACCATGATCGTACTAGACACTTGACCCCGTAATGTCAATTAAATTAATTAATATATCGATAGGTACGTTTATCGACAATAAAACAGAATTAAAGACAATTAAGAAAAATAAATCATTCAATATTCTTTTTATTTTTGAAATATTTCCTTAATTTGGTTATGCTTATTTGTAACCATAAGTACGAATTTGTAGACTTGTTTGACAGAACTAAATTTACATTAATTTCAGACCGCAAAAACTTTTTGCGTTGCTAAAGAAGTTCAGCAGACATTTTTAAGATGAGCGTTTTGGAACAATGGAAATTATTCGATTGAGATACATTCAGGTAGTACCAGAAAGGTGTAGACATGCATTACACACGTATTATGTAAAGTTAAATTCTGAACATAGATACGTTTAGCAGAAAATATTACTTATATTTTAGTAGTTCTTAGGCTGGTGTGTGTTTATTCTTTGAAATGTATTGTGTACCTATTACTGTTTTGAGATTATTTTATCATAGGCATATATTAGGTGAAAGCCTCTTATATAAAAGAAGGTACCGTTACTATAGATTGTAAAATAAAATAGACCTTTACATTTTTGAGTAAAATCAAATCTCATCACATGTGATGCAAAGAGGAAACATAATAACTTAGCTGTTTATATCTGAAAAGATAAATTATGTGTTTTGAAGTACATGAGTCTCTACATCCTTCTTTAAAAATCAAATGAAAAACATATTTATAATACAAAAACATACGCGTAAAACTCCGAGTTAACTGCTAATTGTATGAAATAGAAAGTTACGAAATTTAAAGCTGTAGTAAACTATACGTTAATCAAAGTTAAGCTAGAGCCGAACCGAGTCTGCAGCACATATTTATCGTGTAAGTGAAGCCGAACAAGTTGATGTCGAAGTTAGAAAGTTTTAACTTTGCAGTGTAATTGTTTAGATTCGCGAGGTACGAGCCCACGTTTGACGTCAAAGCCAAACTTAACGATGTAGTGAACGATACAATCATTTGTGTTTCGTTGTTGCTGGTCAAAAGGGAAAGATTTAGCAAAAAATATCGATGTACGAGTGGGATACTTATTTATTGATTGAAATAATTTCAGATATATATTGCATATTTAGTAGGAGCAACTCTGATTCTATTTAATCATCAATCATTTACAGTCATCAATCACTCGAGTGCGAGTATAAAAATAATACATACGCCATTTATAATTTCCAGATGACCTTAGAAACATTCTGTAATTTTTAGATCATAAATGGAAACCCAAATTAGATTTTACTTTTAGTTTATGTGTTTATTATATTAACCTTTCAATTGTTGAAATGCAAGACTTAATTGAAAACCTATTGTGTCTGGCCGCCAGTATGCCGCAAGTCAATATGTTTATATGGAAAGACAAATGAGTTACTAATTTTTAAATGTCATACATATCGCGGTATGCATGACACACAATAAGTAATGAGAATAGACTGAAGTTGGCCACTTTCGGGTTTACTTTAATCATGTGATACATACACTCAATATACGATAGTTAACCCTTTGACAAATAAGCCCGACAGTGTTCCACGCGAGCATCCGTTACCGAAGTACGCCGCATGCCTCGGTGAAGTGGCTCTTGTTCACCTGTCCAGAGTTTACTCAACTAAACACAAAGCGTGCCATACCGTCCGTTTAGCGTATCACGTATTGTACTTATCTCAGTGTTTCAAACAAGATTTGAATAGATATTCTAAATACTTGTTGTATCATAGTGTATGCAGAATGCAGAGTAGTATTATACAATGCGGTATATCTATTGTGTCACTTTATTTTATCAGGTTATTATGTTGCAAGTGTTTAAAATTGTGCGTATGAAGGTATATAATATATATCCTATTACTTAGATTTTTTTTCAAATGTAGATAGTATATTTTTATGATCTACATAATATTACTGTGGCACAATCTAAAAATATTTTCTTAATTTTACATGCACCACTCGGCAAACGCGAACAGGCATAAGAATTTTCTATCCTAAGCGCTGATGCCTCGATGATACCGTCACTTGCCTTCGAAAGACGGTCTTTATATTGATTTAAAATGGATGAATTCTAACTTTCATAAGCCCTGCCCGATCAATGGTAACTCATTACAAAAGTACCACAATAAAAGAATTAAAAACAAATCTCAATCAAATCAGTTTATTTGCCAATTAAACTTGGATGGAAGCACGGCACACAAATAAAACAAAAATTAATTATTTTACTTCTTTCGGTAATAATTGAGTTCAGTTTTTTAAGATTGTTTATATTATTAATTCACAACCGCAGTTCTAAGTGGAAAAGTTATTAGTAAGTTTATAGGTGTTCTTATTGTAAATAAATATTATACACTATATTTTTAAGGTATTTCTTTTTTTAAGATATTTACCTGCCAAGTGTTTACTTTTTATTTTATTAAAACGTCTCCTTTTTTGTCGTAAACGATTATGAAGAGAAAGGCTAATCACTATGGCGTCTGACAAAGTGCCTTGATTAATTTAAGTAGATATACCGATAGTCTTTATTGCATGCAACTCGCCATACACAAAACTTATTATACTATTTCGATGATATGCGCAACTGTTAAGTTATCCACATCGGTCGGCACTATATCACGGATCTTACGCTTACCCCAGATAATTGCTTAAGTGGGATCTCTAGCCCTCCAGCCATGTTGCCCTTTCGTGAAGCTTCAGATAAGGGTAGTTTGTTATTCAGACGAATCTGCTTTGGCATTAGATAATACACGATTAGCATCTCTGGTGTTTAGTGTCTTAATAATAGGATAAAGTTTATTTTGGACCAACTTATGCCCGCGGGTTCAATCGCTTATGCATAACTCGCGATAAAGGTACCTCTATATGCTGTCTAAAACCCTATGAAACTCCTGTTTAAATTTACTTGCCCAGTTTCAAGTTACTTAGTATAAACTTTATGCCCACCCCTATTTCACTGCCTTAAAATCAAAACGAGAATAGCGGAACGTGGGGGAATATTCAATAATTAAAATACTTATATTATAACTAAATAAATGAATAGGTCAACAATTTGTTTGTATTTCTCTTTATATATACTTTGAACACCTAACTCCACTTCCATGACAGGTGTATTTCGCAAAAAACATATTCTCATATAGGCTTGCGTTAAATAAGGAATCAGTATTTGTTAACCAGTCTTATTTATTTTATAGGCTTAGAAAATAAAAATATAATATAAATATATAATACTTTCTAAGATTGTGTGATAAGTAATGACAACAAACACATTTACACCCACATCGTAATTAAGAATCAAATAAGACATTAATAATAATTAAATATGATAGATAATTTGTTCTACTCATTAATTAAAGTTAGATTATTCGTATTTTCCACAATAAAAACAGTTTTAAGGAAGAAAGAGTAAAGAAAAAAACAAAATTGTTGCAAACCATGCTGCTCTTGTTGCCGTCCATTTTTATATTCGGCTCTTGCAGATTTATAAAGTAGGCTGATTAAGATCATCCACAGTTCATTCCTAATACCTTTCTGAAATTCAACGGTTAAATTACAGACGGTATAAGATGTTATTTAGGATTATTAAGTCATTAGACTTATAATGCTTGATTAAATAAATTACGTCGCAGCTTCACATTAAACCTGTAGGTCAAATAAATGAATCAAATGTAATTAAATAACCATCACAACTCCAAATGACAATATAAAATCCAAAGATTTTTAGAAAGTGAGCGTTACTTTTCATATAATCAGGAGGCTGTATTTTGCACCTAGTCGACACTCGTCACCTCATTACCGTGAATGAACTTACAGTTACTGTTCTGAATGCATAACGCATTGCATTTTTTCCTATTGTAATATTTATACAGGTGATAAAAAACAACACGAAATAGATTTACTAATTAACAATCAATATGAATAAATATTTCTATGAATACAATTTACAACACAATCCGTATGTTGAATCATTGAAGATATCCATGCGATAGGAGCCAAAACATATACATTAAAAACCTTGTCGCGTCAGTACATGACATAGAATTATTAAATTATAACTTAAACATAAAAATATTAAATGCACCTTACATACATAATCACAAATATAGTAAATTCATATCAAATTCAAAATATAAATGAACAATAGCGTTTCAATATGCTGATAAAACTCAATACATCAACCACGTCAAAAGCGAATACACGTATTAATACATATTTAATGTACGCCTATACACACTAGTAATCTATTATAATAATTCATAGCACGCTTCGGCCTACGTTATACCCGGCGAAGCCAATCCGCAATAATTTCCACTCAAATCTGACGTAAACATGACCGATATTCTCCTACCAATTTGCATGTCCGTTGCCTCTTTGAATAAATTAGAAGCACCTGCCCCGAGGTACCTCAAACCACCTCTATGAATATGTAAGACAATGGCTTTCAAATCTTAGGCTCCAATTAGAAGGCAGGTCATTAAACCCTTAGTTAATTACATCTGCCCGTAACAGAGACGAATTGCGAATATATGCGTCCCGCAGATTACGTGGATATTGACTATGAAATTTAATGCCTATAGACTATACCCTCCTCAATGGCTACGTTGTAGCATCTTGTGAATTCCCATGATTAATGCAAATTAGTTATACGTAACCAGATATTTCATTCTTGATAGAACGGTACAACATACATACCATTATGTTATTAGGTATATCATTTGACTGCCTCGTTGGTATGTTTGCGTACTATCGTCCGATTTCCGGTTCGAGCAGTGTCATTAGTTGTTACTGCTAGGAAATTCTCATTAGCAGCATGGAGTCTGAAAACGTACCTGGCAGACCACTCACCTGTATTACATTGGATTCAGAGCTGCCAAATGAGTGAGCTAACCGCCTCTACCTTCTTCTTTGGAGATGTACATACCTTATATAAATGTAAGCTACCTATACAGGGTGATTTTGAAATCGTGTAATTCCTTTTAACCACGCATTCTACTGGTGATATAGAATAACCCTGACCATATGTACCTGACCAAATGGTTAACCAACCGAGGCAATTTTAATTAGTAAAAAATTAAAATTGCCTCGGTTGGTTAACCATTTCACGAAAAAAAACGGAACAATAATTTTTCAAAAAAATAATTCTAATTAAATAAAAATATGGTCAGGGTTATTCTATATCACCAGTAGAATGCGTGGTTAAAAGGAATTACACGATTTCAAAATCACCCTGTATTGATCTTTTTTTTAGGGATGGTTGGATATTATAAGGTGAAACTTAGCCTTGACTAAATATTTATTCTTATTTCCGAGCTAAATTGAGATACCCTAGGGTTTTGGAATCGTTAAAGTTGCTTGTACCAAATACAAGACCGTGGCAGGCTCCAAGGACTAAGGTATTTGAGGTACCTACATTCCGCACTAATTTGCAGAAATTTGCTACAACGTTCAGGACTTTAAATATTCTAAATGAGGTTTCTCGTCGTTTAGATTTTTATGTTTGTTCTTTGGATTACATTAGCTATGCTTAGTACAATAATAATTATTACTTTATTGTGCTTTTTTGCTGCATTGCTGTATTGGGTCTGTAAACTGTAATAACAATGTATGCTGGATAAATAAATAAATAAAAAGTGATGCAAAATATTCATAATTACTATACGAAAATGAAATACAAATTACTAATAAAACAGCCAGTCAGCGTCTACGTCATTACTGAAATGTTGATTCTAAAGCTCCTCATCCATTGTGCAATCAACGTGATTTTACACCTAAAATAGGACTTGACAAAAAATTTCAAAAGAGCTTAATTAAAAAGCCATACAATAAACTATTGTATCGCTTTACCATTTGAATAGCATTCTACCGTTTACGTCACTAAGCCGTCGCGAGAGTATATATTATATTTTATTTGTGTGTAACAATACTAAACCTTTGGTTGGATTTTGAAACCTGAAATCGCGAATTTAAAGCGAGTTACAATGTTATAATATCGTGATTTTAATAATAATTTAAATAGCAAATGTTTCCATAGTCAAATGTCCGTCCATGTCATCTATATATATACACGAAGTAGATTATCGAGTTCAGTTTGGTGGCAGGCCGGCTGGCACTTAGCCGGCGGTCAGTATAATCCGGTTATAACGTTTAATCGACTCTCGCCATCACGTCCTAGTCGATACGGCTACCACTTGCACTCTACCGAATATCGAGTTGTATAGAATTACTATGAACCGAATATCAGTGTTGGTAACGATAGTCACTTGACTCTGCCGTTACTGCACGGGTAACAACACATATAATGTTTTACAAAAATGTAGTTTAGTACATATTAGAGTTAATAAAATATTAAGTACAAATGTTAGAAACATTTTCTATAATTGCCTGCGCTCAAGAGAATATTAACAAAAATGTCACTGACATGACTGTTTATATTCTCGGTGATAGTCAAGCTGCTGTCGAGGCTCTGGACTCCTGTAGGGTGGACTCCGGACTGGTCCTGAACTATGTTAAGGCCCTCAACAAACTTTGCAGGAAGAACACAGTCAGACTAGTGTGGGTTCCGGAACATGCAGAGGTACAGGGCAATGAGGAGGCTAATGAATTAGCCAGAAAGGGCTTGGAGCGTCTGTTTGTGGGCCCCGAGCCATTCTTAGAACTCTCTGAGAGCACCGTCTAGGCAGGTTTGAATGCACATGGCAATGATAAACACAGGCTAGAGAGAATGGCCCTCAGGGGTCTGGAACGCTCCAAGAAATTCATTGCAAACAGAGCCACGGGCTTCACCCGGAAGCTCTGCGGGTACAACAAGGGCCAAATACGCCTGCTCACAGGAGCGTTCACTGGCCATTTTGGCACCAACGACTTCCTGTGCATTAAGATTGGCAAACAATTTGATCTGCAGAGCCTGTGGTAAACAGGACGAGTCCATATCGCACCTACTGTGTGAATGTGACGCGTTGGCTGGATTGAGAATGGGTCTGATGGGATTGGCATATCCAAACCCCGAAGACTTTAGGCTTCTCCCTCTAAAGTGTACGCTGCGGCTGATGCAGTACATTCATAAGGAGGTAGCTAAAGGATAGATCTTTTTGCCGACACAAAAGATTCCACTGGGTCTAAGTGTCGCCGGTCCGCACTGACTGGCCCCCGTATATAACATAAGTACAAATGTTTGTTCCCCAGACTGAAAATTTATAAATATACCGTGTATACACAAATGCGTAAATATCCTATTAAGATTTCTATATATCATAATACTTATAAAATAAAATGATATTGTCTTTGTTCGCTTGTAGAATCTAAATCCCATGTTGTTGTTATCCCATGGTTTGTTTGGTTTTTTTTAAGTTATTATTGTACTGGTTCACTGTTAAATGAGAACATAGTTGCAGAGGACTATTGGACACAAAAATATTCAATGAAGAAACATCATACATAGGTATTTTATTTTTATTTTATTTTATTAGGGACAACAAACAACAGTGTATTATACATTACAACAATTTTAGAAGTAAAATGATAGAATTAACAAGCACACTGCTCACGACGTTATCCACAAATTATAATGTTATATAGTATAATTGACAGTTAAGACAAACCAAGTGCTATAAATATAAATACTTACTCGTTACTCGGGTATGTCTTGACGTTAAGAATTAGATAAAGATGTAAGATATTCGCCATACAAATAATTGATAAAAGCTTGTAACATAGATATTTTAGGTTAATCATTTAAGATTCCCACAATGCCATTCTTAAACATATTCTTGCTCAAATATATTATAACGACAGAACTAAACTGTTTGTTGTAAGTGTCGACTAAACGATGTATGGGTGAGTGTACGCCAGAGTTGCTATGACATAAATTGGTGGCAAACAGATGTCTTGTGCGAATTTCACGGCCGCGTACAGTATGAGGAATCAGGTAGCACAAACTGTTCACAAGATCAGCGCAGTCAATCTTATTGTGGCATAAACTAAAAAGAGTGGTCATATCAAGCAAAGTGCGTCTGGATTGGAGGTTCATAAAATTATATGTTTGGAGCAGGGATGGGTAAGAGGCTTTTCTGCGAAACCATCTATAGTGCATTGCACGTAGGTATTTGAGTGTACAGAATCTCAGTATACCTATTGTAGAAGAGATTCCAAATGGATGATGCGTATTCCAATTGTGGCCGAATTAGTGACTAGTATAGATGTAGATAGGTGGAGGGACGATGAAATTCTCTAGATGCTCTCTTTACGAATCCAAACATTTTATAAGCTTTGTTAACTATTTTATCTACATGAGCATCAAGGTGGAGCTTCGAGTCCAACTGAACTCCAAGGTCTCGGAGACATGTAACGTTATTTAGAACAGTTTATCAGAAAAACAATAATTAAATTCGGTAACATGTTTCTTTTTGGTAAATGTAATGCTATGGCATTTAGAAAAGCTAATGTAAAGTTTGTTAGAAGAGCAGTAATTTAAAAAGCAATCGAGATCCATTTGTAAATCAGTACAGTAGTAAATTTTTTGTAAATGTTTATATTGTCCGCGTATAGAAGAAATTTCGAATTCTTAAAACAACTATTAATGTCATTTATAAATAAAATGAATAGGAATGGATCCAGGATTGATTCCTGTAGCACTCCTGATCTAACTTGGGTATAACTAGACTCGTAGCCATCGATAACCACTTTTTGAGTTCTATTAGTGACGTATGAAGCAAATCATCGAAGCAAATCACCATTAAAAGCGATTTTGTCGAGTAATAATTTATGATTATTATCAAATGCCTTTTGGAAATCGGTGTACACTACGTTAATTTGCTGTCTGTTGTCGATGATCTTGAATAGGTTTGATGTAAAAACAAGAAGATTACTAACGCAGGACCTCCCTCTTACAAAGCCATATTATTGTTCCCTAAGAATCACTTGCCGCATAACGGGATATACCTCATTGTGTACTAGTTTTCCAAAAAGTTTAGAGAGCACTGATAACAGTGATATGGGGCGATATATCGAAACATCATTTTTAGAACCGCCTTTATGGACAGGTACAATATTAGGACGTTTCCAAACATCAGGGAATATGCCATGAGAAATACATTTATTAAACAACATAAATAAAGGAAGGCATATTGATTCACAAGTATTTTTAAAAATATAGCTGGAATGCCGTCAGGCCCTGGACCTTTAGATACATCTAATAATTTAAGTTCTCTCTTTATTTTATCTATTGAAAAAAATATATTACAAAGATTGACATAATTCTGAGGATTAGGGGGCGGTGGTTCCCATGAAGTTTGATCAAATGAAGAAGACTCGAAAACCGAATGGAAATATTTTGAGATGAAATTACAAATAGTTGTGGGATCATTAGATGATTCTTGTCTATAATGAACTGAAGATGGGACAGTATTAGTAGATTTACTGCTAGAGACATCCGACCAAAATGTTTTAACATTGCTAACCACGCTATCTTCTACCTTACTCATGTATGTTTTATAGCAGATGTCAACCTCTTTTTTAAATATAGCTCTATATTTAGAAAATATTTCATAATCACTAATGTTACCATATTTTGCATTTATTCCACGCTTTACTTTTCTTGTTAAATGTATGAATTAAAGATTTAGTAAACCAACTAGGGAATTTATGACTTCTAGACTTATGCAAAGGCGTATGAATCTTGACAATTTCATAATTTTTTTCGTAAATAGTCGAAGCTGCATCAACAGAAGGCTGTTTTCCCAGTATATCATGCCAGTGAACGGTTCCAATATCAATATTTATAGCAACGTAGTTAGATTTGTAATAATTAAATGAATTCTTACTGCGATGTTGAGATATCTGTGTTAATTTTCCTAAATTTAACTGTGTTTGTACGTAAAATGCTGGATGATGGGTGTCAGACGATAAGAGCGAAATATTAGGAGGATGAACCACAGAGTACATATTACAGAAAAAAAGGTCTAGTATACAGCCATTATTGTTTACTAGATTGTTGAATTGGTACATATCCATTTGTGAGCAAAAGTTCAATAAGTAACGAATGGCACTGGAATAAGTGTTATTCATGGCACACGTCATGTGAGATGTTGAATAGACCCACTTGATCTCTCGCAGGTTAAAATCTCCAGTCAATGCTACATACTCGTACCTCGGGATTATCAGTCCAAATCGCTAAAAAGGTATATTAAATAAAGATTTAGCTGGCTGCCTAGACGGTACAGTGGTCTAAGCTCGCGCTTACATTTACTGATTATCTTTCCTTGATTTCAAATCGACGTCCGGACCTGACGTTTGTAATGATATTAAGACGGTATCTAGAGCTGTGCCCCAATAAATAGTAAAACCCCACCATGTCAATATTACGTTGGACCTAAACATATCTTTCGAATTGTGGGTAGTTCATACTTATGTTTAACCATCCGGTACCTAACAGGTGTGATGTTATAGTTATAATTGATTATTCCGAGAGTTAGTTTTATATGTTTGTACCCGACGGAAAGACAACAAAACGCTGCCAAATGGTACTAGGTACATGTAAAGACACACATTGAAATAATAATATATTATGAAAATAAATATATACAGCGTGTAACAGTAAGGCGTGGTCATATTTAAGGACTTAAAATTCTTATTCAGTAATAATATATTATGATAAATCTTAGTTATTAGTGGACCTATGAAACTGCCGAGAGATCTCATGATCTCCCAGCCGAAAGACTTCCACTGCTGGACATAGGCCTCCCCCTAGGTTACATACGGATCTTAGGCCACCGCTTCAATCGCTTCCCGCGATACTTACCAGGTCGTCGGTCCACATTGTGAGAGGCCTAAAAATGTAACCATACCATACTATAAATTTAAACCTCTTTATACATTGTTACAATATATTAAGATAAAATATACAAACAATAACATAGACGGAGTAGTTAAATTCAACGAGAAATCGAATCTTGCTCAAAACTGGAGAGCCAAAATATCGAGAGAGAGAAACACAAAAGGTGATGACTACAATAACAAATTATCAGCAGCAGACCATCTTTCTAGTCAAAAGTCTCCATTTTAGCTTCATTATTATTTAACTATTATCTATACTGCTATATCTAAATCTATACAAAGAGGAAAGATTTGAATTTTTGTTTGTTTGTTTATAAAGATTTAACTCAAAAGCTAATCAACAGATTTAAAAAAATATTCACCCTTAGTAAGCTATATTATCACCGAGTAACAAAGGCCATATATTATTTAAAAAAATGTACTGTTACTAATGTAACCTACTTTTGTTATAAAAGCTAGTTACCACTAAACTAAAATCTATGCCTCAATAATAAGTACCTAATAAAACAAGAAGTGTCTTCTTTAACCATCATAGATAATAAGTACAATCGCGATTAGAAGAGCCTTAAACAAGATAATAATAACTTACCGCGCATTTTATAACGAGCTAATTATTCGGGCGTGTGAGCTCGTCGAGCGCTAGTACCATAAATATCAAACGTAAACACGGTATTAGCAGCGGTCACGCTGCACCTTGTTTGAATACGGCCTAAAACAACATACGTTTGCGACCGCCGACTAAATTTGTTACTGCCGGTCACTCGCTGACTCAGTGCTCGCGCCTGTACAGGCAGGTGCGTCATGTAGTATAAATTGATACAAAAGTTACTAAAAAGTTAACCAAAATTATACATAAAACTCACTTTATCTATACGTCAATGCATTAAATAAACTAATAAAAATTGTATGCTATACATGTTTATTATTGGTACTTTAATAAGCTTTGCATAGGCATAATAGTTATGTTAATTAATTTGTAATTGCATTCACATTAAATTATGCGAATATTTCGCGAATATATTTAATAATAGAAATAGAATATAATTATGAAATTCTAATCTGACTGCTGAGATTAATAGTATCTAATAATATTTGTCTTTATATATAAAATATTATTTTTAGTTTTACTCAACTGTATCGTACTAATTTAAACTTACTTATTAATTTAAAGATTTACTGCGAGCCGCGTAGATTACTGGTCATTTATTATAGGTAAGTATAGGCATAAAGAAAGACGTAGAACATACTACCTACACACGATATCTCAGGTACTACTAGACGGAACAAAATACAACGTGACTTCAATTCTTAACTATAAAAGAGTAATACAACATCAATATCAAGAAAAATCGTGTGTTGCGGGCATAGACATATACGCACAAATAATAGATTTAATAATAATTGTTTTGAGTTCGGAAAGCTTAGTAGCCTAGCTCAAATGTATAAGAAAATATCTCCAATGTACCGTCATTCCCTAGTTACAGTTTTATAATACTATCTAAATAAATAGATGAGCTGTATATATATTTACTTAACTGTATGTTTATCTATGCAAAACATGCATGTCAATTTAACACACTTAGGGCTTGTCTCACCACCTCCAGATAGCACTTATCTATAAGATAAAAGTCTCGCCATCTCTTTTCTTTAACCTAACAAGAGTGAGACAGCATGCGATTTATCTTTCGTATAACTGATACTTGTTAGTTGTGGGACTGGCCATTATAATTATTTAAACTAATCAAGTGATAGTTCGTGGGTGACCATTTTAGTGCCATGCCCAGAGAGCTATATTTATTCGTGTCTTATAGTCATTACGTCAGTATTGACATGACATTGAATATTAGAAATGAGTATTCGCAGTTACATTCATATTCAGGCACGTGGTCAATCTAATACGCGTTACACTACTAAGGGTTTAACACTTCGTAGTGTAACGCGTATTATCAACTAAACTAAGTCATATATTGTAAACCATACTGATTTTTAATTATTCCGTAACACTTTTCTCACTGGTTGTACAGACGCGTGACTAAGCCTAAACAGTTCAAAAAGCCAAAACACTTTTTATTTAAAATAATATTTTATTTAACAATTAATCCCAACATAATAATTATATTCGTATAAAGATATTATTTTCGGAGATGTTAATCTGTTGGTATTTATTTTTATAGGACTATTCTTTTACTTTATTTATTTAATAACGGAGAACAATTTTTATATTATTTGACTGCGCACAAATTTTAGAATAATTTTATTGAATAGCTTAGGCTTATTATATGCCATTAAATATAATAAATTATGTATCAAAATGTACATTGATGTTGGAAATAATGCTCGAAATCAATATTATTGTACTATTAATGATACTAGGAAAAGTAATGATACCTAGTACGCAGAAATTTTCAGAGTATAACGAAATTAAGGCTATTATTAGTTATTATATAATATTTTAAAGTATCATCAATATAATAATATTTCATAGTATCACCGATAATTAGCTACAAGTACCATTCAATAAGCTTGGACCAGTAAAATGATCTAAAATTAATTCATAATTTATAACTAAGTCAATATGAAACACACGTTTGAAATCGAAACACGCAAAACTTAGAATTCAAAGCGTCAGTCGGTTTTAGCTAAAGCGCGTCATGTCAACATATTGTTTGTTAGAAGCGTGGACGGTGCCTAAACAAACAGTCATTACTCTCAACGCCGGCGGCCGATCGCACGTGATCGCCGCCCTCAACAATTACATCGGCTCGTATCACGTCATGCGTGGCCTATCACTGTTTGGACATTAGCGGTCATTTGTAATAATCATGGTTTATACGAATTTCACATCTAGTGGACGCAATTTCTAATTCACAGAACGGGGTGTCCTCTTTCAATATTACAGTTTACCTTTAGATTGACTCTTAAGTAAAAGTACTTATCTGTAGAGAAACTCTTAATTCTAATCAATTGAGATTGGTGAATACACCGTTTCCAATTCTCTTTCCCCTCTCACTTTTCTTCTTTTATATATGTATATCAAAAATGTTTTGATGTTCATTGCGCATTACCTGTGATCGGCCTATTCGATTTGGGAACATTATATAACAAATAAAGAAATAGCTTTAATGGAGAGCAAAATTGGGGGAATTAAAGATTATTTATTAAAAAATAATGCAGCTGTTTTATTACTAACATAAATAAGCATACGCGGACTTTTTTTTTGGACGAGCCTTTTGATACTTAGCTGATCAGCATGGTTCACTTAAGTTACTATATAGGAGAGAGCATAATATCGTCAAGTAGCATCGTATCATAGCAACATGTGCAATGATACGATGCTTCTGAAAAAAGACTTATACTACAGTCTGATTGTAGTGATTATCCTCACTGGTCTCTCAGCCTGTCTGCTGGCTACCACCCCGAGGTTTCCAATCTGAATAAATGTAAATAAAACTTACCCATTTCATACTTCCCCCATACTAACAAATAAGGTAAGTACTATAAATCTTATGTTACACAAACTGGAAACATCGGGGCACCGAAGATTATTGAAGCTGCAATATCAGAAAACAATATCGTCCACAGTCATTTAGGATGCAGCGAGGTAGCCGACGGCGGCGCGCGGTGATCGTTCGCAGTTGCAGCGATCCGCATCGGTCCGCCTGGACTACGAGGCGACGCGACGCGAACCGAATGACTGATTGTCTGAACGTGCTTAGATGCAACCACACTCAATGTTTACCACACAAAATATTCTGGTTCGGTTAACATGTATTTAGAAAGTATTTTACGTAGTAAATAAATAAATTTAAAGTTTTATAATACATTTTATTTTTGCAAAATACACGATTATATATATGTAGGTACTAATAGGATTTTATCCCGGTGAGTTACTGTGAGATTCACGCAGGCATAACCGTAGCCAAAAACTGACACTACTATAAACGGTCAATAATAATGTGTTTAATTATCTAAAGAACCCTAATAACAAAACACAATAACTGTGGTGAATAGGTGTATAAATACATCAATTAAATCAAACATTCAATAATTACACGAGTTTATGTTAATTTAAAAAACATTTAAATTCAAACCAGGCTGACCTAATTAGATATTCCCTGTTTATTGCATATTATTACTTTGTATAGGTACGGCGAAATGAAGGTTAAGACGTCCTCGTTATTCACTTACATTGCGCTAAAATGAATCAATTTCAATTTTAAGTAATATATTTAGTTCATTACTTCCTATGTCACGTGGCAGTGATAGTCAATAACTGAACTAATCTGAACGCCTGCTCATAATTTGTAAATTAATTATTTATTTTAATGATCATTACAATCATTACAATTTTACATAAAATGTTAGGTATATATTCTATAATAATTACCTTTTTATTATTATCCATCTTTCATCTTACTTTACTTCATATTTATCGTATCAATCTAATCTGTAATAGGTATTGTTGTACATAAATCAGTATATTCCAATAGGATAATATTTACACGGTTTTATAATATATTGAATGATTAAGTAAAAGTAAACAAACGAAAAACAAAGCTGTCGAGCGCACTGTTCATTTCCCCCTGAGATCGGTATAACTTGTCCAAACTGACCCCAAAACTTAACCAGTAAATACTGAAGCCACGCAAACTATCAAAAACTTGGACACTATTCCCACTTGTAACCAACTGCTGTTTAAACTTATATAACTTAATTGTATGTATGTATTTAGGATTTAGTTTATAAGGATGTCAATATAATTAACTATGAAGATGTAATATCAGCCAACATGATGTAAAAGGTTATGCCATCGTCTACCACGCTGACCCAAGGTTCCGGATTTGCAACCTTCGTTTATCTTCGAGAATATTATATTAAGCTTCGAGACAGGTTTCCTTGCGTTGTTTTCCCTGACAATCGCAGCGAACGATAACTTAATAGGTATATACGTACATAAGTTCAAAAGTCAAATATCTCAATTAGGATTGAATCTGAAACCGCTACTTGGCAGTCCAGCTGTTGGCCCATTCTGCCCACCTTGCCCGAATGAGACTACGCTAAATATTTTACCTATATTTTAAATATATTTAAACCAAATGAGATCATACGAGGATCATTAGAAAACAAAAAAGAATGGAAGAATATCTAAAAAAACTAAGATGGATATTTAAAAAATTGTTTTCGTAATCTTTTTACTTAAACTGTTGGAACAAATCATATTCAAAAACGTATTTATATAGACATAGACATTATGTATAGAAATGAGTAGTAGAGTAGTATAATATCAAAACCAATAAAATGTACCTAGTCTCGACACTGACGACTGTTGTATATATAAGTTACTTACAAATTCGTAAGCTGTCAAGATAGGTTGGTAAAGTCCAACAGATTTCCAAGTTGCTCTGCGCTGAGCTATATCGCAGACGTCGACTGAAGTAACAGATTCGAGACGGTTATGTTGGTATTGCACGAGCCACTTCTAAATTCAATTAAATCATAGTTGGGATTAGTTCCCCTTTGACGACCTGCGGACCAGACGTGACTGTCTTCTGTAACACCCTTTCGATAATGAATTGTAATTATGAAAATTATACCTGGTATTGTAACGAATGAAATATAATTATATATTTTTACTGATCTGATTTAAGAACTTATAGCAAAATATCCTACGATATCCTGATGATACTGAATACGTTTTATTGTAAATATCGTACTCAGCTAAATCAAATCCATGAAATCAACATAAAATACAAGTATTGAGAATATTGTATGTAGTTTGTTTGTTACGCTTACACGCATTAACTACATGACCGATCATAAAATTTCGCATACACGTTGTCAGGAGTATAGAAAAGGACATGACTTTATTTAGATAAAAAATACTGTTCACGAGTGAGCAAAGCCGCGGGCAATATCCAGTATTTCAATAATTATTATCTACGTTAATTGTTCTACTTGTGATAAATTAGTTTTATATATAATGAAATAAATAACTCGCGACTCCTCAATAATCAATTACATTATTGTGTCAATATTATCAATAAATCCTATTCAAACATTGTTTCATTATATACAATAATCCCACACCATAAATCCTTTGCATAACAATAAAGCCCACTCTGTCGTTAAAATATGAGGGTATTCTCAAGATATCAGTAATAAATTCCCGCCAATTACAAAGTTAGCCCAACTTCCGTTGGTCAGTACTCGAAAGGCCAACTAGTTAATTCGTAGCGTAGCCCCGGCGGGAATCGAAGTCCGGACGTCGGGTAAGTAGCAGATTTATTAAGAGGCCATTCCTAAATACAGGCGCGCGGCGCAGCGGAGAGAACTTGGCTTTAAAATTAAATCACGCTTTAGTTTGCAACTAAGCCTCCTAAACTCGAGCGTTGTCTGTAGCAGATACGAGTTCCATTTAATTGTTATTTATATTTAAACTGAACAGTAAATGCTGTTCAAATGAAATAAAGATTGATGTTATTTATTATTTATGATAACATGAATCTTAGTCGATTAAGCATTTTAATAAAATAATAACAGACCCACGGCCTGATTTTATGTATGTGTGATACTGATGGTATATATTTTATGTATTATAATAATATTTATTACTCGTCAGCGATAGCCAAGCCAGACAGAATAGGTAGAGATATAAACATATTTATGTAATATAACTGCC
This sequence comes from Catocala nupta, assembly GCA_963675205.1. Taxonomy (NCBI): domain Eukaryota; kingdom Metazoa; phylum Arthropoda; class Insecta; order Lepidoptera; family Erebidae; genus Catocala; species Catocala nupta. The sequence continues at coordinate 11,828,659 of OY776081.1, forward strand.
ATCTATCAGTTTATTGTTACTTAGAATTTTCAAACAGAAAAACCTAATAACTCTTTGTTCGAACTGAGTCCGGATTCCTCATCTACGATCGGCCCTAGCATAAGCGCTGGTATTCTACAAGTTAAAGAGGCAGTTTAAATTAATAGAATAAGCGTTTTAAATCATTCATGTCCTCTTTTAGTATCATTTGCATGCTGCACATTACAGCGACGGCGTAATGCAAAAAGGGTAAAATAAAACACCTTTCTATAATACAGACGAAACATAGCTAACATTGTAATAAACCTGTAATATAATTTTCAACGGCGTATTATTTTCACTATAAAATCCAAAATGAATTTTCTATAATAAGGACATTATATGGCTTCGTTACCGTATTAAAATAAAACTTTGAAAGAATTTTGAATAACCAACCCTTTTATTGCAGACTTACAAATCAAAAGACTAATAAAGAAAGGCGAACAACTCCGCACCAAGTATTTCTTTCATCGGAGTCAAAGTTGCGAGTCGGCATTTCCTGAGCGTCGAAAGAGGGGTTCGGGCCAAGGGGAGGGGGGTCGGAACTGCCAACGACTTCCTTAACTCGGTGTAACTACATTCAGACAAACCGGATCGTCATGCACTCTTTGTGTTCTCATTTGTTTTGTATCTTATCGTCCTTAAGAAAAATATGAAATGTGAAACCATTTAACACAAATAAAACTTATATATATATATATATATATATATATATATATATATATTCAAGTTTGTCTTCTTTAAACAGAATAAGTGTTTTAATATAGATGTAAAATGTGAATATATATATATTATGTATGTAATATTATTATAGTATTTATTGTAACATCTCGATTCGCAGCGAGTTAAAACGAATTAATACACACTGGTCCTATTGTGCTGTTTATAATACCTACTTTTGTGCAAAATAATACAGTAATAAATTGTGAGAAAAGGAAGTTATTTTTCTTGACATGATGATGATGATATACGATGAGATGCTATCTATATCCTCGAAAACAATGGGCTCTCCTGCAGCAAAAGCGTTTGCCAAATTTCTTTTCACGGCTGTTTGCCAAATTTCTGCTCATGTTCCAGTCGTACTTAGGCCCAAGGATTTGGTACGCGACGGTGGGTAGAGATCAGGTGGTGGTGTGAAACGAATCATGCCTCGTTACCTTTGCGCTATCACATCATCCAAGCTTGATAGACTGTGCTAGCATTGCTGCTGCCAGCGACCGCAGGAACCTTCATTTCGGAGTTAATACTGTAGATAAGTAAGTAATAACGTTATTGAGTCGTTTGGGTGGAATCGTTGGATTTATGAGGTCCGTGCGCTCGAGTCCAATGTATTACAAGTTAGCGTGACACTGTTGCTAGACTTCTGAGCACGATACTACTGATAGCGATGCTGACAAATTTGACTCTTGCATATTGAGTTCTTGAATTGTAGAGCTATAGTAAATGGTAGAAGTTCCCATTTACTTAGAGCTCTACAATTCAAGAACTAGCGACGAAGTATATACACTAGGATAATTCGAATAAAATTTGTGTACCCCAGTCAAACACTTTAGAAAATGACGTCTTTATTACACCTTAAGATAATAATTTATCGACGATCTCTGCAATATTTCAAGCATCGAATATAAATATGACTTAATACATATAATAGATTTTGGTTTTACATATTTATAATATTTTGCTTTTTATTTTGTGTTACTTAAAATATTTTTTCAATATTTGTTCTGCTGTAAGTGTAAGTATTTTAAGTTATAATATCTCAATCTTATTATCTTACATAATAATCCTGTTATTGTTCGTTGTAAATATTGTTAGTTTTAGTCAAAATACTGCGCTTAATGTTATAGCTCAGTAATCAATTGCCGTTCTTTAGTCTCGTAGAAACTCAAAAAAGTCTTGACCAATTTGAATATATGTTTTTCTTTTCTTCGCATCATTACTGGGACAATTTAGGAAAAATAAAATTAAGAAAACCAAAGGATCAGACTCGAGAAAAAAATATAAATAGGTAATTTTGTACTGGAATTGCAACTTTGGATTATCATTTTTAGGCGGAGCAAAGTAACTGGGTCATCCAGTTTTTATATAATTATTATATGCAATAACTATGACATCACAAATCATATTATTATTATGTGTTTCTGTATCTATTAATATTGTCAACTTCCATTTAAAAAGACAGCACTAGGATTAATTACGGTGTCACAGTAGAGTTTATAAACATTCAAACAATGGACCCTGATACACCCAGACTCGGAATAACTACCTATTTGTAATTTCACATCATTTTGTTCTGTGCGGTGATCGAACTCACAACACTTCGTGAAATCGTGAGGCAACAACTTAAATCACTATGTCGCCCGTGCAAAATGCAAATTGAAAGTAAATAATTGTGATTTGAGTGTTAGTATGATTGTAACGGTTTCTGTGTTTGCATTAATTGACATTGCTGCAGTAAATAAATAACGGGTTGCGAGAGCCATAATAATAGTGAACAATATGTTTCCAAATTGTTTTGTAAGAAGTGTTGTTAGAGTAGAAGTAAAGCGTTAATAAACTTATTATACGTAATTATAATGTTTAATCCTCCCATGATCAATAGTGGCTAAGGGTCATAATGTCAGTATGTATATAATTAGTAGCGTAACTTACATTGAAATATTAAATTTAGCAAAATAAATCATTATTATTTATTTATAAAAAATTAACAAGAGAGTAATATTTTTTATTTTAGTAATTGACATCGGTAGTGGCATGCAGTTACAGGTTGGCGTCGCAAAGTAAAACGTAGTATAATTTGGACTCGTCCACTTAATTAAATGGAATGATTTGATTAGGTAATTAATCGAATTTCAATAACAATTGGACATCGCTAAAATGTCTTTGGTCATGTCAATGAACCTTTTTATTTTATTGGATTGGAATGGACTATAGTTGCAATAATTTATTTTGTTTTAATCTATAGGTACTATACTAATATTATAAAACTGAAAAGTTTGTTTTTTTGGTTGAACGCGCTAATCTCAGGAGCTATTGATTCGAATTTAAAATGATTTTAGTGTTGGATAGCACATTTATCGAGGAAGGCTATATAACATCACGCTACGACCAACAGGAAAAAGCATCGATAATTTTTTTTGCATAAACGGGGAAAATTCTTTTATGTGAAGCACGTATGAACATTTACTTTTAGCTATAAAAACACCATGTACGTGTTGACTCTTAGCGGCACGCCGGCGGTGAGATATAATTGGTTTTTAATTAAGTCTGGCATTCCTAGACTTGACAGATTAAAGTCATGAGAGTTACATACATCATTCTTCAAACACTAATGACTATAGCAACAATTTCGCTTTAGTTATTCTCTTCTCATTTAAAAGTTTCTTTACAAAAGATACATTTTGACTTAATCATTTATCAATAAATTCTTGCCCAACTGTACGCGTACGTTCATTAAGTAAACTTTTTTTTAGTAAATTTTCAGATTTACTATATGAACGCCGCGCCGAGCGCCCTATGCTCACTTATATAAATAACATACATATAAAAAACATACTTGTAAATGCTAGTCGTATCAATCGTTAGGATCCTCGTCATTATCTAAATATCTTCTTGGAAACTCTGATACCTGTTACTAATAATATAAAGGTAAACAAAGTCCAGTCAAAGTCAAAGTCAAAAATCTTTATTTCCATAAAAATGAGCATACAATTCTTGGACACGTCAATTCACGAATATATTAATAAAAAATAATAATAAAAATAAATAGAAGGAAATAAAAATTTTGCATTGAAAAAAGCCTGTTCGAGGAGTAGAGCTTTTATGAGAAGAAGCAGGCAAGAAACTCATGGCTAGTCTTTTCAATCGCCAAATGTTTAGATATCAATACAATTCAATGTTATATTAGGGAGGCCGGCAATTGTTTATTATTTCACCAATGAGTATGTTTAAACTGATAGATCGGTTAACACCAGTTTGAAATAAGCTTGTGCTGTTGTTTTATGTGCATTTTATACAAAATGGTAATGTTACAGATAAAGTTCTACTTTTACCAGTTTTAACAAATAGGTACCAACCAAGTTTTGTAGAATTGCATTTTGGATTATGCGACTTCATAGATAATGAACCAATGATGGGCTCACAAGTGAAACATGCTTTGAATTTAATTAATAGTTCATGTCCTTATCCCCCGGTTAGTATATTTAAAATCATGTATTAATTTCCACTGCTTTTGGATGTATGGAACAAAGAAACCACAAAACACATCTAAATATAAATATATTCTTTTAACATAAAGAAGCTCAGATTTACCACTAATATAGCTTAGCTATTGTTATAGTTCTAAGCTGGACCTTACATATTATATTTGGGCAACTACATAATTATTTAAACTCTCCATAATGTTCTCGAAGATATATATATATATATATATAATATAATATTCTATCACATACACACAACACCATCTAGCCCAAACTAAGCAGAGCTTGTACTATGGGTACTAGACGATGGATAAACATACTTTTAGGATAGGAAGTAGAAAATTAAAAAATAAAACAAAACTAAACGAGAAAACCGTTTTAATGCCTTTTACACTTTTAACCTCAAAATAATAACACCAAATTACATAATTACGATTGCACACTTTTAAGGACAATGGAAATATAAACGAATGTACTTTATACAAAGTAAGTGGCTTACGTGACCTGGGAACGACTGACTGTTGCGAGCGCCAACGATCAAATGGGCTCAACAGCAGTGCCACACTGTTTATATAAGAAACGTGCGGTAAGTGTGTTTATGTAGGTAGGTCGGTAGGGCTATGTTCCTTACACGGCCTCTCCTGAACGTGTGTTGTCCTCAACACAAGCTCCTTGGGTATTACCGTCGGGACCTGTGATGTCCAGTGTCGACGGCCCAGCTTCAGCGTCTAACAGAGGCATAGAAATTCCGACTGCAGGGGCGGTGTCTGCTGTCACCACCATATCTCCACCCTCGTCCGTATTTTCGGCTGAAAACGACAAGTTATTAGGAACAGTTTCGTAGGTTTAATAAAATGCATTCAGTCTCATATCTTTCACTCAGTCGTCGTTCAGTCAATTCAAACTTCGTCTTACAAACACGTATGTGAATCAATCGTTCATTCATCGCTCTAAAAATGAACAGAGACGTCTCTCTTTTTAATCAAACCAATGTTAGGCTTCCATAAAACTTCCTTGCCAAAGAAGTCTCCATCTCCAGTCAGCGACGCACGTCTTGCTGTAGCGACTAACGCTAGGCGACGAACGCCATGTTGTAGCGACGAACGCTAGGCGACGAACGCCATGTTGTAGCGACGAACGCTAGGCGACGAACGCCATGTTGTAGCGACGAACGCTAGGCGACGAACGCCATGTTGTAGCGACAAACGCTAGGCGACGAACGCCAGGCGACGAACGCCATGTTGTAGCGACGAACGCTAGGCGACGAACGCCATGTTGTAGCGACAAACGCTAGGCGACGAACGCCAGGCGACGAACGCCATGTTGTAGCGACGAACGCTAGGCGACGAACGCCATGTTGTAGCGACAAACGCTAGGCGACGAACGCCAGGCGACGAACGCCAGGCGACGAACGCCATGTTGTAGCGACGAACGCTAGGCGACGAACGCCATGTTGTAGCGACAAACGCTAGGCGACGAACGCCAGGCGACGAACGCCATGTTGTAGCGACGAACGCTAGGCGACGAACGCCATGTTGTAGCGACAAACGCTAGGCGACGAACGCCAGGCGACGAACGCCAGGCGACGAACGCCATGTTGTAGCGACGAACGCTAGGCGACGAACGCCGTGTTGTAGCGACGAACGCCATGTTGTAGCGACGAACGCTAGGCGACGAACGCCATGTTGTAGCGACGAACGCTAAAAGTACTATAGCACAACTTACTCTCGAAGAACGCAGCACAGGTCTCCGGGCACCACTCGCCCCGCCACGCTACCATATGTTGAGCCGCGGCTTGTGTTACTTTACCACTTAATAAACAAAGAGCATAGCGTCCACTAGGTAATACTTCTATTACCTTATAAGGGCCGCGCATACCGGAATCAAGTTTCCCAGTTACCTGTGAAGTCTTAATAACGAATACACAGTCGTTAAGGTTAAATTGCCGTGGAGAATGTCGCTGTCGGTTCGCGCGCTCATCTTGCCTCGTTTGATTGTCTCTCAACAACTTGCGCGCTCTATCCCTAGTAATTTCCCGTAAGGCATCCCGATTAGGAGCAGAGCCTTCGACTGCCACATCACGAATCAATGCACGTATAACGGGCGTTGTAGCTTCTGTACCTATTAGAAGATTCAATGGAGACACCCGAATGGTTTTCTGCTTGGTAATGTTCAACACTAGCTATAATTTCCACAGTGTCTCTGACCACTATACATTTTGTAATTTGCTTGTATTCGTAGCATGTTGAGAACGGTTCGCATATACTGTTCAGCTTGACCATTAGCGTGATGCATCTCCGGTGTTATGTAGTGAATACTGCAACCAAGCTCGTTAATCCACGTTACGAATTCGTTAGATTCGAACATACGTCCCTTGTCCGTAATCATAAGTTTGGAAACTCCAAACAAAGAAATAGCCTGGGAGGTAACGCGCTTTAGCTCAGTAGCGTCCTGTCTACAAATAGGATATAAGAGAGAATACTTGGTAAAAGCATCCACTATGAGAAGAACGAACTTATATCCCTCCGAGGCTGGCAGGGGACCCAGGGCGTCGACATGTACAGTATGAAACGGAGAGTCGGGTTTTGCCCATGAGGTGATGTTTTGTAATGGGGTCTGTGGTACCTACTGAAGTATGCGACAACCCGCTTCTTAGAGTCTGGGTGGATTTGTAAGAGAATGGCACCATAACCTACGCTACTTGCATCTGTATGGATCTCTGTCGGGAGACTAGGGTCAAAGATAGCGAGTACTGGCTCGCTAGTAAGTTGCTTAATTAGCTCTTGACGAATGGCCTCGCATTCAGGAGTCCAATTAAATTTAATATTCTTACGCGTAAGGTGAGCAATAGGAGTGGTTTTTTATAGCATAGTCTTTCAAGTAACGCCTAAAATACCCCGCTAAGCCAAGAAGTTGGCGCACCTGTTTCACGTTTTCTGGAGGTGCAGCATTAGCTAGCGCTTCTACCTTTCGAGGGCTCGGCCTTACCTGACCTTGGCTTATGAGTTTACCTAAATACTCCACTTCGGTTACCAAGAACGAGCACTTTCGAAGATTAATCGAAAAGCCGGCAGTAGTGAGGGTTTTTAACACTACGTAATAATTCGATCCCCTGATTAACTTAGAATAAGGACATCGTCAACATAGACTAGAACGCTCCCTTCGTTCTCCCTGTACCCGATATCAGGAATTCAGAAAACTCGACAGACATAAGGTTTTTTAACTCTTCACCCTGCAAGGGTGTGTTAACTTTAAGTTGATTATTTAACTGAATTGTATTAACGCAAACGCAAGTATTGTCCTCACGAGTAAGGTATTGTCTATCTTTGGTACGCACGTATATTATTCCGTCGCGATTCAAGATGTCAGTGCCTATTATAATCGGCGCAACCATTAAATTTGCTGGAGCTACTACTAGGTCTGCCTCGACTGATATTTCACGAAACTCTATCGTGAGCGTAACATAAGATGTGGCAACAATTTCTATGTCACTCAAACCCTTTATAACGCAACGTCGTAGCTTGAGTGGGCACTGAACGTATTTCAGAACATTCGAGGAAACGAGGGACACATTAAGAGCACCGCTGTCAATTAGAACATCTAATGGTATCCCGTCAACTACTGCAGAGATTATGTCATTTTCTCGAGCAACATTTTTCGTATCACAACAAAGATTAGGTAACGTTGTTTTGGTTTCGTGACTCCGATCGTGCCTTAGTAAAGCATTTGTCCTCAGTGTGTCCCGTCTTCCTACAAAATGTACAACTACCTAATCTAGGCTGGGCCTTAAGAGTAGTATTAGTCTTTGGACGTTTACAAGTACGACTAACATGACCTCGTTGATTACAATTGTAACATTTCGGACCTATGTTAGTAATAAGTTTTGACAGGTTTTGTTTCTTAAAAGTGCCTGTACTATCTCACTTTGTCGAACCGGGTTTAGTGTAAATAGACAAAAAAGAAACGATAGTGTCAGCAGTTAAGTTCGCGTTGGCAGCAGCCGCACGTACTTGAGGACTATCTATGCCACGAATTATAATAAGCGTTCTCAAATCATCAGTCAACCCTTGGACTATCCTCAATCGCAACAAAGTACGTTGCGCGTATTCCGCAAAAGTTGGGTACCTATCCGAAGTAGCATTCATAGCTTCGTATAAAATGTTAGCGTAATCTAGTTTACTAGGACAGAGCGATTTAAACTCCCGTTTGAAGTTAGACCAGGTTCTATCATTCGTGACCCATTCACTCAACCAGATCTTAGCGTCTCCCTTCAGACAAGAGGCGACACGTGATAAGCACTCTTGGTCGCTCCAGTTGTTCGTATCCCTGGCGCGATCCACTTCTTCACACTATGCTTCGATGTTATGTATCAATGGATCGAAGTTAGACACATAGTAGCCGTGAGATTTAACAGGTTGCATAGTTTTAATCGCTGCCATCAAAGCACTCGCGAGAGTGGACGCCTCAGAACACGGAGCACCAGATTCAGCTGATAACTGTCTCTGCACTGTACTGGATAATTCAGGGCGCGGTAACATTGGTGTATATCCGCGTTGTTTACGATTATGTCGGTTCTGATTGCGCGAGTTATAATGCGAATGGGACCGGGACCTATCACTGCTATAGCTTCGGGAACGATTTCGGGTACGTAAATCATTACGCGAGCGACGCCTAGTCCTATCACGCGAACGGCGTTCTGCGGTAACACTCGAATCGTGCTGAGGTCGGACACGTAAGCCACTTCTCGAACTATCACGGTCATCACTCGAGCCACGTCGCGAATCATTGTCACTGCGATCACGAGACACACTCCGCGAAGACTGCCTTCCTTTCAAATTACGCCCTTTACGATTGTGCGACCTACCTCGAGTGTGTTGCTTTTTATGAGAGCGCGATGTATTACGTAACATTATAACACAGAACAGTCACAAAACAATAAAGAGAAATAAACACAGAACTATAGACCAAGCAAGCAATCGCAACGATAACACAATTAGCAAAACAACGGTTGTCTTGTCATTTATTTGGTTAGACTTAATAAGTTAATTCTTTTTTTTCATTATGTGAGCCAACTAGTCCTTTATCGCACTTCTGATTTTAGGATAGGAAGTAGAAAATTAAAAAATAAAACAAAACTAAACGAGAAAACCGTTTTAATGCCTTTTACACTTTTAACCTCAAAATAATAACACCAAATTACATAATTACGATTGCACACTTTTAAGGACAATGGAAATATAAACGAATGTACTTTATACAAAGTAAGTGGCTTACGTGACCTGGGAACGACTGACTGTTGCGAGCGCCAACGATCAAATGGGCTCAACAGCAGTGCCACACTGTTTATATAAGAAACGTGCGGTAAGTGTGTTTATGTAGGTAGGTCGGTAGGGCTATGTTCCTTACAATACATATATACTTTTTTTTGTAAATAATAACATATTATACATAGGAATACCCAAACCAAGGCAAACATTCATGTCCATGCACACAAATGTCTGAATTGTGGAGTAATCGAACACGCGACCTCAGGTGTGGCAGTCGGTTACACTAACCATTACGCCACCGAGGAGGGATGTGAAGTCTTCCAAGCCGCACTGGGCCAGAGTGGTGGACTATGGCCTAACCCTTCTCACACTGAGAAGAGGCCCGTGTCCAAAAGTGGGACATTTTAATATAGGACCAATAATATTATATATAACTACATACAAACAAAAAATAATCATTTTAAACTAGCAGATATACATACTTTGTTAATCTACATATTTTACATGCACTCTGAATGTATTCAGATTTGTTAAAATGACGTTTATCTAACGGTTCAGCAGTCGACGACAATATAAGTTAAGTATGGAGTAAAAAATTATATATTTATTTAGGTCCCAAGCTAAAAATGACCGATGAACAAACACCGTTGACTAATATTACTAATTCATTAAGTATGTTTCGATCCTGTATTTGTAGTCGACGTGGCCATAACCTATAATGCTTCTCACCGTCTTCATAATAATACATCCAAAATACATAAGTAAGCTACTAGCTGTTAGGTATAATAATACCGTATTTTAATGAATTTTTGTTGTTATTTCAGAGTCAATTCAATCTGAGCAATACTACTTTTAGGTATGAATTCATGCGAAATAATCGTAAAATAATAACTCTAAATATAAATAGTCGTGTCAGTAGAGAGAAATAATAGTCGTGCCTTCGTGCCATTTACGTATAGGAACATTTTATTCCTTTAATATAACCTTAACCGTACGTGAATTCTGTTATTATTGATTGTATATAGTTTACAACTACAGTTACATAAATATATTAACTATACACAGAACATTATAACTCCCGGGCATAGATAAGCGTACACAGCATTAGTTTGTAGTTGAACCGGTAAAACTAAAACACAACAAGTAATAACAAACGAACAACATTAAATAAACAATCCCGGCCCAATATTGGTTATAGTTGAACCGATAATATAATCAACCCTAATTTGTCTTAAGTTTCGACAAGGATTGTTCAATTGATTATCACTTATACAGCCATAACTAATTTCATAACAGACAATGTACAGAACTTATATTTACGCTAATTGTGGCATAATCCACATTATATAAATATTATATAAAATATAATAATATAAAGATTACACCCGTTGCAGTAATAATAATTCATGGCTTATTCGTTCACGTTTATAGTGGGCCATAAACGTGAACGAATAAGCCATGAATCCTAAAATTATATTAAAGACGAGAACTATATATTATTTAATTATTTTGATTAGGTAAAGGACAAAATCCGTATAAAATAGTTTAATTTCAATATCTACATATGTTTATTAATATCCATAAATATTTATATTATACTATTCGAATAGATTCTCATAAATAATTGTAGCTGGTCGTAAGTGATCGGCAAAAATTATTTAAAGATCACACAGATACGCAACATTAGCATACTATACATGCAGTGCAATTTAATTACTAGGTTACTTAAATCACAGAAGATTGCGAATCAGATTAATCAGGTACTTTTTTTTTTACGTTTGTGAATGCAATCGCGCATATCCCTCCGCGGGGGCGGGCGGAGGGATTATGTCGGACTCGCCGGGTTAAAAGAAAGATGGAATAATAGTAAAGTACCTCCCGGAATACCGACTAAACCTACCACGGTATTCCTCGACAAAACCACTATCGACGGAGCCGCGCGAATCGCTTTCGCATGCGGTCGCGACCCCGCCGAGGATACGCCGTGTGAAACGGCAGGCCACTACACAAAGAGACCTACCCAAAGAGACCTAACCAAAGGCATTCACTTCACATATAAACCCTACTGTCCTCCCCCCCCCCCCCTCCTAAAAAGAGGAGAGACGGACTCGAAACAGAGGCGCGCGTGGGAACACGCACGTCGTCTCTCGGACCTGGTGCTGAACGGATGGCGGGCAGGCCCACAAAGCCCGCCACCCCCAGGTCAAACCTCAGGGTGGCTGGAGGTCGTCTCGCGCCCCACGGCGCCCGGCTGTGCGGTTGGGGAGAGGGTTTAAGCGCTCCCTCTCCCGCTCCGCCGCCTCCTTGATGGAAATCACTTCCTCGCAGAAGGAGGCGACGGCGTTCCACGACCTCTCACTCCGGACCATAGACTGAACTACGGCCGGGAGCGAGAGGGCAACCGATCCGACTGCCGCGATCAAATCACGGCGCTGCGATGCCCATGCGGGGCAAACCGCCAAAGTGTGCAGTGCCGTGTCCTCAACAACGCCGCGGCAGTCGCCGCAGTGGTGACAACCGGGCGTATCTTGCCGGCGTATACGACACAGGAACTGGCCAAAACAACCGTGGCCGGTCAGTACCTGTGTCAGCCGGAAGGTGAGGGCGCCATGCCGCCTCTCCAGCCACTCCTCAAACACGGGACTTACCGCCACGATCATGGCGTGCCCGGTCAGGTACTTATCCTAACTTTCTAACTAATATTATAAATTCGAATGTGAGTTTGTTTCGCTTTCACACCCTAATTGCTCGGCCGACCATCATAAAATTTCCACTTACACGTTGTCAGGTGAACAGAAAAGTGCATAGGGTAACTTGCATCCAGAAATTAAAATAAAGCAATTTACCTATTGACAAAACCTAGACTAACGCGAACAAAGCCGTGGGCACGGAAAATCAAGTTATATATAAAGAAGAAATTATATTCCAAAATGTTCTATACTTGGTGTACGTGTAATCATTTGAATGATGTGTCGTTTTAAGATATTGACACAACAATGTTATTTGTTATCGCAATATTAATTTCCTGTGACTAAATTTCAATAACTGAGCGTCGTCACTACTCGTTGACGTGGAGGCGGATAAGACCCAACTAACCATGTGTGTAAGTTCTAGTGAACTTGCTAATTAAAACGTAAACAGCCGTGAGAGCAAATTTTAGATTTTATTGAATTCAATCCTCACTAATATTATAAATGTGAGTTTAACCTTAACTACTATGCCGATCATCATGAAATTTCACATACACGTTGTCAAGGTCAAGGTTACATAGGGTACTTTGCATTCCGAAAAAAGAACTGTTCACGAGGGATAACTAGTACTAAAATAATTAAGTATTAGTTATCATCTGTAAGATGTTTTGGAAACATCGGTATTGTATTCACATGCATGTTATTTACAAAGTAAAATCTTTCCTGACAAACAAACTTAATTATTCAAGGCAATTATGACATTAAACTGAGCATGCCTAGATTTATACGCGCTATAACAAATAAAATAAATAAAACAAATATGCATACGTACCTCAACAACCGCCATAGATAGCCAAAATTATGAAATCAGTAAAGAATTATCTATACAATTTTGATACCAAACCAGCCGAATTTGATATCTATTTTCATTTATCAACTAACTGTGCTATGAATATTGTGCGTCTAATAGTTTTGAGTAGAAGATATATTTGCCACAGATAGGATCAACAAGGTTACTGAGATCAGAAATTGTAATGTAGATTTATAATCTTATATTATGTATTGCTCCTTAGCAGCGTTTGTCTATATACAGAACGCCGGATCTGACAAACGTACTGCCCGCTCAAATGCGCGCTGCATTTGAGTGGGCAGCACCTACCGAATCTAACAGTGAATCTAAACCATCTACAAAGCGAGCCACACAAACAAATACAAAAAATTATCATCATAATCAGTCCAGACGTTTAGGTGGAGAACAGCGATAAACACACGTATAAATATGTATATGAAAATACGACGATGCTGTACAGCCGCTGTTCAGTTGAGATGGCTATGATTAGCTTATTATTGATACTCCCTATAAACCTCAGGTAAATTCTTCCGTATAATAATATAATCTAATGTAGTTTAAAGCTTATTTATTCCGTAGATTCAAATTAAATTATTATATAAGAAATTTACTTTAGTCATGGCGTCCACTATATTACTATTATATTTAATTTAAGTAACTTTAACAATCAAATCATTTGATTACCATGTCAAAATTGGTAGTCGATAGCTACGTGATATCAATTGACCTTAGCGGCTCGACACGTGATTCGCCCTAATGAAAATCAAACCGGAGACGACCACTACATGCATATATTTACATACTGGGGCGTTCAAGTGATTAATTGTATTTCAAGTATGTTACTTGAATTATAAAGACAGTAATCGGTAACATTATACGTAATCAAAGATAGAATTAACACTGTAACATAACAATCTTACATACATACATAAATTCACGCCTGTTTCCCAGAGGGGTAAGCAGAGACTACGGATTTCCATTTGCTACGATCATGACACACTTCTCTGGCTTCATTCACTTTCATAACATTCCTCATACACGCTCGCTGGTTTAAGGTGCTCTTAACCTGGCCTTTATCCAGAACGTTTCCGATCTGATCAAGAAACGTTCGCCTAGGTCTTTCCCTTGCGACTGTTCCATTCACACTAGCCTTATAAACTTTCTTATTTAGTCTGTTCTCGTCCATTCTTTCTACATGCCCAAACCAACTTAACATACCCTTTTCTATTCTCGTCACTATATCCACTTTTATGCCGCATCTCTCTCTAATCACACTATTCCTTATTCTATCTTTCAGAGTCACACCACACATAACAATCATACATACTTTTTTCACAAAATTACATTATTGTCGGTTATTTGTTAATAAAACGGTTCGAGTATGTAGTTTTAATCCAAAAGTTAATACTTCAATATAGCATGTAGATGGAATCGTAAAATTTCCGAATAACGTTCACTTTATAACACTGTAAAAGGGAATACACACTCGACGTATAATCAAATACGCTCAACGTCAGAGTCGAGAGTTGAAATAGAATTTTTTTGCTCTTAAAAATTGCGATCACGTTTCTAATATAGTGAAAACAATATTCTAGTGACCGGGTGATTTCTGCACAGATGCTTGCCCTACCAATATTATGTAGGTGGGGCAAACTTTTTCATAGCTTTGATATATGAGTGTCCCATAAAATATGCGGAAATAGTTTTAGATACGAACAAACTAATGGCAACTGACAATTTCTTGCTAATCTTACCAAAATACCAGCATTAATTCCTGTGGGATTTGTTTATATTTAATGCATATTAAAATACGGACGTCCATAAATTCGATTTTTGTTTTCACTGATGATAACGCTGTTGTATCGTAATTTGAAATCACATATATCGGTTGCCTCTCGGCTTTAATGCGTAAAGGGGGTGTTTGAAAACTGCCATATCGATCGAACGATATAAAAAGCGACATTAATCTGTACTTATCTCGACGATATTATTTAATGACGCGTCATTTCGCGGTTATTTGTAACTTTTATGGAGGGAATAGATCGTGTTCGAAGATGCATTTTAGATAAGGTTCTTTATGACGAATATTATATTATGCATAAGTGAAATTTCATTATATAAGGCGCGATCGGTTTGACGCACAGTTTTATCGATTTATACATACAAGTAATAAAGTTCACTAAGTTCGCGACCAATGTATGTTAAATTGTAAATATTATATTATAACAAAGGCTAAAACATTCAGAGGCTAAAATATTCGAAGGAGGTTTCTTAGGAAGCATAAAGTGCGAAACAAGTATCGTTTATCATTAAGTATGATTATTGTACAACAGTCGGTAGCGGTGGTCGATTTGCATGAAATATAAAGGTGACCGCACACATAGTTACCGTTGTTTATAGCGGTCAGCGAACGCGGTCGTTTTGTTTGCTCGCCCCTTTTGCATTCCTGTCTTCGTACCTTTATTGTCTTACTTTCCGCTCATGACATCAGAATAATATATTTATGAAATAGATAAACAAAGGGGACTACTGCTTTGAAAATTAAATTGTATAGAAATGCAATTGTTTCCAACAACTTTCACAGACATTTAGGACATTTATAGTCATATATTTAGATACAATGTTGCATAAATAATATTCACGAGTTAATGTGCAAAATTGTTACTCTCTAACATACATAGTCACACGCTGGTGTAATGTATCCCTGAAGGAATATATTACGCACGCATATTAAGAGCTATGGTTTTAAGTTCCACGTAATAAGAGGCGAGCTTATTGTCGTCTATGGGGCAACTTCTTGACGGGAAAACCTACGTATACCTTGTCCAACGGAAATCGAATCCGAGACCTCATCACACACCTATCGTATTCACTATAATTGTGCCAGCGAAACAATTACTTTAATAGTAAATCATTGTCAATATCACGGCGTATTGACTATTTAGTTTACTAAATAGTCATCACTAGAAGAACTTATTGCCATGCCAAGTAATGGGGTAGTAATCAAAATTAAAATTTTCAATGATTGAATATATCAAATGTCTGGCCAGACTCAAGTTACAATGAAACAAACGAATTATTCACATACTTGAATATTCTCTCCGAGTCCTTCATTTTACATTTCGCACCTCAATGACACCTTTTATCTCCACCGCCACCGTCTCGCTTTCATTATTAGATTATCATCGAGAACTGTCAATTGACTGTCATATTCCGAACAATTGCACTCGATCATATTCTCTTTCTAATGAGGGACGACAGATTGAAGTCCGAAGTGGAATTATTAAAAAACCATTAGATGTGGGGCAAATACCGTGATGGATGGACTCTCGAATCCGATCCATTTCAATTTCCACGGTCCGATGTCTCTGTATAAAGGGTGAGCATCCCCCGAGTATGATAATGTGCTTTAAGTCAACCATAGATCGCTTCATTCCACTTTGTTGTCTAAAATGTACGGGAAACATTAGATACCTAATGAAATATATAGAGATACATAGCAACGCTTATAATGTTGCAATAACGGTTAGAACGTTTCTCACACCTAACCAAGAGTGATGAGCTGATAAATCATATCTAGTCGCCAATTTATATCGTAATAAAACAGGAGGGATTGCGGCAGTAAATAAAAAGTACTAGCAACTCTTTATCATTTTTATATTTATTGACTATTCTACGTTGTATATCATTCGAAAAAATTTAATAATAGTTATAAATTTGATTGTAGTGACAAAAATAAATTCTAAACGAAAATAATACTTACTCGTTGAAATACGTACGCCACCGTAGTAAGCTCACCACTTTAGTATACAGCCGCGTAGCTCGTCTACGGTAATGCTACGAATGCTAAAAACTCAGGCCGTTAACTCGACTTCACTGTATAAAATAACCATCTGGGGAAACCGCCGCTTATCCCTTAGAAAAACTCTCTTTGTGAGGATAACTCGCTCTACACCCCTCTTATGATATGTTTATGTACTTTGAGATTTTATGTGGACGTTCCAACGCCGAGCACGAATTTTATTGGGTTTATAGAATTTTATGACGCTATATTCTATACAGTGGCCGCTGTTTTTCATTGTCTATTGATTTTGATGCGAATGGTGCGGCGTAGCGCCGCGTGGTTAAACTGTCGCCATTTAACAACAAAGAGAATTATGAAGCGACCGAGTAATAAATATGTACCCGATAACCCTTGTAGCTAGTGTACGTAGATGGGACGTGGGACGCAGAAAATTGTCAGACAAACGTTAACGTTTTAGCGTCGGTATTCGGCGCGTAAACCTATGTTTGAAACGAGGTTTAACAGTTTGACGGCGCACTTAATGTATTTATACCGGGCACCGGGCAGCGGCATCTGTGGCTAATGATATCGCTGGACCTGCGCTCGCCCCCGCATCCCCCACCCCATGCGGCCACCCTCTCTACCCCCAATAGACCCCCATGACTCGGTCATTAGTTAAATACGCACAGCCGCCCGCATGTCGCAAGTTTATCTTTGGCTAAACTGTAGGTATGTGAACTCGATTAGCCCTTTGATCAAATAATCCAGCGATAAAATACGGTCTCAGGAAATTAAATTACATTACATGTCATTGTTCGGGTGCTCTGGCTGTGAAATGTTGTGTGTGGACGTTAGTTTATACATTTTGGTAGTCGGTAAGCATTTTGTAAGTACTTAAAGACTTTGAAGTGACCACGTGTCACGAACAATATTTTTTAAATTATTATTTGGCAATTGCTTTGCTTTCACGTAGTAATTAATTTAATAATTAATTTCTATATTCACGTTTGCCGCTGTGCTGAGTGTCAGCGGTTCGAATACACACATGTGAATTAATTGGTGTGATTCACAAATAATTGTACAAAGTCTGGGTTTTGTGTTACTAAATCGTTCGTTTGTATATTATTAAGACGTTAATGCGACAGTTATCTATTAAAAAATCACTTATGTTATCGTAAAAATAGGACTAAGGATACATTTTTGCGTTATATAATTAACTTATATAATGCGTCTTTGAAATTATGTTTTATTTCAGAGGTTTCAGAAGGTACAAGAGGGTTCCTTGTAATTGTCAGAGTGGATAATTAAAAGTTGATGAACACGAGTACCATAGTGCACTTATTTCCAAACACAAAGCGGTCACATTGCAAGAGTTAAACGTCCTTGGTGACCGGAACAGGGCGAGCGTGCAGCGGTCACTCGATTAATACCAACATTAATCTCAGGCCCGCGCCAAGGGGACTTTAATTTATACCGTCGTTTTGACAATTGATGAGGGAAGACATCATGTAGATATGTTAAACGCACCTGAATGCGCCTTTTTTGTTTATGTAAAACATAAACATCGTTTTTAGTTTCGTTTAACAAATACATGTACATGTATGTTCTATTTTATGCAATTATTATTATTATTATTATTATTTATTCTATGCAAAGCAACACGCTTAAACATGGTGACCCGTATTGAATTTTATTTCCAGCGCTATTTTCACAATTACATGTATTAAGAAATATATTAATTTTTGTATATTTCTACATCCTACGATAGCTATCAATATCTTTTGGGAAATATTATCAATTCGACACAAGCATGGAGCTTCGATTGATAATTACATGAAATAGCCCGCCTATTTGATGCAAATATCAATCGAAGCTCCACATTCCTAAAATTTAAATTAGCCAATACCTCTTGTACATACAATCATCAAGTAAATTCAATTAATATTTATTATTAAAAAAAAGAAGTAATAAATGTTTCATAAATAAATTACTATTACTTGAGACAACGATATTATTAATAGACTATCCCATAGTAAATTAAACAGTATAAATCGCCTTAACGCTCACTCATCTCCTAAACATGTACACTGCCTGTATCCATATAACTAGTAATATTAATTAAAGTTGAAAACATTTGTGTGATCGCAATGGGCAGCCAACCTTAATGAGTGGTGTTGAACGGTCGGCCTGAGCGTAAGGCATGCGTGAGCGCGCGTCCGCTGCGCTTGACGTCGACGTCGCGTCCCGCCGCGAATATTAATTCACTGCCGCATCTACCGACATCACTCACAGTGACTGAACACAACACCTAATTGCATGGAAACTTTGTTACTGTCTCGTGTTTCCCTGTGGCGCATGTAAAATATCCACGGCGATGCCCCAAATAGGAACTAACATTACAACGCACGGATTTAGGTGCTATAATTTGTCTTTATTCTTCTATGTAAACACACGTAACATATAATACTTGTTGTTAACCTGTGTAATTGTATTAATTGTTGGTTGTTTTCTATTAAGAAGACCCTACCAAAATCTGTAATGAGAAATATAGAAATGTGGATGTGTAGCTATTACACATCCACATTTATAATAATCCACCTACTTTTAATCAATTTCAGAGAACTATACTCTACTACTTGTTTATTCTCTATACGCCTAAGAGTTAGAGAATCTTAATGATTAAAAATTTCAGGTAACCTTAAACTATGTTAACCGAACGAGGTTGAAAATAATGTTAATTTATTGTTCTGCCTTGATTTCGTCTACGTTCATACCTACATATGGTAACGCTTCTATTCCATGTCAATCATCCTTTCTCTATCATGATGGAATTGTAAAAACGCAGTCTTGTGAACTTTTGCATTTAGTTCCGACCAACACTCTGTGTGGGATAAATATTTATTTGCTTTTCAATATTGAAAACCTAATTAAATTATTAAAATAGAATATTAATTAATCGTAACCACGCATAGGTTTTGTGTAACATTGTGTGTAGTTCTGTGTATTCTGTATTATGTGAACTGTACCAGTAATAGCTGCGGGCAAACAATTATCATCAAAAACTAATTAAAATGTATATTAATTTTACGTTTGGAAATTATAAATTCCTCGCTGACACAAGGGGACCGACAAAACTGATACGGAATAAATTTTCAACTTAATTTAACTAGACAAACACAGAGGACCGTACGAAAGGGACCGACTTAATTTCAGTATTGAGGTGGAAACTAATGATAAGCTCGCTAGTTTGCTCACTACCCACACGGATGTACGAAACTGTCCTTTAATGTTGGGAATAATACAATTATAAACCGAATCCGGATAGCGGCTATGACCAAACGGTTAAAGCCATCAGTTACGGTTTGATGACACCGTAGTACGGTGGACTTGAAGAGGATTAGCTAGTCATATTTCAATTTAGTTATTTACTGACTGCCTCGTTGACCGGTGGCCGGGTTCAATTCCCAAGTCAAGCACTTATTTATCTAATTAATAATGAGAAATAATCATTAATCCAATATATAGTAAGTATAATAAGTAATAGTAAGCAAGTACCTAAAGTATAGTAGACAGAGTCTGGAATTGTGCCCGGTAGACGGCGCAATGTAGCCGTATCACTCAACATTTTCTGCTTACCCCTTCGACTACACGGATGGCGTAGTGGTTTAAGTGATCAACTCGCCTTTGCCACTATGCCGAATGTTGTGAATTCGAATCCCACTCGGGAGAAAAATTGTGTGATTCACAAATGTTTGTTCTAAGTCGGTGTGTTCTGTGTGTCTGGTTTTTATTGTTAAGTTTTAGTGTGGAAGTTGTCTTTTTATAACAAAAGCAAGTCGTGAGAGTATGTATGTTATTTACCCTTTTATATGTAGAGTAAAATAAATACTGTAAATCACCATATCGATTTTAACATTCATCACTAAATCGCCGCCGCGCGTTACTTGCCCGACTTACCGATGCGATTTCGCGCTTCACTATACAGCCACATCTGTCGTAGCACTCTACGTTTCACACAAAGTGTTTGCTACATTATTAAATAAATCTTATTTCAATTATTCTGTAGATTTACTTCATATATACAGCAAAAGTAATAATTTAAAACTAATTAAACTATTCTAACACAATACTCTTATATTTTATTAACTGACGTAGTCTTTTAATTAATTGTTTCGAGTGCTTGTTAATATTGTATTTAACTATGAAGACGAGGTATTAAAATTGTTTTTTGTTTTACTTCCGTCTTACGGTGCCTTAGAGAGATGGAACTGCTTCGTATTCGACACAGACATCACTTGGAGCAAAAAAAAAACATAAACAGCTTTACTTTTAAAAGTATTGCTGACTAATACTTAGCTACCTCTCAACTAAATAGCTCTCAAACCCTTGATCAATGAATAACCTTTGATCAACGGCCCACCTCTGTTACTTAACTACTATTTGACTAATTCTCAACGTTGAGTAATGTTTAAAGATGAATTTTGTAAACCAATCCATATTTTATTAAAACCAAAAGTTCTTATGAACTATTTTGTATCTATCAGAACATCGAGCATCGATAAATCAAACAGGTTCTCGTTCAGTCAAAGGTCATAATTTAATCAACGTGCAATACAGTGGACCGTCTGTGCATCTGGTAGTCGCAGTTATTAAACCGCAGACTGTCATGTTCAATTTACAACGTAACCCCATGGAAAATGTTGGGATTGTATAAGTACCTGCGTTTTGTACCACGCGCCATCATGATTCTGCGGTTATAACGTTAATAATACACCGATTAACCGTAACGTACGTTGCGTCAGACGAACATTTGAGCGGTTTCAATTTGCCTCTACGCAGTAACATCTATATGTCATCGATGTACCTGCCTTTACAAAAAGTGCAATAAAGATTTTTTTTGAGTTATTTTAACAAAGGTAATGTTAAGTAAATATAATATGTATATGTTATGCCAATTTTCTACGTTAGGTTGCATTAAGTATTGAATGGCCAATGTTTAATAGTGGCCAATTTAAAAATATGTTTCGATTTAAACTTGGAACGTCATATTCAAATGAATGGTATAATAAGTTAATATATATATATTTTTTTTCCTTTTGTAGCAGACGAGCAAATGGCCCACCTGACGGAAAGTGGTAACTGCTGCTCATGGACTTCAGCAATATCAGGACACAGCAAAAGCGCTGCCTACCGTGAAAGAAGAACTCTCTTTAAACCTCGTTTGAAGAAGGACATATCATAGCGCTCGGGAAACACCGAAGGAGGCAGTTCATTCCAAAGCTTGCACGTAAGTGGGAGAAATGATCGCTGAAAGCGTACCGTTTTGGATTTAAACGCTTCCAGGTGATATGGATGAACCCTGCTTCGTTGTCGAGTGGTATGGTGATAGAAAGAGGCCGCTGGTACCAAATCAAACAGTTCTTCAGAGCACTTCCCGTGAAAGAGTCGGTAGAAAACGCAGAGAGACCCAAAGTCTCTACGTTGCTCCAATGACTCCAATCTATCTGTCAGATTGGGATCATCGACGATTCGAACTGCCCGTCTTTGTAGGGAATCAAGTGGGTCAAGCTGGTATTTTTAAGGCCCCTGCCCAGAGATGTGAGCAGTACTCCACGTGCGGCCGGACCTGTGCTTTGTAAAGCACAAGACGTTGACCTGGTGTGAAGTACCACCTCGCCCTGTTTAGTACACCCACCTTTTTGGTTTTTTTAATATGCGGGATGAACAGCGTTGGTGAGAGCACCGAGCCTTGAAGAACACCAGCTTTAATGGTCTTGGTTTCGGAGCTATAGCCATCAACGACGACTGTAATGCTCCGACCATCTAGAAAGCTGGCAATCCATTTGCAGAGTCCCTCGGGAATTCCATAAGATGGTAGCTTCGATAGAAGGGCCTTATGCCAGACCCTGTCAAATGTCAAATGCCTTAGCGATACATAACTTTGGAGAGCAAGGAAGTAATTGCTATCTGCCTATTGTTTGAAGGATCCGACCGGTCACCCCTTTTCAGAATCGGGTGAACATGAGCGACCTTCCACGAAGATGGAACCCTGTTGGAATTGTAGGAAAGACTGTATAAAAATAGGGGTCAATTCAGGGGCGCACATCTTTGGCCTACGACGCCATAGGGGACCGGCTCCTCAGGCTGTTTAGCGCCTGTTTGGAGTCGGGACGGTTTCCTTCCATGTGGAAGACGGGTAACCTGGTCCTCCTGAGAAACGAGGGCCACCCCGCGGACTCTCCCTCCGCGTACCGCCCCATAGTGCTGTTGGATGAGGTGGGCAAGCTCTTTGAGCGTGTAGTGGTTGCCCGCCTCTCCAGGCACCTGGTGCGGGTGGGCCCCGACTTGTCCGAACATCAGTTCGGATTCCGAGAGGGCCGATCGACGATTGACGCGGTCAGTCGCGTCAAGGCCCTCTCGGAAGAGACGGTCGCCTTGCGCGGGGTGGTGTTGGCGGTGTCCTTGGACATCGCCAACGCGTTCAACACCCTGCCGTGGGCGACTATTAGGGAGGCGCTCCGATTTCATGGGGTGCCTCCCTACCTGCGCCTAGTCGGGGACTACCTGCACCAGAGGAGCGTATTCTGTTTGTGGCGGAACGGAGAGGCGTTCCGGAGGGAGGTGTCGTGCGGTGTTCCACAGGGATCGGTTCTTGGACCGATCCTGTGGAACATCGGCTACGACTGGGTGCTGCGGGGCGCCCTGCCCCCGGGCGTCAGCGTAACTTGTTACGCTGACGACACGCTGGTCACGGCCCGGGGAGAAGATTACAGGGCAGTTGCCCGTCTTGCCACGGCAGGGGTGGCCCTGGTTGTCGGTAGAATTAGGATGTTGGGACTGGAGGTGGCGCTGGAAAAGTCCGAGGCCCTGTTATTTCATGGGCCTCGGCGGGCGCCGCCACCAGATGCCCACATCAGTTGGAGGGGTCCGCATCGGGGTGGAGCCGAGTATGAAATACTTGGGGCTCCACCTCGACGGCCGCTGGAACTTTCGCGTCCATTTTAGCCGCCTGGCCCCCCGGTTGATGTCGGTGGCGGGAGCGCTTAGCTCTCTGCTGCCGAATATCGGGGGGCCGAGTGTCGTCTGCCGCCGAATATCGGGGGGCCGAGTGTCGTCTGCCGCCGCCTCTATCTGGGGGTGGTGCGGTCGATGGCCCTGTACGGGTCGCCCATCTGGGCCGACGCCCTCGATCGCCGAAACATCACACTCCTGAGGAAACCACAGAGGACGATGGCGATCAGGGTGTCGCGGGCGTACCGCACCGTCTCCTATGAGGCGGCGTGCGTTTTGGCGGCATCGCCGCCCTGGGATTTGGAGGCGGAGGTCCAAGCGTCGGTGTATCACTGGCGCGCGGACCTCCGGCTCCATGGTGAGGAACCTACTCACAGGGCGGTGGAGACGCGAAGGTCCCAGGCTAAACTGGTCCTTGAGGCGAAATGGGAGGAGAGACTGGCCCAGCCCCGCTACGGGGTGAGGACAGTCGAGGCTGTCCGTCCGGTGCTAAGGCAATGGACGGACCGCGGACCGCTCACCTACCGGCTTGCTCAGGTGCTCTCCGGACACGGCTGTTTCGAAAAGTACCTGTGCAAGATAGCCGGTAGGGAGCCGACAACCAGGTGTCACCACTGCGAGGAGTGCGACTGCGACACACGCTGGAGGAGTGTCCGGCGTGGGCCGAGGAGCGCTGTGCCCTGGTCGCCGTGATTGGCCCCGACCTCTCGTTGCCGACCGTCGTATCCATGATGGTCGGCGACGACAGGTGCTGGGGTGCAATGAGGTCTGAGGCTGTCATCTCGCAGAAGGAGGCGGCGGAGCGGGGGCGTGAGGAAGATCCTTACGCCCCGGACGTCCGCCGCCGGAGGAGGGGGCGCAGGAGACGCGCATATGTCGCTCTCCTGCCCCCCACCTAAGGGTTCTGGGTGGCAAGGCCTCAGGGGACCCTGCCACCCGTGAGTAAGAACCCATAGAGGGCGCGCGCGGTGTTCTCGCGCGCCTTCTAATGTCGAAAGGGGAGAGCAGTGAATTGCTCTCCCCCGGGGACGAGAGGAGGTCGGGTCCGATGGACCCGGCCGGCACCCACACGGGGGGGCCTGCTATGGATGAATCTTTTCAGACTCCCAACTGCCCCCCCCATTGGGTGAGAGAGGGAACACCCCAGGTTTTTTTTAGTGGGTATACCAGCACTCGGCTGGTGAGTCCCACACGCCCCGCCGGTGCCATCGGCCCTAGCCGGCGGGTAGTGCATCAAGCATTTTCTCCTGGGTATCAAAAAAGCTAATAAAAGTTAAAAACAAATCAATGATAATTAAAACAAATTAACAATCATTTATTTTTGCACTATTTGTTTTGCCGCGATATCGCTTTTTCTGTGACTTTATAGCAAATCGAATACATATTCATGCTAGAAAGTTTACTGTTGCTACACAGACGACGTGTAATATCAATACTGTGTCTGAACCAGATACTACAAATAAACTCACGATGCGTTTATTGGTGTGATCTCTTGCATTTTAGAAATTCTGATTTTAGCAAAGAGTTCTCTAATCTACTTGCCTGAGACAAAAGTATTTAATACAAATTGAAAGCCATAGTAGTACAACAATCAGATAGAGTAAGTGATAAAATGAAACTTATTTATTGACATCAAATAAAAAAATAAAGAGAATGTAGGTGCCGTTTGAACTTACTTACCGAATGACAACAACAAAATTACGTAAAACCTTTCCTTAACTTGTTGAATTCGCAAGCAAAAGAGAGGAACCTGAATGTAATTGTTACTTGTGATGAAAAATAAAACTTGTATGAGTATCGAAAACTTTGGATTCTGGAAAAGCGGTTGTTTGCCAGTGTCCAAAGTTGCAAATAGTGATATAGTGGAGTTACCTAATGAAATACATTAAGTCAAAGTAACTTGCTTTTGTCCGTATTATAGAAATCCATTAGAATTATTGTACTATATAGAACTGCAAACTATAAAATATCAGTAAATTATTGTCAATGGCATTAGTCGACTGTTTTCGATAACGCTCATTATTGTATACAATAATTAATAAGTAATTGTACTATAATATAGTAATTTATAAATATTAATTTGTATTTAATTACAATTTTGGTTAATAAAACTTGTAGTTATTACATTCAGTCTAGTTCATTTATCATTAGAAGATAATAATTTACTGATATTTATTATATATAAATTATTGTAAGCTCAGTTTCAACAAAGTATCAAAACGCTTGAACTCTCTATGTGAGAAACTATTTCATTAGCTGTTTTCATAGAAACTCAGGCATTATTAGTGCACGGATTTCCATTTCATTAGTTCTACCGGGAATACACGGAGTTAACTTGCACTATACATTTTCATTCGGCAATAACAGGCCACGAGACGTAATTAATATGATTAGTTGGTGTTCTCTTGCTAATTATCTGTCGGGCTTTTGCTTTAGAAACCAGCTTCGTTTAATGTGTATTTATTAGAACATTCTTGTCTGATTTATGCAAAACGTGACCAATTCTGTTATTTAACTGCATAATTTATCAAATCTATTCTACTGATATTTTGTGAAGGAAGTAGAATTTGTTTTCAAATTATTGTTGACTTTTATCAATAATACTTTTGCTAAATAATTTTAACCTGCCAATTCTTGGAAGCCAGACATAATTGTAAGCCTATTGTGTCTGACCGCCGCCGCCAGTGTGCCGCTGCGACTCAATAGGTTAATAATGATTTTACATTCCATCTGCTTTTATATCTTCTTACTGCGTAGTTAGTCCTATATATACCTATAGACAAGCATGAGGGTTTCTATTCCCAAATAAAGCAATTTTTTACGAGATTAATCTGAAGAAAATAAGGAACATAAAGTCTGCTAATAAACCTGGTAGGCAGCAATATATGAATCATACGATAATATCTGTTTATAAACTGCCATATCGCTATGTATAGACTTCTTCTCAGTTTGAGTAGGGTTACGCCATATTGTATACAATGCTGGGCCTAATCGGGTCAGTAGATTTCACACATATTTGATAACGCTATGGCGGACTCTCAGACTTGCAGGTATCCTAACAATATTTACCATACATTTATTTTGTAATAAGTATCCAGCTTCAATTATTCGGAATTTAATGAAATATTCTTAAAATGGCCCGATCCAAACAAAATTCTGTAATGTACCTATCACAGTTTTATTACGTATCGAATGTGTTGCGTACGCCCTGGGCGCGTGGCTGCTGGCCGAGCAATTAATTGGTCTGTAATACACGGTAAACACTGCCGCTACTCATGATTTACATCTGTTTTTAACTAATTATATGTTTTGAGGTAGAATTAATAGTTGTTATTAGAAACAAGTAACAACAGTAACTATTCTGAATACAATATTATTAAAAAAGAACAAAAACATGTCTTGCTTCACTGTGTCTTAAACCGAGTGGTCGTATCTTGAGTATAATTTTTCGTCTCACATCCTAACAAATATTGTATATGCAAATGTGTATGCGATACGATGAGTTTGTATGTTTGTTTGTTTTTCACGCTTTAAGTACTTGACAGAGCATCATGAAATTTCAAAAAGTAATACAACGCGTATGCGAAGTTTTTGCCAGAGGCACAAAAATGGACATGATTATCTTTTATCTAGAAAAATAGTCCGATTCCCGATGGATAAATACATTCACACTTCACCAGCTATGGTTTTAGATTTAAAATAACAATAGTGAGGTCTACCGGGCATAGTTCTAGACTCTACCCTGCCACTGCGAATTTCTAAACGGAAAATCTCAATAAAACTCTGCCTGAATCGAATCGAAGACCTCATGTACAGCAGTCACATACACTACCGCTGCGCCAGTGAAATAACGGCAAATAAACAAAGAGAAGTGTGTATAATATTTTTAATTCAAAATATTTAAACTACGTATTTACGTACTACCCTACTAACCTATTAACTAAAGGTAACCCATAATCGAAAAGTTAGCTTATTACCAATCACATGTTATACTCATTGGAAATCAATTAAATCTCTTATATTTTTATTAGGTTTATAGTACCTACTACAATATAGCGTACATGTTCTGTTGTATAAATTGGAACCAAAACAAGCAAATCGCGTTCAGTAAACTTATATATTATAAACTAAGACTAGTTGGGGAATTAGGCTACAATTAAATGGCCATAAATTCCAAGTTTGGGTACTTTGGGGAGCTCGGTGGCGATTTATCAATTATTTACGCCACTCGGTCCCAACGCAGCCTGCTGTCACCTACTGTGGGCCAGTCGCCGGACTGTTGATAGATGCACAGAATATCGCCAATAAACAAAGCGGCTAATCTTAAAATAAATTGGTTGTTGGATTTGAAAACATCTTTAGTCATCATTTTAAATTGACGCGGCTGTAGTTATTATAGAAATAAGAATAATTTAATCCTTTTAAATGTTAAATAACCTTCTGTATGTTTTTACAGTGACTTCTTGGAAGTAAAAATTAAAACCTTGTTTTGTTAACATGCGTATTCAAATATATTTGAAGCATGACTAAGTATATTTTGCTTTATACCTACGGTTTTTTTTCACTATGGATGGAAACATTCCTACCTCTACAGATTTTTTTTCCTCTGTGCAACCTATTATGCTTTAAGGGTTGCATATATGTTTTGCCGGGCTTCTACAGTCAACACAACATTTTATTAAATGCTCGCGATAGTTTGCACGTACATGTTTTACAAACGAAAAATGCGCGCAACGGACTGTTACAATTGTTTAATACCTGCATAGAAATAAACATGGAAACCCTTCATCAAACATACATGAACAAACAAACAAAAGCTGTTACATCTGTGTTCCAGGGTCCGCAATCCGTCACTTAAGGTTGTCCCAGTACCGCAGTGACGACAGCAACGCGGTGCTTCGAGGTCGCCGCATCGATCTATGTCAACCGCAGTTTGGTGACTTCACTTAAGAGTCCTAAGACGTCGCAGATGCTCTCTCTTAGTATCGGATAATTTATATTATACGCCCACTGATACTAGAGGATAGGTGTTTGCATGGTTCTATGGTGCACAGGTATCAATTATATGATACGAATAGCGTAGACGTGGCATAATGTATGTACAAATTTAGAGGGATAGCTAATAAAATTTTTTAAACTTTTTCCCCTTTTTTGCCCTTTAACTGGTTGAATATTCAAGTAGTCGGACTCAGACTCAGTAGGCTACCTAACAGATGCCTGCGGTACTAACATTGTAACATCAAGACACAAACACCTTTCATGAAACATAATGTTTTATTTCGTGCGTTTAATTTTTTATTTCATTCGCGGATCAACGATGTTTCGTAATGGTAGGCTACCACTTAAAGAAAACTTAAGAATACTTGACAGAATAGCTATAAAATGTACAATCATAAAATTCCTATCGAATTGTTGCTAATTTTATGATTGTACATTTTATATATACATATATATATTATTATTTTATATATATTTTATTATATATGTTATTTATTATTATATTTTATATATATAGCCCATCGGCTACTACTATAAATAATCCCTGTCTTCAGCCAAACAGCTTATTGTGACCGTATGGAATACGTGAGATAGTAATACGCAACTATTTCAAAAGGTCGCAACAGACTATGAACAAAAACTCACATAACTTAATTTTAATTGCTTTGCTGCAAAGTTTCACAATCACAATGCAACAACACAGATTATGAATGGTGTGCGTAAATCACGGTAACACTTGCAGTTAAGGAGATATTGCCCATTCAGCTTCTGCGTCTTAATTAACTTATGTCATAAACAACAATAAATAATATGCTTTAATCTACATTGAGTAACTTTTGAGTTTTATAACTAGCATTGGCATTTTAGTAGCAACACAGGTATGCTATTAAATACATATAAAAAAGCAAAGCATACGAAATAAACAATTCTAGAAAGGTCTGCCTTGATTGGTACCAGACAATTTATTGGTGCATGTACTTATATATTTTTTTAAAAATTATATGTAATTAAAATTAATATGAGCATATTACATGTATGCACATATTAATTTTAATTACATATAATTTTTACATACTACAGAATTACACAAGCCTGAACGTCAGCATGTCAAAAAACAGAGCACCCAAAGGTCATTAGCAATGTTAATATTATGAAAGGCAATATCTTGTCGTTGAACTTGACCAAACCTTGAACCGCATCTCTGAATGGGGTGCCAAGAACTTGGTCCAGTTCAACGCCAAGAAGAAAAAAAGTCACCGTTCCTTCCCCTCCCTTCCCTGAAGAACACTCCACTGGTGATACGTGACAGCCTCTCCATCTTAGGTATGGATCTTTGCCGCTCCCTTAATCCCAAAACCTACATCGACAGCGTCATTAAGCAAGCTTCGCAAAAACTCGGAGTTCTCAACAGGGTGAGGCGGTTCTTCGCGCCTGGGCAGCTGTGCCTATTGTATAAGGCACAAGTGCGCCATTGCGTGGAGTATAATCTTTGGGATGGCTCTGCGCAGTACTTGCTAGACGCTCTTGACAGGTTACAGCGGCGGGCTGTCCGTATCATCGGAGATCCAGAGGTCACGAGTTCACTGGAACCTCTGCAACTCCGTAGGGATATTGCCTCTTTGGCATGTTTCTACAGAATATACCACGGGGAGTGCTCTGAAGAGTTATTCCACCGTACTCCACCCTCCCCTTTCCTATCCAGAACAACGCGTACTGGGCTCAGATACCATCCTTACACGGTGGAGTCGACTAGAGTGCGTACTAACAAGTTTGGGTCCTCATACCTCTGCCGAACGATCAAGGCATGGAATTCTCTGCCAAGGCACGTGTTTCCTTCTTCCTTCAATCCTGGGTCCTTTAAGCGGGGCATGGAAACGGGGCTTCTCAGGCCGTCAAAGTGGAGACCTCAACATCGCCTCGGCTGCTATGAGAACGATGTGGAGGCCACTGCTCTTAGACCACACGACTGCTTACCATCAGGCGTAGTGTGGTCATATAGACGATCAAATAAAAATAAAAATATTTTTCATACCACGTACGGAAAGCTGTAGACCACTTTCTCCTACCACTTCCTTGTCTGTACATTTATGAAGTAGCTAAGTATGTCAGAGAAATCCTCCATTTATATGAGCATTTAAATAGCACACGTCGTAAAAACAAAATATGCATGAATCGCCATAGATTAGCTATATTTAACAAAAATTTAATGGGTATGGCATCTAAAATCTTCAATAAATTGCCAAAAAATATCATAGAAATTAATGAACTAGAGGCATACAAAAAACATATACATAAATATCTTATTAGCAAATGTTACTATTCAATTGACGACAATTTAAATGAAATGAAAAATCCTAACAGATCCTATTTATTAACTCTGAACAAATTAATTACACATCAATATAATTTAATATGTATTATCAATAAAGGGCATTTAAATAATGACATTAAATAAAATATGTGACATTTTATAATTTGTATAACATTTTAATTTAAAATTGATAATTTTGTTTTTGATGCATTATTGTTCACAAATAAAAAAATATTTACTGTTAATTAAAGTAATTGAAGTATTTATTATTATTATAATTAATGTACTTTTTTATATTATTGTTGAAAGTTTGAGTATGCAGCATTAGCATACGCTTCAATGCAAGACATAGAAGAGACGTATCCATTCATTGTAACATCCCATGTATACCTATGTTTATGAATAAATATTTTTGATTCTGATTTCTGAAAATATTTATTATATAATATTGTCTTATGTTTACGCGAATGTTATACATTGAAATTAAACACTTTATACGGCTTTTTTCGGGTTGTTTATTTTACTTTATAACACTG
Organism: Catocala nupta; assembly: GCA_963675205.1. Lineage (NCBI taxonomy): Eukaryota > Metazoa > Arthropoda > Insecta > Lepidoptera > Erebidae > Catocala > Catocala nupta. The sequence continues at coordinate 11,860,326 of OY776081.1, forward strand.
TTATTACATAATTTTGAAAAACACCGATTCCTACCAAGGATGCTTCGCGAGGCTATTGAAATTAAAAAACATCCTAATTTCAATAGAGAGGATGGTTGGAATGTACCACCAGCTTGGGATCCAGTCATTCAAATAGTCAAACCCAAGAAGAAGCAAAACACAGCTAGACTTCATGATACTTTGAGCTCATTCTGTGTAAATAGGAACACCAAAGATTAAATTATGTTCGGGTACTTTGAAATAACTAGGTACACTTGAGAACGTTGGGACAACTACCATCTTAGTCTCCCCGTGAACATGGCTGCTGTAAAGCAACCGAAACGTCGGGGCAAAGTGTAAACTCAAATATAAATAGTTTTAATTAAAAATAAATAGCTTAAATAGTAGTAAAGTTCAATAATAGTAGTGTTAGAGTTTTTCAAAATAATGTAATAACAGTGTTATAAAGTAAAATAAACAACGCAACAAAATCCGTATAAAGTGTTTAATTTCAATATATTTGTTATATTGTTTATAACGAATAAACTCAAAAACTTCAAGACAGATTTTAAAAAAAGAACATTATTAGGAAGCTACTTCATCAAGAAGTAGATCCCATAGGCTAACATCACGCTACGATTTAAGGAAGCGGCGCAATAATTATAAACGTGGTTGAAATCACAGAGGCCAGTAAATTAAATATATTTTCAGGTGTTTTTATACCTGGAAATATAATCAGAAATTGGATTTTTGATAACATTGATATTGCATTCAATATTAATGTTATCAAAAATCGAATTTCTAATAATATTTAAAATTTAATTTAATAATATTAAAATTTGAATGAAAGTAATGGCGCGCCGTTGTTAGTTTATAGAGTCCCAAACGAGCCGGCACACCCGGTGATGTAAAACCCTCTCGCAGGAAACTAGCTCATCAGCGTAGTCGGTCGGTAAGTACTCACATACTTTTTTACATTCCCTACCTTTCATACTATCTTTAACTACTTACCTAGTCTTACTACTGATCATAGTCGCGGTAAACGGTTGCTATCAAGCAGTAAGTATACTTGTTAACTACCTTGGCCCAAAACGAAAATTTGAAAATTTGAAAGACAACAAAAATAATGTCTACTTTATTTACGGATGTAAGTAAAATAGAGATTTTTTTATAAGGCAGCGATATATTATGTTTGCAGTTTATCGACAGAGTGTTCACTGTTGAAGCTGAATCGCAATAGTTAAATGGTCGGTTTATCTCTGACGGAACAAAAAACTGTATGTTATCTATTGTTCCGAGTTCGCAAGTTGGATGTGTCCAATATTTGCAGAGCTCCCAGTGAGTAACGAAACGAGGCGTGTTAGTTTGACTCCTATGACTGTCTGTCTGTTTTGTGCGTTTGTCTATCTCGGGTTTTGTAGTTCTCAAATTAGTTTTAGTCTTGTTTTATTTAAATTTACTCTAGTTAACCCGCAAGAAAAATATTTATGAGCAAATTGTCGAACAAACTTGAAAAATACAATATAGATATTGTTTTTATCTATATCATAATTTCATAGTCTTTCATAGCTAGATATTTTGTTCTAAATTTATCTTTACTGAGATTTACCCAAAACGATACTGTTTTACAATTTACTCAAATGCATTCATTGGTGCTAGCAAGCTATACAGAAAATATAAAGAGCTATTCTCGTTTACACAGTTAAAACTGAGTGTAAATATTGACTGATATTGAATCAGTAAACTTTAATAAATTGGAACAGGATACGGAATATAAACATGTTCATTCATGTTGCTCTATTTGATAAAAATCTGTATTTGTTGTATTTATAAACGTAATTTAATTAACTTAACCATGTGAATTTATATCAAAGCGGCCGCAAATGTTAAAATGTTGTAAATATAATTAATGTAATTTGCCTATGGTCCGCAATCATGTTTTCATACACCTGTAATGTATAATATACAATCAAATATAGAAGATAACATACGGAAATAAGAGAAATGACATCAAAGATCAAAACTATCTTTAGATTTTTTGGCCTACAATAGGTATCTGACTTGACTACTGAGCTTCTATATCTATAATAATATAAGTTGTTAATCTTAGCCCGACTTAGGTAGTGTTCTTGGGTAGGGCAGTCGATACTTATAATGCTAATGTACAACAAAAGTAAAATCATCATAAAATACGTAAAATATGTCGCAGCCACTGCAGAGCCAAGCAACTTAACCGCCATAAGATGCTTCAGCTCCATACTAAAATTATCTTTCTTCTTTAGTGCATACACAAATACATAGTTCTACACCTATCCTCGAAAAGGTAGTAATTGGTATATTATACCCACGTTTCGAAAACTATCATTATAGGTCCCACTTAAATAGCGAGCCTACAATCGCCTACTGAGCACAGTGCAAGACTCCATCCTACTACACATTGCATTACTCGAAAATCTAACTAAAATGTTATTGTGCATGAGCTGTCGGATTCGATGCTTGACAGAGTCGCATTTACCACCGCCACTGAGGCAGTCCAGTCTTTAGTACCTCAGACAAAATTTTATTTAAAATCTAGACGTCGTTTCATGTAACGACTCAAGCTATTTTGTTCCTATTAAAAACAAACGTTATAACATCAAGAGATAAATCATTTTACCTCTACAAGATGAGAACAATTTCACAAGGCTTTACGAAGAGATTTGATCTGTAAACGACGTGCCCGTCAGCTGTTAAGCCGACATCTTTTATACGAATCGTTCAAACAAAGGAGAGGCGTCGGAGCTAACTAAGCCTTTTGTTCTTTAATTCCTAAGATGAACAGTGCGCTTTCTTCGGTCGTAGTACGTTGCTACCTATAGAAAATATTTGCTGTGTTATGTGAACAATTTAATGATTTATTTTAATACTAGCTTTTTGCCCTTTATTTTGATTGCGTGAACTAGAGTTTGCAAGCGACGACATTGAAATATATCACAAATTGTATCATCATATCTCTGCTTGTATCAAACTGTGAAAATCGTTAAAATATATTCAGTAGCTTTTACGTACTGCCGAAACAAACAGACACAAATTCAAAAAATTGTTGTAAATTAATCGATCATAAGTAGATTTTTTTAAATATCATTTGGACAAAACAAAACCTGGTTATAGTTTTTTAATAGTGTAGAAGATTAAGGGATCCAAGAAATATAACTTTAAACCGTACCTGTTAATGCAATCATGCCTAAAATTTTATTTCCCTATATAATTTGACATAATATGCAATGTGTCTATATTATTTTAATCTATTTCTAGGCCTAACAATAGTAACCAACCGTAATTCGTCATCGTGTTATGTCGTAAAAGTTGCCGGCGGACTTACAGAAACAATGTCTACTAATAGGTTTAGTATTCATAAAATTGTACGTAATGAAGCGGTGAAATATTTTTTTATAAAGGAAAATATTTGTGGATGGACTTAACTCATTTGCTATTGGCGAGCTAGCGAGCTGTTCGAACCAAAACATCCGACCAGGAGCCTGATAGGACAACTAACGTCGTGCGTCGCTTAGAATCCATGAAATTTAAATGCAAAATATCGTAAGCGGTGTACATACACCATAAGAGCCCCGTATTGTCTTGACGTCATAATGACGAGAGGCGAAAACGAAACAATACCGGATAAACAGTTGACGCTTCATAAATATTCATTTTGACTGTATTAAATTCGAGAGCCTTTTGGAAACAGATCTGTGCGACAGATGTGTTCCGGTAAAATTCTAAACAAACTTTTCAGTTCTACATCTACGTGCAACATTATTAATTTATTTGACAAGTTTTCCGGTACATCTCTATTGTGAAAAATAACTCTAATTCGCATACTAAATTACATAGCACAAATATATATAATTTTATTTAATTGAACTACAAATTAATGATTTCAGGATAACGAAAGCTGATCAGACTATATAGATGGCGACTTAGACTTGTTAAAGTATGAATGAAAGCGCTTGTAATAAAAAATAATGTGATATTTTTACACTATACAAGCTCTCGCTCCCTCAGCTCGCTGCCTTTGTGGATTTATATCCTAGTACTGGCTTTTACAAGATGAAAACACAGAGAGCAATACGTATAAACTTACTTACCTCGACACTTGTCTAACGCAACGAACTGGAATAAGAATGTTGCCCATATACATTTATATTTTTAATATTGATTAAGCTAAAATCTATTTTGCCTTTAGGCAGTGCAGTGCAGGGTAAATAACTAAAATGATTTACTTTAGTAAGGCATACGAGGTTATGGGCCATGAAGCTCAAGCAAAGAATATATGAAGATACCGGCACTACACGCCAGGAATATCACCTGCGATATTTTAATCCAGGTTCATCTTGGTAAAAAAGAGCAGATTTATTAACAAAATATCAGTTGCAGCCTAAGAGCGCTGAGGAAGCTACCGATAATATAGTACTCAGAATTTCTTGCACCGGCATGCGACTCGGGAATCGACCGCAGGGACTGATGATTGACCACAGACATAAGCGTACGACATCAAGGAGTTTGTATGATTACTAACCCTATCTGTATTCTACAAATTTTTGTTGTGCTGTTTGGGTTTTATCTTATTAGAAACAAGGCGGTCATATGGCCAGATGATTGGAACATGCAAAATTTTAAAAGCGATGATTGAGCCAAAGAGTCTTCTGGACAAATGCTGCAGATTGTTTATGCCTAACAACTATTATCGTCAGATAACTGGCGGTTTCAGCGTGCATTCATCATAGCATCTTAATGCTCTTTTGAACTTTAACCCAGAACTTAATATGTTTGCTGATGAATGGATGGTATTATTATTACAATGTATGAGGTATTGTGAGAAGAAGGCGTGAATGCCATATTATGTGTGATTAAATAGTGTAGCATTATTTTTTTTTTACTTGGTAGAGTGTTTTGACGCGTACCCCTCCGCGGGGGCGGGCGTAGGGGTTATGTCGGACTCACCGGTGTAAAAGAAAAAGATGTTGAAATGATGATAATGGACCTCCCGGAATACCGACTAAACCTACCACGGTGTTCCTTAACATAACCGCAATCGGCGCGGCCGCGCGGATCGCTTTCACATGCAATCGCGACCCCGCCGAGGTTTCGGCCCGCCGTACGAAAAGGCAGGCCACTACACAAATAGACCTGCCAAAGGTGCCCAAAGGGGCACGACTAATTTTATTCCTACTGTCCCCCGGGACGGACACACGATACAGAGGCGCGCGTGGGAACACGCACGCCGCCTCTCGGACCTGGTGCTGATCGGATTACTGGCAGGCCCTCGAAGCCCACCACCCCCAGGTCAAATCTCAGGGTGGCTGGAGGTCATCTCGCACCCTCCGGCGTCCTCCGGCGCCTGGCTCTGTCGTTGGGGAGAGGGTTTAAGCGATCCCTCGCCCGCTCCGCCGCCTCTTTGATGGAAATCACTTCCTTACAGAAGGAGGCGACGGCGTTCCACGACTTCTCACTCCGGACCATAGACTGAACTACGGCCGGGAGTGAGAGGGCAACCAATCCGACTACCGCGATCAATTCACGGCGCTGCGATGCCCAGGTGGAGCAAACCGCCAAAGTGTGCAGTGCCGTATCCTCAACAACGTCGCGGCAGTCGCCGCAGTGGTGACAACCGGGCGTCTCTTGCCGGCCTATATGACACTGGAACCGGCCAAAACAACCATGGCCAGTCATTACCTGTGTCAGCCGGAAAGCGAGGGCGCCATGCCGCTTCTCCGGGCACTCCTCAAAAACGCATCTTACCGCCACGATTGTGGCGTGCCCGGCACTGGAGTGCACAAGTCGATTCCTCCATTCTTCCACCAGGACCTGGCGGAGCTCGGACCGTGCCGCCTCTAGAGCGGGAGGAGCTCGTCCTTCGCCCCGAGCCAGCGCCTCCTGACACCAACAGTAGAGCGACGCCAGAAGCGCCGCTTCCAGGTCCCAGGGCATCTATCCGGCAAGGAGGCTCGCTGCCTCGAACGAGATCGTGCGGTAGCCTCTAATTAACCTGACGGCCATTGCACGCGCACAAAGCGCTGAGATATTACGGGCCGTCAGATTATCTCCCCAAACTGGGGCCCCATAAAGGGCCATGGACCGTATGACCCCTTCGTAAAGCCTCCGGCAGGAGGTGTCTGGCCCCCCTAGGTTGGGCAGCAGACGCGCGAACGCTCCTGCAGCGCCCAGAAGACGGGGGAACAGTCGACGAAAGTAGGCTACAAAGTCCCATCGGCTGTCGAGCAAGAGACCCAGATACTTAAGGGTTGGCTCGACAACAAATAGTGTAGCTGGCGCAAGTCGTTCTATTTAATGTTAGATAAATAAATATATAGAACAAGTATTAATAATGCGATTCGTTATAGATTTTCTAAGAGATTGTGAATTTGTCACGTGGACGAGATTAACGTAAATATTATTTTATGATGACAACCTATAGGTAGATTGTCAAAATAAAAGATACTTACAAGAATATTTAAAAAAATAAGTAAGAACAAGTTATGTCACAAAAATATTAAAACGTTCCTGTGGGATACAAAATCCTTAAAAGAGCAACTAACTACCTTCAATGTAAAATATTTGTTATATATTAGTTGTCTGACCGCAATATGATTTTCAGCTGACACCGTAACCAAATAATCAACTCTTTCTCTAGTTTCGGATGAAACGTAAACGTAAGTTAATATAAAATTATCATACTTAAAGTATAGTGGAATACGCGAACTGTATAACTGAATTATACAATTGGATTAAATAAAAGATCTTCTAATATAATATGACAATGGCTCCTGAAGAAAGCGCTAGATCGTCTGTCTATACACTGAAGTAAGATATTCGAATTCGATTGCCTATGTCTATATCTGTCTGCACCCGATAAGAGACGTGATCGAAGGTAACGCATATATTTAATATTTTGGAGGACTATTGATTGCAGACGAAATCAATTCAGCACGAGATGAATACCTACAAATTATCTTCGTCTACCAATATTCACTACCAATTATATATATATATATATATATATATATATATATATATATATATATATTATATATATATATGTCAGTCATTACTATAAAGAAATAAAGATACCTGTACATACCAAGATGAAATGTGGATACAATCATATAGTATCCAATATATCTATCTGTGTGCCAAATTTGTTTAGGTACTAGATATCCCCGGGTTCAGTCGCATAAATTAAGGTTAGATTAGTAACAGTACTATGCGTGTATGCTGGATTTCATAATGATCAGTCCATTAGTTAAAGCGTTACACACAAACAAACAAACTGACATTCACATTTATAATATTAGTTACTGGTAGTATAAGGATAACTCGTACAGCATTTCGGGTGAAAATAACAACCAAAGATCTGAACTATTAATCAGAGTTGAAAGTATAATATGAATTTAACTTATTGAGTCGCAGCGGCACGCCGCGCCGGTGGCTAGAAACGGTACATTTGCAATTATGTCTAGTATTCTAAAACTTGACAGATTAAAACTATCTTTTATCATATTAAGAATCTCGTGTTTCGTGTATTGTAAAGAATCAATAATAAATCAAACTATTACTTGTAAAACTAGCACTATTTACGAGTGGAGGGAGCGGGTACATTAGCCGGCTTCAGCTACCCATGTCCCATAACGAGGTAGTGGAGCGCACTATCGCGGTATCTTCACGCTCGGTCGAGTGGAAGTCTTCTGCTCCATCACACGCGTATGTACGCTTACGCACTTAAACCTGCCACACTATTTTTGGTACAAAATATGACATTATTTATGATATCGTTCTTAAAATTAAATTCATATAACAATCTTAATACTGGCGCAATGGTTTATGTTGTTGCTATTGCCAGTATGCTGAGTGTTGTTCATTCGGTTGCCACACGAGACGAACAATAATATGTGTAATGATAACGAGTCGGTTAGTTGTTGATATTAAGTGTTCTTTGTGTTTGTTTTTAGTTCGTTAATGTTTGTAAATTTCCAAGGAAGAAGTTAATGGTTTAATATCTAGTATCAACTCAATGTCACGGGGGTCATTACAGGAATGCCACTTTGAATAAGTAGTTTTTTTTGTTAGACATGTTGATATAATATATTTAAAAAAACATAGGTTCATAGCTTCTGTCAATTACTTACTAACGAATTAATTACTTAGATCGGGCTACAATATGATCATACGTTGTTTTTATTTAATTTTCGTGTACACATAATTAGATGCTTTTAGTCTACCGTACTAGAACTATTAAAAGCTAACACATAAATGTTACTTCTTGCTTGAATTATTTATGAGTATTAGGTTGAGAGTTATGGTTGCAGAATTGATTTGTAAAATAAATAATATTGATTATTTTTGATTTTACGTTATACTATCACTACAAATAGCAACAGGTAAATGTAATTGGAAATTCACATTTAAAAGTGTAACTTAAAATTTATGAACGAGAAGTGCGTAAGTATCTTTTCTTTTAAATTCTCTTTAGTTTTCTTTTTCTTCTCTCTCTCTCTCTCTTATAGTTTTATTAATGACATGTACCTGTTAAAGATTTTTTTTGATGCTATTTTTATCACATTTGGGAATGATACAATCCTCTATACATATCATATATCCTTTCTATAATGACACTTCGTAGGAACCCTTTCACTTTGCTCCAATTAGTTTCACACATTTGGCAAGTGTGCTTAACGATAACCTGATCATACTCAACACTGACAATACCAAGTACAATACATTCTCGTTATCAAACACTCAGATCGAACTTGACTCATCTCTTAACATTTTCCTTTCATCTGGCTAGATAAATGAGCAGAAATAAGGTAAGTGAATGATTTTTACGCCCGTATATAGGGCGTGATTATTAAGCCTAGCGTGCCATCCTTCAAGATGGTTGGTTGTTTTTATATCATATTTATAACAGCACCATTTCTTAGTAAAATAAATATTACTTAACTAAAAATCTCCTCCTCCTCTTCTGATCTACTTGCTGTCATTTAGGGCATCTTTGCATTAAATATTTAGTTTTTTTAAGTTATGAAAAATGATTGCATTATTCTGTTTTGGTAACCAGTTATGGACAAAGAAAAATAATTCCATTTAGGTAGAATTTAAGTAAGTTAAACTTAACTAAGCTTCTTTAAGTAGTCATGAAAACCAGTTACAAAAACAGAAATTTAATTCTGTTTTCGTAGCTATTTATCAAACAATAAAAAAGTTCCATGTTCGCAGCTGGTTACGAAAGTTCAGTTACGAACGTGGATGAAAGGAACATTTTAGCCTACTTCTGGCATAATTACTTCTACCCATAACTTAAACTTCAAAACATAAACTCTATTAAGTTTAACACTGAGGTTAGTCTTATCTATATCTACACTAAAAAAACAAATTAAGAATTTGATTTTTCGTATAGATTAAACATTTACAAGCTATGCTATCACCAAGTAACATAAGCCATATAATTTTTTAAGTATTGTTACTCGCTTAACGTTTTTTTTTTTTTTTAACTTGTGGAATGGCTCCTTATGCTTGCCCTCTCGCCACAGGGTAGGCGAGAGGGTTATGTCGGGCTCTCCCGAGACTTCGGGCCTACCGACCATAACCACCACTGCGTGCCAATTCACTGATTTGTATGGTAGGTGTGTCGTTGTAACTATAACTACATCAGCGAGCCACCCAGCAGCGCCCAATGCAGACAGGAAAGGTCTGCAGGCGATGATCCCTAGGCGACGCCCTGGCACGACAGAGGGCGTCGCTCCGACCCAATGGCTGGCGGGTGGGAGATCCCCATTCTCCTTTACTACGGTGGCATAAGGCGCGCGTACGCGCACCTGCGCCGCTCGGTACACCGACAGTGGCACGGACCCGCCAGGATATTATCCTCACGGATGCGCTCCCACACCTCCTTCTGCGAGATGACGTCCCTGCAGAGAAGGATGCGACCGCTACCCACTTCCTGTCGCTGTCGACCATGGCGCTGAGCACGGCCGGCAGCGAGAGATCCTCACCCACTATGTCCTGGAGTTCACGGCGCTGGACCGCCCAAGCAAGACATTGTTTGTTTGTTTCCTCCTAGCGACAGGTATTTGCCAAAGCAACCGTGCCCTGACAATACCTGCACCAGCCGGAAGGAAAGGGGTCCATGCTGCCGCCCTGCCCACCGCTCCAACACCGGCTGGAGGGCCCCAACGGTTCTGAAACCGGCTACGGGCATCTCCAGCCGCGCCCTCTACCTTCCTATCATACCCTGAAGAGCTCGATTTCGCTTGCGCTCAATCACTGCCAGTAGGGGACGACAACCTGTCTCTTCCCGCACTGCCTCACTCTTACTAACTTGACCTAACGTAACCTACGTTTATGCGAGCGAAGCTTGTTTCAATTTCGTTTATACTATATAGGACTTAATTCCAGACTCCCACCTGCTACTGAGAATCCCTTGACAAAAACCTCAATAACACTTTGCTCTTTTCGCTGACCTGGACATCGAACTGCGGTCCTCATGACAGGCATTAAACGTAAGCACAAACTGCTCTGCTCCTTGGCCACTAAAACATATAAACCTATATAGTACTATATTGTGTCAATATGTCATTATGTTGGTAACGTAATAGGTACCCTGATGAATGATCCAGACTAATTAAGGCAATTAATATATTACTAACCGTTCATCATGGACATATACATCATTAATGCGATTATGCGCTTTAGTAACAGTATCATTGACTAATATCAATATTGAATCAAGCTTCTACGTCAAAAGCAAGTCATTTATGAGCACGCACGACCTCCGGTATTGTTTACTAATAATTAATTGTCGAATGCAACTGCGGCTGTTGATATTGGCGTAATAAATGCTATGCCATATTCTATCTACATCAATAAATATATTACTCTCAGCTAAATTGTTATGTATGATTGTCTAAACTGCACTCTATTTTATAAACAATAGAGTTCATAATAAGAGTCTTAAATATTTTCGATACAATAGTACACTTTAACAAGTTAACTGACAGTTTCCAATGGTCGTATATACGTAACTTAAAAAGGAATTAATTTTATTCATTGGGAAATAGAGAATATATTGGCTTGGATTAGTTAAACGATCTCATTAGTAACTGCATATCGTATGTTTAGATTAATTGCATACGAATATAAGCTTTGTCTGTTAGAGATAAAGTTAAATTTCATGTGTGGAATTGTTGACATAAGTGTAGTATGAGTGTGTGTATGCACAGGGTGATACAGGGTGGAGGATTCGTTGCAACGCGTGCTCGTGAATAATGCGTCACTAACGGGCGATTAATGTCCAGTTCACCCGATCAGCCGTTTTTACGATGCCTACATTCGATTAAAATCGGCACCAAAAATGTTGTCAACACTCACGCCAATTACGTAATTAATTTGAAAATCATTATTCATATTCACCGCAACGGATGAACACGAATATATATTATATTTCCGTGTTCATAAGCAGACATTCCACTTATCTAATCTGTGTTAATTAAATAATCAAAACAACCAATCTATAAATTGCTCGGATACTAGACATAATTGAAAAATTATTGTATTTTTCCGATAGAGCGCTGCTGCAGCTTAAAAAGTTAAATACAAAATAGATAGACCCAGGAACAATATTGAAATATTAATTCAGATGCTAATGAAATACCTATATCATCAATAATTCACTAGGATCTATTAAATTACTCTAAACCTAATATAAACCATATAAACAAGTTTAATGTTTTGTATTGACTACAATTGACACAAAATATATTTTTAATTTAAATTTAATTTTTACTGTTCGCTTCAATTAAGGAATAGACACAATTATATGATAAATACTCTGACTTCTATGAGTTGTTTCGCTTTGGATTTATGCCCTCATAAATCAGCTAGTGTTTTATTAGTGAAATATTATACTTATTCATATACAGTTTGCTAACGACCGCACCAAAGCAATCGCATGGCAGGTGGTGTTAAAGGTGACTTAAGTACCGGCTGACCGCTCAATCAGACGGTACTTACGCCACCAGTCGACGTTCGTTAGCAGATTATGTATCTGCTTTAACGAGACTGCGGTATAACGTGGTTAATTCATGTATGACCCGGCAAACTAACATATTAATGCATGGGCATATTGCAAGCTTATGTAATATTAGTTAATATGAATAATTAGGTACGGCAGATGCTAACAACTGGATATTGGCTTAGGATTAAAGTAAATGCCAAACTGTAAATCAATGAAGCCTGTCTAGTCAGGTTAATCAAACGTAACCACTGAAGCTTAGGTATAGGCAAGTAGTACAGTCGATAACAACATGACTCTGTACAAGGACGTCTGACAATTTTTATAATGTAGGATAGTAAATATAGAAAATACATACATCGATTTATATCTATACATCTCTAGTGGGTAGGCAATGTATTGGACACACATTTCGCCAGCTCGCATGTTTTAGTAGGATTTATACCTATTGGTATATTATCAGATAAAAACAGTGATTATATTTTGACGTGACACACGGAAGACACACAGAAATTCTACATTTTAATTTTTATTGTGTATTTAATTTGTAATTTGTTTAGTGTCTATATACTACTTGCTTGAAGTGCTGATAAAACGTATTTTATCGATAATAACTTAATATTTAAATAAATGCAAAATTCACGTCAATTTCGTACAAAATTTACGTTCTTCTGTTGCTGGGTGAAATAGGAATAAAACAACAAAAACACTTTTGCATTTTGTAAGAATTTTACGATCTTATAATACATGTTCACATGTGCGTTTTCATTGCACCCAAGTGTATGTTACTCTCTATTTATATAAAAACATGGAACCATTCATGATGTACAATCTGAATGATCAAAAAATGTCATGGTACGTAAACTTCTTAATGGATATAGACGTTAGCGAAGAAAGATTAGAAACGCGTACGAAGTCCTGTGTTAAATCTAGTTTGACATAATTATAAACTGACTAGATTTCAATAACAATATTTTAAGCATAATTGGCGTATCTCATAGTAGTTTTAGTCGCCTCGCCATTGCTACTACGCTCTCAGTGTCATGCGGTCATGAAGAAAAAATATGCAATGGCTCTTTATATCATACACTTTAATCACTTTTCACAATCTTAATTGTTATAAGATTTAATATATGGCCATATCTAAAGTAACACAGATAGCTGATTACAAATATATTTTATGCTACCTGCTATTCACGACTTTGATTATTAACCTCACCTGTCCTATTATGTCCTATGTCCCCAGCATTAAACCTACATTCGAAATTCATCATCAAAATTATTTTCGCGAAACTGTTATAACATAACAAACAAACAGAGTTACTTTCTTTAAGTAACCATGGCTTTTGCTGAAAGTAATTCAAATTATTTTCAGCAAGAACGAAGTTGGTTAGTAAATACTTCTGTGCTCACCTGTCCTGAGTAATACAGCACCATGTGAGTACATTCCTGGGATAACGGCACGCTGTCAGTATTATACAGGCTCATTGCAACAAGCTTAATAAACTATCGATCAGGTGAAACCAACCTTAACAAAATAAAGGGATTGGTGTAATCATACACTGTGTTACATAAAAGTGTCATATTTAAGGATTAAGTAAAGAACTCCCAGAGATCTTGAAAGCCACTTGAAAATTTCGTGCTCATGTGGGTATTTTGTATGGATTTTTGCTGATACTGTGTATAGACGTAATTTTCAAGTGTACACGGATAAACGAATCTATAAAAATAGCGAGTAGTACTAACAAGGGTCTCGAGAGCAGTTCTGATGAGAGATGATGAGATATATTTGATTATAAACATGATTTTTCCAAAATTACTCTTAAAATAAAACACACATTATATTCGGTGAAGAAGAGGGTCCCTAATCTTAACCCATACATACAGTTAATTTAACGGAGATTAATATTAACAACCGATACACGAAGCAGAGGCCACTCTACTGTCTGGACATGACAATACAGCGAGGATATAGTCCGGCCCCTCGCCAAGGCCGGTCTCCCCGACAGCTTCCCGATTGGTTTCTACGAAGTAATAACATAAGGCAAATTAAAGGAAATTGTAATATGTTTAATAAATCTATCTATTGTCCAAGTATTCATATACTGTTGTTCATGCCTATTTCTAACCAAAACTTTTTAAGACAAAATGATACAAAATTTTTCATGAACGTTCGTTTATAGATTCCATTCATAAGTAATTTAACACTAAAGATATATACTTTTAGTCTTAACTAACTGACGAATGGAATCTAATTAATGTGTCGTTACCGAGTATTTGGATTACCTTGACTGTTTGTTTGGCACCGACCTCAAATTGGTTAGATTCTATTTGTAGCTTAGTTCAGACCAAAGAGTTACTTTTAATAGAAAATATCTAAATCCTCTAAATCCCCTAATAAAATAATCTTTTTAATGTTTTAAGTTTGCTTATTTTTTTATGAAATTTTATTATTTTACAATTTTTAATTACCAATACGAAGCTTATAAGCCAGATGGCTAACCTGAAATGGTTCTAATAAACTGACTAATACTGATTTCATGCTAACTAACCTATTGATTAGTTATAACAAGTTTTCTGAAGTATTTGGGTATTCTAAGTTCTAATACAAGATTGAACTTGTGCTTAGTATAAAATGGAGCAGCCATTCTGGTATGAATAACTGTCTCGCTGAGAGAGAATATTTAACCTTTTGGTAGCGAGTTAAATCTAAGTCTTGATAATATAGGGACCAATATAGAAAAACATGCTAGTGATACGCCAAAAAGATTCAGGTGGTCTATTATAGAAACAGATTCAGAAAGTCAGGGTCATTTCAAATTCATAAAAGATACACCTAGCTTTTAGCATTGAGCTTACCAGGATACCGCTACCCTATTTCGATTTCGTAGGTTTTTAGGACCTTTGAAGGGTCTTCTTTAGATAAGTCTTCTTTAGTGTTTTATTACAGCAGACTACCTCTTGCACTGGATGTCTATTTCTATATATTGGTGCTGCCTGTGACATCTATATACCCAAAGGTTTGACAGATCGTCGAAGCAAAGTGAAAACAATATTGCTAGTCAAAACAAGGTTTTGACTTTCGGTACGTAGTTTTCCAATTATCTCATAAAGATTACAGCTTAAAACAGAGGTATCGATAAAGCTTAATACAGATTAGATTTGATTTTATATACCGAATGAATTATATACCCAGGTTTATAGGTAAAATATAATGTCAAATAGGTATAATTTTTTTTTATGTTTTTCTCTTTTTGACGTAACTATTAAGCTGGCCGATAAAAGATTGCATGAAATAAATATTAAAATATCTGTAATTAGTATTCGGTAAAATATATTTACCCTAAGAGTATTATTCATTCTGATAGCAGAATCTTCAGAAATAAAAAGCTTTTTATCATGTAGACACAATAGGCCCCATAAAGAGAGATTCCGACGACAGTGAAAAATTACACTCATCATTTCAACACCATTTTTACGAGCACAATTTCTTTCACATAAAAATAAAAATCGGCGTGTCTTTATAAAAACATCTCTTCAATTGTCATTCATAGCGGCGATGCGCGTATTTGTCACCGCCATGTCGGTCGCGGATCGCGTTCCAAATATAAAAATGCAATTTTAAACCAAAATCCAGCCACCCGATACGAACCCTCACAATAAAAAATAAATGCGTGGCAAACGTAGAAACATGCGCCCAACTTTTATTCAGCCAGATATTTTTCAACTTTTGTCACGAAGCGCCTACAAAAGATGCGTTTGTATTGTGCGTTTGTATGACGTTCGTAGTTTCATACATGCTTTTCCCTTCTCCGTTTGTTTCTTTTACTACCTTACTATAAATACATACTCATCATACTCTACTAAGCGTGTTAAAAATAATATGCTCGCAATACTATACACATAAATTGAAATGAATACGTCGTTTTTTATTTTTAATATATTTTTCGCAGGCAACATTTTATTTATTAATATAATTTTGGTCTGAATTCAAGTGTTAAATCTCAGTACAATTTTATTATTTTTACATCATATTGCAATGAAGAAACTAAATAAGGGAACTGTCGTAATAACATAAATATTAAGATCTATTTAAAAAAAAGCCCCAATATCAAATCCAAATACAATCACCAATAAATTTGATTCGCGATACAAAAGAGAACGGGAACTGTTGTCTCGCGGGAGGACTGTGCATGAATTTGGTATTCACTGCGTCGTCAAGAAGACATCAGAGGCAAAGTAGCAAAATATTATAATAGCATAATGGTGTCAGGTGGCGTTGTTCTATAGGGAGCTGCTTTTACAAACATGATGGAATTTAGAGATGCGGCCATATCGATATTTTACTGTAAATTTATTCTGTTTATAACTCCGCCATGAACACTAGACGTAGCTAGTATAGACAACAAGTAATCCTAAATCGATTTAACTTAAACTTTTCGACTTTACCCAATCTTATTAGTTAGTGATTAATTAACAATCAACATTGTTTGGTTGTTGCATACCGGACTAGCAACAAAAGGAAAGGAAAGTTAACCTATGAGCGATAAAAACATCGATATTTCCCTCTAATATATTCTTAATTATTGAATGTTGATAGGTTTCCAAATAATGGTATGTTAGTCAATAATAAAATGGACTGTCTACCACCAAGCTACGTAAAATACACCAAAATAATTATCCAATGTTAAGTATAACCTCATATATCTTTAGTTAAGGTTATATATTCGACCAAAAATATTTCTCCCTGAAAGGTACAAAAAATAGCCGCGGTTGAATATGAATGACTTTAATTCTTAACTTTGCTTACAAATAAAAATATTGGCAGCTCATTGTAATAACAAAATATACAAAGTCTGTTGCCATAAGCCAGATAAAGTGTCGATATACATGCGTAGCAACGCGTCAAGCAACGTCGAAGCGTCGCATCGCGTCGGCAAGTCGCGTGTTGGGGGCGTCACACGCAGGGCACACACTAAGCTCGGTGTAGGCTGGTGCTATTAAAGTAAACTGACGTCACAACCCAGCCACTTCTCTATCCAACCAAACATCCACACAAGTTTGTACGAGATCTGCTCCAGTTTTATTGCTCGTCGGATTGTCGTGTGCTTAGTTTTATTGCGCTCCCGATGTTTAGATACCGCGCCAGTGCGGCGTGAATGCTAAGCAGCTAGGAATATTCATGTAGCAGAAATCGACACAGGACTCCAAACAAAAGCTTTTATTACTGTTTTGAAACTATCCACATTCACCTCCGTCTACGTATTATATTCAAACCTTTTAAATATACACAAAGTACCTAACACGAATTAATTCAAACGAACAGTATTTACTTGGATAATGGTGATTAGGTAAAATGTAGGAAAACGGCTATTAAGAATGAAAAATGATCATTACGCTCATTTATAATTAAAAAGCACCCACATATAAGGGTATGCGGAGGTACTAGTCTGTTTTGACTTTGATTAATACTGCATATGACAGCACACAACCTTTCAAGCTGTAACAAAATATTCATTCATTTTTAAGTGTTTATTATTTTTTTGAATAAGGTAATGTATGTTTAACAATGTTATATTATGAATTATAACGGAAGGTATCAGGACCTAAATATGAAATGAATTAGATAATATTTAATGCACAAAGTAAATACAATTACAAACAACATAGATATATGTACATACATATGCCATTTTCATGGCGGAGTAGGCAAAGACTACAGTGCTTTAACTTGCTTCGACCCTGACCTCTCTTGCTTTATTTATTCGTAATGCCTTCTTTATGCGCGCTGATCGTTTATAGTTACTCATAACCTGGTCTTTCTGCAGAACGTAATCGAAGTCAGAAGCAATTTTCGTACCTACATTCTGTTTAGTACCGATTTTGAGAAATTTCGTTTTCAAACTTTTCTTAAGTAAAATGGCAATAACGCTATTCTGTGCGATATTGGGGCCGACATTTTTCGAAGGTAAGTCACTGTAAGTTCTACTATTAATTAAAACGTTATCATCAACAACTAAATAAACCTTACTACGGCAACAGACTTGTAAACGTACGTACTTCGGTAAAGTATTACATACCGTGAAACTAGCCAAATTTGCCAACCAGGATAACATTACCCAAAAATTATTTTGTAAACAAATCGGTTAATATCGGAAATAGTTTTAGCTTGATAGCAACATTATCAATTAATAGGAAAATTAGTTATATTTATGGTAACACTGTGCATCGCATTAGCTCCCAACTTCGTTTAGTTTCCTGTCAGGATTTGTCGAAGGAGGCGCATGTTCTTGCGGGTTAATTTTTTCGTAAGTTTTTATGAATTGTATGTTATTGAGAGGTCACAGGTAAATTATTTTACTGTATGTTATAGATTAACCATCGTAGCATATTTTAATTATAGTTGCAGTATTCTAAACCATACCAATTTAAAGCTATTACGATGGGTAATGTTACGCTGAATTGTTCAGAGCTTTGCTGGCCAACATTGTCCGTCATCGAAAAGCGCATAAGGTTGTCACGTTTTGATATTTAAGAAAAGACTAACTTTTCCCGTGGCTCCGCCCGCGGGGATGTCGGTTGTGATTTTACTTTGTTAAAATAATTTTTACGTAATTACTTATTGTTTTTAAGTTTTCTTGTTGATGTTAAATGTTTTGCTGTGTATGAAACTCAATTTGTGACCTGTTATTTAAATGTTCAGAACATTAAAACGATAGTTTTTGATTAATCTACAGTTAGTTTCTAAGCCTACTTTTAATTAACATTTAACTTTGTACGCAGTGTTTGATTTATTTCACATTATTATGTTAATATAAATATAACAAAATATACAACATTTTATACAGAAAGTTGTACTTTTCTAACTCTCGTGTAGTACAAATAGGTAGGATTAGATACTTCATACAAACCCTCTAATTTATCTATTAAACTTCACTTAAGCGCCTCTTAAATCTATTGTCATCTATATCATAATGTGTTAATAATATGGACTTACGAAACTTGTTTTTTTTTAATTATAATTAAATTTAAATTATCTTTCAAAGAAGACATCAGTTATTACCAGAGATCGGAATAGGTACCTAGAGTATATTGGCCTAAAGTTCAAGGAAGTAAAATGTGGATAATACCTCCCTAAAATTAAACAGCTTTAATTCGGAACGTTAAAATCATTCTGAGATTTTTATACGAGGATATTATCCACAATATCCACATGTTACTTACTTTGTCTAAACTTCCTCGAAGTTTAGGCAAATATACTGTACCTTTTATGATCCCTGGTACTGAGTACCTTCTAAATAGTAGGAACCGTATAATATGATACTTATTAATGATAACTTCTAATATTCTTATATGGTTTATTTCAGAAAAATAAGCATATATCTCGAATTCGACAAAGAAAATCAAGACGTCAAATTGTATCTGGAATGTTTAAAAACTACACTGAAGAAATATTAAAACTTGCATGTGAATCAGTAGAATCAGGCCAAGTGTCTTCACAAGATGCTGAACGACAATAGAAAATAAAATAAAACATCTAAGTTAGTTGGGTATCCTACCGTTTTATCGCTGCAGAAGAGAACCAAATCGTGAGAGTATTGCAAGTTTCTAGTGATTTTGGCTCTCCGCTTACTAAAATGGACCTGAAGCTTTTAATTCACAAATACCTAAAAAACATTCTCGAGATTATAAGTTGAAGAATCTCAGCAATACTGTTATTTGCATTGATGTTTGGTTCCAAAAACTCTCCACAGCCCACAGGATTATGATACTCTTAATGATTAACCTAAATGTCTATTTAAGTCATTATTTAATTGAGCTCTTTGTACGCATTATTTGATCTCAATTAGTATTTCATTTACATTGGATACATTAATACATATGAATATTCTTAAACATGGTTGATTAAAATTATATTAATTAAAATAAATGAAGAATTTACTATGTTTTATTTCTTTTTGTTACCTAAGAAGAGATTGAATATAATTTTACTTAAATGTGCCAACCCTAGCAATTTTGAAAGATGAAATGTGGTTTGTATGAAAAAGAGAAAAAAGGGTTCGATTCCCGCACAAGACAAATATTTGTGTGCATGAACATGGATGTTTGTCTTGGTCTGGGTGTTTCTATGTATAATATGTATGTATTTACAAAAAAAAAAGTATATATGTATGTTTATCTATTGTCTAGTACCCATAGTACAAGCTCTGTTTAGTTTGGGCTAGATGGTGTTGTGTGTATGTGGTAGAATATTATTATATTATTATTATTATTATATTTCCGTCAAAAATCAACGTGGCTAATATTGGCTAAAAGTCCAGATAACTTTGCCCGCCAACAAAATGAAATAAATAATGTATTCAATTTTAAAGAATTATAAAATTTGCTACAAAAATACATGTAAATACTTACGTCCCCATAGAAAGACCATACAAAAATTTGAATTATTCGAAAAAAGTGGCCTATGTTGGCGTGTCTTATAACGCAAAGCCAAAATGAGTGTCAACCTATGCAAAAGGAACTAGATGGAGCTATGGCTGATACTAAGGGCCACAAAAGAACAAAAAATCATATAAAATTGCAAATATATAATAATAATTAAAATTAAAATAATAAAAATTGCTCTCCAAACAAGATCAAATCTTTCTAGTACACTTTTTAACATTTTATTATTATATTTTCTTCACGCCATAACACTTTTATTTACGAGCCTCATGTTAATATTTTAATATTTAATTACACAAAACAATTTCCTGTCTGGATAATGTTTGGGATTCCACAACAATAACGATGTAAGTGCTTAAGATACACAGCTGGTAGAAGATCACATGTTTCTTCTACTTAGACTCTTCGTTAGTTAACAAACTTAAGATAATAAAGATATTTATATAAAAGGATATATCATTTTATATAAATACACAAAACATATAACCACAATAATAAATACCCACACAAGATTAGCCCATCATAATGGATATGTATAATCCTTAACAGTTAAGTTTAAATCGGAACGTCAAATGAAAATGTCAACTTATAATCTATGTAATTAAATGAATGTCATGCGGGGTTAGTGTAGGGTAGCCAGAAGTCGGGCACGCCACGATCGTGGCGGTAAGTCCCGTGTTTGAGGAGTGGCTGGAGAGGCGGCATGGCGCCCTCACCTTCCGGCTGACACAGGTTCTGACTGGCCATGGATGTTTTGGCCGGTTCCTGTGTCGTATACGCCGGCAAGAGACGCCCGGTTGTCACCACTGCGGCGACTGCCGCGACGTTATTGAGGACACGGCGCTGCACACTTTGGCGGTTTGCCCCGCCTGGACATCGCAGCGTCGTGATTTGATCGCGGCAGTCGGATCGGTTGCCCTCTCGCTCCCGGCCGTAGTTCAGTCTATGGTCCGGAGTGAGAGGTCGTGGAACGCCGTCGCCTCCTTTTGCGAGGAAGTGATTTCCATCAAGGAGGCGGCGGAGCGGGAGAGGGAGCGTTTAAACCCTCTCCCCAACCGCAGAGCCGGGCGCCGGAGGGCGCGAGATGACCTCCAGCCACCCTGAGGTTTGACCTGGGGGTGGCGGGCTTTGTGGGCCTGCCCACCATCCGTTCAGCACCAGGTCCGAGAGGCGGCGTGCGTGTTCCCACGCGCGCCTCTGTGTCGAGTCCGTCTTCCCTCTAGGGGGGAGACAGTAGGGTTTTTATTTGAAGTAGTGCCTATTTTGGGTAGGTCTTTCGTGTAGTGGCCTGCCGTTTCATACGGCGGGCCGTAACCTCGGCGGGGTCGCGACCGCATGCGAAAGCGATTCGCGCGGCCCCGTCGGTAGTGGTTGTGTCGAGGAACACCGTGGTAGGTTTAGTCGGTATTCCGGGAGGTACATTATCTTTTTTTTAACATCTTTATTTTACCCCGGCGAGTCCGACATAATCCCTCCGCCCGCCCCCGCGGAGGGATATGCGCCATTGCATTCCCCCACGTAAAAAAAAAAAAAAAAAAAAAAAAAAGGGTAGCCAGAAGTGGCGGATTGTGAGAATGAACTAATTATTCTGAAACTACATAATCTGTTTTGTCTTTTTGCTTGTTGTGATATTTTGCCAATATTTGTTGTTCCTTAATAGAATTTATGTATACAAATTCAAATATTTTACCTCCATAAAATAATTTTATGGATTAATTGAATACACCAAAATATAAAAAAATGTACTTAAACAAGATTTTATTTTAAAAAGGCCTGCTCAAGGAATGAAGCTCAACATGAAAACAATCAGGCGTATTTTAATTTGATTTAGAAACCTAATCGATCATTAAGTAAGTAGTTCGTAATCGTGTAAATTACACTATACAAAGGCTCATTAAGAATCTATTAGCTAAAAACACTAGAATCATTAAAATGTTTAAGAAGCACTCTTCTTAAAACGAGAAATTAAATTAAACAGAATTGATAGTCAAAGTACAAACCTACCACTGTAGGTTTGTACTTTGACTATCAATTCTGTTTAATTTAATTTCTCGTTTGACAACCCTGTCATGTAAAAACCCTAATACGAGCGCTTGTTCGCCGCTTCCCCGCGCTGATGAGACGCCTATATGATATAAACAGAAGTGATATCTAATTATAGATATATAACTAACTTCTGTTTGTATTTTGACATGTGTGGTACCTGATTTAAATATAGCCCTATGTTCCTTATAGGATAATGTAGCTTTTAAGGTGTATAAGGTAATTTGGTACTTTACATTCGGTTCAGAAATTTTCTCCTACGTAAAATATAATCACTTATATTTTAGCTATTTATAATTAAAGTATAAATAATATACTATTATATACCTACCTACATATTTTGTGGTCTCCTAACAGTTAATGTTTACTTAAAAGGAATACCCCAATACTGATTATTATAAAATAGCATGTAAGAAAACAATAATTACCTATTTTATTTTTATTTATTATGTTGTTTCGTAAAAATCAGCCCTGTTTCCTTCCTTTCTCAGGCTAGCTTTCTTGTTTAAGTTTAATATATTACTTACATTAAATGGTCGCTATACGGCATTTAGCCTTAGTATAATCACTCAGATGTTGTGACTTTTTATTGATTGAAACTTGCCACTTTTCTCTGTAGATAAATATAATTATAAGAAAAACAATAAATATGCATACAAGATTGACGAATTCCAAATTCGACATTGTCACCAGCTCTGTAATAATTTTAGAATGTACTAGAGTTTTCCAGCGCCTTCGCTCGCGTTACTCTAGATTTTTATAATAAAATACTGTTCCCTCAGGAACAGTATTTTGCCAGGATGAAATCCATTGTCCTTTTCTGTACCTAACCTGACAACGTATATACAAAATTTCATGGTGTTCGGTGGAGAAGTTAAGGCGTAAAAGCATACCAACCAAACAAATGAATTAACATTCGCGTTTATAATATAAGTAAGGATTACACAAACATACTTAGTCTCAAGCGTATATCTCCATAGTGTATTACACCCACATATACCCAGCTATGATTTTAAATCCTTCTTAATAGGGGACGTGTCTATTGCTATCTCGTGGGCACAGTTCCAGTAACCAAGTCAAAGTCAAAAATCATTTATTCACTTAGGTCACAAAGTAACACTTATGAACGTCAAAGGGGTTAGTGAGTTTATTACATTTACTGAATTTACATTTATGTTAGTTGCAAGGTTCAGGCAAAAGGTTGAGCCTATGAGAAGATACCTGCAAGAAACTCAAGGCCACTCTTTTAAATCGCCATCAACTTATAATTTCAGTATTTTACAACTCATTTATGTACCAGGTGTTGCAGTCATTATGCCATATGCCACTGTCCATTAAAACTAAATTCTAAAAATAAAGAAAAAGTTGGTTATCTTGGAAGCATTTGAGGTTTGAAATAATATTTATACCGCGCTGCTATTGAGAATTTCTTTACAGTAAAAACCTCTTTAACGGGAATCGCATTCACTAAAGCCGCGCCATCGACGCAGTCTGTAATCCTACTTCCTAATAGTATTAAAATATAAAACACCGTCATGAAAGAACAGCTCAAAATATTTAAAGATGTGTGCTGTCAACTAGAGATTCACGCCGCGCGCGCCGTCGTGAACTTCGCGAGTTAATTCTTGGTAAATGAATTATTCCTTCCCGCCGAGGTGGCGCCCTCTATTGACGTAGCAAACTCGCTAAATAGTTTCGTTCCCGCTGCTATTATTGTTCAGAAACTGTCGCATAAGTTAGATGTTGAGTGTGTCTGCTGACACAATAGTTTAGTAGTTGGTTAAATTGTCCCCGGTGAAATCTTTACTGCTATACTATTTTGTCTTATACCTTGTGACGTTTTTGTCTACTTATATTTATGTATTTAAGTAAAGTTTGTTAAACCCTATATGAGTTTAACAAAAAGGTGTGGACGTTTAATAGTCGCAATGGGCTCATGATATCAATAAGTAGTCAGTATGTTTTATATAATATTACGATACTAGACGAGAATTAGAAAGCCGACTCTAATGGAATTAGAAAAAGCTAGTAAGAGCAGGAATATTAAGATACTTGGTCATCATGAACAGTTTTTCGCATAAGAAAGAAATATATTTGATTTACAAATATGTTTTGTCCGCATGAGCATGACTCTTTTCATATTGATACCGCATTATTTATTAGTCCCGTAGTTATAAGCAATTTAAATTTGACGATCGATTTGTGACACAAGAAGTTCGCTACGAGTGTAATAGATTTTAATTAATATGAAATTGACAAACAAAAGAATACCTCATTTGGTTTAGACATACGGCATGAAAACGCGCATATGTTTTGAAAGCTACTGAGCCACTGAAAACTGCGTGCGATGTTCAGCTGTACTGAACAGCTGAACAAATATTCATAAAATTCAGTAACAGTAAAAATGTTATTTAAATTTCTTGTATGCAATAAGTAAATGGCATTGGTTTCTGATAACAAACTTATAAAAAAAAATTGAACATTCACTTACCTAGAAATAATTTGAATTAATTGGCGCCATTAATATTACATATATTGTGACATGTTTATACACATTTTTCTTATTGTTCACAGAACACTTTTTAAACTCACAATCACAAGTATAAAACACAAAATAATCTTATTAGTTAAACAAATTGAACATAATTATATATTTTTTTTTGTATTTATGTTACTATATCTTTTCTGATAACTCTCTAACATGATCATCACTCTGACATTCGTAAAACTAAAATGAAAGAATTTAAAATTGGAATACGCAACCATTATTTTTTTTGTATATGACCTTGACGGATATCATCCTTATTTGTCATTTTGTTGCTGTGTAATATGTATTCTAAGCGCTTTCTTTTTTATCGTATCTTCAATTCAAAGGTAACATCGTCGCTAAGCGCCAATTATATATCCACATAAATTGAGTGAAACTACTACATGTACAAATTATAATTAAATCTGTCCTCAACTTCTGCACAGACTATGCTTTACAGGAATGATGAACTATCTGGAGACAGAGATCTGATTAAGGCTGTAATTTAAAAGGCTGTAATTTAAATCATTATATTCAACTAGAGTACATTTTTCCTTCTTCGTCCAGTCTGTTTTACTTTGGAATGCGCTCCCTCATGAAGTCAGGAAGTCCACAAACCGTTGTATTTTCAAGTTAAAAGTACGTGCTCTCTTCCTTGACAATTTATCTGTTCCATCTCATCATTAATTTGTTACATATGTATGTATGTATATAGGTGTTTATGTATGTAGGCGTCTATATATTTAAACGTATATATTTAGATATATTTTATTTAAATTATACGATATATTTAGGTATGTATATATTATATAAATATCGTTATATACTTTTGTGTTATTTTTAGTTTAAATACATTTATATTTATAAAGCTATTGTATGCGTATGCACCTACTTCTTTATTTATATCTGAATTATACAATTGTGACGTATTAACAATCTTCTCCCAAATATTTTATTCTATGTCATAATTACTATTTGAAAACAAGAAAATATTAGTTTTGAATATATTATATATGCTTTCGGTTGATCGTGAGTGCCAAATTCGATTCCTAAAACGGGCAGTATTATTGGGTCTCGTGAAACAAACCTTCAATACCGCTACGTCACCAAGCCTGTCTGTATCATATATGCACGTTAATCTTATAAGCACATTTACATACGACATAAAATGTTACATAAATTAAAAGTTCTAGAATTCATAGCCAATTGTCGTGTCGCGTCGCGCGTCGTGCCGCAGTTGTAAAGCGGCTTTGCCTCTAGTTTCAGTACCGTTCCTAAAACCCGAGCACTCAATTAATATGCAAATAATATGGAGGATTTGACAAGGGTGCACGCTGCAAGGCACAGTAAAATCTAACTCATGTTGAAATACCAATGTCTTGAACATTCACTTCGTATCCATAGTACAGTTTGATTTCAATTAGTTACTGTAACTTGACTTATGGCTTGAACTACAACCTCCAGATAGCATTTATCTATAAGATAAAAGTCTAGCTATCTCTCTTCTTTAACCTTACATAAGTGCGACAGCATGCGATTTATCTTTCGGATAACTTTTACTTGTTAGTTGTAGGAGTAGCCATTAGTCTACTAAGCATTATTTGCTAGATAAAGCCACGGTGGAGGAACGATGGGTGAACGTGGATGCTATGCTAGATGTCTCGGGCTTCGATGTATGGATCTGACAAAGAGTAGTAGCTCGGAATCTGAAACCGTGCTCGATAGACGGCAAAAGGCTCTCCTCGTGGTACATGCGACTTAAAATCATAGATTTCGAAATGTAGGTACTTCTGTTTACCTCTTTCACATGAGATGGATAGACGCGTGAAACTATGTATGTATGTATTCTTTACCTTCGCTTTTACGGGATAACTATGGATAAGTTATGGGTAACGAATACTCAGCAGCTTTATTAATATTGAAGTCACGTTACCTCATATTTGCATTTAGAATAATGACTGCACGTTTGACACAGTGGTTAAAATGCATACCTCACCCATGCCCTTGCTGTGGTAAGATTCTATGTGGCCGTTGATACAAAGGTAATAAATTATCTAGCAATGCAGAAAAAAGAAGTGCCTATTTTCAATAAATAATAAAATCAGGACAGCATTTAAAAAAATATAGTCGCCGAGTAAACTATGAAGAAAACCACACACAGAAGTTTAGCGTGGAAGTAAATTCGCAACACACTTTATTATTATTTGTCAACTGAAGTAAGCAGTTATCAAATTCGTATTCATAATGTTAAAATAACTTATAATCAGAGGTTTATCCTAATTTTAATTGTATAATGTGTTTTGTTATAAAACAGGTGATTGGTTTATGCGACCCCGGTTTTTAGCACCATCGATGCCGGACTTTTGTCCATCCGCAGTATTAATATCTTACCGTTGCTCCCCATTTTTGTCGGTGATGGTAAATCCTTGTATTAATTGAAATTTCGAACTTAAAACTAGCCCAAGGCGAGCTGATATGTTGGTATTGGTGGAAATGCAAATTTTATTGGCGACAGATACTAGATACGTGATCTATTGCCGATAAGATTTCGTCTGCAGGTTAGAATAGTCGTTCCACTCTTTTTTATGTTAGTCAGTGGCTTTTTTGCATTTGTCGTCTTTGCCTCCTAGCGTCATTGCCGAACTAATGCCAACGGAACAACACGCACAATACGCTAAGCGCTAACTACACCGTTCGTGGACATGGCTATCCATATCCAGGAACGGTGCCGTTACCAAAGCCAAAAACAAGAAATTCCTTATAAATTAGTTACGACGATCAACCTTAGTACTTAGAAGCATTTGCTGGATTGCAACAATTATTAATATTATGTTTGCCTTTTAATAGTTTACAAAGAGCAAATGTATGCATCCCGCTAATCACATACTATTCTCTTTTAAGAACTCTTAAACTCAC
This sequence comes from Catocala nupta, assembly GCA_963675205.1. NCBI lineage: Eukaryota > Metazoa > Arthropoda > Insecta > Lepidoptera > Erebidae > Catocala > Catocala nupta. The sequence continues at coordinate 11,888,282 of OY776081.1, forward strand.
TAGGAATGTAATTCCCTCATCGCGGGCGACTTGCAAACAGTCAAACAACGGGCGCAACAACTCCATTATACGAGACAACTATTTGTGGAACACACAAGTTTTGTCCCGTATTGGTATCGGACCCATAACACTCGGTGTAGTTTTAGTAGAGAGGCAACAACTCAAACCACTACGTTATACGCTTAGAGGTTGAAGTGGTATTCTCTAACGCGTTACTATGAAGCCATATTGTTTCATTATAACTTATTATTTGTAATGCGACTGTTTTGCATCCTACCCATTCGGGGACATAGGCGTGAGACCATCATTGATTGTGTACTAATCTTAATGTGCATATAAAATTTTGTGATGAGTTTGATTCAATCACGGGGAAACTGTTAAACGATTTTAAATGAAACTTAGCACAGGAGGCTAGACTTACATACGTAGTCTCACACGTATAGAAGTGTAAAACTATATATTTTATCTTTTAACAGACAATCCATATTTAGCCAACTATCATTTTTGGTCTCACATAATGAGGCCAAACCTTTTGCCTACCGGGCATATTTCTAGACATCATGCTGCAACTTAGAATTTCTTTACGAAACCACTTTGACCATTCATCAGTCACATTTACTTTCACTTCCAAGCAGTCCTGCTTTAAAACTAGGATGTTTTAAAGCAGGACTGCTTGGCAACAAATATATAAATGCGAATGTGAATTTGTATGTTTATTTGTTACGCTTTCACTCCTGAAATTCCGACCGATCATCATTAAATTTCGCATAAACGTTGTCAGGGACACAGAGTTCATCCAGAAAAACGAACTGTGCCCAAGCGCAGCCGTGGGAAAAAGTTAGTAGTATATACTTTTAGTTATATCACGGTAATGCGTTGCGTTCATAAACATCATTTTATGTGGGTGAAACCGCAAACAACTACATAGTAGTGATTAATAAATGTTTCATTATAAATAATCGCAAACCGAAATATTTGATGCAATGGTTTGAACAACTGGCAGATATCTATAATATATAATTAACAAATACTACTAAGGTATAAGTTTTTCCAGTTTAAAGAGAAAGGCAATTTTTTTGCTATGATTGTTTTTATTGTTAGGTTGTGCCTTTTGCATCGTAAACTAAAACATTATTTAGATTTCAGTTTACTTGATTTTCGTTGCATAAATCTTGTAATGTGAGGTAATTTAACATAATAAGAATTTTATTATGTTTTATTGAATTTATAAAGAACGCGTAACCGTGATGACCATTAAAAGACTGCACGAATAACGTAAGTGTTTTAAGTTTGAAGTGGTGGCCTCGCCACTGCCCCTGCTCCGAGTGTAGTGGGAGCGATTCCCACACGGGATAAAAGTCGTCTTATCCACAAATACTTAGTTTGTTTCGAGTCTAAATATTCTCTGTCTCCGTTATTTGAATGTTTGTAATGGCCCCCGTGATTTCGATTTTTAAAATCGATCGTTCCTGTTTGTGTGACCTTATATTCCGTGCCTTGTTTTATATAGTCATAACTCATTTGACACCATAAAAAGCTGTCTAAAATTTATTCCGTATGAAGATCGAACTCACGACACACTACTACTACTACTTGCTCCATTTCGGCTCAATATATTTAACAATTGTCTGTTACAGAAGTGATCGTTTAGCATTTCTTGTAATGTAGTTAGGGATCGTATGGAGTCATTGTATGGAGAGTAAAAGATTATCTTCAGTTGTAATAGATATTAAAAATGTTTAGGATTTTTCTAGTATTATGGACACGCCACCATGTCCATTAAAATTGAGTCTTTTATATTATAATAAAATATTTAATTTTAATGTACGCACGTTTTACGATTTATTCTTCATGTATTGGTGATTTGCACTTTTACTTATTATGTAAGTACAAGATTTTACCCGCCCGCGTGATTTTTTTAAATTACGTTATGTTATTATTTTGCTAATAAGTTACTATCCGTCGTGAACAGTATTTTTTTCCTAGATGGTTTTCCATAATGGTTTTCCAGGTTTCCTAAGTCTTTTTCAGTACCCTCAGGGGTTAAAATTTCATGATAATCGGTCGGCTAGTTAAGACGTGTAAGCGTAACAAACAAACGACCTCATATTCGCAATCATAATATTAGTTAGGATTACATTTAAAAGTTATTACTGAAGTAAAGTAAAAAGAAAAGTTATAAAAAATTTGGGAAACGGATATTGTTTATATTAGACACATTTATTTTGTTTATAGGTGTTAGTATGCCTATAACTATTTATAGTAGAAACAAAAATACTTCCTTCGAGCCGGATTTGAACCAGCGACCTATGGATATCAATTTTACTATTACATCTACAGTCCACCGCTCTACCAACTGAGCTATCGAAGGCGTACTAATGAGATATAAATTACACACTACTTTTACTACTTGCAATCATTTTATTTTACGTAATGTGTAGATGTAATGATCGGTGGTATCGCGATGGTTGAGATATCAGACCAAAAATTCTGCGACATCGATGTTGCAGTGATTTAACTGGTTATGTCGTCACTGGTAGACTGCTGATGTCACACCAACTTACTGTTAATATAAACAACTTTTGTCCATATTTAAAAAATAATTCCGTATATGCTTGAGATTATAATTGTGTACTGTATCGATTTTTAAGCACAGGTTTCGGCCACATATGGAGTACTGCTCACATCTCTGGGCAGGGGCCTTTAAATGCCAGCTCGACCCACTTGACTCCCTACAAAAACGGGCAGTTTGAATTGCCGATGATCCCAATCTCACGGATAGTTTGGAGTCATTGGAGCAACGGAGAGACTTTGGGTCTCTCTGCGTGTTCTACCGACTCTTTCACGGGGAGTGCTCTGAAGAACTGTTTGATTTGGTACCAGCGGCCCCTTTCTATCACCGTACCACTCGACAACGAAGCAGGGTTCATCCATATCACCTGGAAGTGTTCAAATCCAAGACGGTACCCTTTCAGCGATCATTTCTCCCACGTACGTGCAAGATCAGGAATGAACTGCCTACTTCGGTATTTCCCGAGCGCTATGATATGTCCTTCTTGAAACGAGGTTAAAAGAGAGTTCTTCTTTCACGGTATGCAGCGGCTTTCCTGTGTCCTGACATTGCTGAAGTCCTTGAGCAGCGGTTACCACTTACCATCAGGTAGGCCACTTGCACGTCGGCCACCAAAGGCAATAAAAAAAAAACAAAACTATACACATAATCTCACGCATATACGGAATTCTTTTTTAATATGAATAAAAGTTGTTTATATTAACAGTAACTACTTACGCAATGCCAATGTAAACATATATTGACGTCACGTACCAAGGTTACGATACACATGTATGTACGAGTACTTTCGCCAAGTTGCGCTTGCAACCCGAAGTAGAGCACCTTTCACCACAACATTACATAACACATGTTACTTTGTGGTCGACTATTATACTTTTGCTGACAGACCTTCGATAGCTCAGTTGGTAGAGCGGTGGACTGTAGCTGGTAAATAATTGTCATCCATAGGTCGCTGGTTCAAATCCGGCTCGAAGGAACTTTTTTTCTTATATTGCTTTGTAGTTTTTTATTTTTCTTGCATGTAAGTTGAATATTAAGTTACATATGCAAGCCTTCGATAGCTCAGTTGGTAGAGCGGTGGACTGTAGATGTAATAGTGAAATTGATATCCATAGGTCGCTGGTTCAAATCCGGCTCGAAGGAATTTTTCTTTTATTGTTTATTTTTGTTTCTTTTTTAATTACATTGTTGACTATTGAATTACATATGCAAGCCTTCGATAGCTCAGTTGGTAGAGCGGTAGACTGCAGCTGGTCAATAATTGTCATCGTCAGGTCGCTGGGTCAAATCCGGCACGAAGGAATTTTTGTTTTTACTGTTAAAAGAATAATATATAATTTTTATAAAACTGCGACATATGTATATGGCCTACTATGCGTATGGTCAGTTGTTGCTGTATGCTTGTAATATTAATCATATTACTTTAGCGTTATCAACGATAAAAGAGGCATAATATATGCGATTAATAGAAAAATTTGGTAAAGCATATGAGCCTGAGGAACTCTTACTTACTTTTTAGTTGAAGCGCAGTTATAAAGTTAATACTGTTACGCTGTTTGTCCGCAAGAAAATAGGAAACCGTATGTTATTGGTTCCAATTAATTTAAGAATTAAAACTAACCCTATGCAGACGAAGATTCGCTTTATATTAGATGGTTTTATCGTAGTTGTTATTAATTATTATTTGCAACTTAACTAAACCTATTGCAGAGCAAATTTCAATTTTAATTTGTATGTTTTTATCCCGTGTGTACAATTTGACGATAATAAAACCACATTGTTTTTGGTAACATTGTATGGGCCTGGAATTGTATAATATGAAATAGTACTAAAGAAACACATTACTTGCACATCACAAAACTTGTAATGACAGTCGGTAATAGGGTAACTGACTCACATATTTTTACTATCTAAAATCAAATAGTTGCGTTACCCAAATTATAAAATAAAAATAAATTTTAAAATTTACTCAAAAATAAATAAGGTAGCGTTTCAAATCTATATAATATAATAATAAATAAGATAGTACTGGTGATTGTCTAATGACAGGAAAAGACGTATGATAAAAAACTGTGACGTAACCGAATTTGAATACGACTATCTGGGGGAGACAACGAGGTATCCCCACCCCACTCCCACCTTTCCTTATATCCAATCAATTTTGATAATGTATGCGCAAAAATATTCATCCTGTTTTCAATACTACTACCCTATTGCTACAAGTTCTTATGTCTAAGCCAGCTCTTTTAAAACTTTATGTAGTTTAATAGACTATTTAATCAATATTCCAGACGTTTACTTTATACGTATAAGAAACGTACATTTATATTATAATGAATGCACTTATTTAAGAATATAGTTCAAGGATAACAAGCGACTCAGTTCTGGAGAATCTTACACCTTTTCAAATTTGGAAACAAAACTTTGGAAACAAAACCTTGGCAATTTGTGTTTTAAATTACTAGTATTCTTATTATTTAATCAGTTCCAATTTGTTTTACAGTATCTAAGTGAATCCCTCAAGCTATTCTTAGTGCTTGTGTTAGAAATTACTTCACGTCAAAAGTGCAATAGATTCGACAAAATGAAACCCACGATAATATGAATCTGCCGATTGATTTCGTCGTGGATTATATTTTTGGTCCGATATCTCAACCATCGCGATACCACCGATCATTACATCTACACATTACGAAAAATAAAAAGATTGCAAGTAGTAAAAGTAGTGTGTAATTTATATCTCATTAGTAAGCCTTCGATAGCTCAGTTGGTAGAGCGGTGGACTGTAGATGTAATAGTAAAATTGATATCCATAGGTCGCTGGTTCAAATCCGGCTCGAAGGAAGTATTTTTGTTTCTACTATAAATAGTTATAGGCATACTAACACCTATAAACAAAATAAATGTGTCTAGTAATATACACAACATCCCTTTTCCAATTTTTTTATAACTTTATACTTTTCTTTTTACTTTACTTCAGTACTTTTAAATGTAATCCTAACTAATATTATGATTGCGAATATGAGTTCGTTTATTTGTTACGCTTACACGTCTTAACTAGTCGACCAATTATCATGAAATTTTAAACCCTGAGGGTACTGAAAATGACTTAGGAAACTAATAAAAATACTGTTCCCGAGGGATAGCAATTTATTAGCAAAATAATAACATAACGTAATTTTAAAAAATCACGCGAGCGGGTAATGCCTTGTACTTACATAATAAGTAAAAGTGCAAATCACCAATACATGAAAATAAATCGTAAAACGTGCGTACATTAAAATTAAATATTTTATTATAATATAAAAGACTCAATTTTAATCGACATGGACACGTACTAGAACCGTCCTAAACATTTTTAATATCTATTACATCTGAAGATAATCTGTTACTCTCCATACAATGACTCCATACGATCTCTAACTACATTACAAGAAATACTAAACGATCACTTCTGTAACAGACAATTGTTAAATATATTGAGCCGAAATGGAGCTAGTAGTAGTAGTAGTAGTAGTAGTACTATTAACAGTCTACCGCCTAGCATCGTAGTATCGGAGCTATCGAAAGTGAACTTATGGACGCCGAAATAAACATCGTATCATTAATTCGATCATTTTTTGCTCGTCAAAAAGACCACACTCCACCTGATGGTAAGCAGTCGTGTGGTCTAAGAGCAGTGGCCTCCACATCGTCCTCATAGCAGCCGAGGCGATGTTGAGGTCTCTACTTTGACGGCCTAAGAAGAAGCTTTTTCACGCCCCGCTTAAAGGACCCAGAATTCAAGGAAGAAGGAAACACGTGCCTTGGCAGAGAATTCCATGCCTTGATCGTTCGGCAGAGGTATGAGGACCCAAACTTGTCGGTACGCACTCTAGTGACTCCACCGTGTAAGGATGGCATCTGAGCCCAGCACGTGTTGTTCTGGATAGGAAAGGGGAGAGCGGGATAAGGTGGAATAACTCTTCAGAGCACTCCCTGTGGTATATTCAGTAGAAACATGCCAAAGAGTTTCTGTTTTTCTCTATTACATATAAATAATGTATAGGTAACCATAGTTACAAAGAATTGTACGAACACTGTCGAAATACTACGAACGCGATTCGACTGGTGTGTCAAATGCATAGTTGTGTGCGTGTAGTGTTTTTTCATTAATTTAATGTATTTATAATAAATATTTTATAAAAATATTAGGATTCTCCCCTCCTTCTTCATATAAACTTTAACTGTGCCAAATTTCATACTCCTTAGTTCGCGCAATTTTCGTAAAAAGGGGTACAAAGATTTTGCTTCACGTGTTAATATATAGATTAGAATGTTCTATATTTAGAATGGTAGAAAAGCAGAATTAATTAGATCAAACAAATAACAGCATGCATGAGGCACTCATTAGACTCCATGGAGGGAACAGAGGTTCAGGTTGTCAACTCACCATTATCGATAAGTCAAATGAGATTTGCAAATGGTTTTCTGAGCCTAAGTGTTCTTTATTAAAATGTTTATAAAGTCGCAATACAGAGATTATTCATAACGTGATCCATATTCTCTAAAGGACAGAAAGACCATGTCTAAGATATTTGCTTTAATGCTACATTTAATACGTTTCCCCTACAAAAAAAGGTACTTCATGAAAATATTCCACTCCAGTATTCTCAATCACTATAGGTAGAATAACAAGGTCACGTCAATAATAATTTAAAAGTAATGTTGTTATTTTATCTGCTGTTAGTTTATCACAAAAGTTGTGACCTTTCATACTTTATCAGTAATATAATGGTAGTGTGATACGAGAGCGCTGAGGTGCGGGAGAAAATATAGTGAATACAAGAAGGTGTGATAAGATGGTTTCGACATCTAAAAAGCATAGCCGACAAAAAACTGTCCAGTAAAATATATTAGGAAAATGTGGATATCACAGCCAGAATGGAAAGACCTTGGTGAACTTTCTATGATCACATCAAAGACATTCTTAGCAAAGGCTAGTTTAAGAGTACCTGAAACCAACAAGCGTACTTAAAGAATATAATGAGAGTGAATAAAACAAAAGAGGTATGCCTGGATTATCGCAAGTGGTGTTAGTCTATGTATGTAAGTAGAAATAATAAATAAAATTCATGAAAGAACTTGCGCCCGCGACTTCTACTGTGCTTCATCTAGATACATATAAACTTCGTCTTCTCTTAAAATAAAAGTCTAATCTGCTTTCTTTTTTCTTTCTCTATGAAAATACACACCATCAGGTATGTAAAATATAAGAAACAATTGACAAATTCGATTTGAAAAATTCATATGAAGTGCCAAACGAAAAAAAAGGGATAATTTCGAATATGTCGTAAGGTAATGAAACAAATGCGCCATTTATAACATGAGCTAGATACAATAAAAATATAAAAGGAGAACCTATCAAGCGCCCTTTAATTTTTCTTTTTTTTTTTTTTTTTTAAAAAGACAACTCTCGCATTAGGACTAAATCCTGTGTCGCGGGGGACTTTACAAACATACAACTAACGGACACAATGAACACCCAGACTCGAAACAACAATTTATGAATCACACAAAGTGTTGTCTCGTGTGGGGATCGAACCCACAACACTCGGCGCAGTGTCAAGCGGCGAGGCGGCCGTCTAAACCACTACGCCAACCGTGCAGTCAAAGCTAAAAAAAGCTATCCAATGTTTTTATAATGGAAAGGTTGCCAAAACCAAATTCTTTATTAGTACTAGCGGTCGCCTAGTGGTCAAAATTCGACCATAATTGATTTAAATTTTAAGTTTGATCGTTATTAAGGTTTTATTGTCTATAACTTTATCCTTATAATGACATTTCATTTAGATTTTGACAAGGCTATACAGGTTAATTTACCTATCTTTTTCAAACAAATTATTATTTACTTAACCATATTCTTTCATTGACGATATTCCTAAGCTGGCTGCTTTGTTTTCCTGTTTTCATTATTACTTATAAATAAGGTATGTAACCATGGTTACGAAGAATTGTACGACATTAGCCGAACAATGCTGAAATACTAAGAACGTGATGCGACTGCGTGTGACACGTGCATAGTGGTATTATCGGAGCCGGGTGTACTAAATCTTCCCTGATATACTCGCTAACCTCTATGCGAGGCATCCTCAAGACATTTTGATAACAAATGATAAGGCTCATTTATTAATAGTTTTATAACTTGCAACTGGATTTCCGATGTAGTTTATTAATATAGAGGATAACAGAAATTAAAGTAGGCACCTCACTTAAACTCATCCATACATAAAGTTACCATCTTTTGCTTAATTACAACTTTTCTAAAGATAAATAAACATATTCAAAAATTTTATGCTTCGTCTAAAACTATATTTTGCAGAATCGGCCTATAATACTTAGTGTTTTGTTTTGTACAGGGAACAGCAACAAGAGAACTTTAGTTTGCACGCATTTTGAACGACGCGACGCGACGTCCGGAAATAGTGACGTGTCGTCTACTGTAGGCAGTAGACATGCCTTCCGTCGATGTACCTACCTCTATACTATCAGGCTGAATACTCACATCTACTATACACTGAAACATCAGCAGTGTGATAGTAATTTTGTACGTAAACATAACCAGCAATGAAACCGGTGCCACAAGAAAATAATGCGGTTAATTTTAATGTGGAATACTGTACGGGCGCGACGCGACGGTGAGATTGTGGGTAATTTGAATAGAAACTGTCGCGGCGAGCGACGATAGTAGCGCCGTTTCCGACCCGTCCCATATCGGACAAAACGAGCCTTAACGAGTTTACCAAGAATTTGGGCCGTGAGTTACACCACTTACTCACGTAAACAACTACATGCTACTTTACCGAGTTTAATGAACAATTGTTAGAGATAAACGTTCCATTGCCACGCGATTAAAGATATCACATACTGATTTATCTTTGAATAATAATAATTCTAAACGAAATGTTCTAGAATGTGGCATATATTATAGGGGAAAATAGATGTGCAGAACACGTGCAATTATTAAACATAAGATCGAGTATTTTATTAGCCATTACCCATGTCGCCTTAATTATTTCAAAAGTGAGTTATGTCCTCTAGCTAGCAAACTATTTTTTAAATATTCTATCGCATGTACCCACAACACCATCTAGCCCAAACTAAGCAGAGCTTGTACTATGGGTACTAGACAATGGATAAACATACATTTACCTTTTTTTTTGTAAATACATACATATTATACATAGAAACTACCCGGAACAAGACAAATATCCATGTTCATGCACACAAATGTTTGACTTGTGCGGAAATCGAACCCGCGACCTCAGGCGTGGCAGTCGGTTACACTCATCACTCCGCCATCGACTTTGTAGTGTAGCCGTGAAGACGTAAAGCACAGACAGAGTTACATTCGCATATGATACATACTAGTTCTTAACCGTGAATCATCGGCATCTATTTAGTAGCCCATGGCCTATCTCGAATCAACGAACGGGCAGTCTCTGTTGCAATTATATTATTAGCTTAGAAAAGTAGGTACTACGCACAGTGTCGATGTTATACAAGAGTACTGAAAACAAAATACCTGCATTTTTTCATAAACACCCATATAATGCCAGTTAGAGTTTTAGATCCCATATAATCGGATGTTTTATACTTCGTCATACCCTAGACTCGACTCAAGGTAACTCAAATTTCACCGCAACCATAAGCGCAATCTTTGTCACGGGACAAACTAATCAGTTTCGTACAGTAATTCGTATAACAAATATAGATACTCTGTCAATGTAAATTGCTTGATTGATTACTATGTAATTTAATTAAGTTGATATTATTATTGTTTAATTAATAGATTACTAGTAACTTAAAATTCTCCAGCTGAACTAAAATGACATATTCTGAATTCTCCTGTTTTGTGAATGATGATTCACGAAGGTAGTGCAATGAATGGGATTCTAAACCACAAACACTAGATCGCAAGTCCGGTAATTTAGTCATTGTGGTACGGCTGCTTCAATTACGACATGCTTTGAATGTTCGTTTTACTAGTAGAACTTAGATAAAGAATTTATTTAATCACGTACACCTTCGATAGCTCAGTTGGTAGAGCGGTGGACTGTAGTTGGCTAAATTGTTATCCATAGGTCGCTGGTTCAAATCCGGCTCGAAGGATTTCTTTTGATTTTGCTATTGCATACATGTTCAAAATTACGAAATTATATTGTATTTTTAAATAACGGACGATTTCATTCAAAGAATATAAAGTAGCACGTACATTAAGTGCACCTGCGCGATGTAATGAATTCCTCTTCGTGGAATAACTTATCTGCATAAACATGGAAATGTACTGCGATTTAATACAGACAAGGAACAAGCAATACTTATAAAGACTTTTTAATTTAAGCAAACATTGTCGTTAGTATAATTGAGTAATTATGTAGTAGCAATTAATTGGCACTAATTTCATGTTTAAATGACATTAGCGATACGTTATTTAGAAAGAAATATATACACAAATTATTTACAAGAAATATTAACTAAAGAGAAAAATAAAATAACAAAATTAAAAAGCGTCATAATATTCCTCCGCATCATCGTCAATTGGCAACGTGCCCAGACGACTGGCAGCATTGCCACGTTGAATGGCAATACTTATTCTTTGTGTAAATAAAATACCAGCCCTCTGGTCACGTGAAGCGTAGAAAGTAGATATTAAATGGTTAAATTTATACCAATATTGTTATATTTGTCGTCTAACTGGCATTTTCTAACATAGAAAACAAGAGAACATAGAGACATTCTTAACTTAACATTGTCAGATTAATTAAACAAATCATAGGCATGCATGCACATTTAAATTACATTATATATTAAAGAGACTACCTGTTTATGGTGAAAATATAACAGTGACTCTAAACATTAAATAAATCACAAATCGAAAAGTCTAACTATATCTTATATATTTCGGTCTAGGTATATAATAATACCAGTATAAAAATTAAAAAGTAACCTAGTAAATACTTCGTAGCACCTATTAAATAAGCTGTTTAAATATATAAATATCTGATTGAGCATTGACCAGTTTTCAATAATATAACTTGAACCAGTAATTTACTAATTAGGTAGGTACCTATATCTAAAGCATGAATATACAATTGTTTTACAAATATCAGTACTAATTTTACATAATATAAAACCTAATTTTCCCTGACTCAATATTATTTAGAGAGCTATTCGAGAATCTCAGCTTTTTGCATAGTATAGTGATAGATAGATACCCATCCTCCGTTATAACGTACATGCATACAGGTCTAGAAATCATGTAGTTACTGCTAAAGTTATAAATAAACCGCATCGGTGGCACAGCGGTATTGAATACGACTGTTGTTTAGGAGGTCTCGGGTTCAATTCCCGTGTCGGACAAAGTTTTATTGGCTTTCTCTGTCTATGAGTTCTCGTAGCAGCATGAAGTCTAAGACTATGCTTAGGAGCCGGCAATAGACTCGCCCTCTATTAAGTGGAACCTAAGACCTACTTAGCTAAATGTGGGTGTAATACACCGCTGGGGAAAGGTTTTCCCCGGATATAGGCGTGAGACCATCCATATGTGTACAATTAAATTTAGGTACTTTCATACATCACAACATAACCTTCATAAACAAAAGCGTATAACATCATAAGTACATAACTTATTTAATATATTTTCTTAGTTGTTTTTAACTTTTTATAAACTGACCCCATTATCAATGGGAATATTAAGGTTCCGAAGAAGCCTTCTTATAGTACGGGCAGGTTGGGTTGGTTTTACGCTCACCCACAATCAGCGTAAAGTTGTAAAGGCCATCTGAGGCCAACAACGAAAACACACAAAAATAACCTTATTTTAGTATTTGTCTATAGATATTACAATCTCTGTGTAGCATCAATTAGTCGCGAGCCTGAATTAACTAACAGTCCATCGACAGCATATTACAGTCGGCTATCAAAAATTCAGACAGCAAATTGAACTAAATTGACAGCAATCATATAAAGGGCAGCTCGTAAAGATCAAACAGGCATTTGTCAAATAATTCAGTAGCGCGGTACACTTAGCATAAGGTCAAACTGACATTTTGACAGAACATTCACCTCATAATAACGTAGGTAACGTCACGCAATACGGATTTAGTAGTGATGGCTGGCTAAAGGAAAGTTTACGTCTTGGAAATATTGTCTTTTCATGAAAACTACCTATATAATATCAATCCTAAAAAAATTCAAAGTATAGATTTATAAAAGACTCATGAGCTGCCTGATAGCTATTGTATTTCATGAAGTAAATTTCTAATACCAACCGGAATGTCAACTTGAGATATTTTTTTATTAAATATCCATATCTAATACTTACATACATACATGCATAGATTCACGCCTGTTTCCCAGAGGGGTAGGCAGAGACTACGGATTTCCATTTGCTGCGATCCTGACATATCTCATCTAATACTTATTAGTTATTAGGTATATTATTATTAACTTATCCATAATGATGAAAAATGATTTTGTTTATGAATAAATGTCATGAAAAGATCTGCACTTTATTTTATTTAAAAACTACACGAACTCTTAAATTAAATAAAGTTGTTAAAAATTAAAACTAAAATTAATTGCCGTCGCTCCATTAGTGTTATCTTTCTTTACTGTATACATATATTTAAAAACGATTTAAGGACTATAACTTACGACTGACTGCAGCTATTAGTCAGGATATCAGTTTGCTATTTGGTCTTCACAGTCCAAACCAAAAGCAGTAAACCAATAGTCTTTGCTTGCAACGTGCACTAAGGTCTGACAAACTTACTCCTAAAATGACGATTGACACGATCTCACGCAAAAATAAAAGTCAATAAACTAAGCTGCAGTGAATATTGTATACGATCCTAAACGCTTGACATTTTAAATTATCAATAAATTAAAACACGGCATTGGCAAAAAAAAATTATGGCTACTCTAGTATATCGACAATTATAGGCACATCTCTACTTTACCCACCTTTTAGCATAAACATAAACATAAACAGAAGGGCAGTAAGTACTCAAAGCGGAATTGCCCTGTCAAAGCCTTTACTGAATTATTAATACGTAACATTGGAAAGAATGCCTGATTTAATTACAGAAACAATTTCTAACTGCTGTGTAACATGAAATGTGTTTAAGAACGTGCTAACTATTGCGTTTGGTAAGGTCAACTATATTTTTTATCGTTTGTTTCTATTATATACGACTACGTCGAATTAATGTTCCGGTTATAATTTACCTTAAAAGGCAAATTTAGTAATGTTGTCGTATTGCATGTGACGCAATCAAATCCAGGTCAATATAAATGTATAAACGCCACTAGTATAAATAGTAAAGAAATAATAAACACTTTTTATCACAACATTGCTTACTTTCAAAAGAATCATACTCAACTACAATTGTCGGCAAAATAGTAACCGTCTAGTCATGTATGGTACTTCATATGGAACTGACTACATTGTGAATGCTCACACGAGGACATAGCTCTGGTGTGAGGATCGCAATCCACAAATAGTTTACCGAGCTCAAAGGCCTCACACAAACAGATTTTTCACACTGTGAATACAATAGATCAAAATAATAAAAGCAATATGCCTGAGGACCGACTCTGTTAGATTGTTTGTATTCATTTGCCTTTGACTAGATTTGTTTTATTTGATAAGATTTACCAGAATCATATCGGTAATATGACTTGCAAATAGTTGCTATATTGTCGCTGTAGGTCTAGTATTACAATGTCGACGCTGAAAACAATATCTATAAATAAAATATTATAGCATATTCCCACACCCAAAACTTTAGCCTTGTACGATTTTTAGTTAAATTTTACCGAATCTTGTCCCTGTTGTAGTATAATATGCATGCTTTTTTGGTTCCCTAAAGTCTCGATTTCGACTCCCGAATTAAGAAAAGTGGTAATGAGTTTTTCTGTCAGGTATTTTAGAAACAGCACGAAGTGGCAACCTATTCCGTGTACAGCAAAAGGTACCCCCTATTGCGAGTGGCATTCATAAAGTTCGTGAAATGCGTCTGTAATACAATTCTGACTGTCGTTTGGAGAATATACAACTAATAAGCATGTCCGTGTTTGCTCAACAAAAGTACTTTATTTTACTTTGTTATCTGAATTAGCAAAGGCTTAACCCTGTTAGTGGCTGAGTGGACTTATCTACCGTTAATTTACAAATCCGTTTAAGTCGTATCAATCAAAAATACTTGAACTAATTTACGGCCGTACCTAATTAAGTCAATCTCCCATTAAATCCCCCTTTCTTAGCAAGTCGTCTCGTCTCGAGGCGCATAAAACGCGCGAAAACCTAATGCCATTTCACGCCGGAGTAAACCTTTCTCTTGGAGTTAGCGTCTATTTAAACTCGACTTAACTTAATCGATCGAGAAGGCCCTTAATTATGGCTTTATCTTAGAGGCAATAGGATCGAAGCGGCGGCTCTGAATTGACTTAAATTAATCAAGTAAAGAACGCTCAACAACGAATAGACAAATTTATTTAATTACATATTTTAAAGTATCAATAAATATTTATCAAATTAAATATTTTAGACCGTGATATCACAAACAATTCGAATTAGTTTATTGGGTTAATACCATCTGAATAGCCATATTTTAGAATTGAATATCAAAGCATAACGTTAAAATTTTATGCGGCTAATTATAAATTTCTATAGTTATTTATTAAATTGGTTAATATGACGTCATGCCTGATTAATGAATACCATGACATGTATGATAAATATGTATATCTCTCGTGAAAAATATTTTTACGTGAAGTATCATGACGTATCTAGTAAGACAAGTATTAAAGGTTCCATGTGACACAGACACGGCAGCGACGCTTGGTGTCGGGAGAGGTTTGTCTATCCGAATTAGCGTTAAACCGCTAACCTGGAGTGTCGCCGCCATATTAATATTCATAATCGTCGCTCCTTGCCGTTACGTTCAAACGTGGTGCTATCACGCCAGATATGTTAATTCAATATGACTTCCTTGAGTGAAATTGATGTACGTTTTCATTTGTGTGCGTGCTTGCAAGAAGAAGCAATAGATATGAATTATATACATATACTGCTTCAATAATTGAATTAAAACAACGCAAAAGTACAAAGGAATTTATAGGATACTAATTTTATAATCACAGTTGTTTTTATTGAATCATAACAGGTAGTTAGTTAGCAAATTTAAAACAGTACGGATAGCTAAAAAAATAATAGTCATCTTCTGCCCACAAAAAATAAACACAAATGTTAATAAAACTGATTCACCCCACGCAAAATTTGGTAGCTCGGCTCGTATGACTTGCGATTTCCTGGCGCGGGCTACCCGCCGGGACCACAAACCCTAATTATGTCTGAAACAATCCTCCACCTTATTTTTACCCATTTTGTGCTCAATCATAATTACCTCCACCTTCCTAAGGGAAGCATTGTTGCGGAATATCATCGCCGAACCTTCCAACCATTTTATTTTGATCAGAAAAAATATTTACCTTCGAGATTAGGTTTCCATGTATATAATTGATTCTTCAAAGCAAGGTGAATATTAGCAATTAAAGATATTTATTATAACTTATCTACTTAGTACTATAACTATTACATGTATTGTATCATAACTAGCTATTAATGGAAGCGTACATTTGCACTTATTATTTCATAAGCACAAAAAGCGTATCGCAGAATTCCAATAAACTGGGTTCATTAAAGAGTTCGATTGTTAAGTCAATACGTACATACGCGCAATAAATGTTTTACACAATAAAAGCCTTTGAAATCAAACAACAGCTCAATAAAAGCGTACGCAATTACCTGCGTCTCGCATATTTATCTTTTTCCGCGATATAAATGCTTTGTGAGCCCGAACAATGGCTGCAGGCCGGCAACCACGGGAAGCTTTATAATTTTTTAATTAATGCCGTCAAAAATATCAAAGTCATTGGGCGTTCTGCCTACTAGTGGGGAATGCTATTAAATTTTGATAAAGTTTTTTTCATGAGCCATAAAGCGTTCCACTCTTTTAGGGTGCACCTCGGTCACCCTATCGACAAATAATTGTGTCTACATTGTACCTTTTATGTTAATGAAAATCTAGCATCGAAATAAAAATGTCGTACTTATTATATTTGATATATTGTTGATACATTATATGCATACATATTTATTATTTTTACCTAATAGGTAGCTTTATTTGCATGACATTTTAATTACTTATCTGTGTCTTTATTGTTCTTATTTATCGTTGCTTAGTTATCATCTGCAGTCTACGTTGGCCACAATCATTTAATCTCTTAAATCGAGTGAGCTCAATTGAAAAATGTGTTACAATTAAGAGGTGATGTGGAGCGAGGAACCCTTTAAAGCGGTGTTTTCCTGTGGGTTTTCCTAATGAGTGATTTTCACTGCGACAACACGACAAAACCGCCGTGCCGCCCACCCCGCTATGTCAGTGGCGTGTACTTCCAATACGATAACTTTGTTAAACATAAAAGAAAAGCTCTGCTTGTAATGTCCTCTTCCTAAATTTTAATGGATTGTCAATTGCTGTTGTTTTATTTCTTTTAAATATATGAACCCTTCATTCAAAGTTTTCAGTTTGAATTAACCACACTTGACCTCTATTCAATAATACGTCTATATAATCCACATTTTTGTTTTATACAGTGATTTTACCTGCAGTGTGATTTGATAACATGTAGCGAGATATGACTGCAGTATCGGCATCTTCAACTTATTTCATAATCAGTGCAATTATAATACAAATACATAAACTACTTTCACTGTTTTAGAGTTAGCACTTGCTAAATTTTAGACGTCTTAGACAAATAGGAATACTAGCTAAAACAAATTGTTGTCGCAAATAAATATTTTCATCTCACATCCTTTACGGACTGACCGTACCCATTCACGTACACAAAGGGAAATCGATGTTTGATAAAATTTTATTACACGTCCAATACGAATTAAATTGGCGTCATTGGTCCACGTTCATGCCTCTCTGCCATTGAAATTTGTAAAGATAATAGGATTAATAGCAGTATTTGTTCACGACTTTGGTCGGTAATTTGATAGCCTTCTATAGAAAACATTATCATTGGATTTGGAATTGTACTCATGTGACAAATATGAACATAATATTTTATGCACATTCATCAGTATAATTATTGTTGCACATTTGAATTAGATGAGTAAATACACATCTTAACTTAATTTTGGTACTATATTTTAACGATTTACTTTACATTTAAACTTGGAATATTGGTAAATCACACAGAAATTGATTAGCTGTCTACACGTAAAAAAGCGATTTTTCATATAACGCGATATGTTAGGTTTCGATGCCTACGCGAAGGCATTGAAATCTTAACATTTCGCGTAATAGCTGTGGCGAGGAGATCATTTAAACCACTGCGCCATCCGTTATAATAATTTTGACTTATACTGGTACGGTGTACACAAATTTAAAATACATTTCTTTTTTGAAAAGGTACATACTAGAAACTCATTCTTTAAATATACGACTAAGTAAGATTGTATATATCAGAATAGAATCCAAATTGTAATTGCCGGTTAGTTTAAAATAAACTGTGTTGTGTTGCAAGTAAAGGATAATTATAGCAAGCACGATAATCGCGGCAGGCAACACAGACTTGCGAGTGACGTGCCACGAAAACTTTTAAAGTAATCGTTATAAACTGTAATATACCAGTCAAACAGTTTCGTGTGTTCCAGCTTTAAACACTTTTAAATGTTACTGCAATCAGAAGAACAAGCAACAATACCTTAATTGTTTTAAATGCATAAGTTAATTGTTAGTGTACGATATATGGTTAAATATGGTATGAGGAAAAGGAAACAGCGAGACGTTAATATCATATTTACGCTTAAAAATTTGCTCACTTGCTTACTGTTCCGATTTCTTTTTTACTGTGTAACCGTCTTCACTAGAGGCTTCTAAAATAGTATATATATTACATCTTACGGTCACGTTTCAATCACATATCAAACTTAGTTTATCCTACCGGGATATGAGAAGGAAATGCGTGAAAATTGCCACCCAACTAAATTATTCAAATATCTGCGCGTGTTTACAATAGCAATTGGTTTGAGAAAATTTGAATCAAAAACTTTTGTTCATCATAACTACATCGAATCTATGTCTGAAATTTCATTAACGACAGTGCAATTGCAGAGTAACTAATGCCAGAATAATCATAATAAAAACAAAAAACATTTTTTTAATTTAGTCTCACTAGGGAACTGAAGTAAAACATGAACACCTTAACGATTAGCCAAGCTGTATTTAGGTTTGTACGTTAAGTCTGCCAGTTCACACCTGGTCCTATAAATAGCTATCTACTAGGTCTATACCTATGACCATATAATCATAAGTATTTATTTAGTAAGAATTTTTATAAGGCAGTTCTGATTAGATAGATTACTTCACAAACGATATAAGTTTTTGCTATAAAAATAATTATAAAACAACCATAAAAATCGGTAATTACAAATAAGTTAAACAAAACTTGACAAGTTAAATGTATGTTTTCTTAATCTACAACGCATCGAGCGACACAAGCGACAAAACTGCGATATGAACCGCCACAACAAAAGGGCTGTTACATTTTATTGCATGCAATCGGCGCCAGTAAACCTCCTGATAGTACTCCAGCCAACAATTAAAGGGAGCAGATAAAGCCAACGGATTTTCACGACTCCTTTGCTTGTATTCATAAACTTATAAAGATATCCATGTTAAGGACTTATCTAGATATTATTAAGTATGTTTCTTTATTAAAGGTGGTAGCTATTGATGAAAAAGCAAACTAAATTATTTTTATAATTTTGGAAACTTGTGTTATCTGCACATATCAAAGTTTTTAAAGTAAATTTTATTGTAAAGTGTCGTTAATAATATTACAGATTTTAAACGGAATAAACAAGTACATATACTTACTAGAAGATGTAATAATAACAGCATGTGCCTTTATTGAGTGTTTGACGTCAGCCTCGAAGCTAGAGAGGCTAGGCTATAAGACATGGCCTCGGTGGCGTAGTGGTTAGTGTAACCGACTGCCACGCCTAAGGTCGCGGGTTCGATTCCCGCACAAGTCAAACATTTTGTGTGCATGAACATGGATGTTTGTCTTGGACTGGGTGTTTCTATGTATAATATGTATGTATTTACAAAAGAAAAAGGTATATATGTATGTTTATCCATTGTCTAGTACCCATAGTACAAGCTCTGCTTAGTTTGGGCTAGATGGTGTTGTGTGTATGTGGTAGAATATATTAATATATATATTTATTACTATACAGCAGTGCGAACTTGTGATCATGTTCCATATAAGCAGGTATTGTACCATACGCACCGATTTCATTCGCTTCATCGCCCTTCAAATGATAGATTAATAATTATTAGACTACAGTCCTACAGTGACGTCACTTACATGCTCAATATACGTAGACATACACATATGTATAAGCTAAATAGTACTCTCTTTTGTATATTACCTATATTATATGAAAATGAATCAACATCAAACAGTGGGTATTGATTTATCTCACTTGAACAATTCTAGATTATATAACACTATACACACAATATTATTTTTATAAATTCATGCCGTACGTTAGAAATAAAGGGAAATTCAAGCGTATAGGTGTCGATTTCATAGGGCTTTGTGAAAAAATGTCACGCTCTATATGCGGAACACACCGCAATCTGATATGAGGCATGCCGCGTTCGCGAATAGTGATGATTTATTTTTAGGCGACATCGATACGAAGAAATATTTAAATAACTATGATTTTAGAATTATAAAAAAGAATTTGAAAAGATATTTAAACTTGATTCAAATCAATGCTATTTATTTATATAAAATTTTATTTTAAGAGTCTTTATAAAACAGCATTCACTGGTGGCTAATAAGAATTACAAATGTCTAGATTTTTTTAAACACAGAGTATGTTGTTATAATTTTCTTAAAATCGATAACAACCAGGCATCACTACGCGGGAACAAAATCAAATGGGTTGAATGAATAGCGCGGATTGGTATTTGCGCCGGCAGCAGCGTTGCTTCTGCGTGAGCGACCGCACCGCAATCGCATCCCGCTGTCAACACGCTCTCACTCATCGGTGTCATATATTCTATATTTCAATTACGTTTGCCGCACCCACTCTACAAATAGTAAAAAACACAATAATTGATTTAATGGCACTTCACATGGCTGTTTGTATTTGCGTATTTGATAAATTTGACAAATAATAACCATGTGTAGATGGTTTGTGTGGCAAAGTATTTGCCTTTCTTGCCTATTTGACAACTACAGCAAATACCAAACACGCGTTACCGCGTGCTTGTCGGTTTTTCGACGTACATCAAAGAGATTATCAAAGACGGCAAATAGGCAAATACGCAACTAAACCATCCACACAATGGCCAACGTTGGCAGCAAGTCATGTCAATTTCAAATGCGCGGGCTGTCAACTTGACCTCCCTGGCCATTGTCTTGAAAGTTGAAAATTATTTTTGTGCATACTCGACATCTACCAGCGCCTTGCTCTCCATGGTCTTTTTACAACCTTGTATTTTTTAATACAAAGCATAGCATGCGTTTAAATAATAAAATCCTGCTGCAAGTTTGAAGACCATACTGTTGGTAAATAATTGACTCTGCTCATTCAAAATATTTGTGTATTTGTTATTTGACGCCTTATTTGGCTCCATGTGTAGACGGTCATAGTTGCCAATATCTGTATGTTTGCCAATTTGTCAAATATTCGCCCAAGTACAGCAAATACCTAATATCAAATACAAATAACCATGTGAAGTCCCGCCTTTAGGCTTCTGTAGATATGTGGCAAAAATAAATATTATATACATACATATATTTAATTCCAATTTAGATAGTGCCAGGTGTTAGCTGGTTCGGGAATTGTCTTTATTTTACGGTGTAAGTATATAGGCTATGTTCAGAAATGATTCCGCATTATTTGGTCTTAGTCGTGGTAGTCACTAAGAATATGTACCAGCTTTTTGAAATATTTGGCAGCTTGCTTTTGTTTTTCAATAGTAACACGGTGTCTGGATAAATGCCTGATGAATAGCAATGAAAATGCCTATTATACATATTACCTAAAAGATTGTGAAATCAGTGTGACGTCTGAATACCCCCGTGTATGCGGTTGTAGAGGTGCTCTACCTTTATGTGTGTGATTTTTCTGAAATATTTTACTACGCGTGTTAATAGTAAATAACATGCTCCTTACTCTTTTGGGGCAATTACGCTGCACATTAGTCTCAGGCCACAAAACACATGAACATTCAACAAAAACAAACGTGAGGATTGCCTCTGAGCGGCGATAATTTGTCAGGTGCTTCGCGCTCAAAGAGCAATCATCTGAACGAAAATTAGATAGGACACATGCTAATATTACTTTGTTTAATAAAAGCAATATGATACATGTTACTTTTAATAAACTAGAGAAAAGTAAGAAAATGGAGCAAATTATGGTTTGCTGCATTTACCTGTTTATTTATTTTTTGCTCCTATGAGAATTCTATGTTAGGCAATTATGTTAGATTTTATCTTGAATATGGTTAACCTAACATTGACCAGTGCCCAAGATACAGCCATAGCTTAGTTTCGGACCACCGACAATCCTATTTATATGTAATTGTTTATATTGTGTATTGGAATTAAAAACTTTAATACTTATATGAAGCATACATGATCATTCTACATGGTCGCATGAATGCAAACATTCAATAAAATTAATACAACAAGGTTATATGCAGTCAAAGAGAACAAAGAAATAAAAGTTACCCTTATTTAAGTCTGTCCTGTTGCAATACAGATGACTCAGGTAAGCGTTCCCAGCGTCTTACGCCATCGATACCGCACACCTTATCCCAGTCACACTATTGGAGACCAACTCCTGCCACCCTCTCCTATTGCTAGTGGTAGAACCTTGGCTTACGCTGTCCAGGAGCGGCGATATTACCACGTCATACAGACTCGTCTGCCACCAGAAGTGTTAATAAATCAAGCAACAGTGTTCCGTGATGACAAGTACATCACGTAATATTAAGAAATCTGTATAATAGATGTTTATAGTAAGCACAAAACCAGTGTGAAAAATAAAGTGTAAGTTATTTTTGTAAAATGTATTTAATGACCAGCCACGGCATAACTACTGTATGTAAGCGTATCTTAATTTCGTACAAATATCATATGTATTTATTTATCATCAAAAAGTGGTAATGTGCTTGTAGGCAAAAAGCGCAATAAAGTTTTTCTTTGACGTGTTGCGTGGGAACAGCCCACACCGGTGGCGTGCCGTTGGCCCCGCTAACGTCTTCTTCAAGGGGGATGAAATATCTAAACGCGAGTCTCTTAATGGCTCTCATTTATTTCTCTCCCGAATCTCGTACTGAACGTTCGTAATTATTGCGTTTCCAGTAGGGTTATTAAGTTTTGCTTCGGTTAAAATGAGAAATGGTCGCATTTATTCGATGTTCAACTTGATACCTTTTACTGAGCGAAGGGCTGAAAATTTAATTTTAGATGGTGATATTATGGCGTAATTATTTTAATTGTACTTCGCCACAATGGAATTAAAATTTTGTCATAAAAATGAAATAGATTTCTTATTTGCGAATATCTCCGTGGTATACATACTATAATATAATAAAACCTTTTTAAACGCATTTTTGGTATTTCACGGGGCCTCATGGTGTCATTTGATATACACAATAATACTTTGCTCGACCCTGGAATAAACCTTGAAATCTTATCTGCACCGCATAGCAGTCGCATTTGCTACGCCACCGAGGCAGCCACCAATAAATTCGACTGTGAGTAGTACTATGTAAGTTTGTACTATGCGAAAATAGCCCCCTGTCTAAAATGTAAGCATTTTAAGTATTGTCTACATTTGTAATAACAATCCGCTTATTATATTTATTAAAAACAAGGAATGTCTCTATCAAACCAATGACCAAGATAAATAATCGCAAGCTTATAAACGTAATCTGGCGATCTAAAACAAATGGCCATCTTAGAGAGATTAGATCGGCGGAGCGTCGAAGCTAATTGTCCGCCCCTAATCCCTCATCTATCAGTTTCTTTTCGTCATCCATAAGTTTCTTGCAGGTTTCTTCTTGTAGGCTCAACCCCTTGCCTGAACCTTGTCACTAATATTTTGACGTTCATAAGATCATCTTTTGATTTAAATGAATAAATAATTATTGACTTTAACTTTGACTTAGCGTCATGTTTGACTTTATTCTGCTACACCCATATTATTGACTGCATATCACAACAATTTAAGTAGTCACCTGGTCATACAAATACTAGCGTTGTTGCGAGTTCTATACCCTTAGAGGTCAAACATTTGTTACAGGTGTAATAGTAGCGCCGAATCGGGATAATAATAACGCATGAAGTTCTGCTGCATGATTCTGAAGACCAATTCTAATAATAATAAATAAAGTTTGTATCTTATAATAATAAACGTCAAAAATGAACTCAAATGCAATTAATGCTCACATTTAATTTTGATATTTATTTTAATATAGGCGAATACCATTTGTTATATTTATGACACTGAGGAGATCTTATTTGAACAGTTTTGTGACGAGATTCGGTTCTCTGAATTCAATAATTATATCCATGACAATAACTTTACTTTACGTACGTAACTTTCACGACTAGCGATCACATTACTGTTATGAAACATTTATATACATATATATAATCATGATAAAAATGTGTCAGAAATTAAAATTCTGGAAAATACTGCTTAATTATTTTACATAATTTATAAATTTTAACATAATTACAATAGTAAAAAATATGCTTAAAATATTATATGGAATAATTCCAGGTTTATAAGTACTTCTCTATAAAGACAATCTACATATTTTTATATTAGATTTTATATCTAACTCACTTCCTCAAACATATTCCTATTATTTATTAGATATTTTACAACTTTGACCTTTCTTGTAATATACATTTTTATTCTATTTAATAATGTTAATATATAATTAGTCGTATCGGTATTTTACTGCCAGACGTTGTGAAGATCTCTCATATTCCGCGAAAAGCTTGGGGCGCAAACTGTGAACTTTACAGAGATAAACACTCCTCGGCTAAGCCTACCACACTAAGCTCCTCCTTGAAACCTCCAGTGTTTACGAGGCGTGTTGTTGTTTGAAGGCATTAAATTTTGTATTATACCCTCAGTGCATATGGTAGAATATACTTATAAGATATATTAAATTCTCAAGGGAACCAGGATTATGTAAAATCTGTTCTGTGCGCAACCGAACCTAATTAATATTCGATAAAATTAGATTGCATATATAGTCTAACACTTTTATATTATTTATGCACTTTATAGACGTCTAATACCATGTCCGTATATGCTTGAATCTCGGGCAGCCAGACCTAGGAAATAAACGGGCTTACGATTGACCTCAACTGTAAGCGAAAACCTATGCACATTTAGCGGATGGGAAAACATTTATCATCATTAATCAGCGTTAGAACCGTTTAGATACATATACTATTAATAGATCTGTAATAAAACTATTTATACATACACATAAATGACATGTAATCTTTTAATATTGACAAAACTGAATATTATATTATAATGTTGCTATTATTTATAGCAGGTTTATGTATAGGTACGAGTATCACGCCGCCAATTATCCCAGGCAGCCGGGCGATTTGCGCCTGGCTCCAACTATGCGTCGCGCGTTATACCTACACGCTGCAACCAAATTTCTTACTTGTACCCTATGTTAGTTGCTCTACCTAAGATAGTTGTGTTAATATAATAATTTATCTAATATTATATTTTCTTATCTGTCATAGAAAGCACGGATATTATTCATGAAACATTTTTGTGATTTGAAACCAAAAATAACAAAATGTCATTATTAAGTACTTAATAATATTTTATAACTAAGTAAATATTGTCTTAAATGCAGACAATGAGGTACCTATAAAAATTAAACTACATACATAATAATACCAGCTGCGGCTTTTATTTGTAAAATTACAATTTATTATGATTACTACTCTGTATGCCCTGATGTCACTTTAAATACAATTAGTAAAAAGTATAGACGACAATGTACACTACAAGTCTAATAATGATAAAATATTAATAAACTTGTAGACCATATTTATAAAACATTTTTGAACGCAAAATGTATCAAAGAGAGATAAATATCTCATTTATTTAAGGTTATATATATAGCAAATTGGTACGTCTTTGGCATACTTTGTCTCATTGTTTTTTATTTATATTATGGATCTAGTTGAACCCGCTGTCCCTGCTCCATGGTCTATGGACCATGACTGAGCTATAAACCTTAAATGTATACTTAATTACCTATTTATACCTACTTAGCTTAATAAAACAAATAATAAAATTAATAATAAAGAAAATAGTATTCGTCCACACTGACGGTGTCAAAAATCAGTTCGCTGATATGTTTTAACACAACGTCTAAGCGAATAACACAATATAATAATATGTTTGCATACGCCTTTGAAAACCATATCAGCAAACGTGAAACTACCAGAGTATGAACGTGCTGATAGTTGTTAAATTGATGCCAATCCGATCATGGCAGGTCACGGTGCCGCCGAGTGACGTAGCGGTCCTGGGGGTATTGTGTCATATAATCTAAACCAGTAACACATTCAGCAAGTGCCGGCACAGATACGGTCATAGTATGCTATGCACTATATTTTGACACTTTTATTAACCTCTGAGTCTTCTTCGAAGAGGTTAATGAAAACACTATGTGGGTCTGTGTGTCTGTCTGTTAGTGACAGTTTGTTAGTGACAGGCAGAGCTCCGGTACCATTGGACCGATTGACTTGTAACTTGGTGTGCAGACACCTTGGGGTCATCCATTGGTCGAGTTTGATTATTTAAGTTTGAATATGGGCCCTGTGGGTCAAAAGACCTCCGAGATATAGGGGTCACCAGGTCATAAGGTCAGGGAATATCCACCAACAAAGTGATTTGGAAGTTCAAGGGAGAGGCTTTTACCCAGCAGTGGAACATTACAAAAAGTTGAAGAAAAAAAGTCACATGAAAACGAAGTGGTTGAATCTTGGGTTTTTACACCCATCTCGTTAGAAACTAGATTTTGCCCGCGGCTTCGCGCGCGCTAATGTAATTAAGGTTAGGTTAGTTTAGGAACAGTACTTTTTTCTGCATGAAAGTTACCCTATATTCTATTTTGTACCCCTCCCCTACTTGTATGCGAAATTTCATGATAATTGGTCAAGTAGGTAAGGCGTGAAAACGCAACAAACAAACTCAAATTCGTATTTTATAATATTAAAGTTAGGATAGCAAGTAGAGCACGTTTGCCTACTCCGCACTATCCACCTTCAGTGGTCTCAACTCCAAATGCTCGACGATCGCCTCGAGGCACGAATGCCAAGACAAACCGAAATCTTATCAAACGCTCGCCATGTTGGTCTCGTTAATAAGCAAAACTACACACAGGGGCCGCCATAACTTACCTGAGGGCTGTTTGTAGAACACATTGCCGCGCCATTCGTAAACACTAGCAAACCTACTCTATTCGTAAGTTATGAACCGCTTCAAACGTTATTGGCGCCGACTGCATACAAAGACGATTTATTTATTCGTGTGATTAGTTAGTTCTGCCAGCAAACAATATCATCGATAAAAAGGCGTAAAATGTTTACCCAAAATTTATAGACATCGTTTTATTCAGTAGGTATTTATTGACTTGTACTTGCTTATAAGGTATCTTGACAATTAGGTCCAACGCTCGAGGCACTGCGCCTGTAGATGTCACAAATCGATAAAATTTAAACAAGAACATAATAAGAAATCGCAAAAATGTATCGAACCCTGAAGCTTGAAAAATCCTTTGAAAATCTACTCCTTGTTCTTAATTCCGAATACCCACATTATTTTCTTTTTAAAGTAAAAGCAAAAATTGATGTTTCTAACACCGTAAATTTTGTTTAACAATGCGTAATGTTTAATTGGATGTTGAGAATTGTGACAATTCATCCCGCAGCCAACACTTTGTGCAGAAAATTTCGATTAAAACAAAATCGGGGCTGAATCCCACGGGAGCGGTTCATTTTATAGCAATTAGTTAGCTACAGGCAGTGGATTCGTCACGAGTGAATGAATACCTACCCCTTTAGATAGTACCATTACACATTGCGACTGATATTAATTTCTTGATTTGTTTTTAAATTTCAATTTCATTGTTAAGTTGGTAATAAATCACATGGTATAATGGTTTTCTTATCAAGCGGCATCAATAAATATTATAAATGCTAAGTAATATTTTATTACCTTTTACAATCAATCTAACAACTAAACGGATTATAATTTTCCAGACGGCGGCGCCCGCAAACGAAGATGGAAATTCAATCATATAATTTTATAAATTGTTCATGATGCTCAGAAGAATCGTTAAAAATACTTAAAAAAATTTTATAACACCTTTTGTAATTTATGACTAAGTTAACGTAAGGTTTCATTTTAATTTAGGCTTTTCTTTATACATGTCTCATTTGTCTGTCAATATATTTTTTATATAAAATACCATTAAATAATATATAAAAATCATGATGTTAATTTATTAACAGCCTATATATCGTCGTGGTCGTTCCACAATCGTACGATGTAAACGTCGCCGAGGCGTCGCCGACACTCGAACTTGCTCATCTAAGCGGAGGTGGGGAATCAGTAACAAAACGTCCATCCAGCCAACTTCAGACAATAAACAGTCGTAGATAACAGCGCTGTCGAGCTGCCATTATTGAGACAGCTTCGTGGGCGATGAGATGGCTGCTTAGCTACAACTTTACTTGTGACATGAACTCCTCGATTTTCAAAGTGGGGATATAAATATAAGTATATGTACATATTTATATTAGTAATGTTTTATTGTTACAATTGCTGTTGACACGCGAACTGTTTACTGGATTCCCTTTAACAACACCAATCATTTGATGTGTCAACGCTCATTATAACTTATGTTAGACTGACGGTGCCGTGATATAAATGTGTGCTTATACTTACGGTCAACCGTGAGGTTCCGAGTAAGGGTATTACATTTTTATTTGTGGTCATTCTCGGTATGCATACGGTGTTTGAAGATGGGCCTGATAGCCACCAATAGATTTGCTAATATGTAGGTCCTTAAACGTTGCTGATAAACGTCTTGAAAGTCCGTCGTGAAAGTTATAAAGATATATTTTAGACCTAATAAATAAACTGCTTCTTAATCATGGTTACATTAAATAACTAGGTCGAATGATCCGAATCAACGTTAAAACGAGTATTTATCAGAATTAAATGCTGTTTAATTCATATTTTTCTCTAAGTCCAATTTGTATGCAATTATACAAGGCTAAGCTCTATCTGATCAAAACTAACTAGAAAATCGGCACCCCTATCCCATCGTGGACCATCGAAAGTTCGTTAAAGTAATGTCACTCTATCTCGCCGATCCCCTCACGAGACAAATGAGACGACATTACTTTTATTAAGGAGCTAGAAAGAGAAAGGGAAGACTAGATAATACCCTATAATCACAGTTTGTTTTCCAATCGCTACTAACGATTATTGGCGTGTTATTCGAGTGCCATTTTGAATTGCTTTAGTATCTACAAGTCGTTCGCAAGTGCAATAAAAAGTGAGGATACAGTGATTAGCCTCGGAGTCTCAGGGTAAATTGTTCACTGTAGGGACTACCTACTTTTGAGAGACATCTGACGATTTTAGGGTATAGAATATTTTTGTTTTCTTCAGGCTATCTATCTGTTTCATATAAAACTCATTCAAAATAGATACAGTATTTTTGATCAGTTTTATTATATTTACCTATATAGATAAATATAGAAGAATTATACCAGATTTATAGTACAGTCATATTAATCTACTTCCTGTCTTGCTTAAATTAAGTTCTTTTTACTACCAAGTGGCAAACAAGCATACGATCTAAATGTAAACGGTTAACAATACGAGGTGGGTATATCACATGTACTGTCTAGAGAATAGGGTTAAAAATGGGATAAAAGGAAAGAAATGGAAGAGGTGGGTTCGTGAGCCTCAAAAACTTTCACTTACCGGGCAAAACGCAGTAACACTCGAGCACTCTGGCGACAGTTTCCCGTGAGAAGGTAGTACTTTCCCAGAGAGCCGGTTCATTTATATCGTTCACTCATCGTCACCAACTAATAGCGGTGCACACCACATGCATTTTCTTGTCTTTAAGATGTTCAAATGAACACGCATAGTCTCCTTTTAAAATATTGTGTCTGTGTACCGAATGCATTGTGTAGACGAAGTCGCGGGTACCGCTATGGTTACCTTTAAAACATTAATACAGAGATGAATGCACATATTTTATGTAAATAATAAAAATATAATCGGTACAGAGTAAATTACTCCGTAAATTACAACAATAGTATTCTTTCTTTGTGAAACACAATTCTATTATATTTATTTACATTTAAAAGTAGGTACCAATGCTCAGTTTTCTAAAACAAAGGGAATAATATATACCGAACTCTCTCTCTCTTAATTAATTCAACGAGGCGAGATAAACTAAATTCAGAGACTATTCGTTTTCACTACAAAGCAACACAAGTGGTCGGTTATTTTTTAAATTGCAGATTGGCTGCTAATATGCATAACACTGATAAATCCACTTATAGCGAGACTTACATAAATGTTTTCATTTAAAATGCCTTACCCATAAATATATATATAACTATACAGATACTTCTTTGCTTAATTAAAAACATGAGCATTTAAATCACTTGTGTTCGTATTTGTTTCCCTAATTTTTATGTACAGTATACTAAGTACCTATTAATTTACTACAAATAATCGTATTAAAAAGTCGAAAAGCAACAGATTATTTATTTAACAAGACGTTATCGCTACTGTATCCTTAATATGATATATTATTCATAGTTAATAATAATGTTGAATGAAATCAACATACCTATTTTTCTACATGACTACATAATGGTCACGTCAATATCGCACTGTTCCACTAAAATTGTATGTTTAAACTTACTACTCTTAAAATAAAACACCATTAATATATTGTTCACATGAGAAACAAAATTCTCTGTGTTTAATTCGAATTCAAAGGTAAAAGGCCACATAGCATCCCGCTATTCATAATTAACCTCTTTCGCATAACAACAGAGTTATCTTTTAAAAAATGAAAACAAACGGCTCTTTATTTCGAATGCGCGCTGTTCTAATCCAATTTTAAAATGTGGCCCAGACCATACATATTATAAAACGAGACTTTGTCCGGAGCTTAACGTTTAAATTAGTTTATCCCCCTAAAGCGTAACCGCGACTAAGGGTTGCAAAATTTAAATTACAAATAAAAGCACTGAAAAATATCTACGAGTGGGTAGTGGCTCAATAACGATGTCTTTTAATTAAAACGGAAGGGGTAATAAAACGCCTTAATTTGGAGACTTAGTTACAATTATTGTAAAAGACAATCGAGAACTTAGTAAATATTCTATGAGTTAACGCCACAATACCGCGCCACTGATATCGTACAAATTACTATAAGTAGGTACATATATTATTAATATCTACTTACATAATTATATCTATCAAATGTCACAACAACAAAATGTAAAGAGGTCATTGTTATTCTTTCATGCATTTATAAACAAGCAAAATGCGCTAAGATTGTTTTCATAATCTAATATTCTGCGTAGCCATAACCTCAACTGTAGCTGTACAAATAGCTAGTTCGACGACAGTTTTTCCCGGATCAGTGACACCGATTCACCACGCTCCTGGCGTCCGTCGTCACGGTCGAAGGCTCTACTCACTCAACTGTGACACATGTAGCATATTGAAATATGGCGCCCGTTGACCGGTCACCCGACCGTCACGTAGCAACTGCCCGAAGGAATCTTCCCTTCAAAGTGAAACCTATTTGCCTTCCACGCCTCACTGGAAATCTGTCAATACCCATATTTAATATCTACATTACTAGCTTTTTTGAAAACATCTTAATAAAAGCGGATATATGTACTTATATATATTTTAAATACAATATAGTTTGGAAGAAATAAATATTTTTTGCTAAAGATCTTTATTTACTAAGGAATTGTATCCAAATAAGTATTCTATAAAATGCAACTATATACATAATAATAATTTACCCGCCACCTTTCACCCCTATGTTATCAACATTCTCGCCTGTTTCAGCTAAAATATCCCTACAAAAAAGTAAAGACATGTTTTACCTAATAGATATTAAGAGCTTATGTTCAGGAAATCAGTTATCTCTTCTCTCACAGACACACCTCTTCTGTATTTCACTGACAAAAGGTATTATATATAAGATTACAATATGAAACACAGCAGCTTATGCGATAACGATACTTAACTAAGTAAACTAGCATATCTATTACAACACTACAAAACCGACAGATGTGTATTGTTATATTCACTGCCTCCTATAGTTGTAAACTAATCTATTAATTTTGCTAGCTTCTACGGCTCCTTCTCGAGTTGCAGGAGCGTTGTAGTATGTATCGTCGTAACTAGCGTATCGATGACTGCTCGGCTTAAACTCCAATTGTAAGTAATCTCCCTCCTCCCGTCTCAATTGCCCTTTATCCTTATCATCGTATCTCGGATCTTCGTATATAGTAATAGTCTGTTTCCTGTGTGCAACTACTGGTGCGTTTTTAGGTATTTCAGCGACCGGATTTACTTGCGATTCACCGTAACCGTAACCGTGGTTTGGACCGTAACCATAGCCGCCATTGTGACGATGGCCCTTATCATCGTAATAACCGGGACCACCGTAATCTGTCTCCCAGCCTGGATCCCTTTGCCAGTCAGGCTCTCTTTCCCAACCATTTCTTCTCTGCCAATTTGCGTCCCTATCCCAAGCAGGATCCCTTTGCCAGCTAGATTCTCTTTCCCAACCGGAATCTGTTTGCCAACCAGGATCTCTTTGCCAGCCAGGGTCCCTTTGCCACCCAGGATTTTCCCACCTGCGTTTGTCTTCCCACTTTTGCCAATCCCATCCAGGTTCAGGATGTGGTTGAGGAACTCGTGGAACATGATACTCGTGACGATTTCTTATATTATCTCTGTCGTAATTGTTATGTGTATTATGATATTTATTATGATTGTGTGTATCATCTAAGTGATATTTCTTTCCATGATGTTGATAATCCTGATGTTTTACTCCAGTGTCGCCATATTTGTTATAACCACCATCTTGATAATTATCTCTCAAATATTCTTGCCCTTTGTTTTTAGACCCTTGATAACTCCTCCCACCTTCATTATTATGTGAATTTAACCTACTGTTGTATAAAGCCTGGTCACCTTCGTCATTAAAATCATCGAAAAAAGTACTCTTATTGGATGATTCATCTTTATGATACGAGTTTTGAAATCCTTGCTTATGATGGCCCTTTTTGTGTCCCCTCTTAAAACCTTTTGCTTCACTGTCCTCAGCTTTGTCATGTTTGCTATTGTATCCCTTGTACGCGTCACTTTCTGATGCTGAATTACTATCGTGTTCCTTCTTCAAATATTTCGCTTCATCGTTAGCTTTTGAATATTGGATTTTATGGCTGTCATTAATCTGGCTCTGTTCTTGGAGCACCTTTTCACCTTTATGTTTATCATGCTTGATGGACTCTGCTCCTTCGTCGTGAGCGACATCCTTCAAATGTTCTTCCAAAGCTTCTTTAATCACCGATCCACTTAATTCCGAAAATAATAAGAGTACAGAAGTTAGTAAACTAAAACAAAATTTGTATCGGGGAATCATCTCATCACAAAATAAGCGATAGATGTTGTTAGTAAAACTGTAAACTGATAATAGGCATGAGTTCAATGGTACAAAGAGTTTTATATCGATGAAAATCGTGTTAGACTTCATGGCAAATTAGGGCACAATGGCAGGAACCACAGAATCTGATGTGGGAACAATGAGTCAAACAACTAGCGGGTACGTCCATGACATCACATTATCGAACTAAAAGCACGAGGACGTACCTACTTACTATAGGACGTGCTGATCGAGGTCAATGGTGTTCGAACGGGAACATTGATTACGGATAAGAAGGTCATTGAACAACCCAGATAAAATTGGCACCATAACATTCCACCTTGTTAGTGACAATGGTTGTAATATTAAAATAGGAAATATAAGTAGGTACTTGCGCTAAGAGTGCTTTTATTTGTAAAAACTTTATAACGCTATAGAAAACCAGCAATAGATAGCAGCAACTTCGCAGAATTTCAACACGGTTATTTATAACCTATATTTTAACCTAGCAATAAAGTTATATTTATGCGTACCAAATGCTAATAGAATTTGTCCAGTAGTTTTTGGTAAGGCGTGGATAAAAAGTATAAAGTATAATTACTCAGCCCTATATTAAAATTTTCTCCCACCGCTAGGCACGACTGTTTTCTCAGCACAAGAAGGGTTAGGCCATAGTCCACCACGCAGGCCCAGTGCGGGTTGTTAGACTTCACATACTTTCGACATTATAGAGAACTCTCAGGCATTTGGTTGTTTCACGATGTTTTCCTTCGCCGTTAAAGATAGGACACATAACTTCGAAAAGACAAAGATGCGCGTCTTGGAATCGAACTCAAAACCTCTGCGAGGTAGTCCAACATTCCAACAACAAATTTTCTGCACCCATATCGTTTCTAGATCATGTAGTAGTAGTACTATTTTACCTTTTTCAAGAATGTTTACGGTTTTAACTTCTTGCGACTTTTATCATTTAAATATAATCACGTTTTATCTAACTAACATTTAAATTGAACTTTATTAAAAAACATCCATCCGTCGGATCCATTTAATGCTCAGAAGATACCTACATATAACATTTTCTAATAGGTTTACTAAAAAATCTTAACATAAATTTAAGAAATTTTAATAGTATAATGTAATAAAAGTTGGATCAAGCGAACACTTAAATTTTAAATAATTTGCAATAAATAGGGTACTATTTACTTAATGTTAGTGAGTTCATTTCGCCACTCTTTTATTTCCTTCGCTATCCTGTGATAGACACAATAGAAAATGTATCATATTATTATGTCATTCATTGGACAGGAAACCTGTTAAGTCCTAGACGCTCGCTTGCCCGATACTTAATCCTCATACCTTACTTTAAAATAAAGGGGAATTATTAACCGTGCGAATAAATAATAGGTATATGGATGACTGTTAATGAATTACTTTAATACTAGACCGAGCGGCGTTAAATTATGTTTCCGAAACAGTTACTTAACTGGCTACGATAATCATTAATGATTAAAAATTCGTAAAATGAGCTACTAGTAATGGAAAACAGTTAATCCAAGCTAGTAACTAAAATTCCAAGTGACCGAATTAAATATTAAATTGGGCGAAAAAATACTGAGTGGGCGAAAATAATACTAAGTGAGTGAGTATATAACCGATTTGAGTTAAACATGAAGTGCTTAAAAAAATACTGTTTTGAGATGTGTTTGTGAGCTGCAGTAGTAATATCGTTAAATGCTGGAATACTATTTGAGTTAATATATTTTCTATTATAGCATATTATTCGAAGAATACAAAATACAAGCTGATGCTTTCCAGAAAACTACACTGTCAAATTTAGGCTGACAAAATGGTTCATGCGATTGTCCACAATATTTCAAAAATCTATATATATATAAACATATTTTAGGGCTAGCAATTCGGCTTAAACATACAACGGTACTCCCTTTTTTCTCCTAAAATTGTTTTTCCGAAAATCATTAGCCATAACACGTTTGCTATAAAGTTCAGTAACCATAATGATCAAAAATTCGAAATTATTTGCTAAAAATGAGGTTATAGGGACAGAAACGAATCGCTGTAAATCCGACTCCACGCAGTCTTGTCTGCTCTACCCCTAGAGTGTAATTTAGAATAGTGTAGGCGCGTAGGAGCGAAGCGGCGCGCGGGCTGAGGAGCAGCAGGCTGCGAGGGAGCCGCTGCGGCTGAGGCTGGCCGACAAGCCGAAGCTGCGGTGGTGAGCGAAAGCTTTCTGCGACAAT
This sequence comes from Catocala nupta, assembly GCA_963675205.1. Classification (NCBI taxonomy): domain Eukaryota; kingdom Metazoa; phylum Arthropoda; class Insecta; order Lepidoptera; family Erebidae; genus Catocala; species Catocala nupta. The sequence continues at coordinate 11,924,032 of OY776081.1, forward strand.
TAGCACGCGTGGGACCGCCGGAAACCCGCAGCGCCAGAGCCGTGACAAAAGCCATATTGCTTTTACACCATACAGTTATTTTATAAGTTAGTTTTAGGTTTTATTTTGATTCTTTGGTGCATTGCTGAACATGATATATGAAACACCTCGATTAGGAAATAACGCAGCACTTTTGGAATGAAGTACATATATACCAGATGTTGAATATAATGTCAGCTGCAAATTGCAAGGCGCGTGCGCTTCATACAAGCAAATAAGCACTGCATACCCTAGTCCGCTGGCCTATATAAATCTATATAATCGAAATCTATTTATTAAATACTACAAGCTGATTAATAATAAATACACTATAAAATTATCAGACACAATAAGAGCTTATGCCAGTGCCATCTAATGCCATCTATTGGTCCTTGAGCGAACTACTAAACAAATAGAATATTATAATAGAGAGGTGTCTGGAAGCACAAAGAACCGTGCGTATTAGCAGTAAATTTAAACGTCAATCGATTACGCTGTATATGAGACAAATATTTTGCTTGTGTATGTAAAATGCACGTGTGTGCTCGCCGGCTGAAGGCACTGCCTACAACGAAAATCCAACCAGTTTAAATAGTTGTCAAAAACATCATAATTGTTGTTTATTATAGGCCTATTATTTTAGCAATATAGCATCGTACGCCATTATTCATTATTTCACAGAGCTGTCAAGGGGATTTTGAGCGCTTTGTAATTGTTATCTAAATAATTAGTGAAATTACCGGAATTACGGTAAATTATACCTGTGAGATCTGTGTTGGTGACGTGTGTTTAAATAAATTAAAAACTGGTGTTTTCTAGACGTTATCTTTTGATGACAAAAATAAAATAATTTATCTTGGACGCTGTGTTCGCGATTTAGATCTAAAACAACAGAAAGGTAATACGACACGTTCTTTTAATAAAAAGTATTACGATATTTATAGCTGGCTAGCGGGCTGTGTACACACAAATAAACTATTTTGTTTGTTAACCAAATTGCGATCGACCGAAAAGAAAACGAGGTGTTGACAATGTTCATCAATATTACAGGCGCGAGATTATTGACAATGTCTTGAACGAGTGTCGTAGTCGTTATAAAAACTTAAAAGACCTTTAGTTTTGCAATCTACTTTCGTATGAATATTATACTTTGTATTGTAATAATTTTTCAGAGCAATCGATTGTCGAACTCATTAATCCGCATGAACATTCCTTTAATGCGGATCGCCTTAGGAATGAGCTCCGATGCGTTTATAAATCAGACGAATTTAAAAAGTTAAGAATATTTTATCTTATTCAATATTTACATACAAACAATTTAACAGCCATATTTTCCGAAGTTTACAAAGAAGCAAAATTAATAGTTACGGTTCCAGTTAGTAGCGCATCGGCTAAACGATCATTTTCTTACTTAAAAAGAATCCATACATATCTACGAAACACACAGGGCCAAAGCAGACTCACTGATTTGTCTATGATTTCAATTGAAAAAGAACTTTTAATTATTTTAAAACGATCTTGTAATTTTACAACGACGTTTTACAGAATTATTTTAAAAAAAGACAGGTGCGTTGATTTGATTTATAAAAATTAAAATAATAGGTACCTACAGTCAAGTATGTTAGTAATTTCGTTCATTTATGTTTGTTCATTTGTGCAAAAAACACTTAACATCTCACGGCCTTGTAATACCTACAAGGCCACAATGGATATCATTTAGGTGACTTGTTCTCACCATCAGTCACTTATTTGGATATTCATGGTGGCCACACACACACAATCATCAATGGTGCCATGTCGAAAAGTCGCTGAATTGAATTTGGTAAGATATTTTATTTATTTATTGTACACAGATATACAGTGTGAGTCTTTATAAAGTGCACATATTAAAAAGGGTGAAAATATAAACAATTCTAACGACGGAAAAAATGTTTAAAAAATCTAAAAAAGATGTACTTTTAATTTTTTTTACTCTCGTCTTGGTACCCCATGCAAACAAAGTGTTACTACTTTTAAACTAAATGTGACATTAAAACAAAACAAAATTAATAATAATCTCGAATAATAGGCCGAGCTAATAAAGCCATAATTTTTTGAAAAATAAACCTCATAAATTAGTTATTAATGATTTTTTGAAGAAAATTTACCATTTGTCTACCAATTTTTGCAATAAATGTAAAATTTATCAAAAAAATTCCCCTTTACCCTACTTTTTTCTTATTTTATGTTATTCTACATCGTATCGTATCATTTCGCCCTCAGTATTTCGCCCACTTAGTATTTCAGTACGCCATAATCAGTAATTTTGACACCCATAGTTTGAATTTATATTCTCTCGTTTAAATACTACCCTAAAATAAAATGTAGTGCATTAGTAAACCGCAGTAACTACCTACACAGTACAACTTTAAAATAGTTTTGCTTTTTGCCTTTATAAACTCCCCTAACCGTTGCAACATAGACAGAAAACGCACAATAAGATCAGTTTTCTGTTAATTGCATATATTTTTAATCAAAGGTCGGATTTGATACCTATCGGACAATAATAAACTCGGAAACCTTTAAGACATTCGGTATCATAATCTTAATCTCCCTCCAACATCTGTAGACATATCGAAACAAAAATATTGATTGTAGAGTTCATTTAAGTGCTATATTGCCTAAGCCTTCTTTGTACGATCTTGAACTACCAGCATTAATATACCTAAGTACGTACATACGTACATGTAGGTTCATGCGCATACATGAAATTATAACAATAAGAAATAAAATAAGTATTTTTAAATTCTGTTCATTTGTAGATATTTTATTTTAATGTAGGTATGTATAATTATGTTACGTATACCTACATGTTTACATCTTTTGTATAATTACGGTGCCCTTACAGGGTTCAATGTATTGAGCTATAACTGTAAAACCTAAAATTCAAACATGAAATGCAATAAAGATTTGGATTTAAAGTATAACATCGCCTTCAATCCGACGTACCCCGCACGCGCCCTTTCGCGCGCACTCTATCCCTGTAAAACGTATGTTTCGCGTACGATTTATTTATTATTCGTGGCTACTTCAACATACCTACTAATAAAATTTAGATTAACCTTTCAAACCATAGCTGCACACCGGAGGCTACACAATAGATTTTCCAATATGTCTAGTATTCTAAGACTTGACAGATCAGACCTCAGTTTAGGTAGGTATGTCTTAACTGCCTCAGTGGCGCAGCGGTAGTGAATGGGAATCCCGGGTCGGATCAACACAAGAGTTATTGGGTTCTTTGTTAAAAAATCTCAATAGCAGATAGTTAGGAAGTTGGCGGTCCGACACGACCGGATCAGATCATGAGAGTTAGGGAACAACAGAGAGTGCACTTGTGCTCGCGCACACACTTGTGCACTATAATATCTCTTGCGATATATTATATCGGTATGGAGGAGAACATTAGGTATGTACTAATATATAATTTTTGGGACTTCTACGCTCTCTTAGAATAAGATTAAGACAAAAAATATAAAGCTATTAATTCTTTTTAACATATATTATTATCTACTATCTGTTACTGTATTGAACAATTATTTCCCTCAGATTATATAAACTATTTTTTCGTTTTCGTTTTGAAAATAATTAAGGATAATCCGCCAATCACATCCTGTAGAAGTGCATTGTGACAAATTAAAAGTAGGTAACATAACAATAATAATAAAGCCTTCTAGAACAGTCTTTATCTCATTTCGAGACCATTGCAATCTCGGCAGGAGCGGTAAATCAGCTTTTCTAACATTATTGTTATTTTGTGTTATAACTAAAAATGTATCACCATATTAACTAAATCGCGCAAGGCAACTTATGGCAACACTGCAGCCCAGTGCCTCAGAGGATCACTCGATGTCTCCTCTCCGGATGACCTAAATTGGCGGGCTGGATTGGAACTTCATACGCTGGCCGAACTCAATTCTGGTCTTGGTCGGCCGGTCTATTGCCAGAAATATTTGCTCGAGGAAGCCAGCCTCAGTATCAAGGTCTTAACTATAGGTTAATCTGTCCCGGGTCTCCGTTTCACTAGACCTCTGATGGTGAAAACGGTGCTTCGCCGCTCGACACCCCTATACTCACCGGTGTTTTCAACTGCTCTCTTTAAGGCATGTATACAAATGGTGCCTATTCAGAGGATCCAACTAGTTAGTCGGCAATCGACCGTTAGCCCATCCAACTTGGTGCTATTAGAATATTCAGACCAGACGCCATTTTTCATACATGGTTACCTACTATTATATAATAACACACCCCCCAATCCACGGGGATAGGATGTGTCCTAAATCTAAAATATCTGGGATGTGGATCCCAGATATATTAGATTCCAAGTAGCACACCTGCTGCAGCCGATGTACCTAGATTCTAATTACTTTAGATCCTACCTACCTACTGTAGAATACTACTTTCGAAGGGCCTCTTCACGTTGGACCCAAATCCCGTGTCTCTCAAACGGCCGGGTATTTTTCTAACGTAAAATACGAAATATATAATATTTTCTTAGTATGAGAAGAGTAAGGGCATAGTCAACCAAGCGGTCACACCATAGTTGAAGCAGCGGTAGAGAATGATGATATCTGCAAGTGAAGTCTCAGATTTGTCGTTTACCGAGCCAGGCAAATATTATTGGGACTTCATGCTGCTACTGAGAATTTCATAACATAAATATACATATGGGTACATTGTACGAGTTAAGGACTACATTTTCAAGCAAATTTATAAATTTACTATCTGTCCGGGGAGACGTTGTCCTGTAGAGGCGAAAAAAAAAACCAAATCTAAGCCATCCTCGAATCCACTTGAACACATACAAAAAAATTCATTCAATTCGGTCCAGCCGTTTAGGAGGAGTTCACTATCAACACACGTACAGAAGAATTATATATATTATATTATAATAAAAATATGTACCTTATTTATTTTGTTTTATTAATAACTTTCACTCAAATATACAAAAAATATGAATGTAAATAATATTAAGTAATAGTTATTTCATTAAACAGTGACAAAAAACTACAATAAATTACTACATAAGTCTTGTCTAACGCATGTGTTAAAGGATTTATAAATAAACAAGTAAACTATGAATTCTAATTTAGAAAATGCAGTAGTGTAGGAATATGTTGTATAACGTAGTAATATTGTATTGGTATATTTATGGGAGAATTATTATTTATGATGTCTTAATTAAGTCTTGATCTAATAAATATAAATAATTTTGATGTCTTAATGGTGAGCGTTGGCTTATGCCGGTACAGTTTGATTTCATATTCTTAACTTTTGGACTTAGTTACTATAACCGAGACTTATTTAGTCTCGGTTATAGTAACAAGTATCAATGATTCTATACGCCTTTTGGTTAAAGAACGATCTTAATAATTCTCATATCGCAGAAACGAATGCTACGAGTAATGGATATATCCCTCTCGGTCACCCGTCAGACTACGGTTTTTCTGAATTTATAAACTGTTACTATTGAATACTTATCTACCCATTATTACAGAACTACAAAACTAAAATAATGTTAACTTTTCAAATAAATAGACGTACACAGACACGACAATAGCTTAGTTATTATATGTAAAGGTACGAAATTTGTACATCTTGTAATGAATTTCTGAAGGATTCAAACATTAACTTTGATTCGTTTTATATGTCGCCCTATTAACAAATAGACATCGAGTCTGGTAAAATCTTTACGAAAAAAGTGTCCACCGTTGTCATATACATTCGAAGATATTACTAAAGATATCCACAATGTAATGTAAACACTACTCCGTAAACATAATGCTCAACATTGCTTGCACTATTATAAGATCTCTGCCGCGGCCGAGCAGTTCCACGCCAAGAGAAAGATCTTACTCGCTAGAACAATGGCAAACTGCTGCACGATGACCCGATATCTAGTAATGTATTTGATCAAAAATATTATATGTATTTAGATTTAGATTTTGTATATTTTATCGAATGTTTATAAAGTATTAATATAACCACGCAAGTCAGACATCAAATCTATTAATTACATGCTCAGTATTTGAGGCAGTTCACTTGTTTTACCCTACAAATTTCCAAAGTTACTTTAAGAAAGAATGTGACTTTTATGCGGCGCCATTTTGTTTCAGACTCAACGCGGCGATCCGCTCTTTAAGTTCGTGTACGAGTTTCTCTCTTGGTACTTCATCTTCCTGTCGCGCGGTAATGTTCCTGACCTTCACGACACCACGTTTCAGCTCCGACTCGCCGAGAACGACCGCTAGAGGTATACCACTTTCTTCGCAGTGTTGCAATTGGGTCAGCATTTTCGGATTCTTTTTGTAAGACTGCTCAGTCTGAAATAATATAAAACATAAGTTAAACATGTTATTTAAGTGAAAAAGTCATGAATATAATTATTAATAGGCCATAGTTGTTTACTAGTAACCACAGTATCATAAAAGCGTAACCAGCTCAGATCATTATGAGATGTCAATCAATAAATATATTATGACTATGTAAATATGTAATAATATTTATAGTAAGCATATTTTTTAATATTGCTAGCAAGCCCATTAATATTCGTTTCATCGTCAAATCACGGCGTCAATTACGGAACTAAAAATAGGTTTACAAATATATGTTACCTGTGACGCGCGGAAGTAACGAGAGAAATAAAATACAATTAAGATCACTATAGGACATCATTCAAGCTACGAACATTTTGTACCCAAAAATAAAAGTGCAGGCCAGAAAAAAAACTGCGGTTTTGTAGAAAATATGTCTCTAAGCATTTTTTCTATTACAGCGAACCTCTAAGTTTAACCCTACAACTGTTATATGTGATTAAAAATACAAAAATTATTATATTTACGTACAACGTTTGTCTAATAGACACACATTTATTTACTTTAGTTAGTAATCATAAACAACCTAGCTACCTGCTATTGTTATATGTGTGCGCACAAGCACCCATCGCCCGGCCCCCTGCCCGCTTGTGTCCCGTACTCCCCTCTCCCTGCGCGACGAACACTAATCGCTTTGCACTGTTTTAAATATTTAGTTAAATATTTATCCATGCAACTCCTGTTACATCGGACGGCTTATTACAAACGTATGCGTGATTGTGTTGTGTTTATTTAACAATATTTCAAATGGCTGACTTTCTGTGTATTCGGTGTCGTGAGTCTGTTGTAAACAGAAGGCGATACACTTGGCTTCTCGAGAAGAAATACACATTGATATAGCGCAGATTATTATTCAAGAAATATTGCAGCTACAGGTATGTAATCTTTGAGGTTATGGATCCTACTTTTATCTCGTCTTATTTAATAATAGCGCGTTGAATTGAATATCTACCATCAGTTATTATGTTTTGATATCTAGTTTTGTCTTACATTTTACTAGCTCATTGGATGTAATAATACGTACACTGTCTTAATTGATAAGGTTTCCAGTTCCCGCAGTGTTTTTATTATAACAATAATTACAATTCGTCATAGAAAATACGTTTATAATGTTCCAGGGAAGTAAACATCTGACCATGTCAAAATCTAAAATAAAGCATAGTATAATATAATGCTCGGTAGGATCAAGTGGAACGACACGAGTAAGAAACAAATCTGTTATTTTACAGCTCCAGCCATTTCGATCTTGTTGGCAAAGGGCAGAAAGAATATACCCTAGAAATATACGGGAAACACGCCAAGAAGATGATGATGCTGATGTTCCTCAGATGGAACCGGAAGCAGGTGAAGAACCAGCTCAGATTAATTTGCCTGGGTATGTGCGAACACCGGACACTAGGCGCAGTTGTGTTTTCCAACATTGCGATAACAATACAAGACATCGTATTCCAGATGACATTGTTTTGCGGATGTTGTGTCGATATAATTTACTTATATGTGAAAACAGTCGTGTCTGTAATGAACATTTACAGCAAGACTTATGGCACACATTGGCCGTACAGCAAAACAATATTACCGTATTTAAAGCTGATCAGATTGTAAGAGCTTTGTCTCTATTACAAGCGCATGTCACTACAGATGTTTTAAACTTTGAACAATACCAATTGATAAGTCCGAACGAGTTTCGTACCTGGGTTGGCCTTACACATGACCAGTTTACTGATTTACAAACTAATTTTCCTAGCCTTAATAATAGGAGTAACAAAAATGTAATATTGGCAGCTGTACTGGTAAAATTACGGACAGGAGATTCTAACGCTAGGTTGGCATCAATATTTAAAATAAGCGAGTCTTCTTTCGCCCGCTTACTCAACACTGGTCGGACTGCACTAATGCAAGATTTTGTCCCGAGGCACTTGGGCTTTGACCATCTAAGCAGAGAAGACGTAGCTCGAAGAAATCTAACTGTGCCAGAACATCTTTTCGGTAATCCAAACAGCGCCGTTGAAGAAAGGAAAGCAATAACAATTTGTGACGGCACATACATTTATATTCAAAAGAGTACTAATTACTTTTTCCAAAGAATATCTTACAGTAATCATAAGTATAGAAATCTTATAAAGCCATTCCTATTGGTATGCTGTGATGGATATATAATTGAAGTGTCAGGTCCTCATGATGCTTCTACATCTGACGCTCAAATAATGAACAATATAATAGATAGTGAAGCAAACAACGGTGACGGCGTTTTTCATTGGTTTTACAGAAGTGGTGATGTTTTTATTTTAGACCGTGGTTTCAGAGAAGCGGTTGTACCAATGCAACAGCATGGTTACTCAGTACACATGCCAGAATCAAAACATCCAAATGAAGCACAATTGACGACAGACCAGGCTAATAAATCTCGCCTAGTAACTATTTGCCGATGGGTCGTCGAGGTTGTAAACGGCCGTTTTAAAAGGGATTTTCGGCTTCTGCGGAATATCATTGTAAATCGTTCTTTGTATTATATGTTCGATTATTTTAAAATAGCGGCTGCCCTATTAAATGCCTATCACGGGGTAATAGAAGACAACATTCACGCACAAACCTTTTTATCTATCATTAATGAAAGATTGTCGCTGCCAAACTCACTTGCGGATATAGTCATAAGACATAATTATAATAGAAGGCGAGTACAATTTCGTCTATTGTCGGCTGATGTACCTGAGCTCCAAGATTTCCCAAGGCTCACTGAAGAAGACTTAATATTATTTAGCTTAGGTGTATACCAGTTAAAACAAGCAAAAAGCTACTGTGGCGAACATTTAAACCCAAATGGAGAATTTATTATAGAAATAAGCGAACTAACTGAACATATTAGAGAACTAGGTGAAAATATTGTATTGATAAGGGGGCGAATCCAGTCTCGATATGTAAGGGCTAGGGTATATTATGTGTATATTGGTTGGCATAGAGGTTCAAGCAAGTAGGGCAAGTCAAGTAGGGCAGCCATAGCGCATTATTATTGCACTTGCAATATAAGAAAACGAACCGTTGGTTGTTGTTCTCATACAATGTGTTTGGTTTGGTACTTGAGTTTTGCTAGACACGAGGCTCGTATAAGACCACCTGCAGCTGGCTTAGAAAGCATTATAATAAGGTCTATTGAAATGTAAAGCAACCTATCTAATAAGAAAGACATTTTATGTTTATTTTTGTTTTATTTGTCACCTTATTATATCTACTTAAACGATGAATAACTAAACTTAAAATAGAAAACTTACAAAGCTTTCTTTTTGCATGCATGCTTTTTACGTTTTTGTAATTCCAACTCATATTGATTTTTGCATTTTTCTACCCAGGTAGCAGTCGGAGGGTTAAACATTAAGCTTTCCTGTAATATGTAAACATGTTTAGGACGTTATTTCGTATAAAAATACAATATACTTTTTGTTTATAGAATTTTAATTTCGTATAAAACAATAATGATTTTGGTATCTTCAAACTAATGTAGTAATCGGAGGGTTAACATACAGCTTTGCTGTAGTATAAAAAATGTTAAGAATGCTATTTTCTATAAGTATCTAACATTTTTTTTTCTGGCCGGCACTTTTGTTTTCGGGTACGAAATGAATGATGTCCTTTGCATAACATAAAGAAATCGGAGTGATCATAATTTAATGCGAAATGCTCTTGTTCAATAATGGGTGTGCTTCCAGACTTTTAAACAGCAGTGTGTACCTTCATGTTAAACATCTTTCGTTAACAAACAGGATCATGTCAATCCCATTGTAAAGGGACTCCAATATATTAATTTTAATTTAACATTATTAGTTTTATACAAACTGATCAGTAAACGAGACCAGTACTTTCCATTGCATTGAAACCACAGCTACTTATTCCACACCACAAAATTTTTAAATATAACAAGATAGAATTCTATACAGAGCTGTAAGCTGTTCCGTCTTACTTTTTATTTAGGAGTTCTCACTGTCATGAACTCAAAATCATTGATGTAATTATACGTGACTATACTGCGAGTCAGCGTAGCTTTATTAAGCCCTGCCCACTTTGTGTTGTTTTCGTGGTGCCATTTTTTTGCGATAAGAATACTTTCATGTTATTTCCATTTACTGACACAGATGGATATGGTCATATCAACTTTACCTTAATGCCAGCATCCCACAACTCAGCGCAGATCTTCATTCTCTCCTCCAGGAAGTTTTTCTGCGCAGACGCAACATACACGTCGATTTCACTCGTACGCACGCTCATGTCTCCCGCCGCCACTTTAGCTTCCAGCACCGAGAATATACGCTCCACACCGATACTGACACCAACGCACGGGACCTGCACATACATAATACATAATTAATAGAAACTAATTATTTAATTAAACACATGACATTGATATAATATGCTTACTTAAACAATTTATATTTGACTACGTAATCTTAAAATTTTAAATATTAAACGGTTCTTATTAGTGTCCAAGTTAAGAAACACAAATATTTACTACATATAATATGACATAACGTCATGCCTGTATCCTCGAAGGTGTAGGCAAAGGTGTATATTCGCCAGCTATGATTCAGCCAGATATTTATCAAGAAAATTTAAATAAATTTTAGAGGCAAACGGCGACACGGCTGCACGGGTGAGTTGAACGCTCACTCGTTGCTCGTTTATTTAACAAGAGTAATCGTAAACGTTCACGAATTATAAACGGTCAACTAATGTCACGCTGGCGAAAGATCATCAGTTAGTTTAACTTATTTGATAATTCAATACTCATAGTTATAGTAGCGACAGCTATAGTGGTTCATAATAAAAAAAAGTGTGTTAACACAACGATTAACTTTACCTGTTTGTTTTTCGAGTCGAACATACCAACAAGATTATCGTATCTGCCGCCACCCGCAATGGATCCGACAGTTTGGTCTTCATTGCCAACTTTAATTGGTTCTGAAAGGAAGCACAATAGTAACTCTTAATAATAAGTCAACAATCAGTATAATCGGCAAACCCAAGGTAAACTTAATCAACGCGTTTTCTTTAGTATTTTTATTAGCGTTCAATTTGGTAGGTCGAATATTATTATACATTTATTCTAATTAGTTGCAATAAAGGTAAAATGCATAATCCCGCCAATTCCAAAATATATAATTTCTTTTGTAATATCATCTTATTGTTACGCGAATGTTATAGGTACATTGAAATTAAACTATAAGAATTTTACCGCAGTTCAATTTACAAATTGCAAATAAGCACATGAATTCTACAGAATATAACATAAATCGGCTAGTCGAAAGTGGTGGTTCTTGTCTGAAGTTTAGGTTAATAATAAAATAAAACTTACGCGTTAAAACGGCTTCGTATATGACTCCTGTGTAATAGTCTAATCCTCTTGCAAGACTCACATCAAACAGTATCTTATCTTTAATACCAAAGAGTTCACAATATTCCAACAGCAGTTTGATGCCTTCTAAACCTTCGACTGCTGCTTTAGTTTTAGATAGTTTCTCGTCTTTAAGAAGTTGATCAGCTAGTTCCACTCCGCCGTGCAAACGCACATATTCACCTATTTTATCCGCCGCTTCAGGCGTGACGCCTTTCTCGTTTATCATTTCAGTCCTTACCTCATCCCATGGTGACTACAAATTACGATAAATACAGTATGTTACTAAAAATACAGACACAAATAGTGAAGGAACGCATCCAAATCATGTACAGAGTTCGTCTTCAGATTTTATTTCTAGCTCTTTACTATTATCGCTTAAATTTGGGTTCACGTTTGCGGTCGATCACGTCACATGTGAGGTTGTGGGTTCAATAGTAGGCCGGGGTCGGGCCTAGTCCTTTTATTATTGTATATTCTATTAAGAAATTCTCAATAATAGTATAGAACATATATAATAACATAAACTCCATACTCTATACTCTACTTCTCTATGATAGTAACTTGATTTGTGAGCCAAAGATATAAATAAATCATAAATGTGACCACTAGACGGTCACAGACAGTATACATGTCCACGTTCAGCTATAAACATAGCTTACAAAATGTGAGTGCAATACATCGCTGCCTATAGCTTGGGTATTAACACATATGGTCGGATCTTCAACATTATTAAAATCATTGGAGAGAGATAATTCCGCCATAATAATAATTACAATGGACTTCCGCCAAGTAATGCCTACTTCGATTTAATTACTGTATTCGCAATGTTACATTAGGGTTGTTATTTAGCATCTATGTTTTTTTAATATCTGAAGTAAATTAAACACAATAGTAGTAAAATACATAAAAATTTAAAATGACTGCCAGAGAACAAACATGAGTGTAAAGAATTCGCATATGTATCAAACTAGAATAAATTAAATAAATGAATGCTCACCTTATCCAATTTGTCAACAGTAGAACATGTGGTGCGGAACTTATCAGCCGGTACTCCGCAAGCTTCAAACATGCCGTCCAATAGTCGCCGGTGGTTAACTTTCAACACATACTGGCCAATGTTGAGGGAATCCAATATCTCTGTCACTACCTTTAGACACTCCGCATCTGGGACCATCGGGTCATATTGACCAGCTATGTCGAAATCCTGGAACATTTCAATTTATATTCTTTTATAATCGGACGACGATTGTCATAATCGATGGCCGAGATATAGCTTGACCTCTCTTTAGTGCTCATACTTGCCTTGCTTTACTTTTATATTAAGCAGAGTTCAACATAGTTGGTTATTTATTTTCACATATAATTTATGTGATCCAAAGATAGTTCTGCTGATTGTGCGTGTTCTCTGTATTTGTTCTTTAATTGTTTGTAAAATCAACCGCTACACATGTATTTTTCAAATGCGGACGCCCATTTCAAATACAAGGAACAAGATAATATATAGGTGTCTCAGAAGTCGACGTCAAACCGGAATCAGGTAACAGGCTAAGTTACAATAGCTATCAGAAAAATATAAAAGAATCCAAATTATGTATTTTAATTCATATAGGCGTTTAAAAAAAAAGAAACTAAAAAATTTATACACTGACGGTATTTTCACTTCTGTTACTACAGATATTTACTTATTGAATTTTTTTTTATATAGTCTTGAATAATCGTAAAAAATCGAGAGCTTAAAGAAGCATGATTCCGGCTTGACGTCGACTTTTGGGACACCTGTATATCGATTATTAGTCAAAAAATAACTTACGCATTGATAAAATTCCCTGTATCGGCCCCGGGTCATGGCGGGATTATCGCGCCTGTACACCTTGGCAATATGGTAACGTTTCAGAGTATTTATCTTGTTCATTGCCAGATAGCGCGCCAACGGTACTGTTAGGTCATACCTCAGGGACAGAATCTCACCACCTTGATCTTTCAAATCATAGATCAGTTTTGAATCTTCGCCATATTTTCCAGTTAAAACTTCCTAGAAATTAAAATAAAATATAAGCTATTTTTAACAATAAACTTACTGGAATAATCGTCATATGAAAGCATAGGCAGCCTATAGCCTAGTAAGAGACAATTGGACTGTCACGCAGGTTTGAGTTCGATCCCAAGGCGCATCTCTAACTTACCGAAGTAATGTAAATAATAAACTATTGCTTGCTTTGAGAGCGAAGGAATACCTGTGAAAATTCTCAAAGAATCTAAGATATGAGATCTTTGCCAACATTGGGCCAACATGGTGGACTATTACACACTGAAAAGAAGCCAATGACTGGCAGTAGGACCATTTATATACAGGGCTGATACTACTATTATTAAAATGAATTCTAAACAAAATTTCTAATAACTTGATTTAAACGAAATGATTTTATTAATTTTACTACCATTAAATATTATATTATTATTCACATTTATTCACTATTTATCAATAAAAATTACATTTTTAAATATATAATTATAAAAAAACACATTTAAAGATATAAAAATTATGGATTGGTCGGTGGTTAGGGGTCCAGAGAGAGGAATCTCCTCACTATGCATGCCGTATCGAGGAGGACCGCCTTCTGCATCTGACCCTTGACCCAAGCACCTAACGCGAGCCTCTTAAGATGTTGGTCGAAGCTCTTGGCTATTAGACCGTTTACCGTAACGACTATCGGTACAATGATTGCCGAGTCCACATCCCACATATCGACGACCTCGTGTGCTAAGTCCAGGTATTTTAGTTCTTTTTCCTTCTCAGCTTTCACGAGGTTGCCATTATGAGGGATGGTAATATCGACAATCATTGCACGGCGCTCTGATCGATCTATTACCACAATATCAGGCTTGTTGGCAACAACAGTCCTGTCTGTGATAATAGATCGATCCCAATACAGTGTGATATACTCCTTTTCGAGAACTGGTTCCGCTACATACCTGTAGCACAGATAATATAATACTAGTACAGATACTCAATCCCATACAAAAATCTTGGACACGCCTAACTCTGGCTATTCTACTTGCTATTTTGGTACCTATCTTTTTACACTAGATGGCAGCACAAAACTAGCGCCACTGCTGCCATCTACCCATAACAAGTACACAAGTTCCGAATCCTATTTGATAACAGCTCATAAGAGATGGCGTTGTGACAGTAAAATAGGTACTTACTTGACTGTTTACCACGGATAGAACATATTATTTAAACGAGCCGATGTAAAACGTGCGCAACCTTGAAAATAAAAGTTATCTACCTATAGTGTTGTGTGCCGAAATGCGTACGATCACACTTTGGTGATTCTCATTTAGTCGGTCGGATTTTCGTGAATTTTTTTCATATAATTTTAATGAATGCGTTTTAAAAAGTATTAATTAAACAATATATTTCATTATGTATGCGATTGCGATTGATGTTCGGGTACTTTGAAAATAACTCATTGGCATATAGAATTCTACTTTGGCAGTTAGTGATCTATATTTCACTATAATTGTAAATATAAAATAACATAAACTATTGCGCTCAGATTTTTGAAAACAACTGTGCAATGCCTAGTATTTAGTCTCTGTTGAAATTTACTGAGTGATGACTATTTATAAAATACATCACATAGATTATTTTGAATTTAACTATCGAAAAATAAATATAATAACCGGCACTTTTTTTTAAAAGACTCATACGGTTACTCTTTTGCCGTATAACAGACTTAACACAAAAAAATCTGTTGAACATAATTTATTTTCTGTGTAAGAATCGAACCCATAACACTCCGCAATATATACTCCGTCGATAAGTACCCGGTTTAAGCGATTAAACCACTACGCCATACTTGAAATCAAATCACACGCACGCGCGAGTATCGCCCGGCGCACTGTGGGCTGAAAATCGACCTCCATAGACATAGAAATAAAAGTTGCTAGATGTTCGTTTTGTTGACGGATATGGCTTCTATTAGCTATTATACACATAACAATGTCATCTGAGCTAACTCCGCACAAAAATGAATTTATTATAAGGTTTTTTCGAAAAAAATGTATGGAGCTAGCATGAAAAATCTGAATATTTCTGAACTTGCAAGGAAAACCGTAATATCCTCAGAGATGGTTATAGGACTAATTATTTGTGATTTTTTGACATACTTCATATAACGGTACCTGCTGCAGAATTTTTTTTAAAAATCTTCTAATTTTTAATTAATTTTTTTTAACATTAAACTATTTGTTTTGGTGTATAAGTAAAGAAACAACACGTTATATGCATATAATACTAAATCTTCGCCAGTTATTTGTTAAAATATCAAGAAAATTATTTTTGCCTAACATAGTATACAGGGTGATTTTGAAATCGTGTAATTCCTTTTAACCACGCATTCTACTGGTGATATAGAATAACCCTGACCATATTTTTTCTTAATTAAAATAATGGTTTCGGCAGATTTAGAGTACAGATTTTTTTCATGAAATGATTTCAAATAGTCATATTTTAACCACCTGACACAAACTTAATATTGTACTAATTTAAAAATAATAACATAACAATAACCGATGTCGTAAATAATAAGGGGCAATAAAAAGGACCGCCCGTTATTATTTACGACATTAATTATTAATATGTTTTTTTATTTTAATTAGTAAAAAATTAAAATTGCCTCGGTTGGTTAACATATGACTACCTGACACCATTTCACGAAAAAAAACGGAACAATAATTTTTCAAAAAAATAATTCTAATTAAATAAAAATATGGTCAGGGTTATTCTATATCACCAGTAGAATGCGTGGTTAAAAGGAATTACACGATTTCAAAATCACCCTGTATATGTTTTAAAACAGTTAATTGGATACCATTACTGAACTTTGCATACAGGTAAACTACTGAATAATAAATTAGCCTTCTAATGAGTTCTGAATAAGAGATTAAGTGATTTGCAATGTCGCACAATGGTAACTACGGATTACACTAATTAAAATCTTACAGGTAAGTACATAAGTAACTTAAATAGTTAATTAGATATGTTACGAGTTCTAAGAAATATTTTCGACAACTGTCTAATAAGGTCGTTAACTAATGTTGGACTGAAATATAAAATGGTTAACATTTTGCATCATAATTTAGTTTATTCTAAGCTTTGTTACCCCTAACATATCACTGTGAAATTTTATAATGGAAAGTTTAAATACCAATTTAGACCTATTCGTTCTTCTAAAATGTAAGAGTACTTCATTTGATCATGAGGTATTGTTTAGTGAAGTTATATCCCGCCTAGACGTTTGTCTTTCCGTTGAAGATCAAGTGACTCTAAAACAATTTTGTCGGAGATTTGTACGAGCTGCATCACAAAGGTGGCAAAAATCTCACCGAATTCTTGATACTTTTAGAAAACAATACGAAATTTGGCTGCAAGCAACTATCGATTGGCCAAGTTGTATAAATTTAGTCGCTCAAGAACCAACTGTTGCTGAGGGATCAAGATCAATCTCTCCAGAACCCTCAACATCATACTCTGTTGGTACAATGACAAAGAGGTCACGAAAACCATTCGAAGATCTGGAAAGCAAACAGAAGAAGAGAAGATCTGATGAGCATAAAACTGACAATCCCAGTGAATTGGCATATACAGCAGCAGCGCGTTTTAAGGAAGAAGGTTGTGAGGATATCGCATCTGTAATCGAATATATGCTGAAACATCCTGAAACAGCCTCTAAAATTAAGGAAACGCTTAAGCAACCGGTGAAAACTATCTTATTTACACCAGAAAAAGCACTTGGATTACTCCTTTCATTAAAATTATCAAAGTGGCAATACATCACTTTACGAGAGTCAGCTATTCGGGAAGGTAGAAAGGATATTTATCCATCCTACTATAAAGTGCAACAAACCAAGCTGGCATGCTATCCTCCGAAGCAATCAGTGTTAGTGACCGATTCATCGGCAAGAATAACCCTTCAAGCTTTACTCGACATTACGGTCAAAAGAATCCTCCAAAGTTTTCCTAACGATGATGTGCAAAATAAGGATTTAAAATTGATATCTAAATGGGGTTTCGATGGTGCGTCAAACCAAAGCCGATACAAGCAGAAAATGGATAGCGATCAAGACGATTCAAGTATTTTCATGACTTCCTTGGTACCACTAAAACTGACTGATGGAGACAATACTTTGTGGATGAACCCAAAACCATGCTCAGCAATGTATTGTCGTCCAGTTCAATTTACTTTTGTGAAGGAAAGCGAAGCAGTAGTCATCGAACACAAACGACGAATGGATGAAGAAATTAAGGCTCTCATTCCTACAGAGTGCAATAATAGAAACAGGGTGAATCATCACCTAATGATGACAATGATCGATGGTAAAGTCTGCACGTATTTGTCTCAAGCCAGATCAAGTTCATCATGCTATTTGTGTCTGGCAAAACCGACAGAAATGAACCGTTTGAGTGTAGTAACAGCAAAGACCGTATCTTCTGATATATACGAGTTTGGATTGTCATCTCTACACGCCCGTATAAATTGTATGGAATGTTTACTACATATTTCGTATAGACTAGATTTTAAAGAGTGGGCTGCGAGAGGTAACGAGCACAAAGAAATGCTAAGTAAGAGAAAAAAATCTTTTTTTCCGACGGATTCAAGACAAATTTAAAGACGAATTAAATCTATTGATTGACATTGTTAAACAAGGTTCCGGAACTACTAATGACGGCAACACTGCAAGAAAGTTTTTCAAATTTCCCCATAAAACTGCAGCCATTACTGGGTTGGACGAAGAACTAATAAGAAGATTTGCTGTGATTTTACAGGCAATAACTTCCGGGGAAAAAGTAGATATAATTAAATTTAAAGATTATGCCTTCAAAACAGCAGAGAGGTACGTGGAATTATATGACTGGTACTATATGTCATCAACCGTCCACAAATTACTTATACACGGGGCAGACATAATCGAGAAGAATGATGTTGTACCCATAGGAAGTCTCTCGGAAGAAGCATCCGAGTCTCGCAATAAAGATTTTAGGAGGTTTCGGGAACATCATTCGCAGAAAAAGAGCAGGCAAGATTCGAATCATGATATCCTTAATATGTTAGTTGTTTCTTCGGATCCTTTTATAAATGTACAAAGGCCCAAGTTAGATGCCAAGAAAAAGGAGGATTTATTTCCTGAAACCCTCAATTTAATTCAGTTTCAAGAAACTGACTGAGTTTCTAGGCAATCTAGATTCTGATTCAGAAATCGACGAGAGTGATAAGGAAAACTAGAAACTTTTTGTGCTTTTAATTATAATTCTATTCAATGTAATTTTTTCATGATCTTTCGTTATTTAGCTTTGGTACGTAACTATGTTTTGCAATTGATTTATTTTTAAATATTTTATATTACTATTCTTGTACCTATTTATATTTTTGCATACTTTTGTACCTATGTTTTGGTATATATAAATTTTATCAACTATTAAAAAATACCTTTTTAATTTATTTTTCTTTTTATTTAATGCCTATTATTAGCGTTAATAAAATAACTAACTTATCGATTGATCTTTACTTTGACATTAGTAGAATTTAATGATTTAAAAAAATACCTTCATTTAGACATAATAATAAAATAATTAGACAGTTGTCGAAAATATTTCTTAGAACTTGTTACGAATTAACTAATTAGTTTACTTATGTACTTACCTGTAAGAATTTAATTAGTGTACTCCGTAGTTACCATTGTGCGATATTGCAAATCACTTAATCTCTTATTCAGAACTCATTAGAAGGCTAATTTAATATTCAGTGGTTTACCTGTATGCAAAGTTTAGTAATGGTATCCAATTAACTGTTTTAAAACATATATACTATGTAAGGCAAAAATAATTTTCTTGATATTTTAACAAATAACTGGCGAAGATTTAGTATTATATGCATATAACGTGTTGTTTCTTTACTTTTACAATAAAACAAATCGTTTAATGTTAAAAAAAATTAATTAAAAATTAGATGATTTTTAAAAAAAATTCTGCAACAGGTACCGTTATATGAAGTATGTCAAAAAATCACAAATAATTAGTCCTATAACCATCTCTGAGGATATTACGGTTTTCCTTGCAAGTTCAGAGATATTCAGATTTTTCATGCTAGCTCCATACATTTTTTTCGAAAAAACCTTATAATAAATTCATTTCTGTGCGGAGTTAGCTCAGACGACATTGTTATGTGTATAATAGCTAATAGAAGCCATATCTGTCAACAAAACGAACATCTAGCAACTTTCATTTCTATGTCTATGGAGGTCGATTTTCAGCCCACAGTGCGGCGGCGGCGTTCGGTTCATTCCGGTCAGCTTCGTGAATTTTCGTGTATACCTAATATCGTGTATGAGCGCTGCCGGTAGCCGCGGCGTCGAGTAGCGCGCCTGCCTGCCGCGTCGATTCTCAATAGAGTCGAAGTTTGATTGTCAACTGAAGTTTTGTTATGAAATATTAATTATCTGGACCTGCTTAATACTTTAACAGAAGTTAAAGCTAATAATATAATTATTGATATACCTCCTATAAAATACAATGTACCTACCTATTAATAGAAAAAAAAACAACTGAGTTAGTAGGTATGCTTTACGTAGTCATGGCTCGTAATCTTTTAACTATGTCATAATAATTATTGACATTGTATTCTTTTACTTTTATGTCCATATTAATTATTGATTTTGTAGGGAAATCAATAATTAATATGTAATAATAGTTAAAAGTCAAGTAACAAAACAATAGATAAGTACCTACCTACTTAATTAATGAATATTGTGGTACTTATGTAAGTAAAGATCACATTAATATACCATGATAAATGCGATGTTACTAATCCTAAAACACTATTCATGCTTTGGTATGATTTATTTAAATATTCGTGTCTAAATAATAATTATAAGGATATATGGTGACGACGACGTCCAAGAAATATTTATCTCATGTAATATTACTATTACATCCGAATATTTATTACAATGTCAACCAAACCAGATATGAACACATTAATAGTAACTAGTTAAAAAATAATGAGTGTGATGTGATGAGTGAGTGATGTGAGTAAAATAGTAGGTAAATGATAATATTCGAAACAAAATGTTATGTCATAATATCGTCACGTGACGTCGACAACAGGAAGAAGCAAAGCTCAACCAATTTTTAAAAATATTGCTCATAATTTATATTTTTCGAAGCAAAACAAATAGTAAACATCGTTTCATACTTGGCCTTGTAGCGGGGGTGGGCGGGTCTTACCCTGCTGTTTGTAATTCAATTCAAAATAAGTAGGTAGCACAGAGATAATGATTATTGTAATGCCGACTAGTCCGACGACTGCGCTATATATAATGCCGCACAAGCAAATGAAATTTGACAATAGAAGTTACGAGAACCGACCAGGTGTTTAAATACCTATAATGCCATGTAGTACAACAAAACGCTTTGTTTAATACATTGACATTTGTTAAGCATACATATTTTTCATATTATAAGTAATTTCTTAATATCAAATTCTCTTAGTATCAGTAGGTAATAAACAAATATTGAAGTAAACCAAAAGAAGGGTATGAAATAAAAACACAATGTTTTTGTAGACTTATATAAACATATAAAAGAGCCATCTAGCGTCTCATCTAGCCCTTTAGGTAAAATAAAATGATAGGTAGATTACCTATGTGTGATGTAAAAGATACTGATATATCGATATCTTTAAATCATAAAATAAATGCGTTTACCTTGATGCTCGTTAATTAAATATGTACAATGCTTATTTATAATATCATTTTATGGTCAATTTTCTTCCAATAAAGCGTTTTGATTGATCTTAATATTAACATTGGAACTCATAGTGCCATCTATGATCTATTTTTGGAACTGTTTACTTTTTGTTCTAATTGCTACCCCCTGCCTGTAGTAAGGCACCTCGACCTCTACAAGTTTGTACTTCAGAGCAAGTTGCTGATGGATAATTCTGGTTATGTCTGTGCAAGTACTCGCCGTTAGCAAGACGAGAACAACCGGAAACTATATGCCTGCACTGTGATTCCGCCCTAGGCCATAAATTGAAAAATTTCATTGTCTTACTCCAGTAAGATCACCTCATTAAGTCATTAGCTAGTTCACATACTTCCAAAAACTATAAATACCAACGTAATTAGGTCAAGGTATCATTCACTTTTGTGCAGCGGAAGTGAGCGCATCGCGATACTTATTAACGCTACGTGTGAGTCATTAAAACTTAATCACGTTGTTTTTGAGTGTCACCATTTCAAATCAAGTGTTTACGTATTGTGAAGGTATGGATGTTCAAGAGCAAGGTATGTACTTTTATTATCAACCACTTTTTATTTTTTTTTATGCACATATTATTTTGTATCATTTTATTATTGAGGGTAGTTTTCTTTTTAAAAAATGTGATGTATATTTATATCTTTTGGACCTACAACTTTTCGCTGTACTTTGCTGCCCTTGAAGCATCTTTTTAGAAAGGAGAACATCCTTATAAAGGGCTATAAGTTTCATCTGCCTCTTCCTGCCTCTTCTTACGTTAGTGGGCTGTCAAAGTATGTATGCCCATAGAATAAAAATAAAGTCATTTTTTTAAGTTCAGTTTTTATATTGTTTCAGGTACATTTTTCAAATGTTCTGTATCGAGGATGTCAATTTTTAACATTTGGTACTCTAAAGTGGGTAAACCAAATGAAAAATCACAGCATGTCCTGAACACTTTGACTGAAACATCATGCCTTTCTGATTACATCGAAAACATTAACCTAGAACCTTTAAGCCTTAGAATTACGAATGTATGTAAACGAATTTCTCATTACTGGGCCAAGTCGAATCGTACTAAATCTAAATTCTTAAAAATGTGTTCAGATTGGCTGCATGAAATTGAAAATATTGATGTAGAGCGAACTAAGGTACGTGTATCTCTGAACTTTGACAAAGTTGAAGCATCAACATCTTCATCGTCTGGCCGTCCGAAAATGAACTTTGACGAGACCAGTAAACGTACAAAAAGGAGAAGATTAGCTAATTTGTCTAAGCAAGATCCTTCTCTTGTACATTCATTGCTTAGTGCTTCCGATGATAGTTTATTAACTTTTCCTGAAATCGATGCTAACGAAGTTTTATCGCTCATTGTCGAAGCTCACTTAACTCGACATCAATATTTATTAGTAAAGAAATTTATAAACAATAAGTTTTCAAAAAGCATTTTGCCATCTTACCAAATTGTTGTGGAATCGAAAAAACACTGTTATCCTCCAAATATAATTGTTAGCGAATCATCTGCCGAAGTCGAACTTCAAAGTTTATTAGATCATACAGCCAATCGGATTCTCAAGTCTCAAAAGGTTGTTTTGGATAGGGTACCTAAAGAATCCCAGGATAAGATAGCTTTGATAGGGAAATGGGGTTTCGATGGCAGTACAGGGCATTCTGAATATAAACAGTGTTTTTCTGACGCCACTATTGAAGACGGTAGCTTGTTTCTTACTTCATATGTGCCACTTCAGCTTGTTTCGAAATTAGATACTGGAGAAAATACCGTAGTTTTGTGGAAAAATCCTCGTCCTTCGTCAACTAGATACTGTAGGCCTGTACGCTTTCGATATTTGAAAGAATCGACTGCAGTATCAGTTGAGGAAGAAGCATATTTTAAAGAGAAAATAAGTAACTTACAGCAAACTGTTTTCAAAAAAGAAGATCAGGAATACCGCGTTACTCATTGCTTGCAATTTACTATGGTAGATGGCAAAGTGTGTAATGCACTTAGCAGTGTTTCCTCGTCTAAATGTTATATTTGTAATGCCTTGCCCAGCGAAATGAACCAAATTGACAAATGTTTAAACAAGAAAGTCGATGAGAGTACATATGAATTTGATTTATCACCTCTTCACGCGTTAATACGCTTCTTTGAATATTTTGTTCATGTCGCATACAAGTTAGATGTTAAAAAATGGCAAGCTAGATCTGAAAATGACAAAATTCTTGTTGCAGCAAAAAAACATATATTCAGACTCAATTTAGAGAAAGATTAGGTCTTATAGTGGATAAGGCCAAAAGTGGCGGAAGCGGGACCTCAAACGATGGTAATACCGCCAGACGGTTTTTCTCGAACTCAGAAATTTCAGCTGAAATTACTGGGATCAAGAAAGATCTCCTAGATCGTTGCTGGATCATACTTCAATGTTTGAATTCGGGATATAACATTAATAAGACGAACTTCGAAGAGTTCGCATTAGAGACAGCTCGGCAATTAGTTGCCGAGTATCCGTGGTAACATGCCTGCTTCCGTTCACAAAGTCCTAGTTCATGGTGCTAATGTTATTGATCACGCTTTATTTTCAATCGGAGAGCTGTCTGAAGAAGCAGCTGAAGCAACTAACAAACACATCAAATCATTTAGGAGAAATCACACGCGAAAAATGAGTCGCATTTTGACCAATACTGATTTAATTAATAGGCTTCTTCTTCATTCAGATCCCTTCATAACAGGTCTACGAAAGTTACCTGTCAAAAAAAAGAGTGTACTGTCAAAAGCTGTTTTAGATTTGTTATGTATTCAAAGGTAATTTTGCCAATATTTCGTATAGTTTGTAGGTTGTTTGTATTTAGAAAATAAACTTATTTTATGTATTTTTGCTATTTTATTTTATTCTTTTGTGGTTATTGTTAATACAAATAACCATTATTTACAGTTTTACTATTAAAATTCGCAATATAAAATGTTTTAGATACATCGATCGTCTAAAATAAAATTACTGCGAGACATTTTTACACCTAAATGTTGTTAAGAATTTTTTAAACTTATATAATATATTATAATTTTAATTATTTACGTTTACCTAAATATATTCCAACGTGTAAAATAATAAAATACTTTTTATAACGGATTTGTGTATTTATGACCGCCTTTGTATGAAACCTGAATCACTGTGGCCTGAGGGATTCACCGGGTTGATGGCACGCCCGACATATGTCAATCGTACCATCCCTCAGGATATATTTCCGGTAGTTATTCGTCTTGATAACTTCGTCCATAATTGCACAGACAAACCCTTCGGTTTCCCCAAAGAGGTCACCGAAGCGTACCCAGTTCACGGAGGCGAGGTCTACATCAGGTCCACATAGGGCCTTGTAGAACCTACCGTAAAGCTCTTTGCTCTGCCATACACTCTTGCGGTCGTCAATGCTCAGTACTACAGGGATGCGCCAGTTCTCTTTAGCCAGATTAAGCGGGGTGAGTCCGTTATCCAATGCGACAACATCACGATGCATATCCACGTTCGTTTGAAGGAAATATTCTCTAAGGTTGAACACCTCACGGTTATGGAGGGTTTTGGCATTTAGAAAACCTCGACCCCCACATTTCCGCGGGATGTACAACCTCATCACAGACGAACCAGGATGATGCATTCGGTATGCCGTCAACAGTGTATGGACCTTCCTGTCCAGTGCATCTAACTCAGTCTGAGTACACTTAAGTATGCCAAAGGAGTATAAAAGAAGCGGTATGACCCAACTTTTAAAAGCGCGCACCTTGTTGCCGCCTAATAAAAGACTGTTAAGTACTTTTCTCAGGCGACCAAAAAAGCGCTCCTTCAACGATTGTTTCATGTCCGCTTCATTTATACCTAAGGCTTGTGACTTACCCAAGTATTTGTAGGTATCATTAATGAGAAGCGATCTTAGGTTAATGGAATCTGAAAGTTCAATGCTCTCAGATGCCACCATCCTTCCTTGCTTTACATGCATGACTGCACATTTATCCACACCAAACTCCATGTTGATAGATTTACTAAAGCAATCAGTTACTCTTAGTAAGTCTATCAAATGTGAATCAGTGCAGGCAAACAGCTTTAAATCATCCATGTATAGCAAGTGTGATACGACCTGACCACCTCTCTTTAACCTGTAACCTAGCCCTGAACCCTCTAGTAATTACTGAGAGGGTTCAACGCTAGGCAAAACCAAAGAGGACTAAGACTGTCACCCTGAAATATACCTCGCTTAATCTGTATTAGTTGAAATTAAACTACTATATATTATTAGCTTATAAATTAGTAAAATAAAATCAATAGCAGTAGTAGTGTAATATTTTCAAAATTTTGTAATACATTGTTAATTAAACAACGCGATAAAATCCGTATATAGTAGTTTAATTTCAATGAATAACATTCGCGTAAACAGAAGACAATATTATGTAATCTGTATTAGGTCGCTGGTCGCCTGGGTCTGTCGACACCCTGGATAGTAAAGAGCTGTTTTCCATTGCCCCATACATAACTTCAAGAAGGTGCATAGAGTTGTATTTACTTTATACAGCTCCAGAGACCCTCAAGAGCCATGTATGCAGCACTGAATCGAACGCTTTCTTGTAATCTATCCTATATATTATTATTATTAGTTTATAGTTTAACCAGATATACAGTATGAATACATATACTATCTATAAATACCCTGTCTTATTGTTAAACATGTTATACAGTAGCTTATTATGAGTATGTAGACAAACCAATGGCACAAAAAGGTTTCTTATTATTCTTCACTTTAAAGATTTCATCATGGTAATGAATATGTTAACCCCACTGTGCCTTATTCCAAGCTATTCATTAATCTTGTTATAAGCAACACAGCTTAATAACTAAAAGCTATATACCTAAACTACACTTTGTAACTATTTTAACATGTCAATTGTTGGAATGCCAGACCAGGGTTTAGCCACTAGTAGGCTATTGCCACTAAAGAGGATAATTTGTAATGTAATAACTCATACTTAAATTAAATTGTATAATTAACAAGTCAAACCTTCAACTCAAACACAGGTGTGTCAATACATTCTGCTCCATGTCTCTTGAAAACTGCAATAATTTTCTGTAGCACATCGTTTCTAATAGTCATCTGCTGAGGACTGTAGTCTCTTGTGCCTTTAGGAGTTTTAAGGGTAAACTTCTGTGGGCCAGCATCTTCAGTAGTGATCTGTGCTTTCAATGCCAACAACTTTGCTACTTCAGCTTGGATCTAAAATAAAAATAGGTATTTGGAATAATTAGGCGATTTAGAGATATCATACAAACATTTTCTTGTAGAGATTTGTAAAGTGAGTATCAGAGTACTTCCAATTGTAATCATAAATTGCAACATGCATCTATAATCAACAAAATCCATAAAACAAATTATATTTTAATTCTAAAGAAACAATGTACTACATAACTAAATACAAAATATTTTTTATAAGGATAACTAAAGCAAATTAAATAAAAAATAAGCTGTAAGTAGGCCAATACCTTGCACAGAGATGATGTTGAAATACATTTAGTGAAATTGTTGCTGAGTACTGAGTTGTGTAATCTCATCACAATTGCATGGTTCTTTATGAACCGCAAGACTTTGTAAGACATGCTTGACTAGTTATACTCTTCACAATTTCAAACAATATGCTATCTCGTCACCACACACAGGATTACTAATTATTAACCGGAAACAAAAACAATTTTGAGTCAATCGCAAGATTAACATTGTAAGTCATTAAAAAATTAAGGATAATGACATGACCAAACTTAAAAAAATTGTTTATAGAGGTTGTGGTGACGAAACAACCATATGTAGAGATTCAACTACTTTCTAACAAGAATACTTAATTAAAGAGGGGTGTACCAAAAACCATGACAATAAAGAATAATAATAACAATCTTCTAAACACAGCAGATCAAACACCAATATGTGAACATCAACACACCTGGTGATCAAGTTTACTGTCATCTTTCATGTTCTTCCAGTCTTTGGGAGGATCCAATTTTGGGAATAATGATATTTCAGATTCACTGAAACTCTGCATATGGTACCACCACCTCTTGAGATGTTTGTACTTTCTTAAATTAATTTTTTTTAAGTTTCTCATCAAGTCTATGTCACTATAACAGGGAGTAAACCGACAGACATAACTGTACTGACTAAAATGTTTATCTATTGCTGCTAAATCATATTTTACGTTAGTCCTCCTGCCCTATAATGTAAATTTAAAGGATTTTAGATTCACAATATAATATGATGCAATTTAATAACTATGGAACAATGTAGGTTCTTACGTACAGAGTTGAAATTTAAATTTTACTAACCTTATCACTAGATTCTTTAGCAGCTTTCAATTTTCTTACAATATCTCCCTGTTCTTTAATTTTTAAAAGCAGTGTTTCTTGGGTATCTGCCATAATTTAAACTTGAACTTATACTATTTAACAGATGTGTATCCGCTCAAGGCTTTAAAGTAAAAGTGGTTCAGTACAAGCATACAAATAATTATAACCCTCTCAGTTTCGTTTCGTACCTTTCATTTTAGAAACAGCAAATAGCGAGCAAGTCTACACAATGCAAGGTTTAAATTGGAGGTTATACAA
The DNA here is from genome assembly GCA_963675205.1 of Catocala nupta. Lineage (NCBI taxonomy): Eukaryota > Metazoa > Arthropoda > Insecta > Lepidoptera > Erebidae > Catocala > Catocala nupta. The sequence goes on from OY776081.1 coordinate 11,952,277, forward strand.
CATTGCAACATGATCCATAATACTGTATATTAGTTAGTTTTATCTCTTTCATGCTCTCGTAATATTACTATGCTTTATCTGCTTCAAACACATATTTTGTCAAAAATACTGGAAAGTGATAATGGAACGCTGGTTGACGTTTTCATTCTGACACTATTTTTTATGTTGTCTGCTCCGACTTCTCAGTTTATAGCTTAATATATTTATACTCTTTGGTATATAGTGTCTTAGTATCTATGCACAGAGTACTTTTGTATTACTATATATCTATGGCTCCAGCTGCTCTCGCCGTAGTCGCCTTCATTGAGTAAATGAGTAGGTATAATACTATATGTATAATTAATACTACGAATTACGATTGAGTTAGTAACTGGCATCTGTCCCGTCAGTTTGCCCCGTGCCCGTTAGTCTACTTCCAAGTCAGTGCAGAATGCCGACCCGGTAAAAAACTATTTTCATTGAGTCATTTACTGGCTTCAGTCTATTACCAAGATATTGTTAGTCAGCGTTTACGCCCTGTGGCCAGTCCAATGAGTAAAGTAATATAGAGGGAAGGCCAGTCCCAAAATGCAATATCATAAATTAATGTCATATTATAAAGCTTTTTAATGTAATATATTATTTGGGTTTTATTTTAAAGTGTTTTCTATTGATTATGGTTAAAACAAAGTGCATCATAGATGAGATATAACATATTTATATTTGTAGTCCTTTTACTATAATAAAACAAATATATTCGGTCGAAGATTTTCGATGCGTAACATAATGACGCTCCGTTGTCTAGAACTTTATGAACTAGTACCGTAGACTAGTACTTTCTAAAGCATTATTACGACGCTCTACCAAATATCCAACTGCCGCCGTAAAAGACATTTTGATTATATTTGAATGTAAATTAATTAAATACTCCACAAAATTATGAAATACTAGATTAGATTTTGCCCGCGGCTTCGCTCGCCTTAATGTAGATTTATGTTAAAATAGTTTTTAGTAGCCTATGTTATTCCGATGAATAACAAAAAAACAAAACAAAACAAAACTGTAAAGTTTCATCAAAATCCGTTCAGTAGTTTTTGCGTGAAAGAGTAACAAACATCCATCTATCCTCGCAAACTTTCATATTTATAATATCTATATTAAATATTTTTCTAATCCATTGCTTTCATCATTTATTTGTGTCATTGATTTTCACAGTATTTTAAGTTTTATATAATTTTCTATTAATTGATGTATATTTGTAATTATTATAATTGACATTGTTGTATTTTCGTTATATATTATTATATTCTTTATATTGCATGCTGTGATCTCCCGTTATTGAGGAAACACATGTCCTATTTTAGTGTAAATCTGCCTTGTAATAAAAGTATATTTCTTGTTGGAGATTAGAAATAAAATAAAATAAAAAATATCAGTAGATTATATATATATATTTAATATATATCCAGTTAACCAATAACTATATGAGTTCATTGGTCAGACTTTCAAATTGTAAACTAACATCTTTAAGCATTCGCTTTTTTTTCTAATTCCTCATTTTTGTATTATTTACATCAACGCTCAAAACATTCCATTATCCGTTCCACTTGAGTTTACAAATGTAACGCTCAGAAGCAAGCGGAACGGGAAAAACCGTCATGGTCGTGAGCCTGAGTGTCGTGAGCGCTAAGCCTAAGTGGAACGCACCCCAAGTGTCGATAGTTAAATGTCATGTGTGAATTTCAATATTACTCTGTGGACTTATCTGACTGATCTGACTCAACTCATTACTCAGTGTCATAAATAAACTGAACTGACTGAACTTTTACTGGATAGATTTCTGAAATTTATATATTCCAACTTGAAATTACAGTGTTTCTTATATTACATAAATGAAGCTCGAATAGAATGGATAGATTTGAATACATTGAGGCACGTTTATTTGAAGGGGAAGATTATCTTAAACGTGATAAAAATGTTAAGATATATGATGGTGATGATAAGGTTGTTTATTTTGTATTAAATTATGCTTTTCGTCCTCATTTACATTCATTTTAATAACACGGTATTCATTAGTTTGAGCTTTACATTAAAAGTTTTATGAAACTATTTAAGTGTTCCCATAAGTTTTCTAATTTCAGACACTATATACTGATGGTGAAGTAGTTTTGACTACACATAGGATTTTATGGGGAAAACCAGGCGACATACCTAAAGGGCTAGTGTGTCTCTCACTTTATTTATATTACGTATTCTGCATAGAAGAAGAAAGTGGTGGAGTTTTTGGTTTAGGTGGCCCCAAACGAATAATTTTGCATTTAGGCCCTACACTACCAGGTAATTAACAAATTGTTTTCATTATTGTATACTATCTAAATTATGATGGTAATTCCATATGATAAATAAGTAACTTTGGAAGTACTTTTGGCAGATCATGTTTATTGTTATTTAATTATCAATTCATATGTGTCAAATTTACTATTTCAGGCAAAAGACCGGGTCCAGCTGTTGTTAGCCCAAACCATTATATAAAATTTTCATTTAAGGATGGTGTTGATCAAGCATTCTACAAAGCACTCAGTGATGCTATAGCCGCCAAAGCTTGGGAGGGAGTTACTCCCATTATGTCACCTATGAGTTCAAACAGCCCTACTACATCTCCTAAATCATTAATCCAACCTGTCAATTCTAAAATTCGATCTGGAATAGTTGGAATTGAAAGAAGTATAGAGGAACAACATAGACAAACTGATGAAAGTATTACTGTAGCCTTTCAGGACCTAAAAAAGCTCATGGAAAAAGCAAAAGATATGGTTGCCATTTCTAAAAACATATCTACAAAGATTAGGGTATGTATATTATGTTCTGATGACATCCAATGGTAGTGCAGATCTTTATCTTTTTTTGCCTTTCATAAATGCTTGAGCTAGAGTATACAGGGTTAAATGAAATATACTAATAACCTTTTACTTGTATCTTCTATCTTCTATACATCATACTCAACAACTTTTTTGTACCACTTTTAAGAATTCATTCTGGGATTATTTTCATACAAAAATACAAATATTGAAATTAGTTGTTCTAATTGCATGACTAAGACTTGAGACTACGAAGAAAATTTTTGGGCTTTGTGTGTTTAAAATAAATATATATATTTACAAAAAAAAGTATATAGGTATGTTTATCCATTGTGTAGTACCCATAGTACCAACTCTGCTTAGTTTAGGCTAGATGGTGTTGTGTGTATGTGATAGAATATTATTATTGGTACCGGGCAATACTATTTTCTTAAAATAACTTCAGCTATCATTATCATGTCGTGGATAAGAAATATTATTCTATATTTAAGATAGACTGGCTTGACTTAATTAATATAAATTATATTACAGGAAAAGCAAGGTGACATATCGGAAGATGATACAGTGAGATTTAAATCCTACCTTTTGAGCTTGGGTATAGATGACCCAGTAACTAGAGATGCTTTTAGAACAGATTCTGATTACTACACAGGACTTGCACAACAAATATCTGATATGATGGTGCCTGTACTAATGGTGAGAAATGGTTGCTGCACTAATTTGACTACTAGTGTACCTGGTTTCATAAAAAGCCGAGGATTCGTTTTTATATGTACATATAAATACACAGAAAGACAAAAATTCACTAATTGCTGAAGCTTTTGAAATATTATACTTTGACTAGTGCTGTACCACAAGTATTACAAATAATGTGCCACATAGATACAGCAGAATAATTCTTACAAAATTAGTTTAGCATATTATATAGATAGACATAAAGATCTTTTACATTTAATCAAAATACAATTATTATATATTATGTATAATGAAGTGAAATAGATTACTTACTACAATATGCAGACATTAAAATATTGATAACATATTTACGATGTATATTGATTTCGTGAAATTCTTTGCTTGTCTCATCTTATAAATTATGGCTGTTGATGGTTAATCTCATTTGTTTACATTCACGTACGTTACGTTCACTATGCTGTGCAAATAACACGTGTGATGGCCTACATCGATTATTCTGGGCTGCTCTACTACCGCGTCTTATTGTGCAGCTGACTAAGGCGAGGTACAGCTTTTACTGCCAGTCTATATATTATGTATTTTTAGGATTGTGATGGAATAATGTCACTGGCTGATGTATGGTGTAGAGTAAACCGAGCCAGAGGTTTGGAGCTCATATCACCTGAAGATCTCTTAAATGCTTGCAAGTTAGTATTACACATTTGAAATGAAAACATGTTTCTATTTTTAATAGTTAGTAATTATTGATAACTTATTTACAGATTATTGCAGACCATTGACGCTCCAATGTCTCTTAGAAAATTTCCGAGTGGTGCTTGTGTTCTCCAAATGAATAGTCATGGAGATGAAATAGTCGCATGTAATATTAGTAAACTGGTAAGTATTTGCTTTATTCTTATTTTTATATTACTTTTTACTTTATTAAACCAACTTATGCTAATAAGACATGACGCATTTTCTGCGCAATAAAAATAACGCGCTACACTTTGGCGTTGAACTTAAGCCACAAACTACCGTTACAAAAGTTGCTGCTATATGTATATTTTTAAATAAGGAAAATAGAGTTGGCCTTTGGCCAGGTCAGACAAACATATTCGAGATTTATATTGTTCTACATGTTGTGTGTTCATACAACACAATAGTAGATGGACTTTCACAACTCTGGCTAATGTTCGCTGGCCGTAACTACCTAGGTATGTTATTGACACTTGTCGAAAAATAAAATCTATTGTATGATTCTTCTTAAATATTTTTGGCACCTATGTAAGTAGGTAGTGTAGGTACTTATATTTCTCCTTTGTTCACAGCTTGATGAAAATGGTTACTTGACTCCAATAAAATTGTCACAGATAGCAAAGATGTCCGTCCTTTTAGCTCGCGAGCGGCTGTTGACCACCGAGCGTCTTGGCAAGGCATGCCGAGACGAGTCCATCGAAGGCATTGCATTCTACCCTAATCTATTTCTAAGAGACGACTCTTAGAAGTCTTGTTTAATATTGCTAATTATGATAAGATATAATATATTATACTTTTAAATATATCGTGTTTAATTTAATTATCAAGAAAACATGTTAGAGTTACTCGTAAGTTCATTGTTTAAATAAAGATATGAACTGCGCCAAAGCATGTTTTGTTGTCTGTCTGGTGTAAGTACATATACATTCTCCTTAAAGGAGGATCGGCTAAGTGAGTTGAAGAGGAAGCATCCTAAATCCTTTTAGAAAAGAAAACTTGAAATGTCTTCTCTAGTACCTCAATGTTATAGGTACGGTATTACGCCTATGAAGTTATGTTTCTGAAAGTCGTTGATAATTTAGTCTTCAGGCAGGTAAATGCATATTTATCACTGCAAATTAAAAAACAACGTCCTCACCGCGTCTGATTGTCTGTTCGCGATAAACTAAAAAACTACTGGAAGGATTTTCGGATAGACAGAGTAATTCATGAGAAAGGTTATGGTGTATAATTTGTTAAGGGCTAGTGTAAATTGGTTGAAATATAATTCTCAACTAGCCGGGGCGAGTCGCTACTGTTACAATAAAATCTATATCGCCTGCCCAGACCAAACCGAACAGCCGATATTTTATGATTCCTATAAAAATGCCACGCTTAGGCGCCTGCCGCACTGAGTTCTGCGTTCCGCGTTAACTGTGATGTATGTCTTCGAATAGTACACACAAAAGCAGTCAGACCGCGGCGGTCAAAGAGAAACTGTCAAAAAGGAACTCGACCGCAGAACGCAGACCGCTGGGCCAATGTGTTCGGCGCCTTAGTTGTTATATATAAATATTACTTATTCTCTTTTAACGGGTTACCAGCCGGCGGGCAGAAGCCAGGTTCGTAGCTGATAACCGTTAGGGTTATATTGAAACACGCAGACTGATTCAACTGAGAATATATTTACAATTTTTCACCTATCTTATATCCCATTTATTAGTCTTGCAAGTAACGCTAACACGAATGATTTCTTGGAAATCTGTTCGCGAGTATAAAAGTAGTGCCACGTATAAAAGGCAGAGGGAAGCTTCGCACGTCACCAGTGCGAATGTTGATATCGTCGCGGCTAGACGTATGGTGCTCCGTTCGATTCCAGGTTACTCGTATAGTTATATGTTGCCTGTGCGTATATACATACGCACTACTTAAGGGGTTAAAATGTTTGTAAGGAAAATCTTATCCCATGCTCATATTTATTATTACACCTTGTTTCGATTAGGACAGCGCATAAGGTGCAAGATGTATTAAGGAAATATACCTACTCCTGTGACGAATGAACCTAAAATTAAACACTTTTGGAAGATGGCAAATTGCGCAATTTAAAATAATAATTACTTAGGCCTCTATCTACTTCTTCAGTTGATTTCCGGTTGAGCCAGCCCATTCATGCTGAACTAGCAAGACCACTTAATAGGTACTTAAAAATATTTAATAAGTATAGTCTTTGAGGTTGGTACTTAGGTAGGTACCTATATCATAGGGTTTTTCAAAAAGGTCTTGGAACTATTGTTATCAAGTCTACATGTGCGTTTTTGATATAAGCCTATTTATGATTACTAGTAACCACTAGTAATCATAAATAGGCTTATATCAAAAATCACATGTAACCACTTAATGGACAAAATTCGATTACTTACCTACAATAATAATTAAAAAATATATGAATGCCTACATATTTCTTTTAATTAATTTTAGTTTTCTGCGGAACTCTACTCCTGGCTGTCTCAAGATCAATGTATATTCCTAGAAATAATAATCTCTAGAAATTGTTATAAAATTTTAGGAAAATATATACTTGCTGCACATAGCACAAGACTGGCGACTCCGCAGAGACAAAGAAGTTCAGCCTACTTTCAACAGGTGGCACTAAATACAACAAACGCTCAAATGATGTCATGCTATTCTGCATCGCACAAGTAGAGCTTACACAGCGACTAAGTAGGTATATATACTTACCTATACAAGCTCCGGACATCAACCGTCGGGCTGCGGCCCGCCTGGCATGATCAACCATCCAGGTCGGAGGATCCTCCCTTTGTGCTGGAGGGACATACACACCCTGTTCCTCCACAAGACATTAGCTTCCTTCTTAAGACATTCCAGTTGTCACGTTTTTTACAGTCCAAACGGGGACATGAGCGATACGGATATGAAACTTATAGGCCTGTATTACATCTATTGGCATCGATTTGCATTTAGATATGTAATAGTTTTAGACATATTTATACATCGAGAATCAAAGACTGCAATAGGTAGCTATCGAATGCTTTCAGCTTACCTACACCAACTAATTAAATCGATTTGTATATCTATACTCTGTAGCTGATAATTTGCAATTAGATGCCGTAGGAACTCGTATGCTTGCATCCGTTCTGATGCATTCGTTAGAAACATAGTTCTATAACATGTAAAAACGATTGGTACACTGTTCGGTATTTAAAATACGTAAGTAGGTAATAAGACTTTACTAAGATCTACTAGTCCCGCACTAGACACATACCTTGTGGCCTGGGGGGGCATTGTAACATTCAAACAACAGACTAAAAGAACAACCAGACTCGGAACAACTATTTGTGGATGACACATTTTTTTGTCTCGTATGGAACTTGAAACCGCAACACTTGGCGTAGAGGCAATGGCGAAGCGACACGATAGGAGAGAGATCAGTAGGCCAATTCACGTAATATCTCGACGCACCGATCGAGTTTCGATGCAGTCCGTATGCAGTCGCAGTTAAGTTTTACGTCAGATTTTGTATCTGAAACATCAGCTGTTAAAATTACGTGAATACGAAAAGAGCTGTTTTGATCGAAACTTAACTGCAACTGCACTGCAAGTAAACTCATTTAAATACGTGAATAACGTACGAACGGCCTACAGGAACGGCCAACAGCTTTGCGTGCTTTCCGAGGCACGGAGGTGTATATCACCAATATCTTTGTAATGCCGCCGGCTGCTGTCGAGATTGCTTTTTTAACAGACCAATAACTTTTTGTTTGCCCGACTTAGGAGTCTGACACTATTAACGAGCTACGATAAATTATTGTACGTTGTTTACATTAGTTATAGATAATATTATATGATCCCGAGACCTCATGCTCAGCAGTTGTTTTCTCTATCGCTACGCCACGAAGGCAATCACCGCAGTACTAACTGAAACTTTTATTGTCAGGATATGTACTAGCTAAGACAGCTAATTACGTCATAAACATAAACATGTACCTAGTAAGTAGGTTAAACAGATTGCAGGCAGATATAAGACATGCAATTGCCTGATTCCAAATCATGTACTCCACAATCTCAGCCAAATATTACGTGTAGAACCAAGAATCTACTCTCCAGGCAATATCGAGATAACTTGTAAAGTGTAATTTCGCTCTCAGCAGTTGCCTTCGCCGCCACTACCAGTATGTATACTGTTGGTGGCGGCGAACGCAACTGCACATGACGTACAAAACTACAAACTTTGCCACACGATTTGCTGCTTTCGCGACGCCCTCGTTCCCCGTAGCCAAGCTGTTTGATTTACTACATATCATTGATGATAATGTGATTTTGGTCACACTGTCTAATTGACAGTATTGCTATTGTCCTCAGCACCGTCTGTTGCTTGACAGGAGTAATATTAATACAGCGTGTTATCCCATTCTTTATGGTTTTCTCCAATTACTTACAAAGTCAGATAATAAAACAAAATATTCAAGCACATACAGGTTTTATTAAAAGCTTGGCTTTAACTTGACAAAAGCTAGCTTGAAAGTGAAAATTCAAATACTTTTACACACACCCTATTAGTATCAATCCATATCTGTAAACCATCTCTCAAAATATTCTTCCATCTTACAATAAAGAAAATAGTTACATTAATTACCTACAAGATATTATGAAATATAATATGTTTACTTCACACATTAGACCTTATGTCAACATAGATAGGCAACTCCAATGTCTCCAATCCATAATAATATGGTGACAAAGCTTGAATCTTAAACATTGTTTAATAAATACAAAAATAAACCTAATTTTGAAAACTCTCAAAACTATTTAGACACTTGCATTGAATGATCATTGATCATGATCACAGATACATCAAACACTAAAGCAATAATTATTGTAACATGTATTCCTATAACACTATTATCTAATTGTAACAAAAAATTAAGCAGAATAAGTACTTTTCCTTATTAGTACATTTCATTATAAATGCTTTACATTATTAGGGATGCTAATACTGTTCTCGTTTTAAACTAGGCTAAAGCCACAATCAGTTTTTAAACCAATAAGTGCCAGAAAAGAAAAGTCATATCTACATAACTACTTTTGAAATTATTGTTGGAATGTGTGTTTTAATAGCATTTTCAATAATCAATTGCACTTTTAAAATCTTTTGGTAGTTGATTGTGTTTGCCACAGAGCTCCCAAGCTTTAAAATCGTCACATGAACGCAGATTTTCTACAAAGCATTCAACTCCTCTTACAAATGGTAGTAACATTTCTTCATTGATCATTTCTGATAGGCGATGTAAGAAGGCCACATTCTTAGCAAGGCTATCTTTAATTTTGGTTGATAATGGACGCTCAGTACACTGTACAATATCCAGCTGTAAGAAAATATATTACATTAATCAATAAAATGATAATTATTTGTGTAACAGATAAGAGCATTAAATTTTGATTTCAAAGAGCTGTCTAGGAGATCAGGTATTACTCTTACTTTTTCATCAACAGCTGACATTTGTAGGCCAAGGTATAGATTGAGACATTCTGACAAACTCTTAACCTTGGTGGGTAGACATCCCTTTTTGTTTCTTGTAATGAGTAGATCACCAACCTGAAAGTATTTAAAGTAAGTAACATGCAATAAATTTCTATTGTATCCATCCCAGTGAAGTATCTGTCTAATCCAACGATTTAGACATAATAAATACCCTTTATGCATAATTTAAGGTCGACATGGTTTAGTTTTCTGTACACCAGCAGCAAGTTTTTTTTTTGTTATATACATTGCCGTTCATTCTTTGCAAAAAATGCAAATGCACCAAGGTCTTAATTTCTGGAGCATGCAGTTGGACAGTATTATTATTTTGCCAGTAGACAGCTATAGAGACTAATCTCCCCGTTACTATGTCTGCTGAAAAGCAACCGAAACGTTGGAGAAAGTGTAAGCCTAAATATAAATAGTTTTAATAGCTATAATAATTTATTAGCTTAAAAATTAGTACAATTTAATAGTAGTAGTAGTGTAACAGTTTCAAAATTATGTAATAGTGTTAAATAAACAATACAATAAAATCCATATAAATGAGTTTAATTTCAACCTATGATATGTCTCTAAAATGTATTAGGTATTTAAAATACATAATACATTATTGACAAAACTTGTGTATAATGCATGTCTACCTATGCTTTCAGGTTCATAGACATGAGACTATGATGTGTTGTATATATAGATGTAATGATAAGGATCTACAATGGTGATGATACAGATTTATCAATATACAAGAAAACCTAGATGCCACTGTTATGGTTATAGAAAGTTAACCTGAAAACATACCTGCCCCTAAAGCTTGTAAAAATACTGGACCAAGCTATCATGACAGGTATATATCTACATATGAAAGCAAGGAAGGAAGCTGCATGTGTAGCTAGTACCCTCAAATATATTTATGCATTTAGTCTACCATCTGAACATAATATTATACATACATGATCACAAACATATTTGATTCATTGCATTATATTCAGACCATCACCATTCAATAGAAAGCTGAACACTTGGGAATAATAAAATTACAATGAAAATAGATACACAAATAATTACCTGAGTATCAAATACAGAATGTAATTTGACATTATGTTTATGATATAAACAGTCTGATATCTTTCTTGAATCATGGATTATCTTCTTCGGTGTTTCAGACTCTAAAAGCTTTTTTAGCCCAGCTTCAAAAGCATGGTACTGCATCACTTGTGTGTCGAAAATATAGATTTGTTGGGGTGTAGATAGAACTAGAAATGGCATTTTACATTTTCTGCCCATACTTGCACCATCTGTACTTACACCAATATAATTATATTGACATAAATCTTCCAGAGCATCATGGTAACTGTTATCAACTTGGTTAATATAAACATATTTCTTAGAAATCTTTATAATATGTTCACATTCCTTTTCTGATATTTTTAAATGCTTTGGATCATTTGGTTCTTTCAGTTTCACGATATCTCTTATTTCAGAGTCATAATAATGAAAAACGCCATCACTTTGGTTACCTTGGGGTAGTTCTTTCACATTGTAAAGTGAAATTTTCGACTTATCATTGGTTATTCCATAAAACCGGCCTTCAAATATTTCACTGTTTTTCGTATGAACTTGTAACAGTTCGCCTTTCATATATAAGTTGTCCATTTTGAAAGAAGTTGATTATGCTGAGTAATTTTAGTCCTTTTTTACAGGTTTTGTAGGTTTGTCACTGTCGCTATAGGCTCTCAAGATGTATAGACCTAAGGTAACATGTAGAACGACAACCGCAATTACTGCGGAATACACACTGCTCGTAATCGGTTCCAACTGGAGTATGCCATCGAATACTACACTCTTTGAGAGGAAGAACGAAAGCACAGGTACCACAATAATTATCAGGCAATATTTAATTACCGTCTGAAAGACTTGAAAATCGGGTAGTTCCTGAAATTAGGTTAGACATATAAGTAGGTATTTATGACATACTAATGACATGTTTTAATTTTAAGGTACTTGATATTACTTACATTTGCTCGGCCTTCAATCATCATAAAATAAAAGAAACTAAGTAATTTAGATGTTAAAAAAAAAATTAAATAGCGCTAGTCACAAGCTTCATTGGTCACAAGAATAAATGAATGAACTATTGAATGATTTATACTATGAGTGAAAGTACTGAAACCAAAAACAGAATCATACGAACCACAAACAAATTGACCTCTATATTTAGATTGATTTACGTTCAATTACATATTTCCTATTTAGTTCCAATATTTTTAATTCTTGAAAAATAATACTGGAAATTTTATATAGGTAAATAATGAAATATTTTACTACTTATAATTATGGACTGGCTATCACCACCATAAATTCAGAAAGACGACTCCTTTCTATTTTCTCTTTTTTGGGGTTGAGAATAAGATAAAGTGTACTTCGAACTACAAACTAATATGATAAATATAACTAATATGTGATAAATATTGATTTTTGATATCGATAAAAACTATATATTGACCAAAATCCTAAAATAATATATGTCATTAAAACTATAATCGGCAGACACAGTAAATATTTTTAGCTCATCTGATTGCCACAAACTAGAAAAATATATAAAATTAAGGTATGTTACGATCACCTTATTACAAAACAATCAATGATTACCTATTTATAATAAATCACGTCTAATACTGTAAATGCCGGTATAACGTGGAGCATCCCTATGATGTTATATTATACTATACTATATTAATTGGAAGTGGCGGTATAATAAACAATATGTCACGTCTAGTCTGCTTGTATTGCATGGTATTTATGAGAAGTGAGAACCTTTGAGGAGAACACAAGTTACCACAACACACTCGTTTCAAACCTAGTTAGTATACTCTTTGACACTCGTGCTCGGTTCACCCATGCGCAAGGCACGTCATTCAGTTTCAACATATTTTTTGTTTCAAATGACTCCAACAGACTACTTTAGTACGTTGTATGTACTTAATATTATCTCAATGATTGCAGCGCATAATTACTATTTAACATGCTATTTTTTGTAGTGTATTCGAGGCTGTTAACACTTTCACTGCTTCACGGTACTTGCACATGAGAAGGATATAATTAACAATGAAAATGTATTGTAGGGGATATTTATAATAGTTATAATAAGTTTCAGAGCATATAAATATTTGTGCAACATCTGTATGATTCTCACAAATAAAATTATATCATGCTCTAACAGTTATTTAACCTGTTATAAATAGTTACCAATATTTTATTTCTTACATATTTATTCAGAATTAATTTAGGAACTTCGAAAACATGTCTATTATTCAATCGAATATTCTATTATTGTTATTTGTAAGTAATTTTGTGACTAAACTACGTTACATCATAATCGTACTGCAATCATGTACTTATTAATTAAGTGAAGAAATTCATAATAATAAATCATAATATAAACATAATGGATTGTAACAGTTTGCACTCGTCCAACAGATCGTGTCAGATTCTACTTTTCTTGACTTTAATGAAGTACAAAAAAATATCTTACTGTGGAAGAACCAGAACTTACTCAATTTCAGCGAGGTTTGATCCTGTGCACTTACCACATTTCAATCGAAAAATAAATTGGATTGTAAGTAAGTACCTATTTATTGTTTGCAACAGATCGGAGTCGCACCTAATGGAGTCTTCGACTTTAGTGACGTTAAAAATAAAATATTACAATGGAAAACCCAGAAGTTGGCTGCGCTATGTCCGTCTAATGGGTAAGTGTTCTATGCTTCATTAATACATAAAAGCTTTTGAAAAATACACTATAATACTAGGATTGTGGGGTACTTGCGTACTTGTTAATCCATTAAACTAGATATCGTAAATATGACGTCTTTTTAAATAAGAAATTGTCATTTACATTCTACATCTAATTTCGTGGTTTCTGTACAAAATGATATTATAAATTGTATAATGATAATATTAAATGATAATAATTATTATTTCAAGAATAGAGTATTGTACCTATAATATTAATAACAAGTATTACTAATAATAAATATTAATAACCTTTTATTCAATTTGTATATTTTAAAGTTATATCGTTTAGTGTCTGCCCGCTTTCATTGTTTCAATTCGCCGTAATTACTAGATGATTAATGTTTCAAAATACAATATATGTAGGGCAATTACTTATTTTATGTTACAAAAATCTTTTTCACTTGTAGTTCACAACTTCAAAACTTATTAAACATTGTATGCAGTACAACACAACCCACGAATGTGACCCAAAGAGATGCTTGTATATCTTGCTTTTCCCGAGTAACATCGATGCCTGAGGTATACGTGATTCAGTAAATGAGTGCTTAATATTTAAAAAATAATCAATTAATATTATTTTGTAATATTCCTAGGGACCTCAAGAATTAAATGCACTTAGTGTTTGTGCTATACAGTATTTTACAGGCAATTACGTCGGTTGTGCCACAGCTCTTATGGTAAGTTGCATTTTTTATACTGGGTGTCCGGTAATTAATGGATAACCTTGAAATGTCTTATAGAAGAACAGAAGGCCGTTCAGAAAAATTAAAAGAAATAAAAAAAAATAAAGAAAAAAAAGACAAAATATTAAAAAGTGCAAGCTATATTAGCATAGCATACTTTTGATTGTCTATCTATTAGCATAATTAGTGTTTAATAATAAAACAACAAAAAACCGACGGCTTTCATTTATTTATGGTCGTAGTATACAAGAAAGTTATACATGGTAATTAAAAAAAAACACATCTCAGGTAGTAGTTAGGATAGATTTCTTTTTCATAGAAATTAAACTACTTAAACGGATTTTATCGCGTTGTTTATTTATCACTGTATTAAAAATTTTTGAAACTTACACTACTACTACTATTGATTTTATTTTACTAATTTATAAGCTAATAAAATGATTTAAACTATTAAATCTATTTATATTTAGATTTACACTTTCACCGACGTTTCGGTTACTTTTCAGCAGCAATGGTCACGGGGAGACTAAGATGGTAGTTGTTTCAATGTTTCAGTGTAGTTATTTCAAAGTACCCGAACATAATTTAATCATTGGTGTTTCTATTTACGCAGAATGAGCTCAAAGTATCATGAAGTCTAGCTGTGGTTTGTTTCTTCTTGGGTTTGACTATTTGAAGTACTGGATCCCAAGCTGGTGGTACATTCCAACCATCTTCTCTATTGAAATTGGGATGTTTTTTGATTTCAATAGCCTCGCGAAGCATCCTTGGTAGGAATTGGTGTTCTTTAGCGAGAATCTGTGGTTTGTCAAATCTCAGATAGTGGTTGGTCCCCTGTTGTACATGTTCACACACAGCAGACTTCAACGAGCGTTTGTGTTTTACGTCAGCTATGTGTTCTTTTATGCGGGTGCCTATGCTTCTCTTGGTTTGACCAATGTATGAGAGTCCGCAGTCACAATCTATTTTATAGACCCCTGCATCTTGTAAAGGTAATTGGCACTGGACGGATGGTAAAAATTGACTTATCTTCGTTGGCGGTTTTTTCATATTTTTCCTGAACGGCCATCAGTTCCACTATAAGACATTTTCAGGTTATCCATTAATTACCGGTCACGCTGTATACTAATATGTGTAGGGATTATAAATAATAACACTAAAATATTTTTAGGTATTGTCAACGTCAGCCTTAAATGTGCAACCATCTGGTTGTTTTATGGGCTATTGTGACTTTGTACGCTGTCTCAGAGGAGCTAATTCAATGAATTTGGTAAGTAATTCTGTAACACATACTTAGTATTAGAATTATAATTTACAAAATATTTCAACATTATACCGTGATAAAAATATGTAGTTACATAATATTATCATAGTTTTACTAAAAATATGAACATTTTAATCATTTTTATGAAATATAATTTCATAAATCAAGCATACATTTATGGGGTTCGAATCCTCAATACAATATATAATTGTAAAAGTATTTGCTTTTCTAGTAGTTTGATGGCTTTTTTTTATATAATAAGACGTCCATAACTACGACTAACATTAGTATATTTACTAGGTAATAAAATTTTAAGCTACTACGCTAGTCGTAATAGCTTTAGATTACAGTAGTTTACACATTGATTACTTGTTGCAGATCACACAATGCACTAGAGAAGCCAGGACAGGCATTAATATAACAGTAGACGCTGACAATGTAAAATTTTATAAAAACGTAACGTCCTGTATATTAGCTAAGTCGAGGTGTGGTAGCTTTAATCCAATTACTGGTGAGCCGCAAATTCCTGGTTACACACCATCGGGAGCTCGAGTTAGTAATGCTCTTCAATTTTCAGATACAAGAGAACTAAGAATTCTATCTTTTGCTGCAAATACTCCAGTTAGTAATTCGTTTTGCACTATGTCTCCAAACTTAACACAAACAACTTGGTTAACAAATGTTTGTTAGTTCTAATAAACTTTCATATTGCAACGCTTTTGTGTGGTTTTTATGATATTGTGATAATAGAGTATATGACTGCCTTGGTGGCGTAGCGGTAGTGAGTACGACTGTTCTGCATGAAGGGTAATCCCGGGTTTGATTCCTGGACCCGGTAGTGTTATTCGATTTTTTTGTCAAGAAATTCTCATTTACAGACCGGACATCAGAACTGAACCCGGACATAGCTTAAGGTAGGCCCGCCACCGTTGTGCAATATTAACTATCTCTTCGGTGATAGATAAGAATATGTGTGACTGTGATGTTGTATAATATACAGGGTGTTTGGAGGGTGAGTAGCCATAGGAAAATGGTCGATAGGTGATGGTGTTGGCTACGTGTTGCGTCTACTTAAATAACATTTTGCCTTAAGTTTAATGAGTAATAATTTTTTTCTATTTTTCTAGAAAATCTCCATTTTTTTATATAAAAACTTTAATTATTTTTTTAATAACCGCTGAAATGTTAATGATGTCATTTGTTAGTGTAGTCTTACCTTATTCAGATTTAATCATAATTTCATACAACCAATTCAAAAAGAAATAACAGTGAAGTATCAAACTTTCATAAATAAATAAAAAAACATCCTTTTTTTTTTTATTTTTTTTTTTTACGTGGGGGAATGCAATGATGCATATCCCTCCGCGGGGGCGGGCGGAGGGATTATGTCGGACTCGCCGGGGTAAAAGAAAGATGGAATAATAGGAAAGTACCTCCCGGAATACCGACTAAACCTACCACGGTGTTCCTCGACAAAACCACTATCGACGGGGCCGCGCGAATCGCTTTCGCATGCGGTCGCGACCCCGCCGAGGTTACGGCCTGCCGTCTGAAACGGCAGGCCACTACACAAGAGACCTACCCAAAGGACTCACTCGAAAAAATTCCCTACTGTCTCCCCCCTAGAGGGGAGACGGACTCGACACAGAGGCGCGCGTGGGAACACGCACGCCGCCTCTCGGACCTGGTGCTGAACGGATGGCGGGCAGGCCCACAAAGCCCGTCACCCCCAGGTCAAACCTCAGGGTGGCTGGAGGTCATCGCGCGCCCTCCGGCGCCCGGCTCTGCGGTTGGGGAGAGGGTTTAAACGCTCCCTCTCCCGCTCCGCCGCCTCCTTGATGGAAATCACTTCCTCGCAGAAGGAGGCGACGGCGTTCCACGACCTCTCACTCCGGACCATAGACTGAACTACGGCCGGGAGCGAGAGGGCAACCGATCCGACTGCCGCGGTCAAATCACGGCGCTGCGATGCCCAGGCGGGGCAAACCGCCAAAGTGTGCAGCGCCGTGTCCTCTACAACGTCGCGGCAGTCGCCGCAGTGGTGACAACCGGGCGTCTCTTGCCGGCGTATACGACACAGGAACCGGCCAAAACAACCGTGGCCAGTCAAAACCTGTGTCAGCCGGAAGGTGAAGGCGCCATGCCGCCTCTCCAGCCACTCCTCAAACACGGGACTTACCGCCACGATCGTGGCGTGCCCGGCACTGGGGTGCACAAGTCGATTCCTCCATTCTTCCACCAGGACCTGGCGGAGCTCGGACCGTGCCGCCTCTAGAGCGGGAGGAGGTGGTCCTTCGCCTCGAGCCAGCGCCTCCTGGCGCCAACGGTAGAGCGACGCCAGAAGCGCCGCTTCCAGGTCCCAGGGCATAGATCCGGCGAGGAGGCTCGCTGCCTCGAACGAGATCGTGCGGTAGCCTCTAATTAACCTGACGGCCATTGCACGCTGAGGCGCACGAAGCGCTGAAATATTACGGGCCGTCAGGTTTTCTCCCCAAACTGGGGCCCCATAAAGGGCCATGGACCGCACGACCCCTTCGTAGAGCCTCCGGCAGGAGGTGCCTGGCCCCCGTAGGTTGGGCAGCAGACGCGCGAGCGCACCTGCAGCGCCCAGAAGACGGGGGGCCAGTCGACGAAAGTGGACTACAAAGTCCCATCGGCTGTCGAGCAGGAGACCCAGATACTTCAGGGTTGGCTCGACAGCGATGTGGACCCCTCCTACCATAATGTGGGACCCAGGAGGTGGCCGTTTCCGAGGACCGTGAAAACAGACGGCCTCGGACTTAGACAGGGCCACCTCGAGTCCCAGTCGCCGGATACGACTCACGACTTGTGCAACCCCAGCGGTCGCCAATATGGCCGCCGCCTGGTGCGACTTACCCCTCGCCGTGACAAGAGTGTCGTCGGCGTAACAAATAACGCCAACGCCACGGGGGAGCGCACCTCGCAGCACCCAGTCGTAACCGATGTTCCACAGGAGCGGACCCAGAACCGATCCCTGTGGAACACCGCACGACATCTCTCGCCGACTCCAACCGTAGTGACCCGGGTAGATCACTACCCTTTCCGATAAATATGCCCCGACAATGCGGCGGAGGTAGGTCGGCACTTTGTGATATATAAGTGCCTCCCTAATACAACTCCAGGGCAAGGTGTTAAAGGCATTCGCGATGTCCAGGGACACCGCGAAGACGACCTCACCCCGGGACACCGCATCCTCCGCCAGGCTCCTCACGCGCAGAATAGCGTCGATAGTAGAGCGCCCGCGGCGGAAACCATATTGGTTGTCCGCCAGATCCGGGCCCACTGAAGACAGACGCTGGACGAGGCGCTCCGCAATGATGAATTCGAATAATTTAGCGACCTCGTCCAGCAACACGATGGGCCGGTAGGCGGACGGAGAGTCCGCCGGGCGCCCTTCCTTCCTGATCAGGACCAGTTTCCCCAGCTTCCACTGACGTGGAAACTGGCCCTGCTCTAAGCACATGCTGAGGAGCCCTCCTAGTCGGGGCGCGAGCTCTTCTAAGGCCAGGGCCCACGCACGTCCTGGAATGCCGTCGGGCCCTGGGGCGGTGTTCTTGGAGTGAAGTCTTGCCACCGCCGCTCGCAACTCTACTTGAGTCACTACGGGGACAACGTCGTCGTCTAAGTCCGCGTTTGATGCCATGGAAGGTGGAACCATCGGTGGAGGAGTGTGCTCCACCCGTGAAGGGAAAAGAGCGGCCACCACTTCCTCAACTAATTGGGGCTGGAGACTCTGGGACAAGGGGGGCGCCCAGGGGCGAAGCTTGCCCCTAACCATAAGATATGGACGCCCCCAGGGATTACGGTCCAGAGTCCCCAGAAACTCTTGGCGGGCCTGATCTTTGGCCCGCTTAATAGCAATTTTGAGCCGGTTTTTGGCCGCTCTATAGGCCTCATACAGTTCCGCCTCCCTGGCAACAAAATCGGGAGGGCGGCGACGCCTCCTACGAAGCCGGATGTACTGGCGTCGGGCTACCACGCAAGAATGGCGTAGATCCTTATGTCAACTTCACATGGTAAAATAAAAAAAAATAAAAAAAAAACTTACGGTGTATGGCATTTACAAATGTTTTTAAAAACTTCTCTAGTTAATACTCTTTCCAACGGTATGTAACATGTATCATAACTAACCAGGTAACTCAACAAAAACCGGTTTGTCGTCACGAATGCATTAAAAGGGTGAAAACCTAAATTATTAAATTGAGCAGGTAAAATGTTTTGTTTTGGATGACGCAACGAAAAAGTGCAATAGGTTTAGCTGTTGCACTTTTTTGTCTTCTATTACTATGTATGTACTTTATTTTGTGGCAATTAAAACAAAAAAGTATTTTTTTAAATCATTTATTACAAATCTTGTTCAAATTGATGTCCATTATTTCTGATACATGCGTAACATCTCTTTCTAATTTCCGTTGTGGTATGGCTTAACCTGATTTCTTGTTTCATTATCACATATGCATTATCTATTTTTTTAAATAAATTGCTCTCTTGTTTCAATGGTTTCCGTATATACTTAATATAATGTTAGACAACGGGTCTTACTCGCGATAAAGTATTTAAAAGGTAATAAATACCTATTGATTACCCGACGTTTCGACCGACTTGCATCGATCGTGGTCACGGGTTGACTGATGTGACCTCAGCGGCGCCTTCGTGAAGTGCGGGTTTCGGCAACTACCCTCACTTGGTCACTATTATTTATATTCGCACTGTCGGTATTTCGACACACAACACTAACGACGTCTACACACTCGCTACCTAAGTCACTACGGCGACGTTTACATTTGCTGATGACTGGATTCCAAGATGTAGACAAACGGTATCCATCCTCCCGGTTGAAGTTAGGATATTTCTTAATTTCAACCGCTTCACGTACTATCCTGGAGTAATAGTGACGATCGGTGGATAAAACCTGTGGTTTATGTAACTCGATCCAGTGGTTTGGTCCAGACTCCAGCAAATGCTCGGCTATAGCGGACTTGTTTACTACCCGGTTCTTGACAGCTGTGATATGTTCCTTGACCCTTTCAGCGATTGTACGTTTGGTCTGTCCGATGTAAGAACTACCACAACTGCAATCCACCTTGTAGACGCCGGGTGTTTGAAAAGGGATAACATCCTTTGGAGTGCGTAGATAGCTTACTACTTTGGAGAACGGACTATATACAGTCTTTATGGAGTATTTCTTCAGTGCTGTTCCAACTTTGTCCGTTACTCCTTTTATATACGGCATGTATTCCGGCACTCTGCTGACCCCAGGTTGGCTATCCCTTCTCCTCGGACGGTGTATCCTACCCTTATATCCGTTGCGCCTAAGTACCTCCTGAACATGTGTGAGCTCACTTTCTAGGTGTTCAGGGTCACAGAGGTCATACGCTCTGTTCGTCAGTGATGCTACAACGGATTGTAATTGTCGCGGATGGTGATGCGAGTATGCGTTAAGATACCTGTCAGTGTGTATTGGTTTGCGGTATACAGTGTGTCCCAGGGTGCCATCCTTTCTCACTGTTATTTTTACATCGAGAAAGGGTGACGATCTGTCCACCTCCATTTTGTAAGTAAAGCGGATGTTAGGATGTATGGAGTTCAACCGCATTGCGAATTGTTCTACTTCGTGCTTGTTGCCTTTCATGATACAAAATATATCGTCGACATACCTCTTCCATAGTTTTACATTTGAGGCCTGCATGTCTATGGATTCCTCGAAGTATTCCATCCAGATATTAGCCATTACCGGTGCTCCTGGGCTGCCCATGGCTACTCCGTCGATCTGAAGGTAATGTTGTCCACGATATAGGAAGTAATTGCCTTCTAAGCAGCTCTTTAGTAAAACAGTGTGCAAGAGAACAAGAGACGGCAAAACTGGACGCGTCTTTGATAATCGTTTTCTTCTAGACCTTGCACGGGAGTGTAATGAAAAGGATACTTTCCATTAGCGCGAAGAACAGACCACACTTTCCATGGGCTTAGATTTAGTGTTGCAGCTACAGTGCGGATACTTGTTGTGGGATCTTCATCAAAAGCTTCCAAAATGCGTTCGTCATCAGCAACGTTACGTTGTCTGGCAACTCCAGGTTCACGGCGATTTATATTGCCAGTTTCCCTTAAGCGTCTAAATGTCGTTTCAAAAGTATGACGATTAGGTTGACGTCTATTGGGAAAACGCTCTTCATAAATTCTTTTTGCTTCTCGTCCATTTCCATCAGCTTTGCCGTAAGCCATCAACATATCAGCGTATTCCTCGTTAGTAAAAGCAGCCATTAAAAATAACAGTAACAACAAAACTTAACAACAACAAACGAAAACAAAAATAATGCGCAGAGCGGAGTTGTGAAGTACAACACGTGAAGTAGCAAAGAACGACAAGTGTCGACTAAATGCACCCAAAGGGTGCGCAAGGGCCAAAGGGAGCATAATAGTCAACCAATGAAAGAGATAGCACAATACTTTTAGCTGTGTTACAATGAGACAAAACATTTTACCTGCTCAATTGAATAGTTTAGGTTTTCACCTTTTTAATCCATTCGTGACGACAAACCGGTTTTTGTTGAGTTACCTGGTTAGTTATGATACATGTTACATACCGTTCGAAAGATTATTAACTATAAAAGTTTTTAAAAACATTTGTAAATGCCATAAACCGTAAGATTTTTTTATTTTACCATGTGAAGTTGACATAAGGATGTTATTTTTTTATTTATGAAAGTTTGATACTTCACTGTTATTTCTTTTTGAATTGTTTGTATGAAATTATGATTAAATCTGAATAAGGTAAGACTACACTAACAAATGACATAATTTTTTTAACATTTCAGCGGTTTTTAAAAAAATAATTAAAGTTTTTATACAAAAAAATGGAGATTTTCTAGAAAAATAGAAAAAAATATTACTCATTAAGCTTAAGGCAAAATGTTATTTAAGTAGGCGCAACACGTAGCCAACACCATCACCTATCGACCATTTTCCTATGGCTACTCACCCTCCAAACACCCTGTATAAATAAAAAAAATGAAAATCTCACTTTATTAAAAGAACCGAGCTAAAAGTTGAAAATAATTTAATAATTTTAAAGCAGAAAAGCGTGGCCCCACCCCACGCTTTTTAACATTAACATTATAAAATTATTTTCTACTTTTTAGTTTGTTGTTTTAATAAATCGTGTTTTTTGGTTTTTCAAACTATTATTTACTTACTTTTAATTTTTTTATATTTTTATAAATTATTGTATTGTCATCGGTCCTCGATAAGGGGTGAAACGCGTTCAAAGATTCCGTTACATAGATACAAACCAAGCTAATAAAAGCATGTTAAAATGGATACAAATTGTTTTAATAGGAGTTCAATACACCTACACACATTTACAAACAAAAAGGTTTAGCATCCTCGTAGAGCGAAATATTGTATAGCTATGAGTAAGTTGTATGTACCGGTTTTTAGAATTACAATGAAAAAGAAAACAGAAAGAATTATTTTTTATACAACAGCTTTGTCCGTCCGTCTGTCTGATACAACTTTCAATTCAAGAACCGTAAGAGCTAGAGACTCGCAGTCAACGTCATTCGACTCAGCATAGTCATCACGTGGTATCACGTGACCTTTGCATATTACTTGAATCATTTTTTCGAACTCTAAGATTTACGGCAATTCATTTCCGTTTCTCACTTGGTTATTTTTGCTGTATTCCCGTCTTATTTTCCGATGGTATTTGCCACTCGTAAAGGATTTAAGTTCTTGCCTTGCCTTCTTTGATTTGCCGGCATCTTAACGACCATACCTCAATTTTTATATGATGCTCATGCACAGACATCCTAATCCTAACTATCCTAACTATATATATATATATATATATATATATATATATATATATATATATATATATATATATATATATATATATATATATATATATACCGATCGTCATCAAATTTCGCACACACTTTGTCAGGAGTACAGAAAAGGACATAGGGTACCTTTAATCCAGAAAATAAGTATTGTTCCCGAGGGATACAAAAATAACAACTCGGCGTACTGATATGAATGAATTACAACGTGATGCCTGGAGTACAGACAAAGGGATCTACTGTATCCCGGTAGAATCAGATATCCCAAATAAAAATCTGTTCCCAAGTTAGATTAGGTTAGGCACTCTATCTATCTCAAAATATAAACATTCAGCTAATTAAGCTATGTCTGTCCACTTATTTAAGGTAATTGACAATATTGTCGTAAGAAGTTTGGTATTATATAGTGTTGATATCAAATAAAAATATATTTTTATACTAAAGACGTTTCGTATTATATATATTAATAACTCGATAGATGGCGCTGAAACGTGATATCGATTTGTGATGTTCAATCATCGATCAAATATACTATAGATGCACGGTCGTCGCTCGAAAAACGGGGCCATCCAAACTGTGCATAAATCAGTTGTATGCACAGTTTCGCTCGCAGTCACTTTCTTTACGGCCGCGCTAGCAGTGTGACGTTTCACGATGCCAAAGTGTGTGGTAAAAAATGCAAAAACTATACTCTAAAAGTGCAAAAAAAGGATGGAGTGTCGTACTTTCGGTAAGTATAGTTTTATTATGAAATATTTATTATATTTTGATGAATATATACACTTGAAATAATATATTTGAAAATATTTTCGTTTAAATTTAAATGGATGTATTACGCACCCGTCCCGCTCACTCTTGCGTGCGCTGCCCGTAAGCGAGAGCGAATCGACACCACTACTTTGGAACAGAGTCCATATGAAATGGCATGGAGTCGTTATAAGTTGTTTTAAATTATTAATATAATATTTGTATTAATTTATTTTAGCTTTTCACAACATGAAATTCGAAGGGAGAAATGGAGACGTATTATAAGCTCGAGATAGAGATGACGAATTTTACCAACCAAATACTTCTAGCGTAATTTGTTCAGAGTATTTTAATAAAGAAGATATATATGTAACTAAGAAAGGGTTTAATAAACTAAAAAATGTAGCCGTACAGAATATATAGGTAAAATATTTTGCCATTTAATTTTAAAATTATGTTAAATTTAGTTAATTTTATATATGATTGATTTATTAACTATCGTTTTCGTTATTTTTATATATATATATGTATATTTGATCGATGTGTTCAATGTACTAAATAAAATTAATTCACTCCAAAATCCAATAGATGGCGATAAACACATTTTAAAACGTAGTATCATTTTGTATTGTCTATGGCTATATTAAACTGATAAATAATCGTAAAGTTTGGAGAAAGGAAGTTGGGGGAACGTGTTAATGGGAAATAACAATACATGTTTTCGATTCATTTGCTTATAAATATTTATTTGTCATCGTTTATTTATCTGTTACTAATATTCTAATAATATTGTTGGTTATGTTAAACAAGTGACATCACGAATCATCCGATCAAGCGGGTTATAAAAGCGTATTCAGCGCGTAACGAGCCACTTTGACATCGAGCCACAGAGTACATTTTATAGACATCGAGCGGCGGATGGAACGGACGTGCGGTGTGATAGTTGTTGGGTGATATTATTATGTTTTACTTTATTTATTCATGTATTTCTTTAATTAACGGTTACAACGACTATCCTGCAAAACTGAATGATTATTTATTTAACAATGAAAGTAAGTTTGTAATTATTCTTAGGCTATTCCCACTTCTGATTACTAACATCAGAAGTGGGATAAAGATTCCTTTGCTTATAAGTAACAGAACTAGGTTCTGGCGTTTGCAAATAAAATTCTCTTTTAAGGTTAGGTCTACCTACATGACGCTGTCACGTAATTGGCACGATCGTGGCAGAAGATCGCGTTTTACTTCCCAGATCGCGAGCGTTCCGCGATCTGTAAACCCATTAGAGTATGCGGAGTCGTTTTTTTGGCTACCGTCCGTCAATCGTTTGAGAATATTGTCTCACGGTTGAAAGTGTTGAAGGACCGTTCACAAGTAATAGTGACACTAGATGCTATGAGTACTGAAGTATCGACTGAGGTGGTAAGAGCGATACAATCTTAAGGTCTGTAAATAATCATTTTAATTTGTTTTATTCAAGCGAGTTTTATGTATTCTTGTGGTTCGAAGAGAAGGTAGAGGACGGCCGAATGGTTACACGTGAATTGAGCAAACCAAAATTAATGTGTCAATGACAACCGACAGCTGCCACGTGCACATCGGAAGTATGCTCTGGTGTTGAATCTGTGTGGTATGCAAACTTTGCGCCTATGCCAATAGTTATTGTGAGGTATGCGAACTTTAAGCCTATGCCTTCAATATTTGAATTTGTGTGATATGTAAACTTCGTGCCTATGCCAACAGTAGATGTGGGGTACGCAAAGTTTGAGCCCATGCCTACAAAATTGCTCTATCCCAAGAACCGTCCGTTCATGCGAAATTAATGACGCAGCGACAAGCTGCTTTAAGAGCAGATGAGACACATTTTATATACAAAATATAAAAAACCAGAGATGGCAGGGCCAGGCGAATCACTTTCACATGCCATCGAGACTTCGGCTCGCCGTATGAAACGATAGGCCACTACACAATACTACCTACCCTTATTAGGAAATAATTGCTTTATAAAAAGCAAGACTACACAACTGAGAGGCGCGCGTGGTAACAAGCACGCTGCCTTTCAGACCTGCTACTGACCGGATGGTGGGTAGGCCCATGAAGCCCACCATCCCCAGGTCATACCTGAGGGTGGCTGGAGGTCATCTCGTGCCCTCCTGCGCCCGGCTCTGTGGTTGGGGAGAGGTTTTAAGCACTCTCTCTCTCCCGCTGCGCTGCCTCCTTGATGGAAATCACTTCCTACCAGAAGGAGGCGACGGCGTTCCACGACCTCTCACTCCGGACCATAGACTGAACTACTGCCGGGAGCGAGAGGACAACCATTCCGACTGCCGCGATCAACTCACGGCGCTGCGATGCCCAGGCGGGAATCCGCCAAAGTGTGCAGCGCCATGTCCTCTACAACATCACCGCAGTAGTGACAACCGGGCGTCTCTTGCCGGCCTATGCGACACAGGAACTGGCCAAAACAACCGTGGCCAGTCATTACCTGTGTCAGCCGGAAGGTGAGGGTGCCATGCCGCCTCTCCAGCCACTCCTCAAAAACGGACTTACAGCCACGATCGTGGCGTGCCCGAACATAACCTTATTTAACTTAACCTACTTTTAAGCGAGCAAAGCCGCGGGCAAAAGCTAGTGTTATATAAGAAGTAGTGGTCATGCGACATATGGTTAACGTGGCCTGCCCTGTCTTGTTACAGACCACCGGATTATATAAGTAATATCTACAATTTCTATATAATAGTGTGGTGATATATTTCTGACGAATCCGAATCTCAATTTCAAATGCAGAAATTTAATGCACGGATAAAATCCAAAATGTAACACAGTATGGTTGTCTTTGCAGTTGCACAAACGGTACGACTGATACAACCACCGCACGCCCTCATCAGAGGCAAAAATGTAAATTTGAATCGTCCTTGCAGAAAATAAAACACTAGCAACGTAACACCACAATCCAATATAAATTATTTAATAATCCAGCTTACAGTTTATCAAAATTATTCATATAAACTACAGCATATTCTTATGTAGCCGAACTTGCTGTTTATATACTGAGTGTAAAGGACAGCGTTCCGAGTTCGAAATCGATGGAATTTTCTTCAGTACCTAAATTTATTTTTTCCTGGAACTTTCATTTTGCAGACTGAATATAAAATATCAAAATAAAAATAAAGAATACACAATTTTACTAAAATACAGCGTTGTCATCATTATTCGTAACTCTTCGTGATTCAAACAAATCAGCTGTTTATGCACGCAGAGCGCTGAGGTTATTCTCCGCTCACGCCGCGCGCCGGCGCGAGCGTGCGTTGTATTGGTAGCAATCCATTGTGTACCGCGTAATAATGTCAATCAATATAAAATCTTAATCTTGTGTTTTAGAGTTCGAAAAAACTCTTATATAATAGCTTTGTCCGTCCATCTGTCCGTTTGTCTGTTATACAACTTTCAACTTAAGAACCGTAGGTAAGAGCTAGAGACTCGCAGTCAACGCCATTCGACTTAGCATAGTCGATATACCCCGAAATGACTATGACCTTTGACTTCTGACCTCAAGGTCTGACCTCTGGTCACGTGATACCATTTTTTCGAACTTTAAGATTTACGGCACTTCATTGCCGTTTCTCACTTGTTTATGTTTAATAGAAGTTTTCGTCGAGATAAGTACTTAAAGAAAGAAGTCTTGCTAAAATTTCGGTAGATACGCCGTCCCTTACATCCAGTATAACGATTATATCAATTCGCTGAAACATCTGAAAGCGAGAGCTCCATCTTACAACACACATACATTCTAGGGATACCCTCTGTGTGGTGTTTTTATTCAGATGAAATTCTAGCCATAGTGCCGACGACGCCCTATGAACGTGAGTTGTCATCTGTGTTGATACTTTGCTGGTTGTAACCAAGCATTGGACAAGTTTCGACCAAATAAGATCGTTAAACCGACCGTGCCAACAGATCAAAGCATTCAGGACATGTACGGAACAACAGGTTCCATCGTGTATCGAATAGCCTCTTCGGTGAATGATAATACGATACGCCACGACACGTAAGTATGTTTCCGCCTTTACGTTTGATAAAAATAACAGGCCTTTATTTATGACGTATTTATGAACAGATATTTAGATTATTTTTCCATGACATTAACAGAAATAACAGATACTACGGTGGACCTGCTATTAAAACCCAAAGTTAAATATCAATACTTATTTTTTTTTTTGTTATTTTGAATATAGTTAGTCATGACATAATTATCATAATATATACACAAATTATTTACAAGAAAATATAAACTAAAGAGAAAAATAACACTGCAAAATCAAAAAGCGTCGTAATATTCCTCCGCATCGTCGTCAATTGGCAACGTGCCCAGAAGACTGGCAGCATTGCCACGTTGAATGGCAATACTTATTCTTTGTGCAAAGAAAATACCAGCCCTCTGATCACGCGAAGCGTCGTTGAGTCGCTTAGCTAGGTCTATTTATAGAGACTTGGACCCCATGGCTCCAGCGTTTCGACAGCAAACGGCTCAAATATGTATTCATCAATAAGGTTTTGATATTTACGTTTGAGCGTCTCCGCTGATGCAGCAGCAGCACCAGCGAAACCCGCTGTGCTAGAAAGATGTGATGGCGTAAGGGTGTCGACACAAGTTGCGTCCCACACCAAAGGCCCACCTATTGTCCAGAGCAGTAATGACATACCATCTGGTCTCTTGCCATCGTCTCGTACCAAGCCGTGAGGTTCAAGCTGAGCCGGAACGCCAGCGGTGACAAGAGCTCGACGTAGTATTTTATTCAGGTTGGCGTGTCGTGATATACGACCAGCACTTCTGCTGCATGATAGGCCATGGTGACCAAGACTGTTGACGGCTTCTCCACAAAGACACCGATGCGGAGAAACACAAGGAGAACCTAAGCGCAAACAAGAAGCAATGCGGAAGGTCGTATCGTTCAACACGGTACGTATGTTGGACGACGGGAGCGCCTGAAGCCAAAGGCCCGACTCCCGCTCTCCCACAGCTAGCAAGCGGGCACGTTCAGCAGCACAGGACGATGTATTTATGAGATTTTCTCGAACTATGCTGCATAACGGCCCATCCCACTGTCTCTGAGAGAGGCGGTTTTCGGGTAAATCAGTGCTTGGGCAAGCAAATCTCCAAGCATTCACGGCGTCGGTCATGCACAGCACTTCAGAATTACCAGTGTAGGTGCCAAGATTTTCCTGGTCAATTCCTCCGTGCCATGGTCCGAAGATAGGAAAGCTGGTAAACTTACATCAGTAATTTTTCGAATGCTGAGGCCGCCCAAGCAAACTATCAAGCTCGCTTGTAGCCACGCCCGGTCGTTGATGGCCACATTTAAAAGTTTATTATGAGTGTTCTGTATAATTTTATCAATTTTTGCTACAAGTGTCAAATGTTTCCAAAAGTGTGAAGATCGAATTTTTGATAGGGCACCTTTAGAGCACTGTCAAATGCCATAGTTGTCAATAATGTCATAGTGAATCAGTTTGACTTTTGTGATTTGTCAAATTGTTCTGTGTCAGTGTCATGTTTACACTGGTTTACACAAACATTAGAGAATTACATAAATTACTTTAATTATATTTTCCCATTCAGTGTTCTTCATAACTGGCGGGTACATTCAGTATACAGTAAGTTTAAATACATATAATTTAATTGGTTACATTCAGATATGACAACATTGTAAGTTATTAGCTATTAAGGTTTTCTTAGACACTACTATTTCTTTATTTACCGGTTCCCTCTATTTTTTGTTCCTCTATTCATCAGGGGTAAGTTTGTGCAAACCATGCTACTCCACAGCCTCTTGACCTATGTCATTTTAGCGAAGCTGAATATTTTAAAGTAAGTATAATTGTGTTTACTATGTAGATAAATAACATTCTCGTTACTTTTAAAATTTGGGCTTTTATTTTGTTTTTCTTGGGGCCGATAGACCTTTCGAATCAGACTGCCCGCTTATGACGTTGCAATAGTATCGCGAATTAAAGTCTTATATCAAATTCAAGTTGTTTACTAGAATATAGTCATAAGTTATTTTTGTAGTAAACCTGAATATTTTAGGTTTAAATTTAGACTATGATACGTGTATTATGCCAGTTTTATATATATTATATTTGAGTGACTATTTTAAGGCTATTTCTAAACTGACAGACCAATCGGAAAGGGGATAGCCCATTTGGATTGAGCTGTCAGTTCTCAGAAAAAAAAATATAGCTTCACTTTAAAACTAATTATTGAAGTATAGATTGGTCACTATATATTATATATATTCTGTAAAGAATTCATCTTTGCTAAAAAAATTAATGGGTCTGGGATCTTGAAGTGCGATTTATAAACCAATACCATGGGATGTGATGGCTCTGAAGAGTTATTCCATTTTATCCCGCCCTCCCCTTTCCTATCCAGAACAACGCGTGCTGGGCTCAGATGCCATTCTTACATGGTGGAGTCGACTAGAGTGTGTACCAACAAGTTTGGGTTCTCATACCTCTGCCGAACGATCAAGGCATGGAATTCTCTGCCAAGGCACGTGTTTCCTTCTTCCTTCAATCCTGGGTCCTTTAAGCGGGGCGCGAAAAAGCACCTTCTCAGGCCGTCAAAGTAGAGATCTCAACTTTGAAATTAAACACTTTATACGGATTTTATTGCATTGTTTATTTTACTTTAAACACTGTTATTACATAATTTTGAAAACTCTAACTATATTGTAAAACTCTCACTATACTACTATTATTGACCTTTACTACTATTTAAGCTATATATTTTCGAATTAAAACTATTTATATTTAAGTTTAAACTTTGCCCCGATGTTTCGGTTGCTTTACAGCAGCAATGTTTATGGGGAGACTAAGATGTTGTTTATCCCAACGTTCTGAAGTGTAGCTGGTTATTTTAAAGTACCCGAACATAATTTAATCTTTGGTGTTCCTATTTATGCAGAATGAGCTCAAAGTATCATGAAGTCTAGCTGTGTTTTGCTTCTTCTTGGGTTTGCCTATTTGAATGACTGGATCCCAAGGTGGTGGTACATTCCAACCTTCCTTTCTATTGAAATTAGGATGTTTTTTAATTTCAATAGCCTCGCGAAGCATCCTTGGTAGGAATCGGTGTTCTTTTGCGAGTATATGTGGTTTGTCAAATCGTAGGTAGTGGTTGGTCCCCTGTTGCACATGTTCACACACAGCAGACTTCAACGAGCATTGGTTAAAAATAAATAACACGATAAAATCCGTATAAAGTGTTTAATTTCAATGTAAACATTCGCGTAAACATAAGACAATATTATAGAGATCTCAACATCGCCTCGGCTGCTACACACTGCTCTTAAACCACACGACTGCTTACCATCAGACGGAGTGGTCATTTTGCGAGCAAAAAAAAAACGATGTACATTATTTTGAATATTGTATGTTTATATCTGAATCTTATTTAGTAGGTATTGTAAGTTCTGCATTCTATAGGTATATTTAAGATACAATATACTTACCTGATAATTTTTTATCATATCATCATTAAATCATATAAATCTTGTATTGTATCTATATATACTTAAGTACATATATTTTTTACTATGGAACTTAATAACATAATTATTTCTTTTTTTTCTTTTGTGTGGTTAGTGTTACATAATTATGTAGATAATTAACTACTTTAATTAATTCGAATGGTTTATACATATCACAGCAGTAGTGTAAAATTGGGCTATCTGGATGTCCTAAAGGTAAACAATCTTGATGTGACTTTTACTTTTAACACATATTAAACAAATAAACTACTGCTTAAACTAATGGTTCAATTGATTAAGTAATCATTATTGTTGTATTTACATTGATCTTTAGCAGCAATTTATTTTTAAACTGAGTTTTTAGATAAAAAGACATATCAGGATTGTTTACCTTTAGGTAAATACCTAACCAAATGGAGTATAGGCATTTAACAATTAAAAAAGTGAAAGAAAGGCGTTGCACAAGAGATTAATATATGACATATAAAATGGTAATTGCTCCATACAGTGGATCAAGTAGAAGAATAGAGTATAGTATGTTATGTAATTTGAATCTTTTATTTATCTGTATATTATAATATTTAAATACCTTTCACTAATTTATCATGAAACCTCTAAATCTAGCAAGTAGATTTTTAGCTGCACATAAGGTACCAAATCCTATAAAAAATTTAAAATTAATAATGATCTGATTTTCAGGAATGGATTAAAGAGGGCAATTATTAATATCATTGTTAGTGGGGTTCTGTAATATAAAATATATTTTATACATACAGTACCTATATATATATATTGTATAAAAATTGTATAAAAATATTTCATCAAAATCTGTTTTGGTTTTAGTTGATAGATTATATTTTAATCTTGGGTAGTGACTCATATGGTTGAAATTTGGTCCATTTTTCGAATCTATGCTTATGGTGTTATATGTCAAAAGTACTATGTATCTGTTTGGTGACATTTTAACAACTAATCTGCTTTACTGATTTTTGGCATGGCAATATATATAGTCTATGTCCCAATAAGGGTCATTGGGATGTAGACATTTAATTAGATAAATGTTTCACAGGTAACTACTTGTTCATATTCAATATTGTCAAGAAAGTATAATTTTTCATTATTTGGTACTGACCATTATATTATTTGTCTTACTAATACATACCTACCTAGCTTAAGTAACAAGTGAGTAAAATTTAATGCATGTCAAATTCAATATCAGAAAAGATAAAGGGTATAATTTTATGTAATATAATATTAATATTGTGATGAGCAAGTCATTGCAGCAAGTGTTATAAACATTAGTCACATGCAATGGTAGATTCATCAACATGTACCCTATACTTTTAGTCAGGAAATGGCATGTACTTATTGCTAGCAATGTCTGGATTATTCATAATAGATGGTAACATACACATGTCCTAAACTGGTGATGCTTTTAAGAATCTGCCAATAAAAACCAGAAATAGTATGGCCTGCCCAAGCCTTTTTTTATTGGCACAAAAATTTACATATTTTATGCCATTAGCTCAATGAGGAGGCACTATGTCAAGCAGCTATCCATATTAATTACTCCATATCCTCATACATACATAAACTATATAACAAACACAATTGTACTCTTGAACACATAATTGGATATAGCAGGTATAAAAATACTGAAGTATAATAATTAACTCTTAGATTTATTTTCACAAATACTCTTACAAAATTTAGCTTTTGTTGTTTTAGTTTTCTTTTTTATTTTCTTTGTTGATGGGATAGAGTTATCTGAGTCAGAATTGTCTGTCATGATAGCTGCTTTGGCATTTGATTTCTTTGTCTGAATAGCAGTTGTAACAATGGCCCCTTTTTTGAATCTGGCCTTAGCTTGTTTATTTTCTATAAGGCTTGTTTTCTGTGTATTTCGTGGAATATCAGTAAAACTCGTATTGTTTTGGTATGGAGAACTCTCGGATTTTGTGTATTTCAATCTGAAACAATAATTTACATATAATATCACATATATTGTGTCCCAATTTTTTTTCGTCATTGTTCTTTACTTACTTTCCCTTTTTCTTCCAAGTTTTGGGCAATTTGTTCATAGGTTCTACAGTTTCATTAGCTGAATTTGGCACTTTTAGTGTTAGTTTTTTGGTCTTTGATTTCTTCTTCTTTTTGTCATCCTTAATTTTTTGTTGTTCTCCTTCTAATTCTTCCAATTTTTGAGAGCAAGATCTAAGCATGCGAAAATACCTTTATGAACAAAACATTTGAAACAATAAAATTATTAATTGCTTCATAAAATAATCTATGCTTACCTCAGTAAGGCTTCACTGTCTGTGAAATATGTATTCATGGAAAAACTGGATATACCCCATGATAGTGGTCCCTTCTCTTCAGTTTGTACACCAGTCCAGATACTCCTTTTCAGTGAACTTAATTTTATTTGTAGTTCTGATGACTGAGTGCTTCTGCTTTTCGCATCAGATAAGCATCTGAGAAAAATAACTAATCATATTATAAGTTCATAGTATCATAGGATATTGCGTATAGGATAGAATCTATACTTTGGTGGTAGCAAACATCTGAATTGATGCCACGAAGCAGGATTTAATCTCGATTTCTCCGGTGTGTCATTAAACATTGACACACTTCTTGGTCTTCTGCATCTCATCGCCTTACTTTCGTGGTCCGAGTGGTATGGAGAATCACTTGTCTGAAATAAACAAAGGCGTTATAGTGTCGTATTTAGAAGCCAAACTGTCTAACTGGAAATAGCAAGCAGCTTTGTCACATTAAAATTATATGTTATGGTAACTTATACATTTTGGGAAATCACTGTGTCTAGGCAGTTTTCAGATATTAAAACCATAGTCACAGAGAATACCCAAATTTCAAACAACTAAGTTTCAGTAGCACACACAATTTTTTATTCTTGTACATCTGTACAACTATAGGCCAATTAGTATAGGCGTGGTGATCACTTAAGCTTTAGCGCCATTTGTGCAGGCAAAGTCATGCATTCAATTCTGATTGTTCCAGTTTCGACATAAAGCGTAGTTTACAAGGATCAGGTATTTATCATAATCATAATGTTGTAGCTGAATGTCAAATAATTACTGGTGCTCGTATTATCTTCAGTTCAGGCGGCATTTTCTTTTTTCGTCTTGGCTTTATTTTGGCCGACGAGTGTATCATTTTTTGAACTCGTCTCATAGGACTATGGTTCCCATCTGATTCAGCATCCGATGACATGTCTGTCATGGCATCTGATGTTAAATCAATTGTAGCTCGCGATACCTGTAATAAAACTTGTTATGAAAAACCGATTGCAATATGTTGGTTACAAATAAGTTACAAACGCTACCTGCAAAGTTTCGCGTTTCGTTTTCTTCTTTTCAATCCGTTTCATTTTTTCCAACTTAGGTCGTTGCTTTCTAGATTTCTGTAATAAATATGTGTTTTAAATAAACTTAAATTTTGGAGCTTAACATTTATATAGTTGTCAACCTAACAACATACTTACATCGTTTGAACTTTTATTAATATCAGGAAATATTGGTGATGGTGGTGGCGCGGGTTGTTTACCTGTTTCTCTAAGACCGGCTTCTGAACTACTGCTAGATGTATCTCCTTCGTCACTAAAAATATTCAAGCGAGAGCATAACTTGGGTCCGATCTAATAGATAATGTGAATAAAACATAATTCTGATTAAATACCTGGAATAATCCGAAAGATCAATATTTGTAGGCTCATCTGCATTCGACCCTTCTTTCAATAATCTGGTGACAATTTTTGTTCTCAGTCTTTCTTTGCTAGGATCTTCATCATAAAAGTCTAGTAACGTTTCACAAAACGTCCGTCCTAGGCTTTCGTAGTCTTGAACTGAGAAATGGGTCGACATTCGACTACCTAATTCTGAACCACCAAAAGAAGCTTCCATTGTATAGCTATTTGCTACTCCTAACATCCACACAACTACTCTTCCAGTGCCTTCTTTACTACGTTGTATTCTAAATTTACAGTTTTCAAAAGAGAACTGGAAAATTAAAGCAATTTGACATAATTAGTTTTTACTATGGAATAGGTACGTATTATTACAAAAAAGTAATTTTATATAATACCTTGTCAGCCGCATTTTTATGTAACATCAATGGAAATACTTGTTCTTGTAATCGTTTGTCTGAAGTTTTTCGACTTTCGCATCCGTATATAAATACATTATGTTTACGAGAATGTGCGTGGAGATCTACGTACATAGCGACTCCACATTCCTCCTGTAGTCTGTACATGATTACTGATTAGACCATTGTTTTGTATCTAGTGCTTTTAATTTGTAAGTGCGGCATAAGTTAATGTTGTCCACTAACCTCCGTATCATTACTTTGGTATGCCAGACTGGTGGATACGTTTCCCTTATTACTGTTCGATATTGTCTATTCAGGTCCTTTCCGGTCAACGAGCACCTGTTGTTACCAACAATTACCTACAATAAAAGTGATGTGTTTATATTGTGTAATCATAATAAGTGCGTGTTAGTTTGTACGGGTCACTCACACCATCTGGATTCAGCATGGGTACAAGTTTGAATATGAATTTTTCTCTTAATTCTCGTGCTTGATTTGAATCACCAGTCAGATAGTCCATGAAACCTTTCATCATCCATGAAGAAGGCGATTCTCCTGGGTGAACTCTTGCTGTTATAACAACGGCTTTTTTCTTCTGTGAAATCGATTAGTATTTAGTTAGAATGGTAACCTTATAGTAGCAACATAAATATGAAGAAAATTAAAAAGTATTGAAGAGTAAATTACCCTTTGTTCCATTTCATTCGGATTTGGCGGTGCAGTAACTGTTAGGTAATACACATTATTTCCTGCCAGTGTTCGACAGAGAAGTCTGAGTTTTGCATAGGTTGATTTAACAGGATGCGATTGTAACTTCGATAGGTATTCCTGCAAGTCTGAGTACGTGTACGGATAACAATGTGCAATGTATACAGCGTCGTCTGTGTGTGGAAACTCAATATTAAATGTTAAGGTGTAACTTGGAAATTGCTCTTCTTCTTCGCATCTGAAATAAATAGCATTTTCATTATATAGGCCTACCTATTGTTTATTAATTTAATAACCGTACCAGTCACAAAACAAAAAAACAGAATTTCGTAATTTGTTAATGTCTCCATTATTTTAATACAACATTTTTATGATACTCACGTCGAATCATTTTTATAGTAAGCGATGTTATCCCCGCACCGCCTCCAACCGATCGAATGCAACTGTGCGTCCTTGGTTGAATATAATAAAGGTCGCATGCCTTCGTTGTATAAGCTTTCGGCTTTGGATAAGTTCACTATGGAAAACCTGTAACATTTTGCGTGTGTATAATTTTTAGGAAAGTAGTATATAACGGCAAGTAACCATGGAATTGCTATTACCTGTACATCATTTGTTTCTTTGTGTTGGTAACTCTAAAATAAAACCATTGCATATGTCTATTCGTGTATAGATCTGTGCGTAGATGTAGCTCGTAATAAGCTGCAGTAATTCGAATGGCTTTTGCTAGATTACCGCTTTCAAATCGAGATTCAAATCTTAGTTCATCGTCACCCGTGGTGCCAGCGCCGGCACTTGCACATGCTGATAAAAACAAACGTGACCCTCCTACAGTGGAACGACTAAACTAGAACATAAACCATATATTAAGAGTTTAATATAACATATTAATTATAACGATTAATACCATGGCCTGGCGCTGTAACGTAAAATAACTTAGGCCGTATAAAACATTATTATTAGGTAAGTAAGTGGATTAAAAGAATTCTTAAATGAGTTAAGTAATCATGTTAACTATTGAATTGTTTTGATTTATAGATGTGTGTGATTTATCCTTTTTACAGTTGTGTATCTGCTTGAAGAGGAACATAATCTTTCTAGTTATCTTTCTGTTGATAATATCGACAAGGTTATTAACCTTCGTAGTAACCACAGTTTTATTAGTATACTGGTAAAGAAAATAATATGTTTTCTTGTAGATATGCGCGTCGTTAGAACTTTTGGGTAGCTTGAGATGATGCATATTGCAGCATGTTGTTACGACTATCTTCTTACTCACATAGTTTACAGCACTCATCGGATAGTATTGAAATATAACAGTTCCTGCGTCCTCGCCGACGGGCTGTGGCCGTAACTCTTTGCCTGTAGATATATAATACGGCTCTGGTGATGCGGGACTCCAAGTCAGATGTTGAATTTTTTCTTCGATAACCTAAAAAAAATGTTTTTGTCATAATATCTAAATATGTCCGAACGATGACTAATATGTTTAACGTTGTCAAACTTATTACTAGTTTCGTTGTTTTTGTAATTAAAGGCAGCTCTTTTTAGATACATCGCTAATTTACAGTCACAATTGTATCTAAGTTTAACAATACGAATCGACATAGTTACCTTAAACTTAACTTTAAGATTATTTTATTGATTGCAGGGACGATTTAAGAAAATAGAAAAATAATGTTTATCTCGGAATTGCCATTTAATTTTATGATTGATGATAACATCGTAAATTTAATAATTTTATTCATTTCAGAAAATGAAACTTATTTATGTTTAAAGTCAAATGTTGATTAGCGGTCGAAATAATGCAAAAAGTACTAATGTTCAGCTCTATCACCTTAATGTATATTTCACCTGATAGTAACAATTATGATTACGAAAATCCAAGCACACTTCTCGGCAAATCTATAAGAAAAGTATTATTAATTAATGTTTAGCACTCACTTGACATTCGGATGGCCATCTAGGTGCTTGCTGTGGGCAATCAAGCTCTTTTGGAAGTGCAAACAAATCTCGTGGTTCTTTTAACTTAGCTGTCGTCCGAAATGTTTTAATATCTGTGTTGATTTCTAACTGATTTGTTTTAATATTATTTTGAAGAAAGTTCGATATGAATGTACCTGTACCGGAAATACCTTTGTATTAGACGATTGTTTTGTCATAAATCTATTAATGGTATTTGATGAAGATATTGTTTAAGAAATTCTTATAATTAAATACGTGTGACATGACATAGTTTAGATCTGTTTGACTAAATTTACCGTCGCTCATGCTAGTCATGGCAACTTGCGTATTCGAAGTCATTTTATGCTTTACAAATTACAG
The DNA here is from genome assembly GCA_963675205.1 of Catocala nupta. Classification (NCBI taxonomy): domain Eukaryota; kingdom Metazoa; phylum Arthropoda; class Insecta; order Lepidoptera; family Erebidae; genus Catocala; species Catocala nupta. Next base: position 11,991,086 of record OY776081.1, read on the forward strand.
CAATAAGCACGCGAGTTTCCAACGACGAATTAGTTATTACGGAAATGATGAAAGATAGCTATCTTGTTTGAAAGTGCACAGGCACATATGAAACACGCGATGTCTATAAAATAAGCGATGATTACGCTATCTATGTCATTTATTTAAATAAACTACATTTTATATTTGAGAGTAATACTTTTATTTTAATCATAATGTTCAAAGTTGTGTTTAAATAGTAATATTAATTATAAATTTATTATTTAAACTACACATTAATATTCAATTAGGTAAAGACGGACAACATTTAAAAAAATTATTAGGTAAATATTAACTAATTAGAATATCAGGAAAGATAATAAGAACATATTATAGAAATGTGTTTGCTTTCTGTAGGTTATTATTATGTTTTGTCTTGAAAACTATGTATAGTTTTGTGTAAAACTATACATAAAGTGTTCAAAAAAGTTTTTAAATCTCGGGTGGGGTGAACCAAAAATGTATAATTTTACCTTTACTGCATATTGGGAACAACGAAGCTTGTAGCGATTTAACTTGCTCAATGTTTGCTAAAAACAAACTATCTTGCAATACAGGATTTATTGAAGGGAGTGTGAGAGTTACTGTAGCATTCTCAATGAACTCTTTATTCTGTTCTTCCCTTTCAATCATCATTATGTTCTCTTGAACGCTCTCTAGTTGCTTCCACCATAACATGTTAGAAAAGTTTAATTACGAACAGCGACTTTTGCCATTCGCTAGCACAAATTAATTTCTGTGACATGTAGTTCTATAGTTGGTAATGTCGAGCGTACGGTCGCCATGGTAACACAACTGTATCAATGCTAGTCGTCAGGTTTCAAGTATTGGCGTGTAACCTGGCGGATTGCGCGGCGCTCTGAACTAAACTGACGATTTCAAAACAGGGGTGCACGCTTTCGGTTATTGGAAGACGATTGCTCAGTAATGTCATGCTTCGACCGTATAAAGCTTATCAGGTGATTGGTGACGTCAAATGGTTATTCATGCGAAATTTAGGATTATGGAAATTTGGATATCGGAAACCTTTGATAGAGGTCAAATTTTGATTTGATTTATGTGATGCTTTACGAGGGTAATCAAGTGAAAGTTTCGAACATTGTGACTTGCGCTATATAGAGATTTTATTGCTTAGATGACCCAGGCATTATAGAAAACGTTAAGGGTTTTATATAATATTATTTGTTACTTATATAGTATTGTCCAAGTTGTCTTTTAAATAATTTGCAATAGTTCGTGTAATATAGTGTTATATAATAGTTATTAACTGTTATTGACATCGGGCTTGTTTTCCTGTTTTGCAGCTGACTCAGTTATTCTGGCAGGACAAACTTTATTATATGTACGTATTTACGTGGTGATGTCGATCGTTCCAGTGACGCTTTGTAGACAGTCTTTAGCGTTGGATAAAAAGCGGCTGAATCATGTTTAATCCTTGAAAAATCTTAAATATGTACTCGACTTGTTTTATTGGTTAGCTTGTTCACCATGACTGATAACATTTTTACGAACATTTAAAAGGTGACTGTACTTCTAGATAGGTGGTAAGTCGTGGCGTTTATATGGCTAACTTTACTAATTTCCATGCAGATTTAGGAATGTATAGACTTTCCTTTGATGTTTTCCAGGAATTTAAAGCTTTGGATGTTTTATACAGCAATCGGTCCGTCTATTGTCTATGTACTAGTTTATTACTAGTAATAATATTAAGACTATACGAAAAACTAAATAAAGAGATCATATTACTCAAGAAAAGATAAGATCCGTGTTACACGATTACATTACACTAGTCATTACACCTTTTAACGTAACAGCAAATAAGTACTAAAACCAAAATTTTATTGATATTAAAATTATTTTGTTTAGAAATGTGGTAAGCGAGCTTATTATTAGTTCATTTAAAAAATTGTTTTTTTATTTACTATCAGTTTTTAATAATGTGTGAATGTGGACGGTCATGGTGGCGGCGACAATGAAGACACAAGTTGTACGGAAAAGAACTTATATAATCTTTGAATGCACGTTTCAACGGTTAGAATATAAATGGCCCCAAAATATTCTAAACGTCGGTATTTATACAAACATTTGAGCTGATTTAATACTAAATTCACAAACTCAATAGATAATATTAAACATTGTTTATCTTAATTATTCTGATGATTATTTACATACAATTATTATTGAATAATACTGAATTATGTAACATTAAGGATTTATTACACCGGAAGCAGAGCCGCCGGTGTGACAAACATAGGCCTAACCCAAAATCAGTAAGAATCTAATAGCTTCATCATTATATTATACATAGTAAACAAAATGATTATAGGATTTATTATTCGACATAGTGTAAGAAAAAGTACAGAGATCAGTAACAATACGTACTATTTATTAATCGCGCCGGAATCTGACAAGCGGAAGGCGCCAAGCAAATAAATATAATTAAGTATAAAGAAATATGAAATAACTATTTAGATACCTACTTGATTATAAAATTATTAAATTATAAAACGATAATATGTTTTAATGTACATATAGTGGTTTAGATGTACCCGAATTAGCAGTAGGTATATGTGAGGCCGGAAGTGATACTTGATAACAAATGACATGATTAGCCAACGATCTTTAAACCATCATAGAGCATGATATTTTACAACGCATAACAATAAGAAACTAACTACTCCAAAAAGATAAATAAATAAATAAATAAAAATGTTTATTTCGTTTTCTACATCAAATTACACATTGCCTTTAAGCAAAATTATGCTTGTGATGGGAGACTCCGCTCTTCGGAGTTATATTTTCAAACATAAATTAATATTAGATGCGAGACATTTAAAAAAATAAAAGCATTAGCTATCTGATATTGTAGTACTTATGGAAGTAGCATCATGGAATAAATCGAATGCATATTAAAAAAAAAAAACTCTTTAGACTGCAGCTGCGCTCACGTTTTTGTAGATTTTGTCAATAAATTTCTATTCCGCGAAAACAATTTTTTCGTGGATGAGAAGTAACCTATATCCTTTTCTGTACCTCTGACAACGTGTATACAAAATATGACGATAATTAGTCGAGTAGTGTAACAAACAAACTCTAATTCGCATTTGTATTATTAGTTAGGATGAAATATCTCACGGCCTATATTGTGTTACACCCTCGGGGTACGTTTTTACCAATTAAAAACATACTTACGATACTCAGTACTTTCATGTTCTGTGCCCAGGGCCTACTTTTGTGCATGTATGAGAATTGTGATTGACCTACCAGTAAAGCCTAATAATACTTAGCGCATCCCAAAATCAAACCCCATACCTCACGATCCGTTAAAATCGTAAGCGCAAACTTATGCCTCGGGACTATCGACGCAGTTATAAATTCAAGTTTTGTTTAAAGCATTTGCTTATTGAATGGTTAAAGCGGGTAGTTCTAGTATCCTTAGAGTGTGAGGCTCGCTCGCAACTGTCATTCCCTAATTAATTGCTTATACTGTTTGACTTCGTAGGTTTATCCTGAAACTTCATAATGTTAAGCCATTTCTATACTGACATTGTCATTTATTTTATTGGTCTATAAATAATTGTCTTCAATAGACAATATATAGTTAATGACAAGTTACTCAGAAATTTATAGGTATCGTCAGTTTAATTAATTACGAATACCCTTGGTACGCTCGCGTGGTCGTCAATATTAAGCACAAATATTTATTGTTCTACTACTGTCTGGAGGTAAATCTCTTTTTTCGTTTTGATATAAGCAAGAGTTGAATCGCTTTGTAGTAGAAATTATATTTTATTCAGTAAATAAAATAATGGTACTTTATCACGTAAGTTCTCATGAATTGGCTTCCCACTTTATGGTTCTACCGTATTAATCGATATTTTATTATTTATTTATATTTACTATGCTGCCTGATCCTTCTATGCCCTCTATAATGTGTATGTTAACATAATAATCAACGGTCTACAGCAGCCCGCCGGTGGCCAGACACCATTGGTTTCGGGTAATTATGTTTGTCATTCGAGCAATGGTCGTACTAATATTTTAATAGTTTAAATGACATGATGTGATAATGTTCGGTATATAAAATTTAGCGGCGTCTCAATATACTTACTGCTGGGCACAGGGTCTCTTCTCAGTGTGAGAGAACAGATAGGCCACAGTATACCACGCTGGCCCAGTGCAGGCTGGCATCACATATCTTCGAGAACATTATGCAGAACTCTCAGACATGCAGATTTCTTTACTATGTTTTCCTTTACCGTTCAGGACCTATGGGCGGATTTAGTGATCACATTAGCATTACGACGAGGAACATAATTTTACTAAGTCATTTTTATAGCATCATAATATGGTAGTTGATGCAGTTTGATGAAATATGTGTCTAACAATGGATAACTTCACTCCTTATGTTTGGATGGTATAGAGCTATTGACGATCGGTATCGAGCCGCTTCTGGTCTCGTTCGGCATGTCCAGCCATATCCAGAAAATCTGTTGGACTCCTTTTATGTACGACCTGTTCTGACCTAACTTGACACATAAAATATGACATGTATATTCTAAAACAAATTCTATAAAACGCATATACATCTTTCTTAAAGTACATAAAAATGTACATCAGGTTGCTAGGCAACTCTTGAAATTAAATCGATCCTTTCAGCTTAACGCAAACGTTTCCACAGAATTAACTGGTAAGATTTATTGTTACTATAATTTCTCAAAATGTATCCCTAGATAATTTTGTTATCTCATTAGGACATCTAGCTTTATAGTTATCATTTAGGCGTACAGTGAAATTTTCATAGTGCTCGTTATATAATACAGTAGTTCATATGTCATGTAGAGTTACTTTTTAATTTTTTATGTGAAACGAGTAATTTACGTATAAGTATATATGAATTATTTTTATATTCATACCTGATTGATCATTATGAGATCATGAGCTTTAATTTTGATTATTGCAAGTAGGATGTTGCACTTTTAGTGTTTTAATTTTATAGTTTAGCTTACGATTTGACCTAATAAGTTAATCGAATAGCAAAATTTAGGGCACGTTAGATCAGCGTAGTAAACTAAAGACAAACCCTTCTCACAATGAGGAGAGGCGCGTGCCCAGCAGTGGAATATTCAACATATTAATATTTATTAAATTATCGTATTATTCGTATAGTGTGAAGGATAACATTTTTATATAGACATTATTCATTTATCAGAATTGAACAAAGCTCACTTGAACTTGGCAATCAGGCAGGTCACAATTTGAACTTTTGGAATACCTAATAAAATACGATTAATTTTATGATACTATAAAATGTTAGGTCCTACAGCACATTATTACATGTTATATTGTTCCTGTGGGAAGCAAATGATAAAGTGATGGATACATAACAATGCTTTAGGTCATCATTGGCGACAATTTAGTGCCCGTTAATTACCTGTGTATATAATCACCTGGGTGGTCATCGTCTACCTCAATTAAATTATTATAACAGTATTCTTAAATCAACTTTGATAAAACTCTACTTACAAACCTTTTTAAGGCAATTCCTGAGCTACAATTGTTTCAAGAAAGTTATCGTTAACGAGATTTGTGCGAAAACCTTTGCTCTATTTGTGTGACCATTGAAGTATGTATACACCGTGCCGTTGGTGATTTTCAGGATTTTGTGTAAAAAGTCTAGCCGTTCTATATTTTTCTTCTGTGCAATGTCTGCACTGTTAATATTAGTTTTATTGTTCCGACTACGTCAGAAAATACGTATTGATATTCATTTAACGCATATTCCTTTCAAGATACTATTTATATTTCAAGATACTATTTATAAAATTATATAAAATGGTCTGCTAATATAAGAGGTGTGCTACACTTATATAATGTTCTCTTTTTCAAAACAGTTTGAGCTACGTGTCAAGTTAGGGTTCGGGGTGACTGGCCGCGCCTTAGCACCGCCTGGCGCGGATCGATTGCATACTAGACGACCAATCTTACTATCTTTTGTCATTCATCAATCGCCTGTCGGCCCTGTTCTTTATACTTCATAAAAATTTATTGCCATTCCTAACAAGATATAGAAATTATAATAATAAGTTATAACTCTTTTTAACAATATAGTTGTCTGTAGTATTTACATACATTCAATTTTCAATTTTTATTTGCTATTATAGGTATTTATTTTAGGTAAACGAAATCTTTTCTCGATCTAACAAATAATGGACTAGAAAACAAGATGTCAGATACCTAAATAAGCAGGTAATGAAAGCTATGTCAAGAAATTATATATTCTGCGAAATTACCATAATTTAGTAATTGGAATTATTACTTACCAAAATTACGATTATCATAAGATGAGATAGTAATCCATAAACATGAAACATTAGCGATGAACACAATATTTTAATGCAATTAGTTTCAAATGTATTAACAATACGTATGTCCTAGTCTTCTGAGATAACAAATCCTAAAACAGCATTAAAACAATCAATTATTTATTTTGTACATTGTTGTCCTAATGTATGGTTTTATTGGTTTGCATGTTTTGTCGAATGTTTTAAGAATGTTTAATGTTAAAAGGTTTATCACTCGGCAAGAAGTTTCGAGTGAAACTTATTACAGAGTCAAAGAACTGTTAACGACACAGCGTGTGCACGTTAGTATACAATTTCACTATATCTGCAAACTTTAGCAATCATGGAAATTATGGGTAGTTACTACATACAGTTTTATTTTAAGTATTTCGTTCAAGTCATTTTGAACTGTCAGAACGTCAAACGTCAAACGTCTGATTATCCTCGAAGTAACCGGCAGCGGTGCCTAACGGTATGTTAACTTGTCAACTGTTGGAATTGGCATTGAAAAGCTATTATATTTGGCCGCCGGTGTGTCGCTGCGGCTCAATAGGTTAAAGAAACTTTAGGATATAAAAATGTCCTACAGTGGACATGCCATTTTCATTATAAGTTTACCGTTATTAAAACTATTAGTTGGGTTATTATGTGTTTTCATCTGCCGAGTCTATGGATTTTCCATCTCTTAAACAAGATCGGGCAAAATGTCTAATAAGAGGTCGATATATTCGTGCACATTAAAGGCAGATATTTTGGATCCGGCCGTTAGCCGTCCTCGTCCGTGCCTCGGAGAGCACGTTAAGCCGTCGGTCACGGCTGCCATGAACATCTATGGCAGTCGTTATTGGGAAGTCAGTGCCCTATAATATGCTGACACTGGTCTAGCCTTAGGGTATCGTTAGCCTTCGGGTTGCGGAGGTCAGGTGGCAGCCGCTCCGTGTAAAAACTGATATTCAGTCAAATCCGGTTAGACCAGAAAAGCCAACCCCAAGTGACTTGGGAATAATAAAGTCTAGGAAGAAGAAAGTGTTGTCAAGGGGAATTTTCATTCCCTATGACACCACCAGTGTTGTCATAGATAATTACCTATGATGTGATCTATTCCCTGTGACACCACTAAATGCTAGTGATGGCCTCTTGGCCATCACTAGCCTAAATCTAAATCCTTGTTTTGTAGGGTTGAACTGACTACGACTGAATACAACAAATCAATATCATCAATTGCAAACGATGATTTTATGATGGACATTCGAATGCAGTTAATAAATGAGGATATTACTGTTGGCCAAGCAATTCATGACCTTAAATAAGGACACTCGAACTTTTGTTATGGAAATAAAACCCATGGCGGACGAAGATAAATCTTACGTTATTTTAAAGGATATTTAGTCATGTAAACATGAAGCGCGCTGTTTGTTGTGATTGATATAGATATCGTGATATATTAAATTTTGAGTCGAGCATAAAGTTTATAGAAGGGCTTTATTCTGTCATAGTCTTATAGTCGGCTCAGTTGCTGCTAAACTGTCCCGGCCCTTTAGGAGGCTTACACGGGGATATAGGTCCAACGTGTGGCCCTATAAAAGTTTTAACCTAAAGTAGGATAGGACCTACCGAACATCCTCGACAACTGCGCTATATAAGCTCAGCCATGAATAACTAGCCGCGGTAGATGTAGAACTATAATATAACGGATTTTGCCAAGAATACTGTCATTAATCTTGCTAGAAAGGCAGTCGGTGACTCGCCGACTCACTAGATGAGCCCTCTAAAATAGCCACCAAAAGCATACGAAGTTGCCATAAAGGCAGTAAGAGGATAACACCGATGTGAGCGGCTAGGGGCGTTGAGCGGTGCGTTGCCGGTTTCGCCATCACGGGTCTTGAGACAACGGACACCCGGCGTGGGTTTCGCTGTAGTTATGCCCTTGAAAATGATACTTCCAACACCCGAGCATATTAGCTCTTGCGCCTTCCCTCTAATCGGCGATCAAGGCAAGCCAGAGTTGAGAGTCCTGCGGGCGCTTTTGTAATTCCACACCAACAATCCAATAATGGGAAGCCGGAGACGAAGCCCTGACCAACTCTCTGGGAGCATCAGTACCGCAGTGACGCCACTCACATTCAGCTCGCCACAAGCTGCTCTGCGGTTTGCGCGCTTTTCAGTTGACCTTGTGATACATTTTTGTTTATTATTATCTAACTATAATTATTATTTCATACAAAAGGCGGTTGGTGTTTTTGCGAAATACATCTCCATGTCTTGTCCATGAAAGACAGAGATACATCTAAATGTGTATCAAACTGGCAATAATTATGTGCACAACATCCTACTGTGCGGCGACTCACTGTACATTTCCATAAACTAGAGAAAAATCTTTACCGTAATTAATTACATATGTATATTATGTAAATCATTTACATATTTAAATTAAATATTTTTCTAATAAAAATAATTCCTAATGCTTTTTAAAGGAAATGATAAATCATCAGATTCCAACGGAAAATGTTTTTTGACCAGTATTGATGTCACAGTCATAGTCAGTTCAATCCTACAAAGCTCTTGGCCATCACTAGCATTCAGTGGTGTCATAGGGAATAGGTAATTATCTATAACACCATTGGTGGTGTCATAGGGAAATAAAATTCCACCTGACACCACTGGGGGTGTTATTTGTGTGTCACGGGGAAAGAACGACGTATATCGTGTAAGTGAATTTGGTTTGTCGTTGCGAAGTTTGCATGTACTTTAACCTTAACTATCATAATGCACTTGTTTTCTACAAACTATTATGATAAATAATGACAGTAGAACGCCAGTCTGCGCTATATTTACTGACATGACTAAGGCTTTTGATTACGTTAATCACAATATCCTACTACAAAAACTTGACAGATACGGAATTAGAGGAAACGCGTTAAATCTTATAAAATCGTACCTTACAAATCGTAAATAATACACAGAAATCTCCAGAGTATGTACTAGACGTAAGTTAGAATTTAAATATCAATCAGACTGTAGAGCGGTTACATACGGTGTACCTCAAGGCAGCGTCCTCGGGCCCTTAATGTTTTTACTTTACATTAATGACTTGCCTAAACAAGTTCGACATCCAATGGTGTTGTTCGCGGATGATAGCACGATGATAGTCAAATGCGAAAAAAAGAACTCTATGAAAAAGAAATCAACTGCACATTAAAAACCATCATAAATTGGCTCACTACTAATAACCTAATTATAAATTTACAAAAAACAAAAGTTATGCATTTTTACCAACGTTTTACCAATGTTGCTAAATTCTTAGGTATATTAATTGATAACCAACTGACATAGAAATCTCATGCAGAAGAGGTATGTAAAAAATTGAGTAGATCAGCTTATATTCTAAAAACTAAACACTGATACTATTATTATGGCATATCATGGTCTGGTTGTCTCGGTCCTACGAGGGGTGTTCAATGTATTCTCGGTATAGGCATGAAAGAATAAGCAGAAAATTCTGAAATAATTATATTTTTCCATGTAGTCCCCCATCATCACAATACACTTATTAGAGTGGGAAAGCAACATTACAAAAACCCCAAAAATTATTATTCTTTCTTGTCTGAAAAATGTTCATCAATTGCCTCCTGCAACTCTTTATCGTCGGAAAAACGGTTACCTCGAACATCTTTCTTACAGTTTAAGAACAGAAAGTAATCACTAGGAGCCAGATCTGGGCTGTAGGGTGGATGATTGATTTCTTCAAATCCGCATTCCCGCACAGCAGCCTTAACGCGCCCTGTGTGAACCGGCGCGTTGTCGTGAAGAAGCAAGACACCTGCGGTCAATTTTCAAAGTCATTTTCTTTTACTGCCTCCTTTAAATTACGTAGGGTGTTTGCGTAAGATGCGGCAGTAATACTTTAACCCTTTTTTGTGTACTCAATCAGTAAGATACCCTTAGAAACTCAAAACACATTGGCCATGAGTTCAATACTCGCTCTACCCCGTCTAAATTCACTAAATCATTTTTGAATAGTAGATAATCAAGGAGCAGAATCTTGGTAAACAGCCATTTCTTTGTGAATAACTTTTCAAGTCTTTCCTTGTTTTGTAAGGAATTTTATCACAGCGCGATGCTCGATTTTTTCAACATTGTCGCATCTGTCATCGTAGTTGCCTTTTCGTAATGATATTTTGAATACTAGTTAGTTAGTTGGACGTGTGTTATCCGCACTTAGCCACACAATTAGGCCATTGTGCGTAAGTGACCGACGCGAAAAGTTGTTCGGTTACTCATACCACCTCAGCTCCGTCCAGAAAGACAATAGGGGACCGGTGTTGCACAGTACTTCCTTCATCGTTTCTGGACTGTTTAGTAGTTTCGCCGGTTGGTTGCTCACGCTTTTGCAATGCAGCAGCACGTGAGCCGGTGTCTCCTCGGTCTCCATGCAGCGTCTACATAAAGGGCTGTCAGTGATGCCGATGTTAAATAGGTGTTTGTTGAGTGAGCAGTGACCTGTTATTATACCCACTAGATGACGCAGGTTTTTCCTTGAAGAACGTAGCAGTTTGCGTGACAGATGTATGTCTAAGGAATCTTGAGTACTAATGGTGACAATTAAATCAAATTTTATAATTATACCTATCGATCAAATCTTATACCCTCAAAGAGTGTCTTTAATTAATGAGATAATTTAATTACCCTCATCATTAGTATATTACCCCGAGACCGAGAATACATTAAACGCCCCTCGTAAGATACGGGCTAATATTTTGGGGCAATTGTAGCGAAAAAGAAAGAATATTCAGTGCTCAGAAATATTGTGATCAGATCAATGACTGGTTTGAAATCAGTAGAAAGTTGTGTTCCATTGTTTAAATCGCTCAAACTATTAACTTTTCCAGCATTGTATATATTAGAAGTAGCAATGTTCGTTAAATCGAACAAAAATCTGTTCAATCAAAGATCAGATCATTCAACAAGACCGGCACTAATTAGGTCTCAATACAAAAACCTATTATATACAGGCAGTTTTAACACGGCATTGTTGAAAAAGAATATAATGCGTATGGCACCGGTTATCTACAATAAGATACCATACTATATAAAAGATAGCACAATATACATTTTCAAAAAGAAATTAACGAAACTACTGGTCGAAAAATGTTATTATTCCATCCATGACTTTTTAAATGATAATTCCTTTTAACATATATTATTTTTTGTTTTGTTTATCATTCTCATAACATTTTTTATTATTGACTTATTATTATTGTATCTTATATTTTTGCTATTGATTTTTATTGTGAATTATTAATATGCCTATTTAAATGTATCACATTATTAACTTATATAACATTATAGAATAACATTGTATAGATTTGCATGCCAAATGGTAGAATGTACTGGCTTCTATGTAATACCAATTTCACCATCAAAATGTTACCTGCATTCTTAGCAAATAAAACTTCTGATTCTGATTCTTGAAAATTAGAACCTGACGACACTGATGCTTGTAAATCGCTGTAGAAATTAATGTGTTTCTAAATAGATCTCACAACATTTGGACAATACCAGACTTTTGAAATAGCCCGCATTATCATATGCTGGTAATGAGTCATTTCATCATTATATGTTAAATTCCTGTAGGATTTGAAGTTTCTGACCATATTTTAACATGAGAAGTTAATTAGATATTCAGCCAAGATTAGATATTGCGAAATAACGTATTTTATTATTTATTTTGTTCAGAGAGTAACTTTTTATTTTTGACATCAGATGATTTAATTTGTTTTATATGTATATTTATTTATAATTAATGAAAACGGTGTAAACTAATTACAATCAATGAACATAGAATTCTTTTGTCGATAATATTATTTAATTGAATATAGAGGTAATAGAAGATATTCTCTAAAATATTGTCGTCTTGTGTACCTTGTATAACTGATACTACTGATATATAAGACACTATGACTACTCCGCACAGACGAAGAAGTTCCACCTACATTTAACAGATGGCAATACAATCGCGCTTAACATGACGTCATACAATTCTGAATCGCACAAGTAACATTTACACAGCGACTAAGTATATATACAAGCTCCCGACATTAACCGTCGGGCCGCGGCTCGCCAGGCACGATCAACCAACCTGGTCGGAGAATCCTCCGTTTGTGCTGGAGGGACATCACACCCTGTTTCTTCACAACACTATATACTGAGAATAGATACGCCACTTTTAAATCAGTTTTGAAAATGAAGTATTGTTTACTTTAGATGGCATTATATTCGTTTAGTAATTACGATAGCCAATAGACGGCTCTTTTATAATTCTTACAAAATCCTTCTAAATTACGCTTATTTACTATGAATTTATTGGACTATTTCCAAGAAATAAGTATATTAATAAGAAATTTATGAAAAAGCCAATTTAAACAAAAAGAAAACATTATTCACGTAGAAACCAAAGTAATTCAGCGTTGTTTCATTGAACACTGTAAAGTTTACAATAGTGATTTTTAAATCGAAAGCAAAATAAAAATAGTACCTACAGTAATTTGGTAGTTTTACCTGGAAAGTTTTCTGGGAGTTTTGAACATTGGTAGTATTATAGATTTCGATAGGCTCTTGCCGAATTTCCACTTTGCCACCTCGTACCTCTGCCGCTCGCGCCGCCATATTGGAAAAATGGCGCCTGATAGCAGTTTTTTAATAATATCTCCTTTCCAACTCATTTTACGATAAAAAGATCTTACACAAAATTAAACTAGAGAAAAATTCCCACAATTTATGTAATAACACTTTTTGTAAAATCTATAGTTTTGGCGTACGAGCGCCGTATACTTTTATTCATCTATACCAACAGGTACTTTTCGTATATTTACGTAAAATAACTATACTATGCCCAGTGCCGCCAGATTGTGAGTATAAATTTATGATTTTGATATGCAACGGTGAGTGCATAATAGCTGAAACTTCGAACAGCATTGCTTCGGTGCATTAACAGCAAATCCGAAACATGACAATGTATATATTAATCTCAGAAACCCATACTTTTGAAACAAAAACACGGCTACTTCGACCTGTAATGAAGATACGAAAGATTTCGGCTTTGCCGCGGCAATAATAGAATGTGCGAGCGACAATGCTTTTTCTTAAATTTCTCATGACACGCACGCAGATTTTGATGACGGTTTTTTCAGAAAGTATAGATCTTTTGTTTTATGAACCCTGATGTAGCTTACTAGACCGAACTTTGTCTTAACCTACTTACTCCTACCGGGCGTTATAACGCCACGAAAAACATATATAAAGTACCTACCCTCTTTTTAGTCCTAATAAATGTGATAGGTGACTGTTATTTCTTATATTATTTCATTTATTACTTCTGGAGGCTTGATTACGTGCAGTAATCGTGATTGTATTTATTGAATTTCAAATCTTTTTTCGTATTTAAAAGTTAAAAATGTTTTTATTCGATAATGTCTTCAAAAAGGTACGTATATATTATATTATTATGCATCAAACATGACTATTTGGCATACATCTTGTAAGTTGCAAGTGTCATCAATAAATAATGCAACATTCGTTTATAGTATTGTATAATTAGTGTTTTTTTTATCTAAATATATCATGGGCGTTATAACGACCGGTAGGATAATGGGCGTCTATTATATTTTACCATTGCATTTCAGATTGCAACGAAGACAAACTCTAAAATTGAACGAAATATTAGATACATTGGAGATGGCTGATGACGACATTCCTTTTCACAAGGCTGTCTCAATTTTACCACCTGAAAATGCAAACGCAGAGGTGACTGATGAGGATTCGGATGATGAAGATTTTGTAAATATACAAAATCTGCCAGGTTCGTAGAATGTAATCATTACAGTCAAGCATAGCACTTTGTAGGTTTAGCTGTAGATACCAGTAGTTGTATCTTTGCTCATACAGGTGCACAACTAAGAGCGCAAGCCGAAGTCGCCCACGACAAGTTATCATGTGAAGAAGAAGAACATGACATTCCCCTATCTCGTCTCCCTACAAAAATGCGTGCTGTAGAATCTCCTACACATAATTATAGCCCTGATGATTCTCTGAGAAATATATCAAGTTCTTCTCCCATACAAAGTACATCATTGGCAAGTGATGGTACAGTTGCGCCTACTGTGACTAGAAACCAGAATTATAAATGGCGTAATCGTCATAATCCTAATTGTTATCCAGAATGGAAAGAGGTTCAGGGCCCCAGTAATATGCAGCCACCGATTTATTATTTTGATTCAATGTTTGACGATTGTCATTCAACTAGTTGTGCACGAGGAAAAAAAGGTTCTCTTTCTTGATTGCTCACTGTTTGGATATGTCAGTGCACAATGTCTGGCAATTGTACAAGCATGATAAGGGGGACTATGATCAACTCTCTTTTCGAAGAGCAATAGCTAGAAGTTTATTATAAACTTATAAGAGTGATGGGAAGCGTGGACCATCTCGTACTCTGGCTTCTTACAGAGAAACGTCTTGATACGACAAAATCGATCATTTGATTGAATACAAAGAAAACCAGATCAAGTGCACACTGCAAAAAAAATAACTAATATTGTTTGTAATAAATGTGATGTTCATTTACATCCTAAATCTTGTTTCGTTACTTACCATACAAACTGAGAAAAACTAATTTCATATTTAGGGCCTACTTTTTACTAGGCTCTAAGTATTAAATTAGTACTTTGCGTAATATAGGTATATACAAAATACTAATTATAATAGCTATACTATGTAAAAGATTAAATATAACTTCATAAATATAGATTTTGTTTAATTATACCCTTTCCATACAAATTAGCGATAGTAGAGCTCTCTCCTACCGGCCGTTACAACGCCTATGGTTTTCCGACTTTTCCAGATGACCAGGATTTTTTTCAGTATTTTCTGCAGTAGTTGGTGACATATATATCAAAATATCAAAAAATCACAATGATCTGATATGCTTAATAGTTTCAGAAGTATCTGGGTTAATGTCTTACTACGCTTGTGGCAGTAGAGTTGGCCTGCGGAGATGTATGTATGAGTGTAGGCGGGTTTACATCTTTCCTTACGATAGGACAAACGCGTCTATTATTGTTTTGCTATAAGCCCTGCTGTTATCTGAGCAACGCACAAAAAACAATGGTCTTTAAATGATAATGTTGGGTGCCTGGATCGCAATTGTGGTTGAAGGATCGTGATATCGCTTCCTCTACGCAATGATGCAGCGAATAACTCCTCATTATTACCTATATTGTTTTCGACATACATCGTGAACTACTATCGAATTTATTCTTTCCAAAAGTTTACCCTTCTCGTCGTTTCTTTTAATAATTGACTTATGAAAAGACTTCAATCCATTGCCTTCACTTTTTTGTAATGGATTCTTACAAATAAACTATTTACCCCGTTAGAAGTAATGACTCTAGAAACGCTAACAACACTATAAAACGATAAACGTATCCTGATAACTAAGACACAATACTTCTATTGAGTGCTGCAGGCAGTTCTTATTTCGTATTTGTTTTTTTCTTTTATAAAAGACAACTAGGAATAATCCCGCACTAGGAATAATTCCTGTGTTGTGAGGGACGTTACATACATTCATACAACGGACACAAAATACACCCAGACTCGGAAGAACTATTTGTGGATTACACAAATTTTTGTCCCGTGTGGGGATCGAACCCACAACACTCGTTGCAGTGGCAGTGGCGAGGTGACCACTTAAACCACTACGCCATCTGTTCGTCAGGTGGTCAGATGTTTCGTAGAAGGGAGGGAGAGTGGCCCAACATAAAGGCGACGCATTCCTATACTGGGTGTTTCTTAGTATAATGAAAACCTCTCAGGGGGTAATTATACTTGTTATTATGCAACAACTTTTGTTCTGGGACATTACCGAAATCGCGGGAAAAACAGCTGTTCCATGCAAAATTGGACTTTGACCTCGACTAAATGTATGGAACAGCAGATTTTTTTTTCTACATAACTTGAGTGGCGTCTCCTTGCGTATCGAAGCTGCCATCGTATAGTGCCCAACGAATTATGTATGTGAATAGGCTGTATACTTTTTATTCAATAGATATATCATAGTTCCGCATAGTTGCCAACATTATTTCTGCTGTTCGTAATACGTTATTTGCCAACGGCATTTTTCGCTTATTTTTCTATTCAATCAGCAACGTTCGCACACGTGAGTGATAGACAAATAATTGCGTAGAGTTTGAATGTCGCGAGGGACTTTACTAACATTGAAACTACGATCATAAAATTATTTATGATCATAGTTTCAACTTTAGTAATGTCCTTATGTACTCAAATATGGAACAACTTTTTGTGGATGAGGTAGTCAAATCTGAGCATCTATGTACACAACATTTAATCCCCTATCTGGTTCGAATTTACAACAGTCAACGCGGTCTCAGTGGCGAGGTGACTTAATCCACTCGAAAGCCTGTATCGGGAACATCAAAATAACAAGGACCGCGCTAATATTTCTGAAATCAGGAAGACGCCGCTAAGTGTCGCAGAGTAATAATTAAGCATTTAGAACACTTTGTGAATTATTTAACGCCGGAAACGCGATAGTGGTGATGCGAAATATTATAATGATGTACAGTTTTCATGATTCGGACATCCAACTGTGAATGTCTTTAGATTTAAGATCTAAATATAATTGTTCACAGTTGAAATAGTATATCTACAACAATGGGTCGAAAAGTGACAGTAGCAGTGACCACGTTAAACCAGTGGGCGCTTGACTTCGAGGGAAATTTAAGCAGAATCCTCCAATCAATACAGGAGGCCAAGGAAATGGGAGCACTCTATCGAACCGGACCGGAACTGGAAGTAAGGTAAGTGAAATATTTGTACTTAAAAATATTATTCTTCGTGTTTTGTTAAATGGTTGTTTATTAACAGCCTGTATCAAAGCGCACGTCAAAACGTCTTACACAAAATATACCTGCAATAATCAAGATATAGGTTTCTTTTTTTTGTTTGTGATATAACATGCATGGGAGAAGCAATTGCCTAGAATTTTCACAATGGTTTATATGGGAACTTGGTTCATAAAATATACCTTATTTGCTTTGAAGACTGAAAAGTTTATACTGACTTAATATCTTATAAATTTCAGCGGTTACAGTTGCGAAGACCACTTCCACGAACCAGATACGTATCTCCACAGCTGGCAAGTTTTGGCCGAGCTAATCAAATCTCCAACATGTAATGATATGCTTATTGACGTCGGCATGCCGGTACAGCACAGAAATGTACTTTACAATTGCCGAGTAGTTTTCCTTAATAAGCAAATTCTACTCATTAGACCAAAGATGTTATTATGTGAAGACGGGAACTATAGAGAGACGAGGTGGTTTTCTCCGTGGACCAAAGTGAGTGGTTTCTTATATATTATAATATCGTGGTAGTAGCTCATCTTGAACACTAGATACAAGTTCTGGACGACATCGAGATTAGTATCTCGATGTCGTCTTTTCTATATTCCTGAGACCTATTTATTTAGGTAATTGTGTCGCAAAGAGTCACCGCTTTGCTACAAACAATTAAGGCTTTTGATCAAGACGTGGTTTCGCGGTGGTAATCGCTTGCACTACGTCACCCAAACAGTAAAATATAATCAATACTGCAATTGGATAATACAATATTTTTTTTAATAATTGTTTAATTTTGATATTTGTTGTTAGGATCGAGAGACTGAAGAACATTTTTTACCGAGGATGATAACGGCAATAACAGGTCAGACCACAGTGCCCATTGGTGACGCAGTCATTGCCACCAAGGATACGTGCATAGGTTTTGAAATATGCGAAGAGTTGTGGAATCCTCAGAGGTAAATATGAACTAAAGGATAATACAAAGAATCGTCCCCACCCTCGAACAGATATGAAACGACTGATGTTAAAAACAAATCTCATGTGAAACTTTTTAGTAGGTTGATATTTTTTACTATGTTCATTGATATCTTCAAGTTATATTTCAAATATAAAAGTAAAACTTTTTGGGTTTTTGTATGTTAATCGTATATTTTTTATTAGTATGCAGTGAATAGGAATTATGAATTAACACAACATTAAAAGAACAACAGGTCAATCCTAACTAAAGCTAACGTCAATATAAAATAAATATTAAAAAGAATGCCGTTGATATCTCAATTGAAATAATTATGTTAGCCTACTACAGTCAGGGTGGAAAACACACACAAAATCTCTTATGGTCATTTGCATAACACATACATACATATATACACAGTTTACCTGGTAAACGTAATCATATTGCTACCTGCCTTTTTTTCAGTCGTCACATCCCTTTAAGTTTAGACGGAGTAGAAATAATTGCGAACGGCTCCGGTAGTTATATGGAGCTTCGCAAAGCCTACGTTACTGTGGACCTTGTGAAGAGCGCGACATTCAAGTGCGGGGGTGCATATTTGTTTAGCAATCTGAGAGGTTGCGATGGACAGAGGATTTATTTCAACGGATGTTCTTGCGTCGCTGTGAATGGGCAAATCGTCGGTAGGGGCCTCCAGTTCGCGTTGCACGATGTGGTTAGTATGATTTTTAGCTATAGTAGTGTACCATGGCTGCTGAAAAGCAACCGAAACGTCGGGGAAAGTGTAAACTTAAAAACAAATAGATTTGATAGTTTTAATAATTTAATTAGCTTAAAATTCGTAAAGTTTAATAGTATAGTAGTGTAACAGTTTCTAAATTATGTAATAGAGTCTTAAATAAAAAACGCGATAAAATCCGTATATAGTAGTTTAATTTCGATGAATAACATTCGCGTAAACAGAAGACAATATTATATAGTAGTGTTCGAAACAAATAACCTGTAGCTAATCGTTGCCATTGCCGTTAGTGGGTCATAGGCAGTAGCCGGAATAAAGGCTCGAGCAGACCGGATGCGTATGCGTGACTACGACGTAACCACGTCGTACTCACGCGCGTAGTTACGGCGTAACCCGATGTCACACCGAGTTACGCATACGTCTACGCTTACGCTTACGCAATCGAGCTCACAACGCAGGCCCATTGCGCGCTCGGCTGCGGCAGCCATATTTTATTTTACTGTTTTTGACGCTTACGTTGTGCACGATGTCTGACGAAGATTGGGTATATGGACCTAGTAGTTCATCTGACGAGGAAGAAGCAATATTACTACTATTGTGCCAGAATACTTCTGCGTGTGCAAAAAGAAAATGGGTCCATGATATAAATGAAAGAAGAGAAACACATAGTGAATATCATAACCTTTGCCGTGAACTCGAATCGTATGAGGATCGCTTTTACTTGTATTTCCACATGTCAAGAAGTTCTTTTGAAGAATTGCATGATTTAGTGAAACCACATATATTTAAACTGGACACCAACTACAGGAAGGCGGTTGCAACAAGAGAAAGACTAGCAATTTTTTTAAGGTAACTTTTACTTTTTCATTTTAAAATCAAATAACAAATTGTGTGATAAAACCAAATAAGAAACAAAAAATATGATCATTTGCACAACCCTTAAATAAATAGGTATCTTAATTATCTTGTTTTTCAATGAATGATAATAATTTACTTCTTCATTAAGAAATGAAAGTACCTAATGAAAATAATATCTAATGTTTAAATTGATTATGCTTCCTATTTTGTTGGAATCGTCAAAACTATTGCGACTCATTCGAATTGTGATTCGTTAGATCTATGGCTAGAAAGACGTCGTCGTCTTGAGGTGGTTCATGAGAAGTTCCTTCCATGGCTAGAAAGACGTCGTCGTCTTGAGGTGGTTCATGAGAAGTTCCTTCCGCTATCAACACAGGTTGCATCGGTTGTTGCTTTTCTGTTATGAAAATGGTTTCAGTAGATCCATCAGACATTACAGAATAAGCAGGTGATAGGTACATTAGCGACGATGGTTGTTGGCTGGTCGTTTGGTTTCGTTCTTCATTTGTTGAATTATTTTCAAATTCATCCAATTCAGCATCAGCAAACAATTTTGCTAATGCTACTTTTATTTTACCTTGATTCCGCACTGATAATTTTTTAAAACATTTAGCATAGCTCATGAACAAGTGGTCAGCCTCATCCCATTCTCTTTTCTTTTTATTTTTAAGATAATCAAGGACTCTATCGGCGTTGTCTACCAAGTTACGGTTGTCAGTCTTTTTTTTCGTTGTACGTGTCGCTGGCGACGGTGATGGCTGTAAATTAGTTGTTGGCGGCTGCTGCAATTGTGTTGAAGAAGGTAAATCAAGTGTTTCTAATAGTGATTGTGAAGAGTCATCAACTTCAGGTTCAGGATACAGCCTCGATGGTCCAGGTTGCGGGGAAGGCGGTGAGGGCATTAGTACAGGCGATGACTGTCTTGGAAAGGATGATGGTGAGAGTGGCGCATCGAAACCTGGTTGCGGTGGTGTTATGTTAGTGCTTGTAGGCCTTAACTCGAGCGTGCTGTCCAAAAATGACATCTGGGAACTCCATGTGAAATTTGAATATTTCCTGCTTGAACCAGTTTGCCCTCTGATTGTTTTTTTATGTCGAATATATCCGTCTCTCAATGATCTCCACGCATCCTTTGCTTTGGAACCTAAAATAAAAATAAAAGATTTTAATAAATACAAAATATACTAATATTATTATTATTATTTATTTTTCAGATACATCAGAACCGGCGACTCCTTTCTTACCATCTCGTTTTCGTTTCGCATTGGACGAAGCACGGTATCTCAAATCATTGAAGAGGTAGCAAAAGCCATTTGGGAAAGTTTACAACCTATATACATGCCTAACCCTGACGATAACATATGGAAACAGTCGGAATTGGGTTACAGAGAAACTTGGAATTTTCCAAACTGTGTCGGCAGCATCGATGGGAAACACGTTAAGATAAAATGCCCATCCAATAGTGGATCGAACTATTATTGTTATAAAAATCATTTCTCAATTGTTTTACTTGCTATTGCCGACCCATTTTATAAATTTACGATAATAGACGTTGGGAGCTACGGTCGACACAGTGACAGCAACATCTTTGAAAATTCTGACTTTTATCGACACTATTTACAGGGAAAAACAATATTAACATCGAAACCTCTGCCCGGTACTAACGAACCTGTACCACACGTGCTTATCGGCGATGAAGGTTTCGCATTACAAACCTTCTTAATGCGACCATTTCCTAGAGCCACAACTTTACATGATACGAGAAAACGAAATTATAACTACAGGTTGTGCCG
Source organism: Catocala nupta (assembly GCA_963675205.1). NCBI lineage: Eukaryota > Metazoa > Arthropoda > Insecta > Lepidoptera > Erebidae > Catocala > Catocala nupta. The sequence goes on from OY776081.1 coordinate 12,012,709, forward strand.
TGCCCGTCGTATCATTGAAAATACTTTTGGTATTTTAGCGGAAAAATGGAGGATTTTTCATAGACCTATTGAATGCCATGTCGAAAAGGCTATTCTCGTTACGAAGGCAGCATGTTGTTTACATAATTATGTAAGAATAAAACACGGTGATATTATGATGCACGAGATTCAAACTGAAACAAGTCAAACAAACTTGGAAGAAAGTGCATTAATACCTCTAAGACGCACTAACACAAGGTCACCTAATGATGCAATTACTGTTAGAGAAAAGTTTGTTACATATTTTAATAGCTAAATAAGTACATACCTTGTATTTCAAGTGTAGCTCCAATTTTCTCCCATAATAAACTTTTATACGATACATTTTTGTAGTCTTTACTTTTTGGATTGTAGATACATTCATATTTACGCACAAATTCAATAAGTTTTTCTTTATTATCGCTATTCATTATTAATCAAAACAAAACAAAACACCACTTTGTAATAAAATACAACTGACTGCAGTTACACGCGTAGGGCAACGCACAGCAAAGGTACGTGCGTGTTCAAATTTGTTCGGTGTGACGTCCAATATGGCGCGCCATTGAATACAACGTCATCAACGCGACGTTGCCGTTCTGCTCTGCGTAAGGTACGGCGTAGGTCACGCAGCCTGTTTGTGTCTTGGGAGCTGCATTGCGTAGGGCTACGCATTTACGTCGACGCGCACGTCTACGTTACGCAAGCGGTGTGTCCTGTCTCATACAGTTCCATACATTACAACTCAGTGGTACGTGCGCGTCTACGCTTACGTCTACGCATACGCATCCGGTCTGCTCGAGCCTTAATTGTGTAATAATTTGACGTCAATTAGCTGCTCCGTATGTTTGTTTACGAATGGCGTACTGGTTTACTTTGCCACTGCCACCGCGTCAAGTGTTGCGGTTTCGATCCTCACATAGGACACTAGTTCCTGCGCTTCATAAATAGTTTTACCAAGATTGGATGCCCTTGTGTCCCTTTTATATGACTGTAACCTGTAGACATGAAGACCAGTTTTAAAAAAATTAAGAAATTGTATTTTTGTTCATATAAATACGGGTTTTGTTAAAAAATAAAATCATGATCTCAGCCGAAAGACGTCCACTGATGGACATAGCCTTCCCCAAAAATAAAATAATAACATGGCTTTCAATTCATCATGTTTTTTTTATTGTATCAATAACCTTAATAATATTTGCAGGAGGTAGTGACAGCGACAATAGATCTTGAAGACATTCGTTCATACCGCACTAGATGTCGCTCTCGAACTCACTTGGCGGCGTCAAACAAACCGTTCCCGAGAATCACCGTGAACTTTGCGCTGTCTGACGATGACGACGTATACCTTTCTACTAGCCCACCTATGCAGTGGCAATATTTGACTCCAGAAGAGGAAATAGAATTAGGTACACATACCTATAAATGTATATTCGTAGAATTTAGAAGGCTGTTAATAATAAGTAATTATATTTTGCTTGCGGCTTTGCTCGTGTTACTGTAGATTTTGTCACTAAACTTCTATCTCTCGGGAATCTTACTTTTATCTGGATGAAGGGTACCCTAAGTCCTTTTATTTACACCTAACAACGTGTATGCGAAATTTCATGATGATCGGTCTTGTAACTAAGGCGTGACAAACGCAAACTGCTACATTCTTCAAGGAAAGACCTCTGGCTCACATAACAAACACCTGTTTAACATCGGCATCACTGCCAGCCCCTTGTGTAGAGGCTGCATGGAGACCGAGGAGCCACCGGCTCACGTGCTACATTGCACAAGCGTGAGCGACCAACGGGCGAAACTACTAAACAGTCCAGAAACGACGAACGAAGTACTGCGCAACACCGGTATTGTTTTTCTGAACGGAGCTGAGGTGGTATGAGTAACCGAACAACTTTTCACGTCGGTCACTTACGCACAATGGCCCAACTGTGTGGCTAAGTGCGGATAACACACGTCCAACTAACTAACTAACTAAGGCGTGACAAACAACATTTATAACTTAGGATATATCTTTCATCCAGAAAAAAGTACTGTTATTAACCTCTATATCTAACCTACATACATTTATTCGAGCGGGCAAAATCTAGTTTATAATATCAGTAAGGATTAGGATATACTTTAAAATGTTAAATATTTTTTTAAGGTCCTGCGTGTTGGCTGTGGGACTACCTGCGTCGTTCTGGACAAGGAGGATTCTTCCTGCCTCTTAGTGGCGGCGTGGACTCCACCAGTACAGCATGCATTGTATTCTCTATGTGCACCCAGTTATGTGATGCTATACAGAAAGGAGGTGCGTACCTAAATCGTAATAAGAATATAGTATTACACGCCCATGGTAAGATGACGATCATTTACGCATCCTACTAAAATCCATATACACATGCCTGTTTTACCTTGATGAAACCCTATTACATTAATATATATATATACGAATTAAACTTTGTATTTATGTTAGGCAATTTCTTATTAGTTTACTTTTATACAACTTCTCTTTTTTAAAACTGCCGGATTATTCCTATGTATATCATCTACCAGTGATTAACAATTTGGCGTTGCTGTTTTTCGAACAGGTATATGAAGTGATCCGATCTCAGGTATATCAATTTGACCAACATGAACGCTGATTTAACATTGCGTGAGATTCATCAAGATAGAGAGAACAATCCTTTTTATATAGAAACTCGTTACACCCCGTCAACAAATGAAAATGAAGTGTAATTTTACTATAATTACAGAGAGTCAAGTGTTGTACGATGTGCGGAAAATCCTATGTCAGTCGGACTACACACCATCAGACCCCATGGAACTGTGCAACAGGCTGTTAGTAACGTGTTACATGGCCACCGAGAACTCTAGTCTGGAGACTAAACAGCGAGCTTCACAGGTATAGTTTATATTTGTTTATGTACATTATCCAGGCGTGTGAAGAGTCAGAGTGAAGTGTGGAAGTGTGTGCTTTACACTGACTGGTTCTCTAAATATTGTGTGTATAACTTATACTGTGGATATTGTTACCTCGGTCTATACATAATAATATCATTAAAAAAAAAGAAATATGCACAGGTAAAAAGTATGTTGCTTTTGTCTGTGGCGCTTCAACTGGGTATAAAAATATCTGTCATTTTGTACGGGATAGCCAGTTTAGTGTGTGTGGAGAGGCTCCTGCATGAATGCCAATTTAAATTGAACGGTGTCTCCAAGCGGGCCGCTACTATAATTCTGTCTATATCGATTGCCAAGTAGATTTGCATGTCGGTGGAAAGTTACAGAACAGTCATTTCTGTATAGGAGACGTTATAGTTGTGTTTCTTTGGAATTGGCCCAACAGTGGTAAGAGAACACAGCCAAGTCTATGAGCGGCTGTTACACTTACCATTCGTCAGAATCGTTTTTCATTACGTGCAGTAAAACATCTCATGTAATATTTCAGCTGGCCAGTGAAATCGGCAGTTATCACTTTCCAATAGTGATCGATTCGGCTGTGAGCGCTGTCATCGGTATATTTACCGCTGCTACGGGATTGGTGCCTAAGTTTAGGAGCAAAGGAGGCTGTCCAAGACAAAACTTAGCTTTACAGAATATACAGGTATTTCTTTGCGATTTTATTTTTGTGACAAACCAATGCCTTCAAATCCTAAGCTTTTTGATATATTTTTTTAAAGAAAGACATCTCCCGCTCTGGAATAATACCTGTGTCGCAGGGGACTTTATAAACATTTAAAAATGAACACAAAGTACACCTAGACTCGGAACAACCATTTGTAGATCATACAAATTTTAGACCCTTGCGGGATCTGACTCATTATACTCGGCGCGTCGGTAGTGGCGAGTGGCGACGCGACCACTTGAACATCATTTGTGCAGTCTAATTTTCTTGATAAGCCAAACTTAAAACCTTAAGTTCTTTAGATGGAGGCACAAATGCTTAACGTTTCTTTATTTATAGGCTCGTCTTCGAATGGTTCTCTCTTACTTGTTCGCACAACTGATGTTATGGGTGCGGGGCCGGCCAGGAGGACTCTTGGTTCTTGGCTCGTCGAATGTTGATGAGGCGCTTCGTGGGTACATGACCAAGTATGACTGTTCCAGTGCCGATATCAACCCTATTGGAGGGATATCAAAGAACGATCTGAAGGCTTTCCTCCAGTATGCTAAAAATAGGTGAGATTTGTTAGGGCACAAGTACTTTAAATACATGTGGTGACGGAAGCAAAATTTAAATTTGGAATTATTTTATTAAATATATAAGATTAGCAGCAGGGATACCCTAGTGGGAAACCGTAGTACTATCACGCAGAGGTCTCGAGTTTGAACCCAACGCGCGGATCACTGACTTTTCTTTTTGTCTAAGAATTCTCCATAATGTTTTCAAAGATATGTGAAGTCAGCCAACCCGCACTGGGCCAGCGTGGGATAGTTTAATACAGGGCTGATATTATTATTTTATTCAATAAGCGATGTTGACTTTCAGTAGAGTAAAAATTACGTGTTATGTAAAACTGCTGCGGCTAAATTGTGTGTGTATAGAATTTCCTGTTAAAATTAAGCGCGAGTGATAAATATGTAGCGGTAACACAAAAAAATATAAGCCTTCGATAAAATTACCTCGTGCAAAACTTCTTGAAAAAGAAAAAGGATAGATCTTACATACATGACGAAATGTAATTAATTTGGACTTTTTTTAAATGTTTTATTATATTCTATAGTCTAAGGTACAAAGTGTATCATAGATGGAATATAATTATATTTGTAGTCTACTATGCACATTACGCATCTAAAGTGTTTAACCAAATACACTTCTCATCAGAAAAATCGAAACACCCTGCAAGTTTATGTTTTATAAGGATTATCAGAAAAATGTGTATCTTTAGGAATATATGTCAAATGTCGTTTAATAGTGAATAATATGAGGATTTAAAATCCTAATGTTAATGTTCTAAATTCAAATTAAATTTTCATAGGTTTCGTATTTTGTTTAACAAGTCATTTTTACCCTGTATGGAGTATGAAGAAAATTGATAAAACAACACGTAAATGGAAAAAAGCTAAGAAACGTTTATTTAATAACTTTTACTCCCTCCCCGAGCTCTTATTACTGCTTCCATACGGTTCTTCATCGATCGGATGAGAGTCACGATCGAATGTTGTGGCATTCCATTCCATTCCTCTTGGATTGCATTTTGCAGCTGGCTAAGTGTTTCTGGGACAGGATCTCTTGCACAAATTCGTCTCTTTAATTCATTCCATAGATGTTCAATCGGATTCATGTCCGGGCTTCTTGCTGGCCATTCCATAATGGAGATACCGACTTCGGTAACATAATCTCGTACGACGCTCGCGGTGTGAGCCCTAGCATTGTCGTGCATGAATATGAAACCGTTGCCAATAAAATGTGCATAGGGCATCATGTGAGGCTCAAGCCACTGTTCCATGTGCCGTAGAGTTGTGACTGTTTAGTGCAGGCAGACGTGGCCCAGACACAAAGACAAGCTCTGTCTTACCGTAGGCGCTGATATCTCTCCAAACCGTCCACGAACCGCCACCATAGCTGACCTTTTCTTCAATGCAGCATTGTGCAAAGCGTTCTCCATTTCTTCTGCAGACCTTGTTCCTTCAGTCGTTATCATACAGCATAATTTTACACTCATCAGAAAAGAGGACTTTGTTCCACTGGAGGTATGACCAATTTAGGTGCTCACGTGCAAAGTTAAGGCGCGCTCTTCGATAGTCTGCAATTAATTTCAGCCCATTTGCTGGCTTGTGCGGTACCAGCCCACGTTCCTTCAATCTTCTTCTAATTGTAGAGTCACTTACAGCCACCCTACATACAACATGAAGCTGCTGCTGCAGTTGAAAAGCATTAAGGCGTCGATTTCGTAAAGCAGTTGTTACAATAAATCGATCATCTCGCTCAGAAGTGACCCGATTTCTGCCAGATCCTGAACGGTGTGTGAACAAACCAGTCCCCGATAGCGTTTGTAGACTCTATGAACAGACGACAGGCTTAGATGCAATCTTTCAGCCACAACACGCTGACTAAGTCCAGAATCCAGCAATGCCACCACTTGGGCGGCTTCTGCTGGCGAAGTATCCATATGTTTTAGAAAAAAACTTTTCCAGACGTCCCAAAGTCACAGTATACACACTATATACAGAACACAGAACGAAAAGTTTTAAAATAAGCGCTAATTTTTAGTTTTCAAAGGTGAAATGTACTCCAACTCTAAACACACATTTGTCTCAAAACAGTGAATCATTTCATTTATAGGATAAACAAATGAAATTCTAATTTTGAATTTTCGCTTATCACTGTAATGGCCAAATTGCCAGCTATACAATCATGTGATTTTTTCCATGGAATGAAAACTCTTTTATGTTAAATTAGGATAGAAACCATAAAAACGGTGAGTAATAAAAAAAAGTGTCGATTTTTCTGATGAGAAGTGTATTTACATAGTAAAAAGACTATGTATAAATAAATGAATTAAATAAAAAAAACCTCAGAATATGACTTTTTTTGCGACATTGATTCGAAATAGATCACAAGACGTAAAAGATCTTAAACAACGTGTTTCATTATAAGTTTGGTTGTTTAGAATAGCAGCTTGATGATAAGCTAGATAACTTGACCACACTATCCTACCACCACCACACATAATGAAGCTCTTCATATTCTCTGAGTATTTATTTAAATAGGAGTAGTGCAATACTTTATTGAAATAACGCTAACTTTTTTCTAACATATTATAGGCTCTAAATACAAAATTATTTTACACTGACGGACTCATAAACTGAATCAAAGTTCAGGATTACTTTCGAATTAATATTTTTGATAAGTATGCAAACTTTTTAGATTAAACTAAATGAAAATGTCGAGACCGTCCATTAACCATAAAAAAAACTAGATTTAAAAATAGAACTGCAGTAAAAGATAAAATTATAGCCGGGAAAATAATATTTATGCATAGTCTCAAATTCGTTTTTTTTTTTTTTTTTTTTTCTTTATTTAAGGAGCTTTGTCACAATATGACTATGTCGCTCCATCATAGTCACCGTATGTATTATTACAGACTTTTCATAATTTTGTTATACATATTATATAAGGACCTAGATAGCTTTGAAACAGGTTTAGATAGTACACTATTACATCTACCAATATCACGCTGCATATTATCAAATATATGTGCTCTGTATCGCTCGCCCCGGACACATTCCATTAGAATGTGTTGTACATCCTCTAGTATTCCGCATACTTCACAATTAGGTGTTGTAGATATGCCCATTAGATAAGTAAATTTTTTAGATGGAATGTGGCCGGAGCGAAGTCTCATAGCCGTTACACAGTCACGTCTACTAAGTTGACAGCTATTGAATTCGTGTGTTATTAGAGTGAAGTTTGAAATGAATTCATTTTTTTTATTTGCTATTTAAATTATTGTTACCAATAGTATTGATTATTAGTCTTTTAAACTCAACAAAAGTTTCGTAACCATAAATATGGATACTTCGTCCGAACAAGCCGCTCAAATTATGGCATTGGTGCGAGAAGGCTTGGATCAACGAACGATTGCTAGAAATTTAAATTTAAACTAGTCTACGGTTTGTAGAGTATACCGAAGGTTTGTAGAGACAAGTTCTTACAAAAGGAGACCCGGTACCGGCAGAACTCGAGCAACCACCCGTTGTGACGACCGATTTATTGTTTTAACTTTCCTACGAAATCGTTTCCTCACGGCAGTAAACATCAAAACAGAGCTGAATGAAGTGCGTGGAGTAAACGTGAGTGCACGAACAATAAGAAGGAGGCTTAAGGAAGCGGCAATCACCCCTTTTAGACCAACAAATGGTCCAAAGGTGTCTGCAGCTCACAGACAAGCTCGTTGAAGATTTGCGCGTGAACATCTTAATTGGACTGAAGAGCAATGGGCCTCCATATTGTTCGCCGATGAGTGTAGGACATGTTTAAATGGTGCAGACGGCCGCAGAACAGTTTATCGTCGACTTGGCTAGATATATGTTCAAATCTCTACCCACGTCGACGATAAACTGTTCCTTTTGAAGGCGGTTCGTGTATGGTGTGGGGTGGCATTTCGATGATCGGGCAAACGGAACTTGTATTCATCGACGTGGTTCGTCAAAACGATAGAAGAGGTGGTTTGACGGCACAACGCTATATAACAGAGGTTTTAGAAACTCACGTGGTACCTTACATGGGATTAATAGGCGAAAATTGTACTCTAATACAAGATAATTCCCGACCCCACGCCGCTGCACAAGTTCGACAATATTGAGAAGAGGTTGAGATACGTACCATGAATTGGCCAGCACGCAACCTGGATCTTAATCCCATTGAGCATGTTTGGGACAGTTTAAAAAAAGCTGTATATGCGAGAAATCCTGTGCTCACAACAGTGGCAGCACTAAGAATAGTGATTTCACAAGAATGGAACAATATTCCGCAAGACTGTTTAATAACCCTAAACAGATCTATGCGGAACCGATAAGAATCTGTAACAAGGGCATGTGGCGGCAAAACACGTTATTAAAAGAAAAATAACCTGTGCTTTAACTTTATTTTAAATTGTAAAATCCAATTTTTCAATAAACCAACCAAAACCAATATTAGTTACATTTATCGTTTTTGTTCAAAAAAATTTAATGGATTTCTGTGTTTGTATCATTACAATGTTTTAGTGTATGCTTTGTTGGTTGTCCTTAAATAAATAAATGAAATGTTTATTTCAAAGACGTCTTGAACATTGATGCAGTTTATGAGTCCGTCAGTGTATTTAATCTTATTATTTAAGATAAAATTAATAATTGGGAACTAAAGCCTCGACACATGTTTGGGCAGCTTTGTCACCTTTTTAGAGTAGATGTTTAGAGTTCAAAACACACATGACAAATATTTCATTATTATTTTGATACGATTGCATTATGTTTTTATCATTACTCACTTATTTTATACTTATTAATTGAATTGCCAAATATCTATATATTTATTACTATAGCCTGCCGTAGTCAAAAAAGTCATTTATTTATTAAAGTACAGCTTCTTGGCCGAAATTCTTATTTATCGCTACACATGAATTTGTAGGTGGTAGGTAACGCTTAAATGTAGGTTAGGTTAGTACCAGTACTTTTTTCTAGATAAAATGTACCCTATGTCCTGTCCTACCAGGGGCGTGCACACGAAACCTCTGCGAGGGCACTACATTTCATTTATAAATGTTTTTGTGTGTATATATATCTGTGTACAATAAATAAATAAAATATCTTACCAAATTCAATTCAGCGACTTTTGGACATGGCACCATTGATGATTGTGTGTGTGGCCACCATGAATATCCAAATAAGTGACTGATGGTGAGAACAAGTCACCTAAATGATATCCATTGTGGCCTTGTAGGTATTACAAGGCCGTGAGAAGTTAAGAAAAAAAATGAACAAAAATAAATGAACGAAATTACTAACATACTTGACTGTAGGTATTAGGTATTATCTTTTTTTAAATAATTCTGTAAAACGTCGTCGTAAAAATTACAAGATCGTTTTAAAATCATTAAAAAATATTTTTCAATTGAAATCATAGATAAATCAGTGAGTCTGCTTTGGCCCTGTGTGTTTCGTAGATATGTATGGATTCTTTTTAAGCAAGAAAATAATCGTTCAGCCTATGCGCAGTAGCGCATCGGCTCCACGAGGCATCCAGTTAGTAAACTGGAATCATAACTACCTATTAATTTTGCAAACTTCGGGAAATATGGCTGTTAAATTGTTTGTATGTAGGTAAATATTGAATAAGATATTCCTAACGTTTTTAATTCGTCTGATTTATAAACGCATCGGAGCTCATTCCTAAGGCGATTCGCGTTAAAGTAATGTTCATGCGAATTAATGAGTTCGGCGATCGATTGCTCTGTAAAATTATTACAATACAAAGTATAATATTCATACGAAAGTAGATTGAAAAACTTAAGGTCTTTTAAGTTTTTATAACGACTACGACACTCGTTCAAGACAATGTCAATAATCTCGTTAAACACGCGCCTGTAATATTGTTGAACATTGTCAACACCTCGTTTTCTTTTCGGTCGATCGCAATTTGGTTAACAAAGAAAATAGTTCATTTGTGTGTACACAGCCCGCTAGCCAGTTATAAATATCATAATATTCATAATACTTTTTATTAAAAGAACGTGTCTTATTACCTTTCTGTTCTTTTAGATCTAAATCGCGAACACAGCGTCCAAGAGAAATAATTTTATTTTTGTCATCAAAAGACAACGTCGAGAAAACACCAGTTTTTCCTTTATTTAAACACACATCACCAACACAGATCTCACAGATATAATTTTCCATAATTTACAGTAATTCCGGTAATTTCACTAATTATTTAGTTATCAATTACAAAGCGCTCAAAATCCCCTCGACAGCTCTGTGAAATAATTAATAATGGCGTACAATGCTGTATTGCTAAAATAATAGGCCTATAATAAACAATAATTATGATGTTTTTGACAACTATTTAAACTGGTTGGGTTTTCGTTGTAGGCAGTGCCTTCAGTCGGCGAGCACACACGTGCATTTTACACACACAAGCAAAATATTTGTCTCGTAGACAGCGTAATCGATTGACTTTTAAATGTACTGCTAATAAGCACAATTCTTTCTGCTGCCAGACACCTCTCTATTATATATTCTATTTGTTTAGTAGTTCGCTTAAGGACCAATAGATGGCAGTAGCACAAGCTATTTGTTTAGTAGTTCGCTCACGGACCAATAGATGGCAGTGGCACAAGCTCTTATTGTATCTGATAATTTTATAGTGTATTTATTATTATTCAGATTGTAGTATTTACTAAATAGATTTCGATTATATAGATTTAAATAGGCCAGCGGACTAGGGTATGCAGTGCTTATTTGCTTGTATGAAGCGCACGCGCCTGTGTCCTATTCTGTACCCCTGACGACGTGCATGCGAATTTTCATGATGATCAGTCGAATAGTTAAGGTGTTAAACTTTCGCATTTATAATATTAGTTAGGATTATTATAATAACTAATAATCCTAACTAATATTATAAATGCGAAAATACACATAATGTAAATAACGTAAGTTATTTTGTACAGATTCTTCCTGCCATCTCTGTCAGAGATCCTGGGCGCGCCGCCCACCGCGGAGCTGGAGCCGCTGTCGGGCGGGCAGGTGACGCAGACGGACGAGCAGGACATGGGCATGACGTACGCCGAGCTGGCGCTGTTCGGCGGCCTCAGGAAGGCGCACAACTGCGGGCCCTACACCATGTTCCACAAACTTGTGCACACCTGGAACGACAAGTGCACGCCGCAGGAGGTGCGTTCTAACCGGTTATACTTATTCTACCGTCATAAGGGGAAAACACGTATCAGCCAGTATTTTTATATTAAATATAAAAACACTGGCAGATACGTCGTGTTTTTACTCATTCCAAATACGTAAAAACACAATATCGAAAATAATGTTAGATATGTCTTTTTCTTATGATGGCAGCATTATCGGCCTTGTTTATAACTTGGTTCATATATGGGTAGGTACAGGTTTCCTCTTAATAAGTGAAATCTACCTTTCTGTGAATTAGCATTGCCCACTTAATACTGGCCGCGAGTGGACTAGTATCTGCTACCAATCTTGACTATTTCAATCACAAGAATTGTTTGCGATCGATGAGCGGAATACCCGATCCAATACCATCTTTTATTTATTATACGGTTTAAAAATTATTTATTACTCTAAGACACAGATAATATAATACTAGTACAGATACTCAATCCCATACAAAAATCTTGGACACGCCTAACTCTGGCTATTCTACTTGCTATTTTGGTACCTATCTTTTTACACTAGATGGCAGCACAAAACTAGCGCCACTGCTGCCATCTACCCATAACAAGTACACAAGTTCCGAAACCTATTTCATAACAGCTCATAAGAGATGGCGTTGTGACAGTAAAATAGGTACTTACTTGACTGTTTACCACGGATAGAACATATTATTTAAACGAGCCGATGTAAAACGTGCGCAACCTTGAAAATAAAAGTTATCTACCTATAGTGTTGTGTGCCGAAATGCGTACGATCACACTTTGGTGATTCTCATTTAGTCGGTCGGATTTTCGTGAATTTTTTTCATATAATTTTAATGAATGCGTTTTAAAAAGTATTAATTAAACAATATATTTCATTATGTATGCGATTGCGATTGATGTTCGGGTACTTTGAAAATAACTCATTGGCATATAGAATTCTACTTTGGCAGTTAGTGATCTATATTTCACTATAATTGTAAATATAAAATAACGTAAACTATTGCGCTCAGATTTTTGAAAACAACTGTGCAATGCCTAGTATTTAGTCTGTTGAAATTTACTGAGTGATGACTATTTATAAAATACATCACATAGATTATTTTGAATTTAACTATCGAAAAATAAATATAATAACCGGCACTATTTTTTAAAAGACTCATACGGTTACTCTTTTGCCGTATAACAGACTTAACACAAAAAAATCTGTTGAACATAATTTATTTTCTGTGTAAGAATCGAACCCATAACTCTCCGCAATATATACTCCGTCGATAAGTACCCGGTTTAAGCGATTAAACCACTACGCCATACTTGAAATCAAATCACACGCACGCGCGAGTATCGCCCGGCGGCGGCGTTCGGTTCATTCCGGTCAGCTTCGTGAATTTTCGTGTATACCTAATATCGTGTATGAGCGCTGCCGGTAGCCGCGGCGTCGAGTAGCGCGCCTGCCTGCCGCGTCGATTCTCAATAGAGTCGAAGTTTGATTGTCAATTGAAGTTTTGTTATGAAATATTAATTATCTGGACCTGCTTAATACTTTAACAGAAGTTAAAGCTAATAATATAATTATTGATATACCTCCTATAAAATACAATGTACCTACCTATTAATAGAAAAAAAAACAACTGAGTTAGTAGGTATGCTTTACGTAGTCATGGCTCGTAATCTTTTAACTATGTCATAATAATTATTGACATTGTATTCTTTTACTTTTATGTCCATATTAATTATTGATTTTGTAGGGAAATCAATAATTAATATGTAATAATAGTTAAAAGTCAAGTAACAAAACAATAGATAAGTACCTACCTACCTACTTAATTAATGAATATTGTGGTACTTATGTAAGTAAAGATCACATTAATATACCATGATAAATGCGATGTTACTAATCCTAAAACACTATTCATGCTTTGGTATGATTTATTTAAATATTCGTGTCTAAATAATAATTATAAGGATATATGGTGACGACGACGTCCAAGAAATATTTATCTCATGTAATATTACTATTACATCCGAATATTTATTACAATGTCAACCAAACCAGATATGAACACATTAATAGTAACTAGTTAAAAAATAATGAGTGTGATGTGATGAGTGAGTGATGTGAGTAAAATAGTAGGTAAATGATAATATTCGAAACAAAATGTTATGTCATAATATCGTCACGTGACGTCGACAACAGGAAGAAGCAAAGCTCAACCAATTTTTTAAAATATTGCTCATAATTTATATTTTTCGAAGCAAAACAAATAGTAAACATCGTTTTATACTTGGCCTTGTAGCGGGGGTGGGCGGGTCTTACCCTGCTGTTTGTAATTCAATTCAAAATAAGTAGGTAGCACAGAGATAATGATTATTGTAATGCCGACTAGTCCGACGACTGCGCTATATCTACTGCCGCACAAGCAAATGAAATTTGACAATAGAAGTTACGAGAACCGACCAGGTGTTTGAATATAATGCCATGTAGTACAACAAAAAACATTCGTTTAATACATTGACATTTGTTAAGCATACATATTTTTCATAATAAAAGTAATTTCTTATTAATTAGTATCAGTAGGTAATAAACAAATATTGAAGTAAACCAAAAGAAGGGTATGAAATAAAAACACAATGTTTTTGTAGACTTGTATAAACATATAAAAGAGCCATCTAGCGTCTCATCTAGCCCTTTAGGTAAAATAAAATGATAGGTAGATTACCTATGTGTGATGTAAAAGATACTGATATATCGATATCTTTAAATCATAAAATAAATGCGTTTACCTTGATGCTCGTTAATTAAATATGTACAATGCTTATTTATAATATCATTTTATGGTCAATTTTCTTCCAATAAAGCGTTTTGATTGATCTTAATATTAACATTGGAACTCATAGTGCCATCTATGATCTATTTTTGGAACTGTTTACTTTTTGTTCTAATTGGTACCCCCTGTCTAAGATTACAAATCATTTACAAGGAGAAATAAATTACGAATCAAAGCACAAAAATATATTGACGGTATTCTTAAAAATCTATTAAATATTGCCAGACAGGTATGTAGGTAAATCTAAACACTTTTGTGATCTTCGCTAATAATGAGTTGTTTGCTAATTACAGTTCAGCGAATATAGGGATCGGTTTACATGTTCCAATTTAATATTTTTGTAAGTAAAAATTATTCATTTTTGAGATACGCCTTTGAATATGTGTTGTTTCAATAATCTTTTATATGACAATAACGACGTGCTATTTTTTATATTTTTAGGCAATGCGTTGTAAATCTGTGCTCCTTGATACAAGATACACTTTTTTCCATAGTTAGTTCTAGGTTTATACAATTTTATGTTATGGGCACGTCTTGAACTGCGTGTGTGTATGTGTTTTGGGAAATGTATATGTGTGTGTATGGACTTATTTATAATTTTTCGAATTAAGGTAGATATATCATAGTGGTAGAATTGTGTTATATTAAATAATTTTGTTTCATTATAAATTTTGCTGGTTGGGTTTAAATGATTGTAATGAAAAAGGACTTTAATTTATTTATTTTGAGCTCTTTGTAATTTGTCAAGATGTGTTTTGGCGGCTGATTCCCATACCTCTATTAGATAATCGATATGAGGTTTCACCATGGAATTATAGATGGTGTATCGCACGTTTAGTGGAAGACATCTCACAATACTACGCAAAGCACCTGTAAGACTGCTTATTTTTTGCCGTATATTCTATGTGGTTTCCATTGTATTTGGTTAGCCAACGTAAGCCCGAGATATTTTTCTTTATTTACCTTGGTCAATATAGTTCCGTTGATAGTTAAGGGTCTATGATCGTGTATTTTTTTAATTTTTGCTGAGAAAATAATGTAATTTGTTTTTGACACATTTACAGTTAATACATTCTTTAGGAACCATTTTTCCAAAATAATCGGGTCATCCTGCGCTGCCTGTATGATAGATTCTACGGAGCTACCAAAGTAGAAAAGGCACGTATCGTCCGCATATAAGGAAATATGTCCTTTAAGTCCTATTTCGTGTATATTATTTATATACACTAGATTAGAAGCGGCCCGATAATGGATCCTTGAGGAACACCACATTTGATTAATTTAGGGTTACTAGTGTCCAGTTTTTTAGGTCTATAAATACCCTGAGTACTATTTTTTGTTGGTCTATATTTGTTTAAATTTTGGTCACAAGATCTATTGCATCCGACAGAGTATTAGACTTTTGTCTGAATCCATATTGACCTTCAAAGAGGAAGTCAAATGAATTAAGATATTGTTATAGCCTATTGTGAAGTATCGAATACCTTTGAGGCCACGGGGAGAACCGAAATAGGTCTGTAATTACCTGGGTCTATTTTAGATCCAGATCTGTAAATAGGGGTGATTTTTGCGCCTTTAAGTATGTCGGGGAACAAACCTTCGTTTAGACATTTATTAATGCATTTTGTCAAGGTAGGTAAAATTAAGTTCCTACATGCCTTAATGACCTTAACACTGATGCCATCTATTCCGGTACTTGGACTTAAGACAGTCAATAATTTTTATTGTTATAATATTATTAATGTTAGCAGACATGCTACAGTAGACTTCGTACGTCATAAATAATGTTATCCCATTCGCTGTCCCGCGATAGACACAATAGAAAAATTTATTATTATGTATCATATGTAATTCATCATTCATTCGAAGTGTAGACATTCTAACCATATTTTTCTTACAGTATATTATAGTTTGTGTATCGAACGCTAATTAACTATAAGGTCATCATGCGTGTTGTATATATATAGTAATATCATATTACCTGTAGGTGGCGGAGAAAGTGAAGCACTTCTTCCGTTGCTACGCCATCAACCGACACAAGATGACGGTGCTGACGCCGTCGTACCACGCAGAGTCCTACAGTCCCGACGACAACCGCTTCGACCACAGGCCTTTCTTGTATCGAGTACACTGGCCTTGGCAGTTCAAAGCTATCGATGAAGCTGTGAGTATACATTCATTTAAACTATCAATATTAAATTAACGGTACAACAATTGTTTTTGTCATAGTTTTATATTTTAAAATTGCATCTTATGAACGAGAAAATACAAACCGTGAAACGAGATCTAAACCCGCGACCTCGACAAACCAAGTCGTTGTGTAATTACTAGCGATGGTGCGATGAAATCAATGGTTGAAATCAAAGAATTAAGTCTGATTATTTTATTTTTATTCTACAGGTAGGAAAAATGGCTAAAGACAAGCGCGATGCCTCAGCTGACCATCAGACCATTGGCAGCGCGTCTACTTCTAACGTGAACTCACACTTTATGAGAGGTGACAGAAAAGGTGTACTTATATAAACATGTTGTAGTATAGTACAGTATGTCATACAATCACAAATACTTAACGTTCCTCGTTGTGATAGGCATCGTACAACTGTTGTAGAATAGTACCGTTGTGTTGTGGAATAACAATCGGCCTTTAACATTATTATAATAGGATCAGGAAAAGTTGTACTTTCGTCTCCTATTCCGGGAAAGTACGGGACAGTGCACAGCATTTATTGTAGAATATACGATGTGATATAGATAGTAAAGTCATGCGCAAAGCGAATATTTGTCTGAAACAGATAGTTATTATCACAACTATAATGCTAGTTAATATTCCTAATTGATAAAGAAATTATTGTTCGTAAAATATAGCTTGGGCCCTGTGACAGTATAATATAAACATAAATTGATTGGTGGCTATCCAGGGGGCCCATCTAATGAGTTGGCGAGTCATCGTCTGCCTATTGCATTGATGCTATTAAAGTATGCAGGCCAGACGCCATTTTTTATCCATAGTTAGCAATATACCGGTCCACCAAACACCTATAGCCCACATATTAGAATCCATACGTAGCAATAGTCCTGTGCACCATCCCACCTTTGATTAAAACTCTCGAAGGGCCTCTTCACGTTGGATCATGTCTCCGTGTAAGCCTCCCAAAGGGCCAGGTATTTTTCTAATATAATATGTTAGAAAATACCTGTGACAAGAGAATCATAATTTGATTATTTAAAATCGAATTTGGTCAATATTATCCCAGCCCTCGGCATAATGTCACAGGACTCAAGCTATATTTTACGAACTACAGTCAAGATTACAAATATATTAGACGTCACAAGTTACACGTCACTTCGCTCATACATTTGTTATTTAAGTTTAGATAACTACTGAACGTCTATATTTTTCTAGTAAATATCAATATGTGCAGTTTATCTGTAGGTTTTAGTACGTTTGGGTAAGCCCCTTTTATAATAAAAAGTATATGAAATAAAGTGATACGAAAACGTGCGTAAAAGCGTGCGCATCCGTGCACGTACCTAACACATTTTCAACAACACGGCATATTACTTAGTGTAACAATAACAGCGCGCCAAATAATTCAGTTGTGAGTAAGATCACGTTGGTGGTAGATTACTGTTTACATACCAAAGAGATGGCGCCATTTGGATTGGCGTATAACCTGGTCCATGTGCATAATAAGTCTAGGAATGCATTCAATCGCCACCGCGGGTATCAAGTCTTACTTGGCTCACTTTGTTATTCCATAAGAAACGTGTTGTGCCCTACCGATGACGAGATTGCTTGAATCTAATGATGAATTTGAGACCAATATTTTGACTAAGCTAATTCAATCACTAAAGATGCAACCGCCATAATATACTTTACTACTATAAGCTAAAAACAACACACAAATATTAAGTATAATGTAAATGTACTTAAAATGATTACATATTGCTGCTATGATGATATGATGTATGCAAGGTAGTTAGTCCTTTCTAGAAGTACTCAGACTAACTTTTTAGTACCACTGCTTGAGACCATTCTGTAATCTTTTATCACAGTTGTTCCCAATATACTGCAGTATACGTTGCTGCATACGTCCAATAATATGGCTTTACTCCGATTTTGATATATTGATATGCGTTTTACAATGTATTTATTTCATGAATACTGAACAAAAACGTTATGCATTCGCCTTTAAAGTAGAAATAAAATCCTAATTGTTATAGGTACATATTATTTTTATATTGTAATCATTTTATTTATAGTGTTAGCGATTTTTGTATTTAAGCAGAAATTACAATCAAATCAATTCTAAAATCGCTTACACGAAGAGATTTGCCAGTTATGTATTGTAGATATCACAAATAATTTTATAAATTTCATATATGTCTATGGTTGTGCTTAAAAATAGCCTTCTAGGTAACTGAAGGTACACGTTTTATAAGGTTGGATCACATATTGTATTTATTTTGATGCTGCTTTAATTTTTTATTTGTGTATCATTGTAATGCGAGTAATGACCTGGCACCAAGATAAATGCAATATGTTGAGAGTTATTATGTAATATCTGGGCATCAAATTGTTTTTATTTGTTAATAGCTATGTATATGTATAATCAGTAATCACAATGTGCCTATATCTTGACCACTGAATGCTAGAATTATTGATGTATGATTCGTAACGTCGTGAGCAATGCTTTCGTCCTTTGAGCCTGACATACTATATATTTTTTGAAGAACTATTAGGACATTATGTTTAATAAAACATCTCAATCCGAAAAGTCAATCAGATGCTAGAAAAAAATGGCCTCACTTTCATTTATGATCGCCGTGGGCTGTGCACAAAACGGCAGATTAAATAAACTACAAGCGTTAGCAATTAATACATAGTTATAGAGTTAGACCTGGTACGGTTTTTTAGGGAATTGGACAAACCACTAGATTTTTTTCAAGGCACGATGTAGGTATTTAGTTACTAAATATAATTTTATTTGGTTTGGACTTCTGTTCTTAAACTTCACCGTATCATTTCACAGCGTCCAAACTAGGTTTATAATGAACTAGTTTTGTGACAGAGAAATAATAACCCGAATTTTTTTTTTCTTAGTTTTTGGTTATATTCATTCTTATCAAAATCTTTCGTATTTCAAACCTAACTATAGTAGGCACTCGACCAGAATATACCCCATAGTGATATCGGTAGTAATTAGTTTGTCTACGATCTATGTTGAGAGGCTCAGCACAAACTAGCCACCGGCCAGAGCCGCAGCGTTTATCGCCACCTGATCATACAATTCTGTCTGCCGTGCAGTTTCACGATAGACTTCAAGGTGACGCTCAATTCTCTATAACGACGTATAAATTATGACTACTTACATTATAATATTGTCTTCTGTTTACGCGAATGTTATTCATTGAAATTAAACTACTTTATCCGGTTTTTATCGTGTTGTTTATTTAATACTGTACCTATTACATCATTTTGAAAACAGTTACACTACTACTATTGAATTTTACTAATTTATAAGCTAATTAATTTTAATAGTTTCAATAATTTTATTAGTAAAATTCAATAGTAATAGTGTAACAGTTTTTAAAATTATGTAATAGGTACAGTGTTAAATAAACAACGCGATAAAAACCGTATATAGTAGTATAATTTTTATGAGTACATTGTTAATTAAAGTGCGGATAAGAGGCCGAAGCAGCGATGCGTCAGCGGTAATGGTCGGCGTTTCGCGCGACGAGTAGCGGCATTCAGTGGTGTGTTGCGTACAGGCTACAGCTGTAGCGAGTGGCCGCCACCAAATACGTGTGCGGTGTGTCTATACTGCCGTGGTCATCGAGAGGGCAGTAAGTCAGAAAAGGTAGTTTTAGAAAACAGCGCGCAAACATTTTGTTATAATTTTAGCATTTGTGATAAAACTATATACTCGATTTTTATGTTCTATATGTCAAAAGAAAGGAAAAAAATATGTTGTTTACAGTAGATAGCAGTCCAAATCAGTAATTTAAAAAAAATGTCCTATTTGACATACTGCTCTCTCGATTACCACGGCAGCATACACGATGTATGAAAAAGTCCGTGAACGACTTTTCAGTGATCACCGGCGGCATCGGCCCGTGGATCGATTGCACCGAGCCTCATATAAAATCTGAGATCGCAATGAATCGGTGCTTTATTCTCTATATGTCATTGCATAATTAGCTACATTAACAAGCTAAGCTAGTCTATAATTATTTTGTTTTAAGCATTAGATCTACCAAGTACCTAAGTACGAAAAAGGTGGCTCAATATTTATTTAGAACCTTTATAATGAGTGTAGCGCCACCTTTTTTGTTTTTGGTCGTCCAATACAGTATGATATATTACAAATCATGTAAAAAGATAATATGATATATTACAAATCATGTAAAAAGCGTAAACAAAAATACGTAGCTCAAATTATTTAACATAATGTCCTGATCAAAATTCGCACAAATTCTTGTTAACGTTGCCTTGTATAGCAATAATAAACATTATTTTATAGAACTTTACTTTTATTTTAAATTCACGTACCTATGTAACGCCGAATAGTATTTTAAAATAATGATCTGAAACAGCAATTGATGTATCTGTACTTAGGGTACGTGTTTTGGATTGGATCACCCAGAAAACTTTACGGATGACAGCGCCTTGGTTATTAGCATATTATTTCGCTTTATCCATTAGCGACGATTATTCTTACTATCAAGCGGGATGCCGACTCGTATAATACAAACAAAACAAAAATATTTGTGTGCAAAGGTTAATGTTAAAAGAGCGTTTACACCGTTGGCCGGTTACGAATGGCAACATCGCAAATAAATGTCATGAGGTTTTTAAATGTAATTATGTATTTTGTGTTTAAAGTGTAGGTAAACAAAGTGTATCATAGATGAAATATAAAATTAATTGTAGTCCTTTTAACTATGCACATTACGCATCGAAAACTACGATTCAGTATTTTTTACATAGTGAATACTACAAATATGTATAATATTTCATTTATGATTCGCTTCCACCATAGCCAAAAAAAAATGTGAATATAAAGCATTTTTAAAATAAAGCCTAAGTAAATGACATATAAAAACCTCAAAATATGACACTTATTTGCGATGTTGCCGCTTGGAACAGGCAACAAGGCGTGGGGCAGGGGCTTCGAGGGCTTGCTCACCATCCGATCAGGACCAGGTCCGAGAGGCGGCGTTCGTGTTCCCATGCGCGCCTCTGTGTCGAGTCCGTCTCCCCTCTAGGGGGGAGACAGTAGGGTTTTAATGAGAGGTGCCTATATTGGGTAGGTCTTATCGTGTAGTGGCCTGACGTTTTATATGGCGGGCCGAAACCTCGGCGGGGTCGCGACCGCATGCAAAAGTGATTCGCGCGGCCCCGTCGATAGCTGTTTTGTCGAGGAACACCGTGGTAGGTTTAGTCGGTATTCCGGGAGGTACATTACTATCATTTTATTCCATCTTTCTCTTTTACCCCGGTGAGTCGATATAACCCCTCCGCCCGCCCCCGCGGAGGGGTATGCGTCAATGCGTTCCCGTACGTAAAAAAAGCAACAAGGTATAACGCTCTTTACTAACTGCGTCGGTAGATGCAGTCGAAGTTTTAATTTTAGGAAATACTTATTATATTATTCGTTAATATTATGAATAAATACATATTGCCTGTCTAAGTGCCAGCCTTATTAGAACACGAGTGCCCTTTGAGAGCAAAGCATCTCCATTTTGTAGAAACTATTTACATAACTATAAACTATATCACAGTATATATATATACAGTATTGTAACTCGGCCGTATCCTTGAAATAAATGCCTACAGCCGCGAGGTACGTAAACATGCGATAGGGTTGCCCACCTACAGCATTTTAATTAAGTCTGCCTACTTTGAGTTTCTATCTATTTTTGTGATTGTAAATATTTTTTATTTTATTTAAACAAATAAAATACTTTGTGAATGGAATAGGAAGGGTTCAATAAAAATGCATGCATTTTTTGATAGCTAGATTTAATTTAAAAAAAATATGTTTATGTTAGATTTAAGACTTAATAACAAATCGGTCTTATAAATTTGCGACTGAAAAATATTTGCGCCTCGACTGAGACGTACGGAATGCTTTATTATTATATTTTAAAGTATAAAAAATCCGCATTCGAATATAAAGATTAATTAAAAATTGTTTTGGGAAACATGGACAAGGAGGAGAAAAAGGAATATCTTTTACATGGTTTTATATACCTGCAGCTACTTTACAATTTATATGTTTAGTTTTAAAAGAAGTTCGGAATATATCTTTTTTTCTATATATTCCACGATATCATCGCTGGGTACAATTAAAAAAGTTTGCGAATTAATATTTTATATTATCTTACTGTAGTCCCGGTACCTTTCGGGAGGGAAAAAATCCTTTAAAAGGACTTAAATTACGTACCTACATATCTCTGGGTGCGTTATTGAGGAATTCATGCAACCAAACACAGCACAATATATTCTACTTGTCATATTAAATAGGCTATACTTATACTTATTTTTGGTAAAATAATCGCGCGGTTACTGTTTAAAAAACAACACACCGTCCAGTCGTAACTACGGCGCATTCGCGACTGGTTGCGTGTCGAGCGCATACCAACGCCGAGGCGCGTAGGTATGACTCGAGTTCCGACCGTTTGTATGAAGATAGGTTACTGTATATATATGTACTGTGACTATATATAACATAAACATAACATAACTATGGTTATTAAACAAATTCAAATAACCAGCATTATTATGTTCTGATCATGCAGGTTGCTTTCACAGGTATGGCAATTTAGATCCAAAACAACATTAGAGCGTTTGGGGTATTAAAAATGAATCGACGACAAATGAAACGAATATAGGCAATATTTTGAATGCATGAAAGACAGGACTGTTTCTGAATTGTAGTAGGTATACTGGTAGAACTGGTAGTTACGTTGCCAAGTCTTATGATGCTTTATTAACTCTAGGCTTCGTCTACCTGATTCCTACAAGCATACGTAGGCGAACGAAAATAGCGTAAGGGCCGACACAGCGCTATAGTCGGCAAGCAATAATGTGCACTCATATCAAATCCGCAGCTGGGCTGATATTATTAAGGTATGTGAAGTTGTGAATTGACATTTTGCTGACAAATAAACATTTGAATGACGCTGATTAGTTTTGTCAATACGAGATGTTTTATTTTAAGGACAATGCTATATCTCATTTGATTTAAATGGGACAGTTTAAATGTGTTATAAATAACTACAAGACTGGAATAAAAATAATTTTACATATAAATTTAGTAGACAGAGGCAAAATAAATACTAAAAGATACACTCTGCCTACGATAAATATTATAATTAACAAAAGTACAAGTAGTTTAAACGAAATACACGATTTCAAAATCACACACACTGTATAAGGTTACTTACGTCCAAGACCATCCGGCGGCGCCGGCGCGCGGCGTCCTATTCCAAGCTATAGATATACATTATAGCCAAAATATGTATGAATGGCCAATTATTTATAACATATAGGTACTTAGACATATTTTACGTAAGTAGATTACTTAGTAGAAACCTAACATAGAATACTACTTAGTATTTATTTTGGTAAAATATTGTTACAGGAACATAGTTATTTCGATATTCTTTTTTTCATATTTCGTAAAATCCATAGTATTATACAATAAAAAAAGGATTATCCGTGGTAATAAATGTATTGGTACATAAGACCAGATCGGTAGTTTAGTGTCAACTCACGTTTATCCCTTGGATAGTTATGTTAATAGGATCTACACCATTTTCAGCAGCAACGAATCGCAAAATATCTTATAGCTATTTAACCAGCATGGACTTCACTTGAGCCTATTAACTAAAATGTATGATATTAATAAATTGTCTCTATATATAATATATAGATTGAAATTAAACTACTTTCTACGAATGTTAACGCGTTTTATTTTTTAAAACACTATTATTACATAGTTTTGTATCACTGTTACTAGTTTATGTGTACTTCTATTTAAGCTATTGAAATTATGTGCTATAGTGAGGTATTGAGTTAGATGCCCAGGTCGAACAACGTTTTTTTGGGAGATAGAATATAATAAAAATGTCGATCACAATTTATTGTATTTATTATATAAATACAAGTAGTAACAAAATTTTACTTAGTGGTAACAGTTACATCTTTATTTATAAGAAATTAAGCTGGAATTCTAAACCCATTGTCGGCTGCCGTCGTTTTGACGGTAAGATTTAAAACCCGAATCCTGTAAAATAAAAAGTTAAGTATAACAAAGTTGGCAAATAAATAAGTCAATAAACAAAAATAGAAAATTGTGGTATTTGAAATGGTATAGTGAGTTAGAAGTGTCATCGTTTGTGGTGCACCTGCTGTATAATAAACAATATAAATCGATTGTGGTTGTATGTACTATTTATACAAAGAATGTACCAATCGCCTTTGCTGTCTGTTGTATAGCCGTCTGTGCAGGTTTAAGAAATGCGCCAAATATATTTTGGGCGCCTGTTCCTGAATCTGCCGGCTCTCCACCTGTGAACAACAATTCAGCAAATAAGCAAGAATTACATAACAATTATGTACTTCGATTTTCTAGTTAAAAAAAGTAATAACGCATTCGCTTCGTAATTATGTATAAAAAAAAATCTAGACTGTAAAGAATTATATATGACAATTCTTTACAGTCTTTCAGTCCACATACAAAGTAATTTACATGGTCTTTAAAATTCGTACGTATTCGAAAACATAATAATAATGATGTTTTCAAATACATACAATAGTGACTATTTAAAGTCTCTTACTAGGTGGTCCGCCAGCTGCAAGCGCTTTCGCTGCTGCTTCCCCTGCACCTTTCGCGGTTTCTGTAATTTACAACAAGAAAAATTGTATATTATCTTCATTAAAAGCAAATCAGTTACAATACTTTAAGTTTAAGAGGCCCAAAGACCATAGCTGCCTTAGTGTCTCCTGATGAATCCTGATGCAACTACAAACTGAGTGTGCATTATCATATTTTTCGGGAAGCGGAGTGTCTATATTTATCATTACACGTAAATATATTCTCAGGATATATAAAATTCAGCTTGGCATTAAATTAAAACTGCATAATAACTACATCTCAACAGTCTGACATAATATAATATAGATTATAATTTAGGTACTATTAATTAACAATTTTTGTTCTGGCCGTTTTCTACTTTTCAAGACAGCTGCAAAAATTGTTTTAATAATTAAACTTAAGTATATGATTAAATTATATCTAGGTATATACATATGTCTTAGGTTTAACCATATTACTTTGCGAAGATTATAAAAATAAATATATTTATATATAATAATAATATCAGCCCTGTATGTTAACTGTTCTACTGCTGGGCACGAGCTTCTTCTCGGTGTGAGAAGGGTTAGGGCATAGTCTACCACGCTGACCAAATACGAGTCAGTAAGCTAGCCTAGTCTTCACATATCTTCGAGAACATGGACGATAATTAAAATATCTAAAACGCCCTAAAATTGGAAATGCCAGTAATGCCTTGGAATAAATTGTTTAATTAAATCTACAATAGTTCAGATAAAAATAAGAGAAATTTACTATTTTTATATTTTTTCATATGCATTTGTATTATAATGTCAGGAAAGGAGGTTAATTAAATACATATGTTTATATCAAAGCTTTTGTGGTAGTCTAAAATATTGATTGATGAATAAGAAATTCAATGGTTTAAAAAGTATAATTCTGTGGGTTTTCTTTATTATATCTGAGTACTGCATAGGTGCATCCTTGATTGCCTATGTCAAATCAACTCTAATTTTACACAATTACACTTTAAAATTATTGTATTGTTTAAATACATTATTTTTGGAACAGATGCTCTCGACATGGATTCCAAAATTATTGAAGAATAACATTTTTAGCAGCACTACCTTCTTTTTTTTTTTTTTTTTTTTTTTTTTTTTTTTTTTTTTTAATTTTATTTTATTGCACTACCTTCTTCTGAGGACACTTATGGGTACACGCACTTTGGGTGTGATGGGGAAAGAAACTATTTCTTTCCCCTATTCCTTCAAACAGATATCCGCGCGATGTCTGATGTTTAAGCGTTTGAGTTTTTACATATTAGCTGTTTAAAATATTAGGTTAGTGCGACAGAATATTCATATAAATCTAATAACAAATAATATAATATTGTGATTGTTTTGTCTTACCAGCTGCTTTTGCGGCATCATCTGCGGGCCGTGCGTTCTGAAATATGTTTAAGAAAAATAAAACAAAACACTGTTAAAACCTAAAGTCGTCTCGATTTATTTCATAATTATTATATATGATATCCATATCAATATCTGGGCAACAGGCGTAAATCTATGGATGTATGATATCAATAAATTATTATAATAGCAAATATGTTGCTGTTTTCTGACTTTGTTTTATTTAGTTATGCACCGACATGCCTACATTTAAAATGGGAAGGTATCAGCAAAATTCACGCAGTAACTCTTAATATATAAGATAATATATTTTATTTCCTTATACAGTCTTTACTGCTAATCTAATCGTTCGGCTATGTATTTCAAATTGATATTAGTACAACAGGGAGTAAATCCCCAAAAAATGGTTATCTTGTTATGCTCAATAGGGTGGGTTAGATTAGATATAAGATCCTCTTATAATTGTTTAATTAGTACCCGAATACATTTGCTAATCAGTTAGTGTTTTCCTGTTAGGTGTTTCTTAGGTACCTATTTGCAAACTAAAATCGAGTCCTATTTACTAAACCAAAAATACCAAATTTTGTGAAGATAAAGAAATTATTCATAAAAGGATCTCAATCTATTCTTTCGTTATTTTATTTTTCTCATTCTATTTAAACAGGATTAGTGAGTGAATTCATAATGAAAAGTAGGTTTATCAAAGACTTACTGCGTATAAAATGATCGTAGCTATTACGAGAAAACCTAAAATATGCTTCATCTTTGTTTAACTTCGTCGCTTGTCAGGGTTTCAGCACGAACTAGCTACTAGTAATGCCGAATATGCTAGAACGTATTATTTATATGATCTGGTTTGGCGGTAAGTTAGGACAAACAAATGAACAAATATCGTTACGTTAATTTGAACAATTGTTTCTTTAATTGTTATGATTTTGCTTCTTATTATATATATATTATATATATAACCGAATATTTGTTTGTTTTGAAATGAGCTGTTTTCACTAAACTCATTACATGACGCATTTCATATGTAAAGACTTGTCCATAATATGGTTGAATATTGTGTAGGTAACTGAAAAGCTTATTATTATTATATCTAATTGCTAATATATACCAACATTATCGTATTTTTTATGTTTGTACAAAATATATTCAGTTTTATGAAACTTAGGTACTATAGACCAACATAATTATGTTTACACGAAGCTACATAATATTATAATATTTTCTTTGGAATATGATACAAAAACTATGAACATAGATATTCACGTCTACCCGAATCCCGAAGGAAATCCGAATGTGTAACAGATACACCCAAATTTCGGCACCTCTGTTTTTACGGCCTACTTGACGGCAGGCGAGCCTATTGATAATGCACCTGGTACTAGCAATTTCCTAAAAAAACAACTTATCGTAGCCTATTTCTTTTTTTTTTACGTGTGGGAATGCTATGACGCATATCCCTCCGCGGGGGCGGGCGGAGGGATTATGTCGGACTCGCCGGGGTAAAAGAAAGATGTTAAAAGATAATGTACCTCCCGGAATACCGACTAAACCTACCACGGTGTTCCTCGACACAACCACTATCGACGGGGCCGCGCGAATCGCTTTCGCATGCGGTCGCGACCCCGCCAAGGTTACGGCCCGCCGTATGAAACGGCAGGCCACTACACAAGAGACCTACCCAAAGGACTCACTTCATAAAAAAATTCCCTACTGTCTCCCCCCTAGGGGGGAGACGGACTCGAAACAGAGGCGCGCGTGGGAACACGCACGCCGCCTCTCGGACCTGGTGCTGAACGGATGGCGGGCAGGCCCACAAAGCCCGCCACCCCCAGGTCAAACCTCAGGGTGGCTGGAGGTCGTCTCGCGCCCTCCGGCGCCCAGCTCTGCGGTTGGGGAGAGGGTTTAAACGCACCCTCTCCCGCTCCGCCGCCTCCTTGATAGAAATTACTTCCTCACAAAAGGAGGCGACGGCGTTCCACGACCTCTCACTCCGGACCATAGACTGAACTACGGCCGGGAGCGAGAGGGCAACCGATCCGACTGCCGCGATCAACTCACGGCGCTGCGATGCCCAGGCGGGGCAAACCGCCAAAGTGTGCAGCGCCGTGTCCTCTACAACGTCGCGGCTCTCGCCGCAGTGGTGACAACCGGGTGTCTCTTGCCGGCGTATACGACACAGGAACTGGCCAAAACAACCGTGGCCAGTCAGAACCTGTGTCAGCCGGAAGGTGAGGGCGCCATACCGTCTCTCCAGCCACTCCTCAAAAACGGGACTTACCGCCACGATCGTGGCGTGCCCGAACTTATCGTAGCCTGACCAAACTTGAAACTAAATCAAAATTGAAACATGATATCAAAAATTGTTCAATATATTTTAAATCTTGAAATATTTCCTTAGCACGTAAATGAAATATTTCCTAACGGGCTTTCCGTCGACATCCTCTAGTTTCATTTGGTCTGTACTCGGTTATTAATAGGTAGGTACTTATGTCAATTATTCTATAATAATACAAATGTATGAAGAGTTCTCCAATGGATAAAGTTTTGGACTTGCGATAGTGTGCTTTATCTTCACACATTGACGTGAATTCATTCGTAATGTAGGTATTTAGCTTAGTTGGAGAAATAAGGGCCGGCGGACATCTCGAGGCACAGCGTTAAGCAATTCTCCCTGTCAAGCTATTACCGACTCTGCTAGAAAAAAATATTCCGCGTTATTGCGTGCTACCTCTCGCCGTTAGTAGCTTTAATGCTCTCGATAACAAGTTGTAAATTCTTTTTATTTCAATCCTAATCGCAATGGATAACACTGCGCTACGCCTCGTTAGATGTGAAAACCAAAAGCGGAACATACTTAAAATATCAAATTTAATAATGATTAAATAAATGTGATATTCTGAATCAACATTTTTCATGGTGTAGTAGTCATGCGAAGGGTCGATGAGCCGCTTAGCTAGATCTCTTTAAACAGACCTAGCACTTGGACCCCATGGCCCCAGCGTTTCGATCCCAATCGGCTCAAATATGTACCTACTCACAATAAGGTTTTAATATTTGCGCCGTTTGAGCGTCTCCGCCGATGCAGCAGCAGCATCAGCACAACCCGCTGTGCTCGTAAGATGTGATGGTACAAGGGTGTCGACACAAGTTGCGTCCCATACCAAAGGCCCACCTATTTTCCAGAGCAGTAATGACATACCATCTGGTCTCTTGCCATCGTCGTGTACCAAGCCGTGAGGTTCACTGAGCCGGAACGTCAGCGGTGACAAGAGCCCGACGGAGTATGTTATTCAGGTTGGCGTGTCGTGATATACGACCAGCACTCCTGCTGTACAAAAGGTTATGGTGACCAAGACTGTCGACGGCTTCTCCACATAGACACCGATGCGGCGAAACACAAGGAGTACCTGACCGCAAACAGGAAGCAATGCAAGCAATGTTGGCCGATGGGAGTGCCTGAAGCGAAAGGTCCGACTCCCACTCCCACAGCCAGCATGTGGGGACGTTCAGCAGCACAGGACGAGGTATTGATGACATTTTCTCGAACTATGCTGCATAACAGCCCATCCCACTATCTCTGAGAGAGTCGGTTTTTGGGTAAATCAGTGCTTGGGTAAGCAAGTCTCCAAGCGTTCACGACGTCGGTCATGCACAGTAGGTACTTCAGAATTAACCAGTGTCAATTCTTCCGTGATATGGACCGAAGACAGGAACGCTGGTAAACTTACATCAGTAATTTTTCGGATGCCGAGGCCGCCCAAGCGAACTGGTAAGCTCGCTTGTAGCCGCACCCGGTCGTTAATGGCCACATTTAAAACATTAGTAGGTTTATAAATTTTTGCTAAAAGTAGTAAATGTTTCCAAAAGTGTGAAGATCGTAGTGCATGCGTAAATTTACAGACGAAAATAATATTGAATAACCTGTCTGAAGTTTCAGGAAAAATTGAATATTCTATCCTATAAAATTATTAAAACCGAAGAAGGCGAAGAGAGGTTTTATCTAAAAGTTTTATATAAGGTGCCAAAGAATTGAATTTTGATAATACCGATAGTTTATTATTATTATTGCCGACTAAAATTTCACATTTGCTTGCATTAAGTTCCAAGCCTATTGTTCAAGTGATTCAATTGATTGGAATTTATTTTTTAAAAGTGCCAAATCTTGTAAATCTTTATTTGTTACCTTTTTGAATAAAATGTTATTAATCGAACGTAGCATGAATGTCATATACCTACTTACTTATTATTCGTAATTCCTATTTGTTGATATTAGATTTAAATGTAGATAATTATGTAGATATATTTTAAAACCAGAAGTAGCGACTTTGCTTAAAATAAACGTTACACATTAATTATAACATGTATATACATATGTATTTATACGCCATATTAAAATGTAAATAAGTTGAGTTGAATGACCCGAGTGGCTGCGGGCTTGTTGCGCTGAAGATATTGTCCATACCACAATTTACTATCATAAGCAAAAGAAATATTTTGTAATGAAAGCGAAATAATTAAATACATTCTAATGTTCAAACATGTGAATAAATTCATGAATCAAAGTTACTATTTTTCAATTGCTATAGTTTGTACCTATCTGTTACGTTTTCACCATTAAACAGCAGTTTTTACAGCCAAACAATTTTTTATACATTTGGTACAGCAGTACGAACTGTGTAAAAGAT
This sequence comes from Catocala nupta, assembly GCA_963675205.1. Lineage (NCBI taxonomy): Eukaryota > Metazoa > Arthropoda > Insecta > Lepidoptera > Erebidae > Catocala > Catocala nupta. Next base: position 12,043,856 of record OY776081.1, read on the forward strand.
TGTTTGACATTAACTTTAAGTTGGTACAGCAGTATCAACTGTGTAAAAATTGTTAAGTGACAATTAAACCCTGGATAACATTAAAATAACGAACGCGTTAGAGGCATGAAAATTAGGTATGTATATAATATTTCGCTTTTACTTTTCTGTCATATCATTATTTACTAAGCATAGGTTTATAATTATTTATTTATTTATTTTTATTATTTATTCGATAAGTATATATTACTTATATGCAACTTTCACAAAAATACAAACAAATGTTTTTAAATATGTTGTATCAAGATGACTGATTATTGAAGACATTAAGAACTAGCGTAACGAAGGATATGAGGATACATAGATGTCATGATGTCTCATGATTAATATTCGGATGCGCAGAAATACGGTTTTGAAATTTCATTTTGTGTTGCTACTGCTTGTTATCATGGAAGTTTTATATACCCGGTAAAACGCTTGAAACTTGACTATTTTATTCTTACACCTAGAATTAAATTACCTACCATTTGTACAACGAATATTATCAAACATTTTTTGTTTAAAATAACTTCCGCTCTAGGAATAATTCCTGTATTGCGGGAGAATTTACAAACATATAAACAATGGATACAAATAACATCCCATCCAGACTCGGAACAACCATTTGTGAATCACACATATTTTTGTCCCGTGTGGGATTCGAACCCAACACTCAGCGCAGTGGCAGTGGCAAGACGACTACTACGCCATCCGGGCAGTTAAAACTTCTAACATAAGTACTAACACTTACTCCCTCTTCTTACGTATAGTAATACTAGCTTAAATATACATATCATATTTAACATCAATTTACATTAAAATTATTATTTAATAACATGGCATAATCTTAGGGCAACTTAGCCAATTTCTACTATAGAAGTTGCCTTACTTGTGTAGTTCTTGGCCAATACGTACGCATTTTACCATCCTATTATGCATACTTTGAAATATGTATAATTGAAAAATCGATGTGTAATCTCTTCGAAGTTCAATATAGTCAAGAGCCATACAAACTAAGGACACATCCCTTTACTGCCATGTAGAGATCTTACAGATCTCGACAGCAGTCGACGGTTGCCGTCAACAAGTTGACACCTGCCATCGACGATTTAGCTCTTAGAGCGGCCATACACGGTCAGTTTGAAGTAATCACGATTCGCCGCCTACGTGGATCGTCTACATAGTAAATTGCAATATTTTCATTTATACCAAACCGCTTGTGTCCTTGTGCAGGCTTAAGCGAAGTTAGCGGCATGGCGTAATTCCATCGAAAGATCTAGCAGCTGTGAAATATATGTAGGTACATAGCTCTAGCGGTTATGGTCCGCCGATTTTGACTGCCGACTGCTTTGAGTTGTCAACTACTTCAGCACGAAGAAAACGGTTCGTCGGTTTTTATTAAAGGCATTAGAAACAGCATTTATATATATTGTTCCTCTGCTAGTATCGGACCTCTTTTCAGCTATACTAGAAGGAGATCCGTACTGACGGTTTAGACATAGCACACTTGGTCAACGCTGTAATCGTGTTGCTACTCTTACGTTGCGCGGCAGTTTTCTGGCTTTGATTTGCTGAGTCCGTAAGAATTATATCTCTAGTGGTCGCGTCGGCTCATTTGTGAGCTACAAATGTTTTTAACAATTAGCAACAGCAGACTCCCCACTCAATATACATGAAGTGAGAAATATCATATCATCATCATAGAACATCAGCCAGCCAGATCAGAGTTAGTGACAAACCATAATACATTTACTATTGTGCGTAACAGTCCATTTCGCAGTTTTTGTAGAATAGACACGCTGGAGTATGCACTTTCTCATAGCTGTATTCAACTGCCTCCTTGGCGCAGCGGTAGTGAGTGCGACTGCTGTGCATGAGGTCTCGGGTTTGAATCCCGGGTCGGGTCAATAAAAAGTTATTGGGTTTTCTGTTAAGAAATCTTAATAGCAGCCCGGAGTTAGGAAGTTGGCGGTGTCAGTCACCCCCGTGCCTCGGAAAGCACGTAAAGTCGTTAGTTCTGCGCCTGATCTCTCTCCGGTCGTGTCAGAATACCGTCCCATCGGATCTTTAGCGTTAGGGAACAGAGAGTGCACTTGTGTTTGCGCACACGCTTGTGCACTATAATATCTCCTGCGCTAATGGCCAGTCTCCGTTAAGAATGGCCGCCGTGAGCGAAATTCGGTCTGGAGGACATTATTATTACTATTCTATAAGCCCAATTTTTTTTAAATTTTGTCTGATAAATCGGTAGCTTTTTGTCTACTGAGACTTCTGAGTTGCGTTACATCAGTCAGTACATTTTTATAGGGTTTATTAAATTTCCGTTTTTGTTTCAATATGCTTCATCCATATTAATCTCTTATCAAGATGCATGCTAAGGTATCAAATCAAGTATACTTGGGGAAGTGTTCATATCCACTTTTACTGGTCTACTTCCTCAGGGTACAGGTGATAATACAGTGATGCGATGGATATCGCCAAAAATTAAACACATCATAAAATTATTGATTGTGCATTGGTGTACCTGTACACTTAGGTAACGTTAAAAAAACACAATTTATCATGGTGCAGTATTTTTATTTCTGGTGTTTTTGCTTTGAACAAATACAAATCTACACTTTAATATGAAAAAAACACTACAAGGATACCAATATTTTAAATATCAAACAACTTTACATACTTAACACCTGCATTTTTATATATAAAATAATACACAAAATGATACATACACACATCACATTTTCCATAAAAGGTAAAAGTAAAACGCACAAATACTCATCACGTCGTGCTAATTATATTATACTCCCCGGTGCAAGAACAAATTACGGAAAAACATTATAACATTTGCGGAAGCAGAATTATATAATAGCATCCCAACTGAAATGAAAAGTGCAAGCACACTTACAATCTTTAAAAGAAAATTATTGAATTACGTAGCTAGTGATGATTGCTTCGTGACGTAAGAAACAAATAGTTACCGCGCAGAAGAGGCATAAAAGCGTATAGCGCATAACTTGGACCGCACGATTTTCACCGTCTACCGACTAACAAAATTAATGTGAATTGTATCTGTATTTTTTTATTATTAAGCATATCGCGGCTTATTTTGCTTATAAGTTTATAATAATTATCGTTTTAAAAATATACTTTTCCTCTTGTATTCATTCTGTTGTAATAGTTTCATTGCAATGTGTAAGTGTGTTTTATTTGCGTAAACAATTAGTGAAACAGTGTAGTTAAAAGTGGTAACGGACATGTTAGGGACTACGCACATTTATTCAGCTCTTTTCAGCTTTTGTCCATAGAAAACAACAATTTTGTATGGAGACGTGTACGCGTCCATTCAGCTTTCCGCGTCCATTCTGCTTTCGCGGCAAACCAGCATAAAATGAGGATAAATGTGTTTTTATTATGCGAATGCTATAGAGAGCGTTCGGCGCTGTTTCGCTGCGTTCAGCGCTGTTCCGCCGCGTACAGCGCTGTTCCGGCGCAATCACCGTCGAACGCGGCGGAACAGCTCTTTACAGGGATGGTTCGTGACTCTTTGTCGACAAGTTGCGACCTGTATTGTTCCTGCATTGATTTGATTTATTCAGCGCCGTACGCAGTAGACAGAAGCGTTTCAGTGGAGATAGCACGTTATGACGGCTATTCTCATTCTTACGACGCCGTACGCGGCTGATAGAAGCAAAGCTGTATAAGTGTGACCAAAATCGTTCAGCGAAACGCGAATGGAGCTGAATAAGTGTGCGTAGTCCCTTATTATGCTTTCATATGTAAGTGACATTTTTTGTGTTTTAAATAAGAAATAAATATATTATTTAACCGAATATGCAACAGCAAAAATATGAGTAGGCTTCACGAGGCTATGATGTACATTAATAAATTTAGCATAATATGATCGGTACTTCTATATTACTTCTGTCAATACAGAAACAGAAACTCTTTCACTGTGTTACGATCCAATTGAAAGGTAGCGGGCTGAGTGACATTCTCAATTGTATGTCCATCTTCCAAGTTCGGGAACGCCAGTTGTAGTTGCACAGTGATGTACACAAACGTCGAAGCAGCTACACTGAGCACGAGGCCGCTGTCGAAAACGGAAACATTGAACAGCGACACTCGCGCATCTCTCACCTCCAGTGTGGCGATCACGTCCTTAGTTAGTTTGACCATCTCCGCTGGAAAAATCCACGAAATTACTATTCTTTTGTATACATTTAGGGCAACGTTGTTTACACATACATACCGTGAACAAATATTAAGTATTTGTTATTCATAACAAAACCCATGCCTTACGTAAGACAATGTTAGTTAGGGTGATGATAATTATGTATGATGAACTAGAAGACTGGCTTGTTAATCTAGTGTCATTACGTTGCTAGCTGCACAAGCATATTCTGTTTTGGGTTGTATTGCAAGGACATAAAAGCATTCGTTATAGCACGTTTTTGTAGTATGACATTTTGTCAGAGACACCATTTATACATAGGTATTGTCTAAATTTGAAACTGCCTAAATTAGGAGGAAAATAATTTTGTAAATATTATCCTACCTAATATGATAAATGCGAATGTTAGTTTGTTTGATTATTTGTTTGTTACGCTTTCACGCCTTAACTACTCAACCGATCATCATAAAAATTTCGCTCACACGCTGCCGCGCTGTCAGGATTTTATCCTGATAAAAGTACTGTTTCTAAACTAACCTAACCTAAATCTAGTAGGTATCCAATATTACATTTAGAAAATTCTAATTTGTACCCAACGTTTAATTGTTTGATTTTACAAACTCTTCTCTAGTGTTGTATTGATATTTATACAATTAAATTAATTACTGTTAGGAACTACGTTTTTGGCGCAACATTAGTGTATAACATTGTTGTGCATGAGGTCGCGGGTTCGATTCACGGGTCGCGAAAAGTTATACTATGATTTTCTGTATAAACATTCTAAGCGCAGTCCGGTATTTGGAAAGGTGCCCAGCGAACAGCAATAGGGGCGCCTCCTATTATGTTGGGTCTACCTGGCCAACATGCGTGTGCAATGTATTGTTGTATATTACATGGTCTTGCAAAAACCATAGATTAACTACGGAAATTGTACACATATGTAGTTGCTAAATTCGATGTTTCCATTTAATACCATGCAAGTCATTCTATCTTAGAAGAAAATGAAAAAGCTGCATATATACGTAGTATTACGCCTGCATCGCCGAAAAGGTAGGCAGTGGAGTACTAAACCTTTATTTTTAAATTGTTAATTTAGTATCAGTAGAAAACAGCGTGCGAGAACTCTTGTCTGGAAGTTCTCTGAATGTTCTTGAAGATTACTGCCAATTAGCATTTAGTGATTATGGTGGACTATGCCCTAAACCATCTTATTGAAAGAGGGCCTGTATGCAGCAGCTGGACTTTTGATGTATATGGCTGCTATTAATATATAGAATACCTATTTAAGTGTATCACATCTAATAGATCAACACATGTAGATCAGCATACTTGTGCGATATTTGACAATATTAACATAATATATACAACTAGATTTTGTTCGCGTAAATGTAGGTTAGGTTAGTATTTTTCTGTATGAAGGTTACCCTATGTCCTTTTCTGTTCCTGATCTGTATGCGACATTATTTCATAATAATAGGTAAAGTAGGTACTTAAGGCGTGAAAGCATAACAAACAAACTCACATTCCCATTTATAATATTAGTTCGGATTTTAACTAATTATCAAGGTGTGGCTTTGCTACGCGCTAAAAGTATTAATAATTGAACTGACCAGAACTGGAGGACTTCAGTTGTGTGTATGCGCATATAAGCTTCGTCTGTTCAATTTGTCTATAGAACATATCAGTTATTAAACTCATTGCGAGTATATAGAACCAAGTTGCAGTTGCCCAGCCCGTTATAACACTGGCTCGCGTGATGGCAGTCTGAAATTAAATAAGGTAAGGTATATAAGTTTAATTTTAATTTCGTATAGGTACCTACATCTTTTATTAATGCCCTTAGTAAATATTGTATATCATATTGTCGTTTTACTGTATATACTTAATCAGTATTCAATTTTATGAGAGAAAATGAGGTTGCTCAGATGGCGTAGTGATTTAAGTTGCCTTGCCACTGCCGCCACGCCAAGTGTTGTGGGTTCAATTCCCATATGGTACAAACATTTGTCTGATTAACTAATAGTTGTTTATAGTATGGGTGTTATTCGTGACCGATATTTGAAAGTTTATAAAGTACCCCACGGCACAGATTTATTCCTATTGCGAGAGTTGTCTTTTTTAAATATAATATTCTTTCATGAATTCGTCTAACGCATTCTATGTATTATTCGTAACTTTATCATATCAAACATATTTAGTTTATATTAAAATTAAACAACTTTATACAGTTTTTATAGCGTTGTTTATTTTTGTAAAACACTATTAGGTATTACATAATTTTGAAACTTTAATCTACTATTGTTAAACACTGTTACTAGTTACTGTTTACTTCTAATTAAGCTATTTAAACTATAAAAACTATTTAGATCTAATTTTCCACTTTCCGCAACGATTCGGTTGCTTTTCAGCAGCCATGTTCACGGGAAGACTAATATGTTGGTTGTCTCAAGGTCTTGATGTGTAGTTATTTCAAAGTATCTGAACATATTTCAATTATTGGTATTTCTATTTACGCAGAATAAGCTCAAATTATCATGGAGTCTAGCTGTGTTATGCTCGTTCTTGGGTACGACTATTTTACTTACTGGGTCTCAAGCTGGTAGTAGGTACATATGCTCGCTAAAGAACATCGATAAAATCCGTGTAAAGTTGTTTAATTTCAAACGTAAATATAAGGCAATATTATAAAACATATGTTTAATAGTGAGCTGTCGTATAATATTTCTATATGTTGAGCGTTTTTCTTGGTTCGTGATGATGGTCCCTTGTCTCGATTTAACAGTGCGGACACTTGCGTCAATAGCCGTTTTCACGTATTAACATACGTGATAATCTATCCTAGATTTGTTTGAGATCTAGATTTAACTTACATCATATTATAATTCCATGGGCTAAAACGCTGTGCTTAATAATAATATTTATTGCAGACCAGGGTCCATAAAGTATCATCATTCATCAGAAATTATATTTCTCATTGCTTAAGAGCGTAGTTAGTTTACAATGCTAAATGAAATGTTCGAGTAGTTTTACCAAAATTCGGAAAGGCGCCTTAGTGTTAACCGATTATAAAGGTTTTATTTAAAAATATTTATTTAAAATATATGTTGATTTTAATATGAGTTTTTTTGTACAATTTGGTACACAAAATATTATGTGCCGTAAACATAATAATATCTTAACATTAACAGCCGGTTTATAGCAAGTATTCTTAATTTCGCATTTAAGAAATGGTTTATCATAACAATAATTTAGAGTGAGCGAGTTCTATCAAAGTATTAGAAAATCATATATACCTATCTATCAGTAAAACACAACAACACTATGACTCTAGGTCTAATACGTTTTAAAGCAGCATGCGCAGAATTGATATTGATTTTTGATACGAGTAAAGGTACCTTAAGGCTTTATTTTTTATGTCAAGATATGAGTATGGTTTTCTTAAATATTTAGCAACTTAGAATATTTGAGTAGATACTTACTGAAGCTCCAATGTACATGATAAAGGTTTGTACTGTTACAAAGGAACCCAACATGACGGTTATTACGCCTAATGTAATCTGTAAAATAAAATTTTGTGAATAAAATAATAACTAACTTAGAAAGCAGCAGTTTATTTCTAGAATAGTCATTTCGCCCTTGTATTAGATAGAGAGGTAAAGCCGATGGAATTTTAACAAAAGCTGATTTGTGTACTTACAGGAAACCTATAACATCGCTCTATATGTCGTAATTGATTAAACAGCATTTTATAGGCGATGCCGAAGTCTTTACTTTGAGCTCTGGTGTGATAAGTTACTCGATTGTCATATTCGTCTTTCCAAAAGATGTGTTTTAACATCAGTTGTTTCGGTATGTACTCCATGTTCATATTTGTGATTTTTAACAAGGCTACGTTAAGGTACCGTGCTCTGGTTGTTAAGAATAGACAGGCGAACAAGAGGAAACAATAGTCATCGTAGGCGAAAAATATCCAAAAGAAGTAGGTAGTGCCAACTATATGTATGATGATAGACACGTTAAATATATAATACATGTAAGATACGAATACTATTTGAGTGAATCCTACTAACACAACTAAAATTACATAAATCTTAATCGTCAATTTGCGCATAAACTCTGTTTCTTTAGGGCCAAGTACATAATCAATGTCAATACAATTTTGTATTAAGTCCGGGCCTCTGTATTTGTCGCCGAATGTAATGTGAAACAACAGTACGTTAGAGAATATCGAGAAATATACTATTGTTCCAAACTCGACTGTGCTAAGAGTTTGTTCACTGAGGTTTGCAGTCCTTAATATTATCAATGCGCCGACGTCAGCCATGATCACTACAAACACGTTATACAGCATCGAAGTCCAGCTTCTTTCTACGATTTGGCCATTCCTTATAATAAATCTGCAAAAGCCTGTAATTTCTAGAATTCGAAACGTTGTGTAAAAACGTTTTACATATTCTTCCATTAGCTTACATTTAGTAGAACTACCCATCTTTTAAGGGATATGTGATTTTATAACAAAGTGACACCACTAACCAACCAATGTCGATTATTTAACAAATGACGACAATATTATGTTAACATTAACTCATGAAATAAATCTAATAATTACTTATTAAATTCATGTAGGTACCGAGGGATATATATTTAAATTGTGCTCTAGAGACTGACATAAAAATTTGAAATGACTTAATGTGAAATTAATTATTTGTAACGTAAAGTAATTTTGTTTATGGCTCCCTTAGGATTAGACTATAAGTTTGATAGTATTAAGCCATAATTGGTTGAGTTATAATATTGATTAATCCTATCTAATATTATAAATGGGAATATGAGTTTGTTTGTTAGTTATGCTTTGACGTCTTAACTACTGATGACCGATCATCATGAAATACACGTTACCAGGGGTATAAAACGACATCGGGTACTTTTCATTTAGAGAAAAGTACTGTTCACAAAAGAAGCGGCGGGCAAAAGGTAGGTGTAATATTATATGTGTCGTATACGCCGGCAAGAGACGCCCGGTTGTCACCACTGCGGCGACTGCCGCGACGTTGTTGAGGACACGGCGCTGCACACTTTGGCGGTTTGCCCCGCCTGGGCATCGCAGCGCCGTGATTTGATCGCGGCAGTCGGATCGGTTGCCCTCTCGCTCCCGGCCGTAGTTCAGTCTATGGTCCGGAGTGAGAGGTCGTGGAACGCCGTCGCCTCCTTCTGTGAGGAAGTAATTTCCATCAAGGAGGCGGCGGAGCGGGAGAGGGAACGTTTAAACCCTCTCCCCAACCGCAGAGCCGGGCGCCGGAGGGCGCGAGACGACCTCCAGCCACCCTGAGGTTTGACCTGGGGGTGGCGGGCTTTGTGGGCCTGCCCGCCATCCGTTCAGCACCAGGTCCGAGAGGCGGCGTGCGTGTTCCCACGCGCGCCTCTGTGTCGAGTCCGTCTCCCCTCTAGGGGAGACAATAGGGTTTTATGCGACGTAGTGCCTATTTTGGGTAGGTCTTTCGTGTAGTGGCCTGCCGTTTCATACGGCGGGCCGTAACCGCGGCGGGGTCGCGACCGCATGCGAAAGCGATTCGCGCGGCCCCGTCGATAGTGGTTTTGTCGAGGAACACCGTGGTAGGTTTAGTCGGTATTCCGGGAGGTACATTATCTTTTTAACATCTTATTTTACCCCGGCGAGTCCGACATAATCCCTCCGCCCGCCCCCGCGGAGGGATATGCGTCATAGCATTCCCCCAAGTGAAAAAAAAAAAAAAAAAAAAAAGGTAATATTATATGGTAGCACATACCTTATTTATATTACATACTATTAGAAAATGTATAAGACTTATTCTACCAGCAAATTTATTTAAAAAGAATCTAACCAGGTAGTTAGATTGTTTTATATTTATATAAGATTTTATCAATTTGATCCATAAGTTCGAATGAAAATAGTATCTTCCGAAGGAGGTATTCGATTTTAGGGTCACCCAAAGTGTGCTGATGGGACCCTGTTATTAAGACTCTGCGTTAGTTCATGTCATCAATATTTGTTGTGTCGGAATCCGTATTCGGATCAAATTGTTGCCGCAGTACTTACAGATATTTGCTATTTATTTAGATAATGTTATTATCAATAATTGGGCTTTAAGCTAAAAACAACTAGTCAAAAACTACATTGAGGTAATAACCGACAATATAGTTAAACTTTAATTAATGCGCAATATATTATGCAATATCAATGCATTACTGATCGTGGACCATACAGCAATACAAGCAAAAACGACAAACGCCAAAACTATTCATTTAAAATTGGTAGGCGCTTTCGTAGAACAAGCAAAGCATTAAACAAAATTGTCAAGATATATTTGAAAATATTAAAAAAAAATTATGTATGATGGGTTTGTTCATTAGGGAACAAATTAAGTATTTTGTTTCAAATTGTCTATCGTTGTGGTGTGGTAAATTATGGTCTTAGGTAGGTATATTAATTGAACTTGTGACTAAAGGAGCTTCTAAATGGTAATTTATTACCCTGGAACCGCTTAAGTCACAGGAGCACAGCTAGTTTTTACTGCAATATACTGGCGGACATTATCAGACATTTTAAATTTACGTCAATATTTTGCAATTTGCCATCTAAAGAATTATGTTTGGAATGGCTGGTATTTTCAAATGTTTTTGAGTTGGTCTGTCTATAGAAAACATGACAGCCACACATTGCAGTAAAATGTTGGCTGTTTAGCTTGTGCCATAGAACTCTCAAAATCTCATGATGACTGCACTCTCAAACTGAGAACAGGCTCGTGTCCAGCAGTGGGACAATTTGTAAACTGAACTGATAGTATTGCTATAATTATATTTCCTGACTGATAAAATGACAATAGCACCCTTAACTGCAATAAACTCCAAGTTTAAATTTTGGCTTAACAGGTATTGAAATTAGAATTTAATCATTCTTCTGATACATATTATTTCCTGATATCACGTTTTTTAGTTTATTTTAATATTATGAACCAAACGCATTATAAATCATTCAGTGCACAGTTTTATAATCTTACGATTATCTGTGCTATTATAATGACTATCGTGAACTTGCCTTTGATTAGTCAGTGTATGCGATAGTATTTTTTTTACCCAAGGAGCCCTACTCTCACATTTTATCAGATATGTTATAGATCTCACGTAATTGGGGGCGAACGTCGAATACTTGTATATCGTTGGAATATACAGACGAATAGTGAATTTAGATGTGTATCATTGTGTTGGCAATGAATTATAAGTTAAGACAATTTGGAGCACAATATGTATTTATTTGAGCTTAACATTATTTTATTATTAATTGCTTTCTTCAGCATATGCAGGTTGTAAATTTCCACTGTTACTTGGACTGATAATGAACGTACATCTGTACCTTTCCATAGCTATTACGTTAAACTTTGGGTTGACTTCTCTTACATTTTGGTCGGTACATGAAAGTTTACGAGACGCTGTAATTAGTGAATGTATGAAAAGATATCGTTCGAGAAGTTGAAACGTCGACAACAAACAACGTCAACTCAATGTACTATCGACTTGAACGACGGTTGACCATTTCAGAAATTTTTCGTTTACACGTGTTGACTTTAAGTGACTCCGCCCTTAAAAATACCCTTGTAAAATACTCAAACAAAAAGGTCGTAGTTGTGGCCTGCTATGCGATTTTAACCTTAGGAGTGGTCAACCGTCGCTCAAGTCGATAATACGTTGAATCTTAGATAGAGACGGGTGACGTCGCGCGTCGCTTCGAACTCTTGATGCACCGTTTGGTATTATTAGTTAATGGGTGTCGCCGTTATTGCAGTTCTTATTAGGCCATCGCTGCTTATAATGTATTTACCAATGTTGATTTTAACAGGTAAATATTCAAATATTATAGTGCGCTTTCTGAGGCTGCCCGGCTAAGGAGAGAGGAGTCCTCTTCTTTAAAGGCAGATCGCAGTAAAAATACTAGTAAGGTGACAAACAAAACAACGGAAGTTTTATTGATGATATATTGCTTATCAATACAGAGTAACAAATTGTTTGTTTCTTAAAATACAGTTTGAAATCGTATCGAAATGCTAATAAATGCAACAGACAAGTATTGTATAACGAAGGCATTGCGCTATCACAATTGTTACGGATCGCTGTCGACGTATCGACGAATGATAAGCCAATATAAATGTTCAGATCTATAAATCTTACCAAATTGTACAAAATACTTTAACAATTATCTTTTAAAATCTCATAAATGCTAAGTAGGTATTACTAACATAATTAGGTAATATTACTTTCTCAAAATTTTACTACTATTTTCTAAATTTAGACATATTTACATTTGTTTATGTATCTAATTTATCCACAAGCTTCGCTGTGAAAGCGCAAATGAATCAATTGAGCATCATAGTCTTTTAAACCTTTCTGTAACTCGGAAGCGCTGCATCAAGCTGGCCTTGATGTCTTATTAAAATTACAACAATTGACGCATTAAATAACACACTTACACAATACATATTCTCACACACACTCACAGCACATACTGTATCCGATCAACATTTTAATTTAAATAATATAAATACTTCTAAAAATGCAGTTCAACTTGGTACGACATACCGTGACGCCAACGCTGGGCGGCACATTGAATTTAAATAATTTTGTCATTATTAATAAGTACAAACAAAACAAACATAACATTTCTCTATAGTACAATACAAATTAAAATTGTGACATAATTTGTGTTATTAATTTGAGAAATAATTAGGAGCTAGTATCACTAAAACGAGGAAAGAGATTCCTTACCGCGGATTTATTTTATACCAAAGCATGTCTTTGATATTTGCTTATGGGTCGGACAAAATGTGTCATCCGGTCCATAAATTGTTTCATTTCAAGTCAGCATTTTAATATCGCTTCTAGCAGCATCCAAATAAATCTCTACGCTGTAACTATAACAATCTCACATGTCTGCCCTGGCTGATTTGAAATGAAACTTACAATCGTTTTCTATGAGACGAACAGACTAAAGCTAATCTCCTAATCTAACATATGCTAAACTTATATGTTAATCCCGTACCATCACCAAAGATTGCACATAATACCCGATACTTTGATTTTTTAATTGCAGTCATGCCTAGTTTCATAGGCTAGTGGATATTCACATTGACTGTTAAAAAATTAAGGTATTTTTCAATGGAACATAATATGGATACTGTCCCGTAGTTAATACAAACCGTATTAAATATGTTGTCTCTTAATTACGGAATGTCTACTATAAAAGTTTGGAAGACAAAATGATTCAATACAACTAAAAGGAATTTTAAGTGTGCAGGCTCAATTTGAACTAAACTAAGAACTGGGTCTGGATAAAATTTTAAAATTGTATTATTCAAAACGGACGGAATAAATTCGTAATGTTAAGTACATTTAAAATATCATATTCACTCGATTTGATGACCATGTTGTTGAAAAATCCGATACCTTAATATTGGTACCTGTTCTTTGATACTTGTATTCATTACGAACAAAATGTCTTTATGAACAAAATTAGCGAACTAGAAATAGATAAATACTTATAATGCGTGTCCCTGCTTAATATGAGGTCCATAGCACATATATGTCCTTAATGATTGCAAGTACTAAAATTAACAGTTCTGAAATTATTAATAAAGTACATTTAATTGTGTACTGGCATAGGCAGTTGTCCTAGTAACTGATTGGCGAATGATGCGTTCGTAAACTTGAAGTGCCGTTTGTCGTAGAATTTGAGCAGTGCAGGGGAATAAGGATGCTGCTTTTTTAAATGCATGTAATGCTCTTCAGGTTCTGACGTTGTATGTCCGCATTCTTCACAAACGTACATCTGAAATGAAAGAAAATTATTTGAGACACAATGCTTAGAACAAAAAAGTTTTACGATAAATAGTTTTTTAATTTGCTCTTTTAACTTGATGTATTAGGCATATGATAGTCACCTTAGTCCTTCTCTCTTTGTAGGCATATGTGTGCTGGACTCCATGGACTTTCAAGCAGTGTGACTCCAGAGAGCATCTTTGGGTAAATGATTTCTCACAAAGGTTGCATTTGTAAGGTCGGACACCAGTGTGCGTCCTTGTGTGTCGCTTTAAATCAAAGGTGTCATTAAAACCTTTGCCACAGAATGTGCAGAGGTATCTCTTTACGTCTGAGTGACATTTCATGTGTCTGTTCAAAAGCCTCTGCAAACTAAAGTTTTTGGAGCAGACTCTGCAAACAAACTTTGTGGGGTCGTCTTCGCTAACTAATACTTGTTTATTCTTTTCTTCTTCTCTTTGCCTCGCATTAGCCTCCGTTGCCAGGGGATTCTTGACACCGTGTCCACCATTAATAAATTCCAATGGTAGTTCTGCTGGCAGACCCAACTGTAAAAAAACAAAATAATTTTAAGTAATGCGAAATAAATCGCAAAAATGAAACATTTACATCTTAAAAGAGTTTTGTGTCAGAAGAAAAGATAGTAATTCATTATCAAATTATATAGTAGAATTTACTTCTATTGTGACACTAATACTTAGGGTTTAAGTGCAGTAAGTTAAAGCATAAGTTGATTTAGGCTCGGCGTCTTGTAATGGTTTATTAACTTCGATGTCGTCATATGATATTATTTTAATACAAGACGACATGGAAGAAAGGAAAATCAAAGCTTCGCCTTAAAATCAAATAATGCTTACCCTTTGTTGCAAGATTTGAATTTTGCCATCGGCAGAGCCTTTCTTGAGACTTACAGCAGCGGCAGGGCTGAGCGATGCATTCTCGATGTGACTGCTTCCATCCAGCGAGTTGTTGCCGCCGGGAGAAGGCAGTGACGTTCCCGTCGGTGAATCCAGGTCTAGCGCGGGATGACTAGTGAAGGGGAAGCCTGGAGATAGTATTTGTTGCCTTTGTTGAAGCTGCACGTGGATTTGTAGTTGCTGCATTTGACCTTCGCCGTGTTGAAGAAGTGCTGGATTTAGCTGCATCAATAAATCTGGCCGTTCTTTTGCGAAATTATAGGAGGAACCATTGTTATCGGGGCTGAATAAATAGTTTTTTTCATAATATTGTCTACTTAAATTAACTTGTTCTGCTAATGTTTCAATGTCAACAGGATTATGTACTGAATCCGGAGTAATTGACGATGATTCTCTTATGTCGGAATCTGTGATGGATTCAACGTGGTTATTTAATAGGCTAGCAAAATCCTCTGCTGAATCTGATAGATTGCCTAAAATTCCTTCATTTGGTCCTGGGAACGTTAGTGTATTACTAAACTGATAGTTGTCTATTACATCTTCGCCCATATCCACTACCATTGAATCGTCAAAATTACTTCCATAATTACCAATAGCACCTATATTTTCTAGTGATTTGTTTTCGTAGTCTATCTCTTCATCTTTTAATGCTAATCCATAATGTGCATTTTGCATTAATGAATATTGTTTACTTTGTTCCGGAAAATTAGTAGCATTGTCATTGTTTTCACAATCCATGTTAAATCCATTGATAATATTAAATTCATTAGAAAAGTTGCTATTAGCATTAAAAGAATTCTGACCGCCTTTAGTAGACGGGCCTAAGGTTTCATAAAAAGGTGGAAGACTGCCAGTAGGAGGACTGTTAGGTCCATAGTTGGATCGGCCGTCACGGCCATTTCCACCGCTGCCTGAGCCTCCTCCAATAGCACCACCCCCACCAGAAGAGGGTGCGGTACTACCGCCGCCGGAACTGAAGCTCCCAGAGCCTCCACTTGTTTGTGAAGTTCCACTTGAACTGTTGTTACCAGTTGATCGACCGTGACCCGCTGCGGCGGTCATGATTCCAGGTAGTTTGTTTGCAGGACAATTACGAAGTACCAAAGATGGTCTAGCTAGGATGCCATTAGCAATTTTGGAACTACTCGTTCTTCTTTGTTCTCTTATTTTCTTTTCTGTCTCCTCATCTTCTGATTCACCACGTTTTTTTGCAATAACGTAGTCTATAGGCTGGTCCTGTTCTGGCTCAGGCGTGGGTAGTGTTTGTGGAATACTTATATCAGACAATTCTTTTTTGTTGTTGTGAAATTGAGATTGTGAAGGTGTTCTTTGTATAACTGATACTTTTTGGCAGGTGACGCTATTGTCAATAGCGGGCGAAGGTGTCGATTCGGGGGATGGGCTGTTTCTCGAAGGTAGTACCACTGGTTCACTGTCCAGGGAATCTTTTTCTTCTTTTATAAGAGGTTTATCTTCCGTTTTCTTTTCTTCTGACACGACAGGCAAATATAGTTTGCGTTCTGCTTGTGTGAGAACATGTCCTCTATGGCTGCCGTAAGGGACATCTCCTCCAAGAATCGATGATACAAATCGAGGTTCTTTTGTACGTTTCTCTCTCTCTTTCTTGCTTTCTCCAAATACATCGCGATCTGAAATAATGAAAAGAAAACACATTAATGGTTTAATAATTAAAAACCATATTTTTTGTGAAAATTGTCATATTTAAATAATTAATCCTTTGTCAACGTCATTCTAAAAATGAAGATAAAACAAGTTATATGTATTTGTCCTCGGTTTTTACTAACGTATTCATGTGGCGTCGGAGGCATGAGGCCTCGTTGACGTCACTGGTATGTGCCTCCATAACGGTAATACTCGCCTCCACATACACGTTCACAGTGTTATTTAAGTGTATGTGTCTGCGTTTGTGTGTATGTTTGTGGCATTATTGTAAATGACGCGCTAACACATTATGTACACATATACATTATATATGAAAAATCAATCTCGACCCAAATCTAAGAGCCGCTATCCATTAATGTCGTGGTTTTAATAGTGAGCTGGCGTTAATTGTTTCCTGTCCACCATTATATTTGACTAGTCTATTTATGCAGTATTTA
The DNA here is from genome assembly GCA_963675205.1 of Catocala nupta. Lineage (NCBI taxonomy): Eukaryota > Metazoa > Arthropoda > Insecta > Lepidoptera > Erebidae > Catocala > Catocala nupta. The sequence goes on from OY776081.1 coordinate 12,060,928, forward strand.
TTTACTGCATTGTTGATCTACAAACCCCTCATTCCTTCAGAGGCTGTTTAATAATGTTTGCCTGACATGAGTATATAATATATGTATGTATGTATCAGCTATGTTTCTACGCAACGATATAACTACATTTGATTAAAGTGCCGCTTAAAATCGAAGGGAACGTTGCTCAAAAATAATAAATAAAATATAAATGGTACATAGCATAAATATTTTATTTAAAATATTACAATATATTTCATTAAATCATATTTTGCAAAATAATACGGTTATAAAGTGCGATAAGGCTAAACTTAAAATAGAAGAAAGTGTAAATTCCCGCAAAAATGCACCCTCTATTATAGCAGAACATGCGTAGGTAGTCAGTGAAAGTCCCAAGGTTGGTCCAAACGAGTTTCTTTGCCCTTTCTCAGCTTTTGTTAGGGACTCAAGGACGTAGCCTGGTATTGTTGAGTTTTTTTGTGCGTTGCTTGTAATTGTATGCGTCTGCAGAGCCAAGCGTGAAATGTGGACTCTCATTTTGAATCCTGTCATCCTTAGAATACGATTTTGTACTGATATCATTGTCGAAAGTACTGCATACAAAATTCTACTAATATTTTTTCGTAAAAAGATACATACTGTGCCGACCGTAATTGAATGAGCAGCGAGAGTAGAGTTGTCCCAGTAAGCCATTAAATGGATTTGTTGCAAGTATTATTATATACTGCAAATACTATTACAATAAAAATGAAACTTATAAAGTAACTTGCGCGAAGCTCGATAAATTGTTTAAGGATATAAGAACTAACTAGGTAGGTAAGTAACTTTTTTTTTGTCAATATACAAGCCTGTTATGAAAATAATCTTATAGAAAATTATGTATGTATATAATTAGCTTTAAATATTAAGTAAAGTTTTAGCAATTAAATTATAACTAAATCGTCGTTTAGTAGTTATTTCATGTTAATACACATCTAAGATATTGCACTGCAAAAACTTACGTCTCGACTTTGAAACAGCTCACGAATTTGAAATAAAATTTTCTGCAGATGGAGTGGAATGTCGTAGCCGTCACATTTTATATGGTTAAGATGGAAATGATAATCTTTAAATGTGTGACAGAGATATATTATAGCGGTTTGAGGTATGTCTCAATGCAAATAAGCATATTTACTATAATATTTTAGGTATTTTTGATGATGTTGATGTAACTGGTTTTGATGGATCATCAATATTTTGGCTAAATAGTAAAAAGTGCTCATTAGCAATATTTCTAAAACGGAAAAGTACATTTGATTTACATAATTTAAAAGATTTGTTTGCATTTAGCAAACACGTTTTGATACAATTTTAATTTGCATACTTCACAATAAATATATACTTAGTAAGATCAACACAACGCATGCCCTCTAGACAAGGTTGTGTTACAGTATCAATTAGTACGAAATACCAGCTTGCTATGGAGATATATGCGTCCGAGTACTTAGGTTAATTAGTATTAATTTAAATATTTATTTATTATATCTGATGTCCCAAGCGCAAAATTTTAACATTATTCATACCTTTGCATGAAAACCTTTTTAAAATAATTATATACAATAATATTATCTATTCTATTATAGTTAGAAGGAAATTGTTATCGTGGCGTTAACTATTAAAAATATTAGTCATGTAAGTCCCTATCTTTAAAGAGAGCTCTAGTAGACCGTTCAAAATATTCTCTTTCCCAATTGTATGGAAAATATTAATGTTTGGTATTTTCATGACGCGAATTAATACCTTTTTTGCTACTGATTTCCAGCATGGTAACAGATTCACAGGATGAAATTTTAAAATACAATAGACAGTATATTGAAACATGTCTTTGATTTTATTATAATTGTAAAACATAATATCAGCAGTTTGACACACTAGTTTGGGCCTTAGTTTTGAATGATTACTGACTGACTGTGAGGTGAGTAGTGGCACAGTTACATCAGCACTTAGATGATCACCGTTAGCGCTTTATGCTGACGTCATATCGACTGATTGATATGTTCTGAGCGTAATGCGTCATAATTACAGTTTCTGTACGATCAACACACACTTAAGATTTATATTAATACCTAAAGAACATGAGAACTTACTTAAACATTAAATTTACTCAAATATATATTTTACTTTAAATAAGTGTCATATCGGTCTTTTTAGTTGCTATTTGGCAGTTTTAAATATTAATATTATAAGAATGTCAGTATGTTGCGTACTTATTATTATCGTATCCAAAACCTTTATTCCAGAAGACATTAAAGTAAACAAACTTAGATGAAAAACCGTGTGTGCGCTACACATTTAAATAGCGCAGTTTTTATTCTAAAACGGTAAGTCAAGGCCCCGTAATTACCGTGTCCATATCTATTCAGTTACTCGGTGTTTCCTGCCGAGGAACAGTGCGGTGCAACCTTGAATACGAACACTCATTATTTGGTCATTAACGGCAGCCTTCTCCGCATCGCATTTTGGCAATAATTAGCGATCCTCGAGCGGCTGCCCAACTTTACATACAACCAATTTTGATCATAACACGACTAAAATTTTGTAAAATTGTACTTGTCAAGTATCTTGGCACTGCTTTACTTGTACATCAGGAAAATTAGAATTCTAATAAAATGTGGTCTTTATTTCTTAGAATGTTGCCTTTATTTTTACGCTAGCCGTCTCTTTTAATTTATTTGTACGCATTACAATTTCGTATTATTAGGTTATCGAGTTGGAAACAAAGAATTCATTCAGCGTAATGAGAGGCTATTGCCATTTCACGGTCGTTTATAAGTATTTGGACACAATTATTAAAGCATGTTTTGGTAACGCGTCAGGTACGCTTATTAAATTACAATTGTAATAATATCAAGCAATCGCTGGGCAACTATGTAAGACATTAATAACCTTAATACATTTTGCGGCTTACACCATTATGACTCTGGTTCCTATAATTATCGACGCATTAATCATCAACAAAATATTATTCTAAAATGATTAATTACGGCTTGTTCTAACTGTTACGTTGTACCATTACATTACACCGTGCGCGCGAAACAATACAGGTACCTATATCCTCGTTAGTGTTCTATTATTTTTGACAATTTTCGCACCTTTTGAATCATGATTTTTAAATATTAAGGCATTTTAGAAATGGGATGTTATATTATCTTCTTGATCTAGTTTTCTGAAGTTCATATTTCAATAAAATATTAAGAAGTCTGGCATCTATGTGATAGATGATATCTTATCATTATAATTAAAATGAAGCAGTAACATAGCTTACCCTAACTGCCCTAGGAGATACAACTTAACTACACTA